>CP073651.1:28325000-28955000 GCA_018223645.1 Jasminum sambac | reverse complement strand
TCTGGTATATGGCTGCGGTAGGCTACTGTAGCCTACTGCAGCGAAAAAACAATTACTAAGTCGTGCAACAAAATTCACAAAATCTAGCTAGGTGAGCTGGCTAGACCTGGTTCTTGAAGGCATCACGTTACTTGCATGGCCGAGGTCGAATCTTGCGGCCGGCAGTTGAGTGAATTTTTTTGACTTTTTCTCCTTTTTTTCCTCTCCCTCTCTCTCTCTCTCTCAAAGTTGCTCCCGGTTTGTTTTTTTGGACTTTTTGTCCTTTTTCCTCTCTCTCTCTCTTTCTTATTAAATAATTACACATTTTCAAAAGCTTGTAGATCTTGTTTCTCTTATTATAATTAATTATTTTTCCTATTACAATCATTTTTTATTTATTAATTATTTTTCTTATTACAATTATTATTTATTTATTTTATGTGATTATTACTCTCTCCCCCATGGTATAAGATTTTATACTTAATTTATTAAATTATTATTGCTTCGAGTGATCTAGAAAAATAATTTTAAATATTTATATGATTTGAACTTAATTGATTATGATTTTGAAAAATAATATATTATAATAATTTTCAATTTTAAAGTTCAGTTTGATTCACCACTTAATTTAATTTTTTCATAAGTTCAACGATGCCTTGAAAATAATACGATTTAAAAAATAACCAATTAAAATCGGTATATCTGAAAGCAATCAAATCAATTGTAATTTTATATTAGTTTACTTATATTTTACACAATCAATCTAGAATATCGTTATTTTAGATAATATTTCTTTGAAATAAAATCTTGAAACTAACTTTGACGTTTATGATGGGATTCTTGCTCGAGGAAAAAATCTTCTTAAAAAAAAATTAGCGCCCCCGAATCAGCTCAGTGCAGTGGCAATTTCTCGCTTCAACCTTGATGGTAGTCCCCCCCCAGATTATAATCCTAGCTCCGTCCCTTATCATTTTAGACAGTTGTCGCACAATCCGCGTTTACGTCTACCATAATATTACCAACCACTGGAATGATAATAACTACGGATACTTGGATCGAGAAAGCAATATGATTGTAGCGTTATAAGTTGATGCAATGGGTGTTTTTGGTGACAAAGACAATGATTTCGTTGCTATTCTTTTTAGCTCTAAGTTAACTAAAATTACAATTATAATAATTTATGAGATAAAAGGGAAATTCTTTAAGATATTTAATCAAAAACTGGGATAAAAAAAGTCTTTAAGATTCATATATATATGTTCACAAAAATATGAACCACAGAAGACCTAACTACACAAATTTTTATCCTGAAAATTTCGGTAAAAATTAGCATTCCGCTAGCTCGTAAATGTTATGATATTTCGAATATTTTGTCAAACTTTTTGCAACTTATAATCGACTTTAGGATGTTGGCCGTGAAACTAGATAAACTATAGGAACAACCACCTAGAGCTCCCAATATCATATTCTTTTTGTTAGCATATAAATAAATAAATAAATAAAAGTTTCTAAAATCAAATTTCTATTCTAGTAAAAAAAAAAAGGTCTCATTTATTAGGGGCAATGGGTGAAACTTTATACTCTTGGCATTTCTTTTTCTACGAATTCAACGTTTGATGCCTAAAATAAGTTAATTTGGAGACTCTAGATGGTCATCTAGTCTCGGGTCTATCCCAACTCACATATCGAATTTTGTCTAGAACTCTCAAAATATTTGGATGGTGTTAGCCTTAATTCCACGGGTTGTCACTCTATCATCTCCATAAGTATACTAGTCGTTACATAGTTTACTCTATATGTATGCACAATTTTACAAATTGGTTATTCCAAATTAAAAGTAGCGCGTCCTAGATAAATATTAGCAACTACTGGTGTTGCATCCTTACCGATCTAAAGTGGTTCCTATTGAGGGCTTATTGCCCCTAAGAACACATTGCCCGTGAACCACAGTCAAGCCACCACTCGTCTACTTGTCAAACGGATGGCTGATGTTAAGTCATTGATGGGACAAGAATACGACTGATAGGTGCATGTTAAAGCTTGTATTAGTCAATCAATTATTTTGAGGTAGAATAAAATAGTTGAGGAGGATTTCAGAACTATATGTAACTGTCACCACCTCAGACAAGACATGCAAATCAATAAATTAAAGACACAATACTCATCAGTTCCCCATTGAGATGACCATAAACTGCACCCCAATATAAATATCCCAATGTCATTTAGCCTAAATGGGCAATACAAATTGCTCGTCAATTTGGCACCTCAACACACTAAACTCTTTTAATTGGATTCATCCACACTACAAGTTCTGCGAAAACACATTGACTTAAATCTCCTGTAACCCATAATTATGTCTCCTTATTTGAACCACCTTTAACTTGTCAAGTGACTTAATCGTTGTAGTGATTCAATTAGTGCATCCCCAACTCACTTCTTCGACTGTAAGAAACTCTATGTCTTAGTGTAAAAGAAGAGAAAAATGACATGAACGAAAGAGTAATGGATGACTTTTATTTTTGAATATTAACTTTCGATAATATTATCGTAACAATAATGCAAAATAGTTAAAAGAAATGGAAAAAGGATTGTAAAGAACTTGAAAAAGGCATTTTGAGATATTACTCGAAACATCTCTTCTGTTACGCTTACCAGTCAATTGTTTCATGTGACACAAGTGTCATCATGTCGACATACCTTGGAAAAAATAATAGCCACCACAGTGAAGATAGTATTAAATTAATATTATAGGTGTCAGGGGGAAAATTCCAAACATATCAATTTTCAAATGGCTGCAGCTATTTGCACCCCAAAATTTCTAAACACACTCCCCTTTTAAAATCTCAAGCAAAATGGTCATACTACCATTTGATAAAAAAAAGAGTTCGGCCAGCGCTGGTCGAAAAGCCCCAAATTGTTCAGCCAATGCTAGCCAAACACACAAACAAAAAAAAATTATCGGTATTTTTGCTGCAATTTACGATAACAACTGCTGTCAGAAATGACAGCCAAAATAGAAAAGGGATCTCCTTCCCCCTCAATTGCTGTAATTTTCGATAGCATTTGCTGTATGAAATTATTGTAATTTTCGATAGCATTTGCTGTATGAAATTACAGCATTTGACCCCTGAAAAAGGAGGTGTGTTTAGATTTATTTATTTATTTTTTATTTCTTATCAACCGAAGTATGATCATTTTACTTGCGATTTTAAATGGGGTGTCTTTAGAAATTTTGGGGTGCAAATAGCCGCACCCTTTTCAATTTGGATTCGCTGCAACAACAGCTTTTCAAATCGGCCAATCTTTTCGCGATAGAGGATTGTCCAATTGTGAAGGATAAATCCAAAATTGAACCATTTCTCAATCTTAATGAACACTCGCTTGTGGCAACGTGTAACCCACTTTCCATCCCAGTTGAGAGAACTTGGAATTGGTCGGATCCTGAATCGGGTCCAATATGACTCGACTTTTTTCTCTTTTTCTAATTTTTATTTTATAGTTTGATCATTTTTGGTTGAAATTCGTAACGCCCTCGAAAAATATAATTGAGATTATGGTGCCAATAAAAAAATATAATAGAAACTGACACCGAATAAATAATCAACTAGCATGTATTTTACTTAAATTTGCAGATGGTGTTTATTTATTAGAAAATAGCACACAGAGTTTAAGATATTGTTCATTTTATATGTCATATTTTGATGATTCATTACTTGTTAGCTAGTCATCATCAATTAATTCTATTACATTTTCTAGACGTCTTTGATGAACGCATTGGAATTATCTGTGTTAGCTTGTGGCTTTGAGAATTTTCAACTTCCTTCCCAATTCTTAATTAAAAAAAAAAAAAAGAAGGTGTGATTTCACCCTATATGTCTTGTACTCCAATAATTATAAAATCAGGTAATGTTTTAAGTAAAGTGTTAGGTAAAGTGTACTTTTAAACCAAAATACCTTGGGGTGGGGGAGTGGGTAATTTCGTCCAAAAGTATACTTTACCTAAAAAGTTACATGTCCTTATCATCCTCGCTAGTACTCACAAGATATGAGATCATCCTCTTTCACAAAAAAGTTCACCACATCATCACCTCCACCTTAATGAGATCCTTGCCATATCAGCTTCCATCCTAGACCAAGGATTTGGTTGGAGTTAAAGCGGTCTAACTCCAACGAGTGGTTTGCCTTCATGTAAAATGTTGTTATGTTTAACTGTATCGTCGTCGTTGCATGTCACATGATTTTCCTCTTCCCATATATATTGTTTATACGTGTTTTTAAATAAATGAAGTAATGATAGAATATTTATATTTTGTTTGACTCTATATTATTGTAGTCCAAATAATTAGGACATTTCTAGAGATCATTTATGATTATGTTGACACCATATATTTTGTAGGGTTTTGATCGACACTAAACCCGAATTTAACATAGTAACTTTCATTAAAGATGAAGAAAATTACATAAAATTTACACGAGAGGAATGAGTACAAAACTCAATCAAGAACAAGTTTTTCTTTGGAAACAATTTTTCAGCTTCAAATTTGATGTTAGTCTTGAACTTGAAGAGAATGTTGATAGATTCAACAAGATAACTATTGACCTTACTGCTTGTGGTGAAATTCTTTCTGACGATCAAAAAGCAATCTGTTTATTGAATGCCTTGAGTGATAAATATAGAGATGTCAAAAATGGTTTAGAATATGGTGGTCAGTCCTTAACTGTTGACATCATTTACGCTGCCCTTAAAAACAAAGATCTTGAGCTTAAATCTGATCAAAGAGAGGCTTTTGTTGCTGAAAATAATTTTGCGAAAAAGAATTTTCAAAAAGGTAAAGAGTCTGGTCCTTCTTATCAAGGTCAAACTTTTAACCCTAATAAGAAGAAGAACCAGAATGCCTGTTCTTCTTCTTCTGATCAGAATAAAGCTAAGAACAAAAATGCAAAAGATAAGGGTAAGGGTAAAAAAGAAGGAAATTACATGCTATTATTGCAACAAGAAGGGTCATCACATTAAAAACTATTTTAAGAAAATTCAAGACGAGGCCTTGGCTGCTAAGTCTCAAGGTGGAGGCCAAAAACATAACAATGAGGCCAATGAGGCTCATGGTTTTGTGTATATGGCCTCTACTGATTTTCAGAATGAATGGGTGCTTGATTCTGGTTGTTCTTTTCATATGTGCCCTTGTGATGACTTGTTTTCTGAGCTATCTTATGCTGATTGTGGAACTGTGAAATTGGGGAATGATTTCATGTGCAAAATTGGTGGTGTTGGCACAATTTCTTTGAAACTTGAAAATAATTCCATTTTAACTTTGAATCAAACCAGATTTGTGCCTGATTTGAGAAGAAATCTGATTTCTTTAGGGTCCCTAGATGATGAAGGTTTTGACCTTAGGGTCAAATCTGGATTTACTAGAGGATTAAAAGATAATCAAGAAATTTTCACTTCTTCAAAAATTAATGGAATTTATTTGTTAAAAGCCACACCTATTTTCCCTGAGTCTCTTAGTGTGGAATCAAATGTTTCAAATAAAACCCAACTTTGGCACAAGAGACTAGGACACATTGGTGAAAAGGGTTTGTTTGTCTTGCAAAAAGATGGTGTTTTTGGTAAAGATACAATTCAAAAATTACCTTTTTGTGATGAATGTGTGATGGGTAAACAAACCAAGTCTCCATTTGGCAAAGGTTTACACAAATCCACACAAATCCTTGAGTATCTTCATGCTGATTTGTGGGGACCTGCCCCAGTTTCAACAGTTTCAGGTTTTAGATATTTTCTTCTTGTTGTTGATGACTTTTCTAGGAAGTCTTGGGTTCTTCTATTGAAGTCTAAGTCCGACACTCTTACTGCTTTCAAAACTTGGTTGAATTTGGCTGAAAATCTCAAAAGTAAGAAAGTGAAGGTACTTAGAACTGATAATGGGTTGGAATTTTGCAACCGAGAGTTTGATTCCTTCTGTTCTCATCACTCAATCACTAGGCATAGGACTGTCACTTACACACCACAGCAAAATGGGGTTGCCGAGAGAATGAATAGGTCTCTCTTGGAAAAAACAAGATGTTTGCTATTGGAATCTGGCTTACCCAAAGTGTTTTGGGGAGAGGCAGTAAAAACAGCCTCATTTCTTTTAAACAAATGCCCTTCAAGTGCAATTGGTTTCAAAGTACCGATTTTCTTTGGAATGGCTATATGCCAGATTACTCGTTTCTGAAAATCTTTGGCTGCACTGTTTTTTCTCATCAAAAAGAATCTAAGTTGAATTCTCGATCTATAAAATGTGTTTTTATAGGTTATGGTGATGGGGTTAAGGGCTACAGGCTGTGGGTTAAAGAAATGGGGGGTTATTCTGTTATTATAAGTAGGTCAGTTGTTTTTAATGAAAACGAGTTTCCATGTTTGAAAAACAAATCTGAACCTGTTTTATCTCCAAAGGATTTTGTTGTTTCTGAGCTGAGTTTTGAGAATCCTCTTAGTGAGGACACTCAATTTGATGCTCAGTTTCAGGTGGAACAGTCCCCACATGTTTCACCCACTAATTCACCTCAACAATATGATGTTGAGGGTGATTCAGAATCTGAA
The DNA here is from genome assembly GCA_018223645.1 of Jasminum sambac. Taxonomy (NCBI): domain Eukaryota; kingdom Viridiplantae; phylum Streptophyta; class Magnoliopsida; order Lamiales; family Oleaceae; genus Jasminum; species Jasminum sambac. The sequence continues at coordinate 28,948,438 of CP073651.1, read as the reverse complement.
AATGAATCACCTGAGTTGCAGAATTAGCAACTTGCTAGAGATAGAGTTAGGAGAACCATAAGACCTCCTACTCGGTTTAGTGATGATTTTGTATCTTCCTTTGTTCAGCAAGATTTTGTTAATTCTGAACCTCAAACATTTGAAGAAGTCAAGAGCTTCTAAAGATCTTTGCTAAGTGGATTGCAGCCATGGAGGATGAAATGTCATTTCTCCACAAGAATCACACTTGGATACTTGTTGATAAACCACTTGGTAAGAAATTGGTTGATTGTAAATGGATTTTCAAGGTAAAAGAGAGTGAATTTGAAGGTGGAAAACCTAGATACAAAGCTAGGCTTGTAGCTAAGGGTTTTACACAAAAAGAGGGCATTGATTTTACTGAAATTTTCTCTCCCGTTGTCAAATTCACTACCATTCGAGTCTTACTTGCTTTTGTTGTGCAATTTGATCTTGAACTTGAGCAACTTGATGTTAAGACTGCTTTTTTATATGGTAGCCTTGATGAAACTATTTACATGAAGCAACCTGTTGGTTTTATCAAAAAGGGGACTGAACAACTTGTGTGTTTATTAAAAAAATCTTTGTATGGTTTGAAACAGGCACCTAGACAATGGTATAAGAGATTTGACTCTTATATTCAAAGTCTAGGGTTCAAAAGAAGTCAATATGATGCATGCTTTTACTTCAAAATAAATTCAGATTCTGATTTTCTGTTCTTGTTGCTTTATATTGATGATATATTGGTTATTGGCCCAAAATTATCTGAAATTAATCAACTTAAAGCTTTGTTAAGATCTGAATTTGACATGAAAGATTTAGGACCTGCTTGTAGGATCCTTGGCATGCATATTGCTAGAAATAGGGCTAAAGGGACTTTGTTTCTAAATCAAAAGTCATATGCTGAAAAGATTTTGAAACGATTCAATTTTTGTGATGCTAAGCCTGTTTCTTTGCCTTTGCCTGCTCATTTCAAACTTTCAATTGATGATTGTCCCAAAACTGATTTTGAGCTTGAAAGAATGTCTAATGTACCTTACTCAAATGGCTGTTGGTTCTGCGATGTATTTGATGGTCTCTACAAGACCAGATTTGAGCTTTGCTGTAAGTGTACTTAGTCGATTCATGAGCAATCCAGGTGAGATTCATTGGGAGGCTATGAAAAGTCTCTTGAGGTATGTTAAAGGTACCATCAATCTGGGTTTGTTATACCAGAAGCAAAAGGATGGTCTTAAACTCAAAGGCTATGTGGATTCTGATTTTGCAGGTAATTTGGACAATAGAAAGTCCACTTCTTCTTATTTCTTTACCTTCAATGGTAGTTGTGTGAGTTGGAAAGCTCAGTTGCAACAATTGGTTGCTTTATCCTCTACCGAGGCTGAATATATAGCTGCAACTGATGCTATTAAAGAATGTCTTTGGTTGAAAGGTTTGCTTAGTGAATTAGGTGTAAAGGATACTGTTATTGAGATTTTTACTGATAGTCAAAGTGCTCTTTATCTTAGCAAAAATCCAGTTTTTCATAACAGATCCAAGCACATTGATGTGACGTTTCACTTCATTCGAGACATTCTGGAGAAAGGAATCATCAACTTAGTGAAGATTCCGACCCAACTCAATCCTGCAGATTCAGGGACGAAAGTCATTCCATTGCCTAAGTTTAAATGTGCTTTAAATTTTCTCAATATTGTAGCAAACTAGTATTGCTAGTTTACTTTCTTTTTGCTTTGCTCGTGTTTGCTGCTATTTTGGTTTGCTGTTTTTGATTTTCAGGTTAATTGGCCCATCAAGGTGGAGATTGTTAGTGTCTTGTGATGGCCCATTATTGAACCAAGAATAAGCCCAATTTGTTTGTGTTGCATCAGTTTGTTTGACCCGGTCTTGAGGCCCAGGTTGAAAAGTCAAATCTTCTTATACAAGCTAGGCTTTTGGTATTTTGCTTTTGACCAAGAGTAAAAAAGGGAATTCAGAGGCAGGAGGTAATTTTGGCTTCTCGGTTGAACTCTCTGGAATTTCAGCCACTTTTTGGTCTCTAAACTCTCTAGATCTAACTTCATCTTTCTTCTTCCAAAGTGATTTACTTAGTGTATTTCACAATATTGTTTAGGAAGATGTTTGTATGTCTAGATCTTCATTTGGTTGTGAGTTTAGTTTAGTTTTCTTTGTGAAAACTTGTTCTTGATTGAGTTTTGTACTCATTCCTCTTGTGTAAATTTTATGTAATTTTCTTCATCTTTAATGAAAGTTACTATGTTAAATTCGGGTTTAGTGTCGATCAAAACCCTACAGTGGTATCGAGCTTGTTTTGATTACTGGGGTGTTTAGATCTAGGGTTGTTCGAGTGAGATCTTTGTTTTTCTTGTTCAAAGCTTCGAAAATTTTTGAAAATTTGGTCGAAAATCATGTTGCTGAACGGGAAATTGATGCTGGTCGAAAAACCCTACATATTTGACAGTAAATAATATTTTAAGTCTAGTTTTCATCTTAAAAATAGAATTATATTGCTTATATAGCTCAAGAAACTAGTGTGCTAAATGAGGGTGAACATGATTAATTAGGTTTGGAAGGATTGACATTTAATTTGAAACCAAATCTCTCTTTCTCTCTCTCAAGAAACTGGTGTGCTAAATTAGGGTGAACATATATGATTAATTAGGTTCGGACGGATTGACATTCGAAACCAACCTCTCTCTCTCAAGAAATTGGTGTGCTAAATTAGGATGAACATGATTAATTAGGTTTGGACGGATTGACATTCGAAACCAAACTCTCTGTCTCCCGTTTTTCCTGTATGGTTTAAATTAGAGGGTCGTAGGATAGATTTTTTTTATATATAGTTTTTTATGGATTTTAATGTAAAAGATGAGAGAGAATGAGTAGAGTTAAATGATGGAAATTTATGTATTATATATAGGTCTCACGAGATATGTGAATATAATTCGTTTGAATAAGAGAAAGAATGGATAAAAATAAATAAAAAAATGATAAATTTTGGTAAAAATGGTAGAATATCACCCCCGCCTCCCCCAATCACAATTTTATCACATAGTGACAACATGTATAATATTTGAGATAGGTGATTTTGTCAAGAACCATTAACAAATAACAATAAATCTTAATATAATATTAAGAGAAGTGTCAATTAGGCACTGCTCCATGTTGAGAGTACCAAGTTGGCACTCATTTACTTAAAATTAAAAAAGGAAAATATCATTTTGGAAACAAATATTAAATATACATTTTATTATTTTATTTTCCTTATTTAATTTATTTTGTTTTCTTTATTTAGCATTTTTTTTATTTTAATCTTTTATATAAATTTTAATTTTTGAATTATGTATATAATTGAAAACGAACCAAATACGAACATTAATAAAAATGTGATATGATGTCAAAGTTACAAACTACAATGGCAATTGAATTAATTTTAAAAACAAGAATTAACTTTTGTATATACATTTTAAGTTTTGAATGGTATATTTTAATTTTTTATATACATTTTAATTTTTAAATTACGGTGTCAATTTGGTATAGTGTCAGGTTGATAGCGATTTTCTACTTAAAAAATTATTTTTAATTATTTAAAAAATTAAATAAATATATTTTTTATTTACTTAAGGTACAAAAGCAATTCAATATTCCAAATTCAATTCGAGTTAAATGTGGTACAAAATCAATTCAATATTCATAAAATTTATATATGTATGTGTAGGTCAACCATAAGATCATTGTTAATAGTATTTGAAATATGTTTGAACAGTTATGCATGACTCATAAAATATATTATTTAGGTTGGTGTTTTTTGTTGAAAAAAGTATATTATTTAAATTTTGTTCATAAATATTGTGTTCTTACCTAAAATCATTAATTACGATAATTGATATAACATTTTTCTTATAAAATAATATTTCACACTAAAATTTGTAAAAACCATTGTTGAAATCTATAATATTACATATGTTTCGTTATTTTTGTTATATATTTATAATAATTTATTAACTTATTTTATAATATTATTTTATGTAAATATATCATCTTAATTATAATACCGCATATTATTTCCATTATAATTACGAGTTTTATTCGTAAGTTATTTACTCAATTTAATATAGTTAATTGTAATTGATAATTATTATTGATAATTATGATGGATTTCTATTGAATTTTGTTTTGCAGTGGAGGGACTCGAACGCCATCATGCTCAACGTGCCACTTAGAATATTTGATTTAATGAAAATAAATTTAAGTGTTATATTATTACGTTATGTTTAAATTATTTGCAATTTAAATATTTTACTATTTACTTATGATTTAACCAAAGAAAATAATAATGATAAGTTAGAATTGTGTATTTTAATTTTTGGGCTAATTTATAATAGCCTATTTTTGAATCCAAAATCCAAAAGCCCAATATTATATCCATTACTATTAACACAACCTAAATTGTTTTGTACACCAAAAAAAGAAAAAAAGAACATAGAGAACAAGCCCAAGTTGGATTCACTAATTAAAACCAATTAAAACTAACCAAAGCTCATTCTACAACTCACATTTCCTCTCTTCCTCTTACCATCGGCTCTCTCTCTTTTCTTCCCCTCTTGTGGTGACCTCTATTTGGTTCTAATAAGGTAATCTTTCTACTCTTATCTTTTTCTACAATAATATAGGTTGGTGGAGGACAAATAATTGAAGTTTATGGATTAATTGAGACTTTGATGGTTGGGGAAAAATAATTAACCTAATAGTTTGAGTTGGGCATGAGGTCTTGATATGGAATGAGATTAAGATTACTTGATATCCATGAAGCCCTCATAGTGTTTGATGAATTACTTGAAAGAAAAACCAATATGTTTTGCACCTGTGACTTTTTCCAGCTTCTGCTCTCAACTTTGAAAGGCTGTAACTTTTAGTATAGATGGAATTTCGAGGTGATTCAAATTGGAAAATGATCCCCCATGAGTCACCTATCATTTAGAATTGGTTTGACATCATTCGGAGTCTCGTAGAATATTTTATGATACTTTTTGTGAGATTGTGCAGATTCCACCCGAGAACAGGGTATTGTCCGGTTAAAAATGGTTTTGATACCCTGAACGTGACTTATATGAGGCGATTTTTAGATATAATGAATATATACAGGTTTCCTACCTTCTGTAAAAATTTTAGAATTTTATGATGTCTTTTGTTATTTTAAATAATTTGATAAACGCATACTGTCGTAGCAGGGTATTTTCCATAGTTTTTGTACTCATAGTTAAAAACTTGTTTTGGCTTCTATAATTGGGGTTTAGATGTGATTTTAATGAAGGACATTATTCAATGAGTTAGTTATCCTAGAAAATTGGAATTGCATGATTCTACGCTTTCATTTGGGAATTATTCCCATTCTTTTCGAGATCGACGGGTTAATTTGTATACAAGTTGTGATTTACTAGAAGTTAATGAGCTCAAACTAAATTATGTCAATTAGAATCGTGAGTGGCGAAAGGCACCTCCACTTGCTTCTCAAAATAACTTAGTAAGGACTCCAGGTAACTAAACTCCCCCTTAAAATTCGACTGAAGTTGATTGTTTGAGGTGTGATTAACATGTTTAGTGTGCTACGTACAGCTAGTTGATTTAAATACTTTCATTGCTACTTGTATGTATAATATATTCGGTTTTACATTGGAGCATGCATGATTGACATGTCATGGCATTCATGAGTCGTGCTAGTCAATGATTTTTTGATAAACTAAGTATTTGATGTTAAAGTGTGGAAAATACTCTATTTTTAAAAGTATGTATCCCAAATTTTTGAAGAAAATGAGTGTACACCTATGCCATGAAAGGTGTGAGTGGGAAGTGGGGCGTGGGGGGCCAGGCGTACCCAATGGAAAGTTAATGTGAAATTGAAAGTGAAAGTTAAGTTGAAAGTCGAAAGTAATTTTATTCGCTTTGCGGTACTACCGGTAGAATTTTATCTGGTTCCAAATAAGAATTGCCAACTGCATCTGATTGACTGGGTGATACATCAAGTGAGCTGACGATAGAAAGAAAGATAGTCATTTAAATGCCTAAAGAATGTTTGCAAATTTAAAACGGGATATATGTTGTAAAGTTTAATTTAAACATTGCACCGCATAAGCATGCATCACGTGAATGGGATTTACTTACTGGGCTTTAGCTCACGCAAGATTATTTTTCCATTCATTATAGGTGATGAGAGCTAGATGAACGAGGAAAGCGGTTGGAGGCAGATTCAGACGGTGCCCTTTTGGCTAGTTTTAAATTTTGAAGTGAAAGAACTTATCGTCGCTTAGGATAGCTACTTATTAGTCATTTGTTTCATTCTTTTAAATTACTTCCCGTGATTTAATGGTTTTTATTATTTTAGATTAATGGATAGGGTGGAAGTTATTTGAGTTTAGACATGGGATTGTTGTTTCTGATTTATTCGTATCTTTTTAAGGGGTTTTAGAGAATTTAATTTAATTACATTCTTGAAGCTTGAGTGAGGATGCTCAGTTCCTTAACAGGTGGGTTATGTCCAGTTACAGGGTAAACTCTGCCGAAATCTCTATAGGACTTTGCAAAGAAAAAAAATAAACAATAATATTTCGTAAGTTAATTTACTTATTTTCCACATTTTAAAGTGAAATAAAGAGTGACACGTCTAAGTCTAAGTTTTTGGATTTGGGGTGTTACATTAAGTATCTCGTATAACGCACGGGATTAATACTAATATAAACAACACTAGAATTAATCTTCAAACTTTTCATCATTATATACCTCCTCAATCAAGTTTTTAAATATTTAAAATGAACAAATAACATGACAGGAAAATCATATTAAGATGACATAGTTTTAATTTTTTTTCTACTGAAAAAATAGTTTTTATTACTTAATGAAAGTCGTTCACCCATATCAAACACATATGTCATATTTGTCAATTATTATGTATACATTTCATAGTCTACCGTTATTTGACCCGAAAATATTACTTCATCCGTCGCAAAATAATAGACTCACTTTTTATTTTCATTTGTCCCAAAATATAGCCCACTTACTAAACTAGGAGTGCATTTAATTTTTTATATTCTCATTATACTCTTAATTAATTTGACTAACTTGATAAATAACTTTTAGAATTCTCAACTTATTTGAATAGACGTTTGTAATTATGTATGGGTCTATTAGGAATATTGTGTGAAACTTTTTTTCTCCATTATCATTAATTGATATTTTTTAAACTATGTGAAAAATGAAATGGTTCTATTATTTTGGGACGGAGAGAGTAGTAGCTTCTAATTAAATGAAAGTATTCGTCGTATGCACGGAAATATTGACACATTGCATTCAATTTTTGTTTGAATTATCATTTATCTCATAAAATAGCACAAAACGCATGTTATATAATATTGTAACAAGAATGATCTAAAACCATCAAGTGTTCCATAGTTATGGAACCATCACCCTATTTTGAGGGTTCGTCCGACCTCCGTTTTGAAATCCGGAACCAAATCTGGAATCAGCACGACGAGGGGGAACTCCAGCAATTTTGAAAATTTTCCGGCAACACCGTAGCGACTCGTAGCGACTGGTCAAAGTTTTATCAATCATCCAATGCCAAAATTATTGTAGTATCTTCTTATGGTAGTTTTTTTTTCATTATAGAAATATTTTAATTATGTTAGGATTAGTTAATTCCGCACAAGTCGTTAGAGTCCTATTTATAGTTGTTGTTATTATTTATTAGTGGGAGTTGAATTTTGAATAAAATTGAGAGTTTCTCATATTTTCCAATTATTCGGTATTCTATATGAACCAACGAATATTTAAGTCCTAGATTTCTGGCATTTCTAGGAATCAATAGAAAGCTAGAAGGTCATTCAAGTCGAGTATTTTTCAAAATTATTTAATTGTCCTCGAATTGTCAGTCTTGACGCTTCCTCTTGTATTAAGGGGGTACGTGTCAATCATCGGTCACATATTAGCAATTTAAGTTATCAATATATTAGCATTTGATTATGAGTGCTAGATCACGATAATCCTTTTGATATGCAATTTCTATTGCTTTCGTGACTGTTCAATTTTAACCAAATCAATAAACAATTAGAGATGATCTAATGCTCTCTTGAAATTGATCATATGTACACTGGCGCACTCCGTTTATATGGCACTTCGGCTTGTCTGATGTCCAAATAATTCTAGAGTGCCTGCCCGATAATATACACCCTAGAGTGCATACCATGAATTTGTGATGGACTAGAAAATACACCGTACCAGCTCTGTATACTCCTCATCGCTTAAAATCTGTGAAGCACTGGTCAGTGTAGGTAAGTGTGTGAGCACACGCACGAACAAGGCAAATTGTGAACAGAATCAACATTAGCAACATCATTCTTTGCGCAAAATTTGTCGTTAAATGGAATGAAGGGCTGCGAGTGCAGCCACGGGCCTAACCCGACAGTGACACACGATTGCTTGCCGACCCCACAATTTTATCAATTTCTCCAAAGTCCAATCACCATTACATTATTCTTAATTTATTCCCACCATAACTTCGGTTATAGCTTACGTAGGATTATATTTGCTAATCGCGTGATGACACGCAATGCAACATTCTTGCAATAGTTTCGTGGGTCATGCATTGTGGGGGGCCCCACATATGGGTGCTTCGGAGGTCTATACTACATTGTTCTAAATCGCCATTCTTATCGCAAACTACGTTTTATTAGCATTTATATAATCTATAAACAGTACAACTCTTTTTTTTAATAGAAAAATAAAAACCAAAGTATTGGACAGAATGCAAGCATCAAATACTGGTCTTTTTCATTGAGCTGTACGCTGTCTACTTGCCTACTTGGAATGTTTCTTCTCTAAGAAAACTAGTATAATTTGCTTTGAATAATGTAGTGTAAAAAAGTCCGCTGTGACGAACACGAAACTGTCTAATCCGATTTTTATCAACAATAATAATAAAGAAAAAATAAGTGATAAATTATGACTTGGTTTGATAAAGTTCCAAATTTTGATTTTTATTTTATTTTATTTTATTTTTAACAACAAGCTTCGATCTTGAAATGGAAAAAGTATTATTTTTATATTTCCTTATGACATTTATTAACTTTTAATCAATTTCCTAAAACAAATCATATATGTATATCATAAGCGAATTCTTTATACTCCATGATTGTTGTAAATTAGTAACTTTAGTCGATAAGTTTTTTTTTAATAATTTACTTGAACCAATAGTATTACATTGCCATTAATTAATTAATGACTAAAATGGACGCTCTGAGTTTCACACAAAAACAATAGTAACGAAGACGGATCAAACTGACGATAAAATAAAACAAACTGACATTTTGAACATATTTACATCAAAATTTTATACTTAAATCTCAAATTACAAATATGTTAATCAAGTTGAACTATGGAATTGCTTCTACTTCTCATTCTCCTCAATCTGAAGTTCTATCGAATTTACAGTTTTCATGGTTGAGGAACTTTAAACACTAAAACACCTACATTACTCTCGGCTCTCTATGAACATTTTAGAATAATTGATGATATTTTATCATTTACATTTTTCTCAAAAATAATATTTTGAGAGAAGAAATATTTGAATTTAGCACAAAAAATTGACATCAAAACCAAGAATTATATAGTGTTGACGGAGTCATCAGAGATGATTTTTATAATAATTATATCTATCCTTCAAATATTAAATAATGCATGAATGGCATATCAAACTATTTAATCTATTTAATATTGCATGAATGGCATATCAATCTATTTAATTAGAAATGCCCTAAGCGACCCCCAATTTCATTTTACTTTTTCCATTTTCTACTTCCTTTTGCACACGTGGCACATTTTAAGTATGAAAAGACCCCTTAGTTAAGAGCATCTTCAATCGGTGGTAGTGATGTTAAGCGATGATATGGAGGAGAGAGATAGAGAGAAAATGATTAGGTGGATTGAAAAGAGAATAAATGATGTATAGTATAAAAGAGAGGAAAAAGTGAAAAATAGGAGAGATGTAAAAACAAATTAAAAAATAATAAATGGAGGATGTGAAGTTGAGCTTTTAGATGTAGAGGTGGCACAGGAATTTATAATGAAAAAGTGAGAAAAAGTGGGAAAAAGTGAGAAAAAGAGAAAAAAAATGTGGGATCCGTAATTTTTTTGTGTGTCTCTATCTCTCTGCTACGTAGACAAAAATAGAGAATGTGGGGAAGTTATACAATGGAGATGCTCAGAATAATTCTAAATAGACCTTTCAAATTGATATTATTAAGTGATATTCTAATATATCACTTTTTTATTGGATAATGAATATGTGACGATGTGATTATCATTTAACACAGATTTATATTATCCAACGAAAATATGTCATATTAATAATCTCAACGAAAAATGTTAACTTGAAATATCTATGATGTAAAATATTAAAAAAAAAAAGGAAAAAAAGAAAATCGGAAAAAATGAAAAAAAATGAGGCCCCATTATAAGCTGCAGTTTTCTTCAACCCATAAACGCTAAGCAACGTCCATATTCTCTCAGTCCCTTCACTTTCCCAAAACCTCTCACCGTATTCCACTCTTTTCTTAATTTCTCCTTTTTCATTTAGCAGAAAGCGGGGAAGATAATGGCTCAACACGACGAGGAGCAGCATCAACAATTACTCGCCGGACGATCAATTGATTTGTACGATGAAGAAGAGAGAGCCTACGATTCCACCGAGAAAGTTCACATCGTCGGAGAAGGCGAAGCCAACGCCGACGAATATTCCACCAGAACGCCCCCGTTTTCATGGCGGAAGCTTTGGCTGTTCACCGGGCCTGGTTTCTTGATGAGTATAGCCTTCCTGGATCCGGGTAACCTGGAAGGGGATCTCCAGTCGGGGGCAATTGCGGGTTACAGTTTGCTTTGGCTGCTACTTTGGGCCACAGTTATGGGCCTGTTGGTCCAGCTTCTGTCTGCTCGGCTCGGCGTGGCTACTGGACGCCACTTAGCCGAGCTGTGCAGAGACGAGTATCCTAATTGGGCAATGCTTCTGCTTTGGGTCATGGCGGAGCTGGCCCTTATTGGAGCTGATATTCAGGAGGTGATTGGTAGTGCCATTGCTATCAAGATTTTGAGCCATGGGTTATTGCCTCTTTGGGCTGGTGTCATCATCACGGCTCTTGACTGGTAAAATTCTGGATTTTTTTATTTTTTATGCTTACTCATTCTTGTTTTATTTTTAATTTGAATTTGAATTTTTCTTGCAGTGTTAAAAATTATTATTTTGATTCATTACTAGTCAACCCATTTAACTTCTTCCTGCAAGTAAGTAGGATTTGCTATAGTTTATTTCATTTGTAAACATGTGATTGTTAAGAAATAGTAAGAATGCCAAGTTCTGAATTTGGTAAAGATTATTATTTTAGAGTTTTCTCTTGATCAATTTCTTCAGCTTATTTCCACAAGTTTAGTTTGCATTTGGGAATGTTGAAGTTGATGGATGATGTCATAGACACATAATAGTCTTTCTTGTTGGAAAATATTTTAGAAATAAGAGAAATAAGGGGTGCAAATGTTAAATTTTTAGGTCGAAAATTCAAAAAGTCTCACAAAATAAATAAAAATAATAAAAAGGGCATAAATTAGAAAAAACGAGGCGAAATTGTGGACTTTTTAAAGTTCGTTCGAGTATCCGAAGACTGAAGACCGACCCAGTTCATGACATTGAACTTGTGAACTAGCCGATTAGGACTTGTTTGTCTACTTCTTTGAACCAATTAATTTGCAGAATCTTATAGAGAATAATCCACAAGCTTGATTAATGAAGCTTTCAGTTGAAAAGAAATTGAATTTTGTTCGTAAAATAATATTTCCCTTTGTAGTCAGTCTGGTTGAAACTGAGTGCGAGAAACAGTGATCGTTAAAACAGTCTTCTCAAAAATGCACTCAGTGTGATCGAATTTGTGAGTTCCTAATATCTCATTCTTGATACAGCTTCATCTTTCTCTTTCTGGAGAATTACGGTGTGCGAAAATTAGAAGCCCTTTTCGCCATCCTCATAGCAGTTATGGCTATCTCATTTGCGTGGATGTTTGGCGAAACGAAACCCAACGGGGTCGAACTTCTAGTTGGTGAGACATCATGATTTGTAAAACAAAATCTTAAACTCCTCTGACACAACCAATGTAAACAATCATCTAACACAACCAATGTAAACAATCATTTCAGGTGTTGTGGTTCCAAAACTGAGCTCGAAGACCATAAAGCAAGCAGTAGGAGTTGTGGGCTGCATTATAATGCCACACAATGTATTTCTCCACTCAGCTCTCGTCCAATCCCGAGAGATTGACACCCGCAAGATCGGCCGAGTTAAAGAAGCACTCTCCTACTACTCAATAGAATCTGCGGCTGCTTTAGCCATCTCCTTCATCATAAATCTCTTTGTGACAACAGTCTTTGCAAAGGCATTTTATGGCTCAGAAATAGCCAACAACATTGGCCTTGGAAATGCAGGGCAGTATCTTGAAGAAAGGTATGGTGGAGGAGTTGTCCCAATCTTGTACATTTGGGCTATTGGATTACTAGCTGCTGGACAGAGTAGTACTATAACCGGGACCTATGCGGGGCAGTTTATAATGGGGGGTTTTCTTAACCTAAAGTTGAAGAAATGGATGAGAGCATTGATTACACGAAGCTGTGCAATTATCCCGACTCTAATAGTTGCCCTCGTTTTTGACACGTCAGACGACTCGTTGGACGTTTTGAACGAGTGGCTTAATGTGCTTCAGTCTATTCAGATCCCGTTTGCTCTTATTCCTCTCCTTTTCTTGGTCGCCAAGGAGGACGTCATGGGCGTTTTCAAAATTGGTGTCACTTTAAAGGTTTGTTTTTTCATCTTTCCTCGTGACAAAACTTGATGGTATTGGTAGATAATGTGGATTAGTTTTTGCATTTTTTTGTTTTTTTACATGACCTAACTTGTTATACACATGGTTTAAAAAAACCCAATCAAACCCGCCTTAAGGCCCGCCTCAGAGTGAGGCGTGCAAAAAAGGCCTCCAGGCTCGTACTGTAAGGCAGTTTATTGAGGCCTACGCCTCAGTTGTGTGAGGCATATGCCTCACAGCATCGCCTCAAGCCTTATGGCCCAGAACATGAAAATTCTAATAGCCTTACCTTGAGGATAACTCACTTTCCACTAGAACATTAATCAAATGTGTTTCTCATAGACGATACGTGGGAATAGTTGACTAACCTCGCCAACAAAACATAATATATTTTTCTTTTGTTTCTTTGCACAGTTTTTATTCTTCTATTGTGAATTTTAAAGATTGTTTATGTAGTATTATGAGATTATTTTGTATTTCAATTGTGTCATGACATTTTTTGGTTTACGGGGAGGCTTATTCATCTGAGCTCCTTCAGGCTTGCACATCACCTCATGAAAGGAAAATGCCTCAATACCCAATTACGCCTTTTTAAACCATGGTTATACAATATTCTTTGTTCATGAAAGTGATTTGGGGAGTTGAGAAATAGAAACAGTTATACAAACTCATGGCAAAACATGCTTGGCCTTCATTCCGTCGTTTTCTTGATTTGCTTTCTTGCTTTGTTCATGTAGATAATATCATGGCTCGTGGCTGCGTTGGTGATAGTAATCAACGGGTACCTTTTGGTGGATTTTTTCTCTTCTGAAGGGGGTGGAGTTGTTTTTACATGTGTTGTATTCATCTTCACAGCTTTATATGTCTGTTTCATCGTATACCTCATAGCACGGGGCATTACCTTCTCAAATTTACTCAGAAAAACCAATAGGTTGACAAGTACGGGGAACGGAGAGATGAGCACTTCAAGCCTCGTCAGAAGCGTGCAATAATCTTGTAGTCCACTAATCTGATTTGCTTCCAATGATTGATTTACAATGCATGAAATATAAGCTCTTTTGCTCATCGCACGGATTTAGTCGCTGGTGCAGAGGATTGGACCACAGTAGAGGTACAAACCCATGTATGTATCATTGAAGTTCTTAATTTTCGGGGTTTACTACTATTAGTCAAGTAGTGGTATTGATAGGCTAGTAGTGACCCATGTTGTAGCTCATTTTGACATTGTATATCAGTGGCTTATCTTACATATAAAAGTATCCTTCACAATTATTTCGGCCATGAAGACCAACAAAAGAGCTCAATAAGCAGCTTAGAAGTACTTATAAGTTATTTCATTACAACAAATTTTCGAACATCATCACAACTTTTGCATATTTTGGGACATCATTACAACTTTTGCATATAATACTAGAATGTTTTAAGGGCACTTGGATTTGCCTTTGGAGTTGAGCATGTCTCTGTAACATGGACACTCATGCTTGTTTCCATACGTGCCTGAGGGAACACAGTGGCACTTGCTACAGCAGATCCCGCAGAAGTTCAAGCAACGCTTCTTTATTCCTGCTTTTGCACACCTTGCCTTGCACAGTGCACCACAAGAACCTGCCATGTTGTCATAAATAGTTTGTTATAACACTCTCTATCAGTGTTGGGCAGCATTATTGAACAGTTTATTATAATTTTCTTGAAATCAACTTGTTTATAGTATCATCACTAACTAATGGTCATGATCAGCTGCCCAACACAAGGGTGGTGTGTGGGTCCCATACCACTCCCTACTAGTGTTGGGCAACATAATCAAACAGTTTGTTGTAATGTTCTTGAAATCAACTAGTTTACTACAGCGATGAGTGAAGAAATAATCTTACCTGGGATTGGTCTTGGTGTTGGCGTTGGGATAGGGGCGGGTTTGGTGTTGGCTGAGCCTGGTGCACCGGGTGCGCCAGGTGTCAAAGCTGCAGTAATTGTGATGAGAGAAGAGCTGAGAACCAAAGTAGCAAGAAAAAGAGTGAAGAAAAGAAGCTTCATTTTGAACAAGCAAATTAGAATATTGAATGCTTCTTTGCAAGGGAGCTGAAAGTGATGGGCCTTAGTAAGGGTGCACTGCAGTTTATATAGTGACAATCTTGGAGTCAAGGTTTAGGAAGTTCAAGTTACCAAAGCGCGTATTGCATATTTTAATGATGGTCTAAAATTGTTAATAATGATCAATTAGGTGTCAATGCTTCATCGGTACTGAGAATCTTGAACTCTGAAGCCTACTAGGAGTATTAAGAAACACAAAATATGGGACGTATATCCCTTTTTATTCAGAGGTATCTCCCACTATACACAAAGGGGAGTAGATAAATATTTTGCCGGTGGATGCACCCTGGTGCAGACTTGTGAAGGGACTACTGGGGCAGTTGTCCCCACTGAAAAATTCATGCTGTAACATTGTGCTGTGAAAAAAAAAAAAGAAAGAAAGAAAAAGAAAAAAGGAGGGGGTTGTGCTGCCCCCAAACCCCTGAGGAAGAGCCGTTATGCATCGATCTCTCCCCCACTAAATTGTAACTCTGGGTTCGCCCTTGGTCATACGCCATGCAGTAGCATATTCTATGTGGCATACGTGCAGCATTCTATGTATCGTCAAAAATCAAAGTCTACGTATAGCATTGCCTTAAAAAGGAAAAATTCTTGTTGGAAGAGGTAAATGAATTTAACTGTATGGAAAGCTAGAGCTTAAATACTTACGAATATGGAAACAAGGCTAAACAATTGGTAACAAGAAAGAGAAGAAGAAGAAAAAAAAAATCTGGTTTTATAAATATCATGCAAAAGATATTGAATAACAGTGTTTTAATAGTGTAAAACGTGACTAAGGGTTCAAGCTTTGAGCTTTTAAGAGTTTAAACGGGCTTATAAACAGTGTAAACCATACAAACCGACAAAATTAAGTTTTGTGTTTAGATGTTTAAGCAAGTATTGTAAAGCAGAGCAAAATGGTATTACTCAAAAATTGTACTGGAGGGAAGGTATGCCTGGCGCTCTAATGCCCACATGTAGACATGTGGATTTTCAACACGTACTCCCATCCGCCCACATGTTAATATTTTAACATACCCACATATGGACATCAGAGCCTAGGGAATCTATTCACGTTACAAAATGTGCAGAGACCATACAGACTGTAAGTGGGAAGTGGAAAACCCTTTTGCTCTTGTTGACTCTTCAAATACAATCTACTTTGTTGTAGAGAAGGTTACTTGAGGTTCATAAATCCAAGATTTATAATTAAAAAACACTGCAAGTTTGTTGTATCTGGCTACAAGTACGCACATTATCTTTTGTCACTTGTATTAAACAATGACCTCCTTTGACCAGAAGCTGCAGAACCTATTATTAAAGATGATTACAGCCTGTGTAATTTCTTTTTAGCATAGAAATTGTGTTGGCAATTGAGACAAGTGGGCATAGATATCGGTGTAATATGTAAGCTAACTAGAAGGTTCCTGAATTGACGAGTGCAGTAATTCTTATCTGATTGCACTTAAATTACACTCAAGTTCTATAAGAGTGAAAATACACATTTTCTTCCCCATCGCTTTAGCTCAATTTAGTTATGTTGAATCGTGAGCTGGGATTTATTTTTTCTCATCAAAATTTAACACTTGGATTATTCATTTAAATTGCAATTCAAATTCATGATTTTTGTCTACTCATACTAATATTAAATTACTTAATCTGAAAGTTGAACATGTTAAATCGAACTAAATATATATGATTTAATCATTTTCTTCAATATTTCTAGCATGTAAAGTTGTCCAACAATCTCACACTTTTTACACACACTCTCTTTTATATATATATATATATATATATATATATATATATATATAATATATTTAAAATTTTAATCTTGCTTGTAGTTTATTACACCAGTATGAATGAAATTCTACATCGTACCATTGGATAGACACGGCCACGATTCCGGTTCCGGTTCTGAAGCGAAACCGGACGGTTCGGAACCGGTTAAACCCAAACTGGAAACCGGTTGACCTGTTCTGGAACCGAACCGGAATCGATTTCCGTACAATTCGGGTTTGGTTCCAAACCCGAACCGTAAAAAAATAATAATAATATAAGAAAAGGTGAAAGGTCACAATTTTCATTTTTTATTTTTTAATCTATTATCTATAAATACATCTCATCCTCTGTATTTTTATTTCACACCACACCACAATTCTCAAGTTTTAACTCTCATTCTCTCGATTCTTAAAAATTTTTCGGTAAAAAATTAAGTTCGAACCTTATGTTATTTAAATTTTTTTTTTTAAATTTTAGTTGGTGTTAACGATGTAAAAAAAATAAACTTTAAAATAAAAACCGTGAACCGGAACCGCCGGTTCAAGAACTAGCCCAAAACCGTGCTGGTTCCGATTTTTCGGAACTGGAACCGTCGGTTCATGAACTGTGGCCGGGGCTACCATTGGATACTACTCCCACTAAGAAAAAGTGGTGGAAATGGTTCATCGCTTACAATTTACTACAACTGATGATGTTACGGCGTCTTCGATGGTACCTTAAAATGCGGTATTTCACCAACATATAGATTGTCAAATGTGCTCTAATTGTTCTCTATTTACGTACTGTTGAATGAAGATTGTTATATACCATTGTAGCGATAAAGAGACTTTACATTTGTTTTCTTTTTCATATGTTTATTATTATTTTTAGCTAAACACTAAATTGTACTCCCTTCATCCCACAAAGATAGGTTTGTTGACTATTTAGTAAGGATTAAGAAAATATTAATTAATATTATTGGAAAAGTAAAATATAAGAGTAGTTTCCTAATATACCCTTTAACTTACTAATTATTATACTTTAATTATTCTATTTTGTTGATAATATGAACATTAAATAAGGATATATAAGGAACTTAATATTTTAACTACTCTATTTAAGAAAAGTGACATATCTTTATGGGACGGACCAAAATGGAATACAAGTCTATCTTTGTGAGATGTAGGGAGCATTATTTTGTGTCATTAGTTTAATCTTTAAGCAATGTTGATGAATTTTACTATTTGCAGTAAGAACAATATATAACCACGTGAAAATGAAATAACGTGCAAGTTAAAATTATTTTGTTAATCCTGCTTTAGTAAATCTATATATTAATAAAATGAGGTCATTTTCTATAACGTCCGCCCTAATATTTTATTCTATTCTATGTAACATTTGGCAACGGAGTTAGGGTTGACGTCACATATTTTAAAAGTTACCAAAACCACAAGTTCATTTTTCAAAACACATTTGTACATAAGAGGCTTTTAACATATACATAATGACTAAAGTTCTCAAAATACATTTACACCTACGACACTATACACAACTACTAAAGTGAGTTTTAGTTCAAATACAAAATATTTATATAGGATCTTCGGCTTCTTCCTCTTCCCCCACACGTATCCTCACACATCAGGCTCTAGAGAACTCCCCGTCATCTCTCACATTCTTGCCACGTCCCACATTACCTAACATAGATAAAAGGAACATAATGAGTCATAAAGACTCAGCGAGAATATATGTAAGTGCAATGCATGTCACATTCATATTTAGGGTCCGATTGCGAATCATGTGCTTACCATGGCGCCGTCACATAACGTAACATAGTTGGCCAAGTTTTAATCCTCTCGCAGGATTAACCCCCTGAGATCATCATTTTGGCCAACGGTCTCTATCCTCATGCGGACCTTTTCCCAAGAAATCATACTTTCATTTACATATATGTGTACACACGTTAAGCAACATCACACTCACATACGTTCATGATATAATCGTCCAAGCATTTACTTTCATGCCTTGATAGCATATCAAGGTTTCTAACACATTTCAAGTTGCAAAATCAAGTAAATATCCTACTATCTTTAAGAATTCCTCATATATCTCCTCATAAGATCTCCTAAACATAGCATATAGGCAAATACTTCAAGGCATCTAAATTAAATATGAAAAACCCAAGCTTTACATTTATATAAGTGAAAATAATCATATATTTACCTTCTTGGGCAACTATTACATCTAATTATCCACGTTAATGAAGATGAAATCATTCAACAAGCTGCTAGAAACTTCCTTCCACTTCTTCTTCTTACTTCACCTTGGTAGATGATAGTCAAGATGGATGATCAAATGATGAATAAGGGTTGGGAAGCTTGAAGTATTGTTAAGAATGTCTTTGGGAGTATTTTTGGGGTGTTAGGGTCGAGATTTTGAAAGAAATACCTCAGTCAATGGAATAAGAAGGCCTAAAAACATTCTACCGATTTAAAATTATGACAATAACAAAGAACATACCATATTCAAAATGTCGTCCGACCGTAATAAAGACACGGTAAATACCCCCTCTTCATAATCAATATTACGGTCGTATCATGAATAATTATGGCCGTAAAACCAATATTACGGTCGTATCAAGATTTTATACGACCGTATTTAACTCTCTGAAAATTTTTGCACACTTCTATAATTTCAATCTTACGGCAGTATCTTAAATCCTTATGGCCATAACCTGAATCTTACAGCCATATGGCATCCTCAAACGGTCGTTCAGGATCCCTGGAACTATCCACCAATTTGAACTTATGGCCGTAATATTAGCATTTACAGCCGTAACCAGCACTTTACTGCCGTAACCTCAAAATTTACGACCGTAAACTTGTTTCTGCATATCTGCCTGTTTTGAATTCTAACGATCATAACATAACCAAACACCTCCAATGGACTTATAAACATGTTCTAAACATATTGCATGCATCATTATCGTCGTGAGACACGTCACATCATATCAAATCTTATATGAAAGCGGACGGGGTGTTACATTTTCCCGCTCAAACTATCAATTTTCAGAATTTAAAAATTTCATTTCCCACCAAATCTCTGTATATTCATTTTTGTTGATGAAATGTTGTATTTTGAGATAAGCCCAAATCTTTTATCAAAGAAATCTTACACGCGTCTCTCCTTCTCATCTTTATCACTAACAGTTCACACACGTCTTTCCTTATCAACACCAATGAACACATCTCAGATCTTAACGTTGGAATTTAGTATCTTCACAACTCCATTCCTAATTCCTTAATAAATCCAGAAAATCTGAAAATTAAAGCATCTCAAATCGGTTCGCATCATTAATCCGAAAATTGAGCAGATCATATCTTCATAAACCAGCGTCAATTGAGACAATTCTTCACTGCCACAATTCTTCATCGTGTTCAGAGGACTCGTGAGCAATTCTCCGCCGTGGATTCATGGTATGTAGCTTTATCGACTGTAGTGTTTTTGAATTAAATTCTTGATCTTGATTATATAGTACCGATTGTTTGGTGAATTATGGTTTGGAACTACCTCAATCGATGCCTTTAAAAACTGAAGGTAATTCTCCAAATATTCATGGTGATTGAATTCAATTTCTGCAAACTATTCTACAAAACATTTGAGTTAATTCAATTTTAGGTAGTTTAATTATGAGTTTTTGAGTTGTGATTCAATGTGTTATTATAGGTAGAAAAGAAATCCATGATTTCAATTCTTGATCTTGATTCCCTTAAACAATTCATATTCAGTTTGGTAAGACTTTTTTCTGTTATAGATAACCGTTTGTTTTGTTTACTCCATTGCAGAAGAAATGTGCTCTATTTTTCATTCCTTTTCTTTTATTATGGACCACATATCTGGTAATTTTTTCCTTATTTCTTATCAAAATGTGCTCTGTTTTATGACTACAATCGCTCTAATTTGCACCCTCAATCTCTTGATTGATCCCAAATCTCTTAGCCTAATTTTCTTTCAGTTCGCTATTACTACTTGGGATTGGCCATGGGACGTGGTCTATTTGTCGTGATATATCCATGGAAAAACAATCCTTTTCTTTATTTTTTCTTCAAATTTGTTAATTACACATTTGGGTTAGGATTTAGCTTAACACTGTTAATTACGCGTTTAAATTAATAACACCTTCTAAGAGTTAATTAATCGATTGGGATTTAGCGTAATATTGTTATGTTTGTCAATTGAATTGGTTTTTTTAAACTATATGATTTACCGTCTAGATTCTCTTTTCTTTTTTTCTTTTGTTTTCTAGAGTTCCAATTTACTTGTATAAATGATGATCTCGATGTCCACTCCCAACATTGGTTATAGAAATTGTATCACTACCTTTCCTTATTATCATCCATGCTACACTCTACATGTAACATTTAGTCTATGAAGTCTTTCTTTATATTAATTTTGTTAATTGTTGGCTAGACAGCTGTTTATGAATATTGAGGCTTCTATGGTTGGATTAATTACAACGGATGAGTCCATTGTGTAGGACTTAGAGAAATAAGCCCACCTCACTATTATATTTTACAAGATCTAATAGATGATTTTTTAAATTTGAATTTTAGGGTCTCCACCTGATTCTTGGACGCATTTTGCCGTTTCCATTTTGTCATCAAGTCTCTAAGAGTCTATATGCAATGTCTTTATTTTATCTAGTCTATGTATTCAACCATTTATTATTATTTATTTTATGTTTCAAGTTTCTATATTGCATCCACTTCTTTCTCCATAAGGTATCATTATTTCCCATTTTATCTATATTTGATTTACTATTTATATATGTTAATCAATAGAATCTAACATAGTTTTTTTCACTTTTGTTTTGTTCTTTTACTCATGCTATTCATCAACTGAATTGTGCATCGATGAGCGTTGGTACCAGCGAAATCAATTGGGCAAAAACGTAGTGTGGAATGCTATAAATATATCAATCGAGCACAAATCTTTTTCCCCATTTTTCAAAAGTCCAATGAGAAATATTACCAAGTCCCAAATAATCACAAGCAAACGAGGAAGACAATTTAGTGAAGACATAGGTGTGTAACGGTGTATAATACTTTATTGTATTTGCCTTTTGGCTTCAGTATTCTTTCATTTAGATATTGAGTTTTTAAATATTGAGTTTTTAATTGATTTTGATGCAGTGGGAAGCTTGGTCGGCAGGTGAGTGAAACTTGATGAGAAACACATTATATTAAAGATTCAATCCAAAACTCAAGATTCAAGTGTCTATCAAGTTCTTCAAGATCATTATCTTTGTTTGGTGTTAGATCTTGCAAATGTTTGATAAATTCTCAAAACTTGGCAGTTTGATAAATTCTAAAAACTTGATAGTTTTCAATTGATTTTGATGTAGTGTTAGATCTTGCAAATGTTTGATAAATTCTCACTTGGATAGTTTCTTCCCTTAGGATAGACTCTTTTTTGGCATCTACAAATCATGTACTATTATTCCATTTTGATTGAATATATAGATAATGTCTTCTACCATTTGCATAAGTCAACTTTATGTAAATGTATTTTTCTTTACCTGGCATTTTTCTTCACCTTGCCTTGCCGGTAATCATACTAGGAATAGTCTTCCTTTTATTCCTCATTGCAACTTGGTTTTGTAAAGGATTTTGTATTTGCAATAGAATGATGTAACTGCATTATGATTGACAGCACATTCTACTAAATTTATTGATATCTAGGGTGGCATAAATTCATTTATACTAGAGCTGATTATTTGACAACATTAGCTTAGATTAATTAATTTATCATTGATGATTCATTAGTTCTAAAATAAATATCCAAAACTTTTTTTTTGTTTTTTCTCGGTTCACCGCTCCTTTGTCTCCCCCTTATCAACAATTTCAGCATGACTATAAAACTTAATATAGCTTATTGATTTAAGTGATTGATTATTGTGGTAAATTTTGGCTTAGCGATTGTTTAGTGCACATGTCAGATATTAAGTCAAAAATCCCTTCTTTTTTTTTTTTTAATTCATGGCACATGTAGCGTGTGGCTTCTTTCCAAAAAGAAAAAAAAAAGTAGTATGTGGCTTGCGAAATGCTTTAAACCACAATTTTTTTTTTCAAATATCAATTATGTAGCAACACACGGGTAAAATGGTTAATATTATGTATATATAATTGTGGATATAAAAAGGGTGGGGCCAAATGCACCCTCAATTTTGCTCAATACACACACCCAAACAAGTCCTTTCCAATTTTACCCCCTTAGCTGAAAAACACACACACACACACACACAAAACAAAGAAGAAGAAGCTTGCTTGCCGGTGGGAATGATAGCAAAAGAAGGTGCCAACTCTGGCAGCAAACTTTTACAATTTCCAGTGGCATTTGTTGTCGGAAATTGCAACAAAGGCTTTGGGAATTTTTTTTTTCTTTGGCCTTGTTCGGCCAATTAGGGGGGAAAAAGAAAAGAAAAGAAAAAAAGAGGTAAAACTAGAATGCCAAATGTTTGGGGGTGTATTGAGCAAAACTAGGAGTGCATTTAGCCCACTCTATAAAAAGGGTATTGAGAATTAAAAGTTGAGGAAATAAGATGTACACTATTCACTTGGAATAATTTACAGAGTATTGGATTGGGACGGAAATGTTCACCTCCCCACTGTGGAGAGGTTATCCTCCCCACAATGAGGAGGTGTCCCCCCCTGTGGATTGGGAATGCATAAATAGGATAGAGTATCAATTATGGCATTGTAGCGCAATTGTGGACCAAAGTAAAGTACCTTCATTGGAAATGCTCCAGGTACATCAGTCAATAATAACATTTTGTCTATATTTGCATTCAAGTGTAACTTCTTGAATCGTTAAAATCTTATCCTATCTTACATAATGCTAACTAAACATGTTGGCCAGGAAAATATCAATATTCTCTTATCTTTTGAATTCCCTTTAGTCGTTTGAGGATCAAGAAACCCAAACCTATCAATCTTACACATTTGTAACTACTTCAAGCGATGCATATTGTCAACGTTAACTACTCTCTTCATGCAATCCATTTACTAACAATATTGCGTATGAAGAATTTAGGGTGTGTTTGATTGCAAACTCGAAAAATAGTTGAAAGAAAAATATTTTCTGGGTAAATGAATTCAGGAAAAAAGTTTTTCAAAGAAATAGTAATTGTAGGAGTTTGATTGGATTAATTTGAAAGTTAGAAAATGGTGTTATTTTTCTTATTTTTTGTTTTTTTTTTTATGAAATTTGATCATTTTCCTTATTTTTATGTTAACGTAAATTATCCATTTAAAAAAGAAAAAAAAAAACCAAACTTTTCCCAGAAAATAAAAACCACCTCCCCCCCCCAAGGAAAACGTTTTCCTTCAAATAAGGAAAAGAACGGAAATCAAAAAAAAGTTGGAAAACTTTTTTAGGAAAAAAGTGCAATCAAACAGCCAATGGTGGAAAAAAAATCTGAAAAGGAAGTTTTCCTTGAAAAAAAAAAAGATAATCAAACACACCCTTATATCTCCCTTTTCAAATTATCGAGAAGAAAAATAATTTTTTTATCACTTCGCCATATGTCATAAAACTCAGAGTTGTAGAACTTTATTTGACTAATGTTTTACAGTCGAGAGTAATGTTACAAAGAACAGTTGGTGGTTATGTATAAAGTATTACAATGCATTCAACTAGGCTTAACGTCGACAAGAATGAAGTGTTATTTTAGTGATTATTCACTTGGTGGATACATCTTTTATAATGGCAAATAATAGGTGGTTGTTCTATTTCATCAATTTATGAGCCAATTATATGGTTCTATTTCATCAATTGATGAGTCAATTATACGGCCTAAGATCTTAAAGTATGTAAGTCTTATCTAGTCTAAATTAATCATTTTACTCACACATAAACTAGTACTTATCGATGGATGTTCTATGTTGACTCTCGCATTACAAATCACTCAATTATAACATATTGACACAAGTATGCAAGTCGTATTTAAATATAAAAGTTGTCAAAAAAAAAAAAATGCTACGTCTTATTTAACATCATTCTGATTTTCTAATGGTCAAAAGAAAAAAAATGCTTTCAAATAAAATTGAACGGGAGTAATATAATAGAGTTAATTTCATAATTAATATCAGTGAAATTCGAAGGAGTTACATTCATCTTCATTAAACTATTATTGTTGTTAACACCACTTGTAACTAAAGTTTGGAGCCGATCATTCTTATGGCCATTGTAGTTATTTTTCATACAATAATAATCAAAGTTTGATACAAAATTGCATTTAAGGTAATCGCAAAAAGTCTGTTGCTTATATATAAACAACTTAAGTTGTCCATATGTGCTCCGATGGGAGACACGTGTCCACACGTGAACCCCCCCTGATAGTGAGGACCAAGCAGATGTCGCCCATCATAGCACATGAGTGCAATGGATCATGAGTGATAATGTAATATTTAAATCTAAAGATTTATAAAAGTAGAAGTGTCATTTGTTTTAATAAAAGCTCTAACTCTAATGTCTTAGTGAGCATAATTCATAGTATATACTGTTTATGTAATAACATATCATTACTTTATGTAAAATTTTGAAGTATTCTTGATTGCTTTTGCTCCACATGGATGATAACATGATATCATATAGGTGATGGGTACAAGACTGCTTTTCATGTAATGCATACTGTGACCATTAGCAGACTGCTTTTCATGTAATGCATACTGTGACCATTAGCATAAATGCATAATAATTTCAAACTTGAATTATAGACATTTGAAAAGTGCTTCAAAAAATATTAGTGCATGTTTGATAGTAACGCATTAACGTTCTGTCCCAGACCTACGAGGAGCGACCTAAATCCTCATTCATCTACCAAAAGCAATCTTACTCCTAATCTCCAAAGTCATCTTGTCCGTCACAAGATTGACCTCGACCATTTTTTTTAGCGTCGTCCTAAGGACCATCTCAAGTTAGAGTCCTGAGCTCGCAAGCTCATGGATCAATTTACGCGAGCTCATGGATAAATTTACACGAGCCTGTGGAACAATTTACATGGGAGGGTTCTTCACTACAATGGAACTCTAGATCATGTAAAGTACATCCCAACAATATTCTATTTTAACATCCGGTGCGAATGTCATTTCAACGACTCAACCTTTGCCCTAGGAGACAAAGATCCACTGCATTATACATAGAGCGTCATAGCTCATTACTCATGTATTTGATCATTATTCATCACTTATATTGCTTGTACTTACGGGCTTCAGGCCTTACTCTTGTGTCGTAGAAGTACATATAGATCATGTCCGATGTTGAGCAAATTGTGAAGGATATGGAAAAAATTCTAATACTCCTGGAGTACTCAATTCGGTATTCCAAATTAATGATTGCTATCCACCTGCACATAGAGAGCCACAAATACACATTCGTCTAAGATACTGAATATTTGGTACTCCAGGAATCCTAGAATTTTTTCCACAAGACAGATCATTCTATTCGTCATGACTCTACATACTGTATGGCTTATCACGATTTGTCATCATCTCTATCAAAGTATCAGGTAGACCAGCTAGTCTCTCTTCCCAACACTAGAAAGAAAAGAAAATTCCAGCAAGACACAACCCCCCACCCCCACCCCCAAAACCAATTTTCTGTGGGGCCTATGTGTATGTTGGAAAAAATTTGCTTGGAAGAGAACATTTCCATCAAGTAGACATTTAATTAATAATAATAATAATAATAATAATAATAATAATAATAATAATAATATTGGTGTCTCAGAAGCGTCTCAGAAAAATGAAGAAAAAGTATTGTGAAAAATGACAAAAACATAAATAAAAGAAACAATCATGGAATCAGTAAAATAACATATTGGTGTGTGACATAAAATAATCATTCTTTTCCAATGATCATTTAATCTAACCGTGTTTGGCTAGCCCATTACTCTAACCCTTCATAAATTTCAAACTTTAATAAACGTTGTCGAATTACCCAATTAATAACCTAAACTTGTTCCGACACACATATTTCGAATTCGCCCGTAATAAATGACAATTTATTTGCAACGGTGCTATATTAAGGGGAAAAAAAAATAATGTAGCCGACACTGTAAATGAATAATGAAAAAATGATACAATAATACACGAGGTCCAAAACAGTCAATACAAAAGGTACAACTCTCCGACCGTATAGCAAAGAATACAAAGAGATCCATCCAGCCAATATGGCCAACCGCAAAATCCCTAATCGGATCTGAATCAAACCCGTGAAATATCATTAACATATAAATAATGAAAATTATAAATATGTCAAATATCAATAAACAATGGGGCTTGTTTGGGGAAAAAGGATTTTGCAAAATAATCGTGTCGTCTAGAAAAGGAGCCAACCAAACACGGCCCCTCCCATCACCAAACTTCCCAGCAGTTTCTGCAAGCTCATCAATTTCTCTGCTCCACTCTGCACCAAAGTAAATAATTTCTTACATTAATAAATCGATTCATAATAACCACATGCACCGGCTGGGTAATAAATAATGCACTTAATTTTTCTTTCAATTTAATATCAATAAATTGACCATAAAAGAAAACTCAAAAAACATAAAAGAAAAATGTTAGCTGAGGACTGGTTGATGCTAACGTGCGCCGCGTGACAAACTTCGACGCTGAGACCATGTCGGTGGACGTTGTACGATACTCCACTTGCCACACACAAGTACAGCACACTTGGTCTGTGTTCATCACACTATAACCAATGCTATCGTGGACCACCGGTGCGCATGTTAATGGAGATCAACACTCACAAGTCACAACCAACTTCATGCTTTCGTCAGCTATGTAACAACTATTTGCTTAATTAATCAATAGCATTAACAGATCTAGAAAATACTTCGTCACTACGGATAATTTGCTAATATGATGCCTTGTTTTCTATAAGCATTACTGTCTTCTTCGAATCTCTGTTTTTAGCAAGAAAATTAATAGATCGAGAAAAATCCAATTATAAAAGATAAAATAATCACGTGAATTTCCAGATCTGGATCTGCATTATCAATTCAGTACCATACGGCAACTAAAAACTAAAATTGGGATCGGAAATGTACCTCATCGTTGAGTGAAGTAGGACTTGGAGAGATATCGTCGGAGCTAGGTCCCGGAGCTTCGGACGGAGGTGCGGGTGGGCTCGTCAGCCCCGGACCAGGAGCAGGTGAGGCTGAAGCACTCTTCTTCCCCTTCTTTTTGCTGTGAGCCGGTGCCTTAGCTGGAGTCTCGCTAGGTGGTGCGGAGGCCGGTGGTGTTGCCGCCTCTGGAGCCGGGGCTGGTGGAGACTGGACTGGAGCAGCCGGTGGTGGTGAGCTCACTGGTTCCAGAGCTGGAGGCGAGCTCACTGGAGCCGTCGTCGAAGCAGTCGGTGGAGCGCTTACCGGAGCAGGAGTGGAAGCCGATTGTGGAGGACTTGCCGGAGCTGGAGTGGATACTGTCGGTGGAGAACTAACAGGAGCTGAAGCCGGGGGAGTTGAAGTAGGTGCCGCGGCTGGAGCTGGAGATGTACGCCTGGAAGGTGCTGCAGCAGGCGGAGTAGAAACGGTGGCCACCGACGGAGCTCTGGCCGGAGAAGCTGACGGAGACTGTCCTCCGACACCAGCTACTACAATGCAGATCAATGCAACTACAAATCCTAGCTTAAACTCCATGGCTTTACTAGTGTAGAGAGAGGAAATTGCAAAAATAGCAGAAAATTATAGGGCAATTGTTGCTGAAGAAGGAGATAGAAACAGCGTTAATAAATAGTGTGAAGGTTTCAGTATTACGAATAAAATATACGAAAGGTTAAAGAAGGTTCGACGTCTGAGTGGGCCCATGCATATAACGGACAAAATGACGACAACGTAATTTGGATATTAAACAGACTGGACTGGGCCCGTTTTGCATGTGAATATTAGTTTGGGCTGGCCACATTACGGTGACGGCGTTACGCGTTGCCGTAAGAATCGTTTACAAAGATCTTAAGAATTGATAATTGCACGCAGCATCCTCTTAATTTTCATTAAATTAAAATTGATAACCACATTAAGAATTGATAATTGCACGCAGCACCTCTTAATTTTCATTAAATTAAAATTGATAACTACATTACTTTGCAAGTAGGAACCGTTTGCGAGCCCATGTCTCAATATTTGCAAAAGACTATAACGTTATAATATTCGAGGGAAGTTATAAAAAAATAATAATAATAAAATAAAAATTCCAAAGTACAAAATATAACATGCATCATAGTAGTTCAAATACGCATGTTTTACTAAAATTAATAAATTACATATTTTATAAAAAAAAATTATGTGTTAGAATTAATTGACCAATTGTATCTATTGTGTTAAATTTCATAAATTTAATAAATCTAACATTTCAAATGGCAATTATAGTGTATTGCAAAAAAATCGATCAATTAAGACCACAAAAAAAAAAAAAAAAAAACTCAAAAGTAGAGCAAGAATGCGACAACATAGAAATTTTACAATCAAAAGATTCCAGTGGTTCGAAGATTGCTTCCATCTCCTACATCCATCATTGAGCATCTACCACGAAAGGGATATTGCTAAAATTCACTAAGAAACCAACACTTTATAGTATACACGCCATGAAGTATTACACCCTGAATCCACCTTTATTTCTCCACTATATCTCTATCAACTAGTAATTGAAGATGAGAAAGCACTAAAGAAATACAACATTTAATCGACAACACATAAATTTACAAGAATCTAATCTATTGAAAGACAAGCCACGAAGAAAATGAGAAAGCCCTAGATCGGATCTTGAAGAGGGTAAAGAGAGATTAGAATAGTGTGGAATAAGGGATGAGAAGAGTTGGGAATGTTTGATTAATTTTGTTTTTCTTTTCTTTAACTGAAAAATTGACCTTGCATGCCGAGTGTGTAGTGAATGCTAATCAATGGAGGAACCAAGAAAGCAAACCATGTCGCGCTGTTAGACTTGCATGTCTTGTGGGCTATGCTCTACCATAATGTGCCTGATTGAAATGGGGCAACCTTGACGTGTGAAATTGTTCTAGCGCACCCGGGTGTGCCATAACTATGGCACACCCGGGTGATTTGCGGGTTCATACGACCTCCGATTTGAAATCCGGGAATGGATCTAGATTCATCACGATGAGACGGAGCTCCGGTAATTTTTTTCAAAATTTTTGCGACACTGTTAGATGCCGTGGGGCCAGTCAAACTTTTTGGCAAATTTTAGGCTAAAATTTAGCCCAAAAGTTTGACCGGTCCCACATCCAACTGATGTCAAAATTCCTGAGCTCCATCTCGTGATGAATCTAGATCCAATCGATTTCAAATCGGAGTGGATAGCTAAAAACCACCGGGTGTTAAAGTAGTTCTGGCACAGGTCTGGGCAAGCCTGGCGTGACGTGCATTGCAGCACTTGCATGTCAATTCTATTTTAGTCATGTTATAATCACTTATTAATGATAGTTTTTTTTTTTTTTTTTTACAAAATCGACAAGTTGTAAATTAATTTTCCCTTTTACTAGGGAAAATATAGGACAATAATCCTCTAATTGTGCAATTGTAGTGAGAAAATATAGAACTTCGAAAATTGATTAAATCTCTTTGATGGGATGAGAAGGTAACATAAACTTTTTCTCAAAATTTATGGGTGCCACTTAGCTTTCGATAGTGAGAGACAATGAATTCGCTAGTAATATTTAATCATAAGTGTCTGTATAATTTAATTATTTTCCAAATGGTATACAACATTTTGTTATTTGAAAAGTGGATCTCTCTTTCGCTTTAATTAATTCATTACGAACAATAATACTCCATATAGTAATACCTACGCCAAGTAAAGTAGAAATTATTAAAGTCGAATTTGTTCATTTAGCAGTCGCTATCGACCAGTGATTCACATACTTTGGCCTTGTTTGATTGGGGGTTTAGTTGTTCCGCGCGGTATTCCGTGTAAAAATGTGTGGTTAATATTATTTTGGAAAATGTGTGTGGTTGAAAATGAGTATGAGGTATACGGAATTGCGTGCGAATTTGATAAATACCAAATAGAACAAGGCCTTTGTGTGTGATTAAGGTGTCTCTTTCGATTGGGAGGAATTCTTGCAGCTGGAAATGCGTGTGGGCCCGGCGAGGAGTATCACCAACCAGACAAATACACGTGTGACTAACGGCGATAATTGTGGAAGCATAATCATACTTTAGCTGGACTCCGGGTGGCACTATGAAACGTTGGCCCTCATTATTTACTACTAGCCGTTGGGTCTGTTTCTATTTCTTATATTTTCTCCTTTTCTTTTCTTTTTTTATTTAATTTTTTATTTAATTCTTTTACTTCCTAAAATAGCCGTTGCATTAGATGGATCATATCTGTGCATTAAAAATTTGTCTTTCATTTCATTCTGTCAAGTGTGTCTATGTGTGTCTTTGTGAAAGCACTCTCACCATGGTCACAAGTGCAATATTGGACCTATTGAGTCAGGTTTCATAAACACCACCACACGAACTCCTAATAAGTTGTGTGATAGATAATAGAGTGGAGTTTTCATTACAATTTTTTCCTTTTGAAGTATAGATTGGAGTTTTATTGATTGAAGTTTTCGCTGCACAATTTTGTGTAAGAGAACTCGGGATTAAGTGAAATTGATTAATTGTATTTGATAAATTTGTGAATTGCATTGTCTCTATATTGTTATGTTTCGAGTGGAGAGATTTAGGTAAATTGAAATGGTGGATATGAAAGTGAATCGTAATTATTTTGATATTTTACTAGAATAGTGTTAAACAGAAAATAAGAAACAAAAAATTACAATAAAACTAGTGGACACTTGAGTGACAATGTCACCATGAACTTGTTTCAGGAAGCTTTCTTTTTTCCTTTGGAAAGAAAAGTGATAATGTGTGAGAATATTTGCTTAAAAGCAATGAAATGTCACTAAGTAGTGATTTTTAGAAGATAGGACTAATATGTGTAAATGGGTCATTCTTTATTCTTTTTGTGTTCGAATATATTTTTTCTTTTTTGTTACAAATAGAACTTATTCTTTTTCTTATTTTTGCACTTTAAACACCCCCAACCCACCCCACCCACACAAATTACATTATTCCTGGCCCGCTTGTTACTTATTATAGATATGCTCCCTAGGAAACACATCGAGAGTTCATCATACGTTGATATTAATTCGTGCAAATGCTTCCATTTCTAAAAATTTTTGTACTTGGAATGACATGAGATCACGACAGCTAATTTAGAACTGAGTGAACTAATGGTTGAGATCTCTCTAATTGGAAAGAGTTTTAGCACTTAGTTTTACCTGCAAAAACCTACAAAAAAGTGGCAAGTGATAGTCGTCACTCTTCTAATGCAAGAGTAAATTGAAGAAAATGAAAATATAATGAGAAAAATATGCAACATGTTTTCAAAGCATGCCTGAATCATGAGCCAAGAGAACATATTTACACTAGTTGCCAAGTCGATTCCCCGGTCTAGGAGTATAACCCCCAATACCGTTCAAAAACGCCCGAGCGTTCCATAATATGGAACGCCCGGCCGACGTGGCGCTGACGTGGCGTGGACACGTCAGCGCTTCAAGCCCGGTGCCATTCATTCAAAAAAGGCAGAAATATAGGGACCTATTTGCAAAAACACCATTTTTCTCCACAATTCAATTCGTACTCTTCTTCACGGTTCTTCATTTGTTCTCACACCGAGGAAGGGATTGCCACCGGCTTGCTGACCACCACTGCTGCCGCTGCGGGACCCCGGAACGCCAGACGAAGGCCAAAAACTCCACCACCGACGCAAAAAAGGTATTTTCCGTTAACATTGGTGCTCGAAATTTGTGTTGTAGTCCCGTCTTTTCTAGTTCGAAATTTGTGTTGCAATCCCTATTTCACTCGATTTGCTCGGCGGAAAACTCCTTTCTCGGCCGGATTTCGCTTGGATTTCGGTTGGTGTTGCTTGAGCTTTGTTGAGAAATATGGATTTTTCTTGATTAGGGATTTTTCTTGAGAAATTTGGCTCGATTTTTGCTCGAAATAGGGGGCTTCATGAACGAATTTTGCTTGGAGAAATATGGATTTTGCTTGAATTATTCTTCAGAAATAGGATTTTTGTGTCTTGCTTGAGGATGTTTTCTGCCAAAATTTCCATGGAACAATGGATTTTGCTAATTTAAGTTCTGGTATTTTTCTCTTGCATTTTTGCTTCAATTATTCTTGAGAAATGGAAGGATTTGCTTCAATTTTGCTTGGACCTTTGCTTTCTGCCATTTTGGATGGAACGAATTGGAGCTCGATAATTTAAGTTCTGTTGAGGGAATTATGCTACTAGGATTCATTTATTGTAATGGAGAGGGAAAAGAAGTAACAAGAAGGATTGCATGGGATGTATTTTGAAAAAAACGAATTGGAGGGAATTATTGCTTGAGGATTTTTGATTGACTATTACTCTAAAGGAAAAGCACTAACATGTTTGATTGACTTTAACATGTATTAAAGGGTTCCATTAACTACCATTAATTATAATTTAGAATAATAAGTATTTTATTTGGATTATTAGGTTGATGGTTCCATTAAATGTAATTTAGCATAATAAGCATTATTTTGGATTGATTCTATTACCTTCATGACATGTTTGCACCCTTTTCCTTTTTATGGGATTTATGACATTTTCTTTTGTTTGCAGTTACTGTGATGATGACCGAGAATCCAAGTGCCGAAGGGTTGTCTGGTGAGAACTCGAGTTCAATAGGGTCGTCTGAAAAGGAGGATGAAGAAAAGAATCTCATTCCAGAAAATATCATACTAGGTTTGTTTTCTTATTTTCTTGGAATATTGGTTTACTTTTGCTATCAAACTCGTACCAAGAAGTACAACTTGAAATTGTCCATTATTCCATTATACTAGATTTGTTCTAATCGTCGGATTTATTTATTTATTTGTATAATTTTTTTTATTACAGAAGTGGAGTTGCCAAATGATGATGTGAAATACATTCTTGACGTTCGCTCTGATGAAGTACCATTTGTTGGGAAGACATTTAATTCATCGAATGAGGCATTTGAATTCTACAACAACTATGCGCGGCTAGGTGGTTTCAGCACGCGCGAACACCCCTGCAAACTAAAACAAGGCAGTACCGAATATCGATCGAGAACATTCAATTGTTCGAGGCAAGAGAAGACGAACTTAAATTATCAAGAGAAGGAGAAACATACGAAATCGCGCTCTGGAGAGCGAAAGCGGGGACGTACTAGATGCAGGTGCTTGGCTAGTGTGACTGTGAAGAGGGTAAAAACCGGGGACGCGTGGATGATTTCAAAATTCACGGCCGAGCATAGTCATCCTTTAACTAGCCCAGGGAAGGTACAGTTTTTGCATTCATATAGAAACTTTACGCCTGCTCAGAAGTGTCTTCTCGATCAGTTATCACAAGTAAACATTCCTACATGTCAACAGTATCGGTTTTTAGCAGTACATAGTGGAGATCCATCTTCCGTGGGGTGTCAAGAGCGTGACATTAGAAATGTGCAGAGGGACAAGCGGCAGAAGAAGTTGGGACATGATGTTAAGACCCTCGTTGACTTTTTTGAATGCGAGAAAGTGGTGGATGAAAACTATTACTATAGCATGAAGATAGAGGAAGGAGTTTTCAACAGCTGTTTTTGGGCGGATTCTATGTCACGTAGTGCCTACGCATACTTTGGTGATGTTGTAGTTTTGATACAACCTACAACACGAACACATATGGCATGATTTTGGCCCCTTTCGTAGGCGTAAATCATCACAGGCATGAGGTAATGTTCGGATGTGGATTGCTTAGCGATGAGAGGACAGACTCGTTTATTTGGTTGTTCTCACAATTTCTAGAAGCCATGCCTACTAGAGTTGCCCCGAAAGTTATCATTACCGACCAAGATCAAGCAATTGGAGCGGCAATTGCTAAGGTACTTCAGCCCCTAACAAGGCAAATTTTTCTGTTATCAATGCTAACTTGCTTTCATTATCGAGCACACATTATTTATTTGGCGGCTGATTTTTCATCTATTTTAGGTATTTCCGCCGGCTGTGCACCGGTTATGTTTGTGGCACATCACAAACAAATTCTCTTAGAAAATGGGTCCATCGGTTTACAACGATTACAAGGATGTCATCTCAGCCATTGTCTACCAGTCTGAAACACCTGAAGAGTTTGAGAAGAAATGGGGCAACTTGATGAGCACTACCATCTTGGGAGGGAATGAATGGCTACGCAGCATATATGCTATCCGGGATCGATGGGTACCAGCTTATGTGAAACACGTGTTTCTTCTTAGGGATGACGGCAACAATGGGTTGAGTCCAATCATTCGTTCTTGAAAAGTTATGTG
Source organism: Jasminum sambac (assembly GCA_018223645.1). NCBI lineage: Eukaryota > Viridiplantae > Streptophyta > Magnoliopsida > Lamiales > Oleaceae > Jasminum > Jasminum sambac. Next base: position 28,913,327 of record CP073651.1, on the reverse strand, counting down.
ATTAGGAAGAATTGCCTTTCAGATTTTATTTTCAGGTATAAAATTGCATTAAGGCACTAGAGGCATTTAGAGACACATGCAGAACACATTGACAAATCGGAAGTGCCTGTTGCATTGACAAATTATCATATGGAGACCCAGATGAGGAGTGTGTACACGAAGGCAGTGTTTTTGTTGTTCCAAGAGGAGCTAGTACAGAGTTTGTCATATGATTATCAGAAAATCTCTTCCACAGCTGATGCAAGAGTGTACAAGATATCAAGGTTTGACTCATCATCGGATCATCCGCGGCATGTTACATGGAACATTGGTTCTGATATCGTGGCGACCTGCAGTTGCAAACTATTTGAATTCAGCGAATATTTGTGCCGCCATATCTTGTGTTTGATGTGTAGGAAGGGGGTTAGGACGATCCCGGATCAATACATCCTTAATAGGTGGGGAAAAAAGGCAAAATTAGTTCCCATATTCGCCCACACTCCGTTTCCTACAAGTATGGATTCGATAATTTCTACATGAAACAAGATGATTGCAGATTTCATGGACTTGGCTCACGAAGTGTCTGAAATACCCGATGTTAGGAATTTCGTCATTGAAGGGGTGAATGAACTTAGAAGACAGTCGAGAGAGATGATAGCGAGGATGGGGCCAACAGACGCAGATAGTGTACGGGGTAATATTTTTAAACATGCTTGTCATATTCATTTCTTTTAGTGCTTTATTGATTTATAATTTATCTATGGTTCAATTTTCTAAAGTGGTGGAAGATGGCAAGAATATCGAGGAAGGTTTGAGCATACAAGACCCTGTGTCGATGCGTGGTAAAGGTTGTGGAAAGCGTCTCAAGTCGTCTAAGGAGAAGGCCATGAGCCAAAGGAAGTGTGGAACATGTCGCAAACTAGGTCATAATGCCAAAAAATGTCCACAAAATAATTCACGGTATGCACATCTATGAGAAAATTGTCCACTTTTCCTATTTATATTTCTTCAAAAAAATTAATTATTAAGTGTTGCGCAGTTGTGGCTAAATTTAAAGTCTATTTCGATACTAAGTTAATGTCAATTTTGATACTATTTATCAATGTTTTTCTCTAGGACTTTATTGATCGACGAGGACTATCGACCAGATATGTCATCCATACCATATGGGGTTAGAGATGCGACAGTTGCGTTTGCATCTCAAGGAGTTGACAACTACTCTATTTACCCGACTAGCCTGCCGGGGGATGCATTCCTAGAGTAGTTATGATGTTGTATTACAAAAGAAAAGTTGATGCTTTTGTTACTTGTTTTGTAATCGTTGAAACCTTATTATGATGACAGATTATTCACTGAACATCTTCATTTTATGTGTTCGGATGAATTTTATAAGTATTGGGTTCCCATATTTGTTCCCATATTTTATGTGTTCGGATGAAGCTTATAAGTATTGGGTTCCCATATTTGTTCCCATATTTTATGTGTTCGGATGAAGCTTATAAGTATTAGGTTCCCATATTTGTTCAAATTGTAGAAACTATGATTTTGAATATGTTAAAATTGTCATTTGTTTTGATTATTGAGATCAATCTTTTATTTTTGTAGGTTATTTTATGTTTTAACTTTCTATCATTTGTGACTACGTGGATGAAATATGCATATAATGTTTTAACTATGCTAGAGAGGATGCCTTTTGGGACGACAAAGGCAAACTGGAAGAATTGTTTACTATTTAATGTTTCCCTATCACAATGATCATTTAATGTTTAGTATTTTATCTTCTCGATGAACATTTACATATGTCTAACAAACGCTTAAAAAAGCATGCTTATATTAATATCAGCTAGAGAACTAACAATGCAAATGCTACTAAAATAGTTAAACAATCGTCAAATACAACAGACCCAGAGTTCGACAATATCGCAAGTTTTCCTCCACCCCCATGTGGATGATACAAAAACAAGTAAAAAAATAGGTCTCAAATGCAAAAACTAAACTACAGTATCGAGCAACATGATGGCCCGGCCCCTTCTTTGTGCCTCACAGATGACATTTCATAGGAAATGAAGTCTAGTTTGTCTTAGCTTGTCCAACTTTTCGAGGTTATCCAATTTGTCCAACTTGTCTAGCTTATCCAACTTGTCCAGTTTGTCCATTTTCTCTTCTATGCGTGCAAGATAGTAACTTTCTTCAAGGCAAGCACTGCCCATGGCCTCGTTTGGGGCATGCGCACTTGAGGCAACCTTACAGTCATGAACTCGAGCATTACCTGTTGCCTCGTCGTCCCAAAAGAATCCATTACAAACCTTCCCATCCTTCACAAGAACAAGTTTTTATACACATTATTCAAATTGGTTGCTACTACTAATAGATACATTTTTAAGGACCACATTATTAAGATACAAGCTTACCATCACGTTGAGACATTTCCAAAAAACACAATTGGGATTGAGCTCGGTTTTTGCCGTCTTCATCACCATCGATGCATAGCAACGACATTTTAGAGGCGGACATACATTATTTGAACTAGATGAAGCCATCGGTCAATACCTATATGTACTACGACTATTACATTGAAAATGTTGAAAATACGATGATTTCATAAGATTTAGAATAAGCAACCAAATTGGAAAAAAAAATAAAAAAACAATAAAACTGCAATGAGCAACCAAGCTGCAACAAAAAACTGTAATTTTTTTTTTTTTTTTTGAGTTGCATAACATTTTCATGCAACTGGAGTAGCATATTACACATTTTCATCCAACACGGTGACTAGCAATGACTACTTGTAAGCATGACTAGCGAGTTTAATTGGGTAGTGTTTGTTGTTACAGTCCGAGAATCAATTACATTGTTCCAAAAAAAGCATTAAAGCCCATGGTTTGTTTCTCAATATGCTGGATGGATCAAAGAAGTCGAGCTTAATCTGCTAATATGATATCTAATGATTTGATGATCCAACAAGAAAAAGGTTTCCAGAAGAGGAGAAACTGAGTTTTCTTTTAAAGAGAATTTGGGATTTTACATTGAGTTCGCTGGATATTGGGCAACCATTGCAAGAATTGCAACTGACCCATAACACATCACTTCCAGTACCTATCTACACGTAGAATGCTTTTGGTGGAGTCCACAGTTTCACTTTTGTGTAGTATAGCCTATGAAATAAAGGATCATTGCAATAAGTTCCCACACAATCTTCAAAAGTTCAAACCATGAGTTTTGCCCAATAAAGCTCAACTGTGCAGTTGAACTTCAAGATTCACATCTTCAAACAAACAATGGCAGAAAGCAAAGGTCCAAGCAAAATTGAAGCAAATCCTTCCATTTCTCAAGAATAATTGAAGCGAAAATGCAAGAGAAAAATACCAGAACTCAAATTAGCAAAATCCATCGTTCCATGGAAATTTTGGCAGAAAAAATCCTAAAGCAAGACACAAAAATCCTATTTCTGAAGAATAATTCAAGCAAAATGCAAGCAAAATCTATATTTTTCCAAGCAAAATTCGTTCATGAAGCCCCCTATTTCAAGCAAAAATCAAGCCAAATTTCTCAAGCAAAATCCCTAATCAAGAAAAATCCCTATTTCTCAACAAAGCTCAAGCAACACCAACCGAAATCCAAGCGAAATCCAGCCGAGAAAGGAGTTTTCCGCCGAGCAAATCGAGTGAAATAGGGATTGCAACACAAATTTCGAACTAGAAAAGACGGGACTGCAACACAAATTTCGAGCACCAATGTTAACGGAAAATACCTTTTTTGCATCGGTGGTGGAGTTTTCGGCCTTCGCCTGGCGTTCCGGCGTCCCGCAGCGGCGGCGGTGGTGGTCAACAAGCCGATGGCAATCTCTTCCTTGGTGTGAGAACAAATGAAGAACGGTGAAGAAGGGTACGAATTGAATTGTGGAGAAAAATGGCGTTTTTGCAAATAGGTCCCTATATTTCTGCCTTTTTTGAATGAATGGCACCGGGCTTGAAGCGCTGAAGTGTCCACGCCACGTTAGTGCCACGTCGGCTGGGCATTCCATGTTATGGAACGCCCGGGCGTTTTTGAACGGTATTGGTATAACCCATTTGATGTAATTTTTGGAGTTAGAGTTGTAGTCCACATAGGATTTCAAGTCCTAAGGATGAAGGGTGTTTATCTCAGACATAAATTCAATAATTCTATGTCTCCTTATAAGTAGAATCGTATCCAATTTTATATCTTCCAAAAATTAAGACTCTAAAAATGCGAGGCCACAAGTGTTGGACACGTCATTGCTATGTAACAATCATGACCGATCACTATAATCACCACTGTAAGAGCTTGACTGATTAGAGATCGTGCTTTGGGTTGAGGTCGAGCTCGAGCTCGATTTCAAACTAGTTTGTAGCCACGACTTATGTTAGAACGGATAAGTCCCCACCTATTGGTTAGATTTGGAGGGAGGGAGTTTCCTTCGTAGAGATCGATAGGGACCTCGTGCGACCCAGCCAACATGGTCAACCAAGGGTTAAGGTCAGTCATCACAGATCACACTATTCAACGTCTAACTTAAATATTTGAATTGATCAACAAAATTGTCGAAGTTCTTCATCTTTTCCATGTGGGGCACATATTAAATATTTGAGTCTTTTTCTTTCGTATTAATCTTATTCACGTTCAATGGTACTAAAATGTTGTCCATTTTGGAGTATTTAAGAATTTGACCAAATCCATGTAGTTATACAATAATTATATCTGTATTTACATCATTCCAATCGAAAATCTTAGTCACAAATCACAATTAATGTAACGAAGTTTATTAATACAACATCAAAGTAGTGAACAAATGTAACCTAAAGTAAAGGCCCAATGCTCATTCATCAACTGTATATAAACTTTTCGATAATGGTGATAGTACCAATAACATTATTCGTTGTATATTATTTGGATTTTATAGGTCTATGATACTCATTCTCTATGTTTTATATTTTCATCAGGATTGCAGAGTTTTTCTGAATAATATGTCTGTATAATAATATATGTCAAATATTAGTTCTATAATCGGACAAGACATATTATTCATTACAGGAATGATATACTCTCAACGCTACCATGCAGTTAGCAAGGGCTGGTAAGTAAGCCTTGCTGCCACGTGACATCAAGGGATAGACGTTAGATTAAGCGTTGGAACTTTAATAAAATATTGGGAATGTATCATTTTCATTATTCATTGTTGAATAACATGTAGTCAATATGTTTACGTTTAATATCGACCATCAAACACCATTTATTGCTTGTCAGTTGACAACAAAAGTTGCTTTTATACATTCTAATAAATTTTAGGATAATATTAAGTATTACAATGACGTTTCATATTTTTATTGGATAATAATAAAATTTCATGCATCATATTTTTATGGGATAATAATGAAATTTTATTCTCTTATCACGCAAAGTAGATTTTCTATAATAATTGAATAAAAAAGTGTTGTATCGAAAGTGCAACCTAAATTGTTAAGTTTATTGTAGGATTATACTTGGTGTACACTTATTCATGTACATCCTAATACAAAACATCTAATAAAGAGTACTGGATACCGCTATAAGGGAATAAAAATTGTATTTTATCGTGATCATTTATTACAGTGTGTAAAATTCAATAGTAAGCATGCACAAATTAGTGTATAAAAGTAGATTAATCATATTCAATGTATTCCAAGAATTATTAGTACTAGATGGATCATATTTATGAGAAATATTTTTGTTAGGGATAAGCGAACGAAATCCCACATCGGCTAAATATGGATTAAGTGATGGGTTTATAAGGGATTGGGTTACTCCACCCAATGGGTTAACCTTTTGGGATGGAACCTCAATCCCTAACAGTGGTATCAGAGCCAGGGCTCATATTTAGCCACGTGTACGTATGAGACAATTCCATTACAAAGTTGGTAGGCTCCGAGGTGGATCATGAGGCCAAGAAGAAAAAATCCATGGTTGGTTCCTAAGGTCGTTGTGTGTCCATGTAAGGCGGTGGTGGTCGAGACGCAGTGACAGTGTTGGGCCTTGATAGAGTGTGTGGATTGATTCTAAAGGCGGTTGTGCCACGTAAGGCGATGACCCGACTGCAGTGGAAGAGTTGGGCCTTAATGAGAAAGTTGGATATGTGGGATATTGATTAAAGTGGAGCAAGTTAATATGGTATTTCGTTCGAGATGGGGATTGTTAGAGATAAGCGAACGAAATCCCACATCGGCTAAATATGGATTAAGTAATGGGTTTATAAGGGATTGAGTTACTCCACCCAATAGGTTAACCTTTTGGGATGAAACCTCAATCTCTAACAATTTTAACTAACCGAATTAATCTCCTCACGATTATAGTAACATACGATATGTTTGGGATAAGGAAGACGGCAATCATCATGTGATACGTACGTAATAGCTTCACTATTTTAATCGATTGCCAGAGACCAATATTTTCGTTGACACCTACTTGTTTTGTTTCTTTCTCGGAAGTGTGATATCTATGTCACTTAGTCCCGTTCCGATGCCAACGTGTTGGCATCGTAAAATGCCAACACCCCCTTTTTCAGGAGGAAAAAAAAGATAGAGGTCGGGTGAGACCCCCCACCATCAGGGGGCAGTTATGTATTATTCATCTCACTTGACGTAGATTCCAAAAAAAAAGTTTAAAAAAAATTTTGGCCCGGTGACGTGGCGCCCTGTGAGGGCGCCACGTCACCCTTGTTGGCAACATAAGTTGCCAACAAGTTGGTAGGTGATCATTCACCCTATGTCACTATGTGTGTAACGTGTTCGTGTATGTTTTTTGTCAATTTTCATTTCATCAAAATGTAAATTTTAAACGTTGAATAGGCACCACGAAAGCACAAAAAACAAAACAATAATAATAATAATAATAATAATAATAATAATAATAATAATAATAATAATAATACTACTACTACTACTACAAATAAAAATAAAAAAAATAAAAAATGGAAGAAGAAGAAGAATAGTAGTGAAATGTATTGTTGATATTTGTATGTGATTTAATTAATTTTTTTAAAATGTGATTTCAATTAATTAAAAAAAAGTTAAAACGGATATATAGCATCTGATCAATCAATCTCTTCATCAATGAGGAAGCAAACGATTTGATGCTCTAACGATTTTTTTTTTCTTTTTCATAATTACCGTTTACAATTGAAGGAGCTTGTGTACGCCTAACTTTCTTTGTTTTAAACAAAAGATCTTTTTTCTTTTCCTTTTTTTTTAAAAAAAAAATTGGATAATATGAGAATAACTAGAGTAGGATTGTTTAGTTATGTCACAAGCACTGCATCATCCTCGTATAATAATAATAATAATAATAATAATGTAAAGGGGCATGATCAATTAGATTATTCGCCTAAAATGTATATGTATAAAATTGGTTTTTGTTATAAAAGTATAGAAATAATAGAGAGAGTTTAGAGAGAATGAATTCTAAGGAATTCTCACGAATGAATTTCATTAATAATTGAAGCCCTATTTATCGGGAAACTTCGAATGGCACAATCGTAATTACATAATTTCATCAAGGGTATAATAGTCATTCACATAAAATAATTATTGACAATTGTGTCATCGCATGTATTATCATTTTGTCTTTATTCACCAACTTATTCCCCTAATTATTCATAACACTCCCCCTTGAATGACTATTAATACAAATGTCTTCTAGACCTGTTTGGAGAAAAACCCAATGGGAAAAAACTTCCAAACTGATTGTAGAAAAGTTTGGAGTGGTTATATATTGCTTCGCCAAAATATTGCTCCCCCTGATGTCTATCAGCGGTATAGGAGTATTCACGTGCTGCCTACTTAAAACCTTGTCAAGAAAATCCAGTGCGAAAAAACTTGATCGAAGGAAAAAGAGTATAGCTACTCCATCTGATTTCATATCTTGAGGACAGATATCCTTACTTCTAGTAAAGGATTTCAATATCATCATTGTTTGGATCTAAAGCATTGTCTCTATTATAACTTGATCCAATAGATACATTGTGTCGATTTCTCTTGTCGTCCTCAATATACCATGAATATGCCTCGTTAAAACATTATTAAGAAAAATCCAGTAGGAAAAACCCTAATGAAGGAAAAAGAGTACGGTATTCATGTGAATACGCCATTAAAATTGCCTCATTAAAAACCTTGCTAGGAAAACTAGTGGGATAAAACCTCAATCAAGGGAAAAAGAGTGCAACACGTATTTTATACAAGTATGCTTCAAGCATTTCAAAATCTTTCATGGATTTATATAAGTATCATATACATTAGTTGATACGCTTCATTCATTTCCACGTGAATGAAATTTAGATATCATATAATATCATGTTATATTCAGTGCTTATATGAAATCAACAGCTTCGATCTCATTTCCTCACTATATCGAGATATATACCTAAATCTCTTCCGGAGATTTCATATTAGTTGAGATTGGGCTGCCTCATTAAAAACCTCGTTTGAGAAAAACTCTTTTGGGACAAAAACATCAATCAAGGAAAAGAGTACAGCATATGAATTTCTCAACAATATCAATGTAGATATTTTGAGCCGTTGCATGCACTGATACAATAATACATTTGAAACATCTTCAAGAGTTTCATTCTCATTTCTCATTAAACCCGTGCATGAACACTTTAATCATAAGGGCATATATTTTAGCATCGGTATTTTCCGATGGATTTCAATATCCTCACTATCATATGTAGCGCTTTCTTTTCATACTGTGTCGACACTTTCAATCTTATTTCTTTCCCTATATCGACATAACTTATCGAGATATCTCATTATCAATCCTCTTGTAGGATTACACAATATAGTTATGTCTATATACTCTTCAAGAGCATATGCCTCCGTTATTAAGACCATCTTTTATAATTTGCTTTGATATATATGATTGCGGAAATCTCATAATATCAACATTTCTAGTAATATTAACTTATCAAAGTATCATAGCTGATATATGTGATTGTTCATAGTCTTTCATGCATCCTTGAACTTCAAGTTCATATTTCAATTGTGAGGATATAGTATGATGCATTTCACATATCATTTTCAACCTTTAATACTCCCCCTCATGCTAAGAAAATTTAGAACACTAAAACTCATATATGTTCTCATCATTCAACCTTAATTTGGAAATTTATATAGTTTGCATTCTATTCTCGATATTGGTAATTTATTGGAGGACTTTAAATAATTTGCCACATAATATCCCACTTGTATGAGCATACTCAATCCTTCAGGGATTTATTCAAGTATTGGGATATACATTTACTAGCTTTATCATTAAATCTGAAAATCATGCTCATACCATGAGCAAATATTTCGTAAATTTCAAATTACGAATCATATACACATGTGACTATCTAGTGGATCCATATCATAATATCTAGTAGTCCACATGGAGGATGAGTGGGCCCATATTTCTCATCCTTTATTCCAAATATATTTGGGATTTATTCCCAATATTGGCTAGTAATGATTTTATCATTTATCGAGAACAATCATTGAAGAATTCTTTTAATTCTTCATTTGAAATATTGATTTCAATAATTATTTAAACCGGGATGGTCAGTCCAGTTTTGCAAACGAGTATTATTGAACTTCTAATTCAGTAAATTCTTATATCGATTTCACTAGTATCTGTATAGTGCTCAACATGATTTATCATAGAAACAATTCACCGATATATTCCATCATCTTTTGGAGACATTATTGTCTACTACTGTTCAAACACGGATTTACAGTTCATACGCATCACATCTAGCCACTGTTCAACTGCGGAGTCTTAGCTCTTACGTTTTACAGATTCGTAACTCATACGCCTCGTATTATTCTATAAATAGATCGTCAAAATTATTGCAAAATTCATCCTAACAAGTGTCTATACATTATAATGGATCATATGCTCTCAAATCTTCGAAAATATTATCCATCACTACCGATCAAAATCCTAAAAAGGATTTATCGAAGTAGGCTTGAAAGGTTGAGGATGCTAATGAATAAGGGTATCCCACAAGATATCCGATGGTTGATTGAAGCAAATGTTCGATTATCTGGTGAGGTTTCAATTCCTTCTAAATACATGTCTGGTATGGGTAAAGGTAGTTTTTCAAAGAAACGGAGAGCAAAAAGATTAGGAGGATGCTACAAGTGTGCTCGGTGGACATGTGACACTCGATGTAAATCTGTGGGGTACTTGTCCAGTAACCGAGAAGATAAGATAGCATTCATTAAGGATGGATTGAGTAAGGAGTCATTGGATGATATTCAACTGACTCTTGAGACACATCCTAGTGGATACGTGCAAGGTGAGCTAATGGCCTTATGGGCCAAATTCAAAGATCAACAAGCACTTTATAGTCTTGAAATACTTACTTTAAAAGATCCCGTTTGTAAATTTAGTAGAATAACTTAGTATAATGATTTTCCCATATTTATGTAAGAAAGCTCGATGTAATAACGAATATCAATATATTTCTTTTATTTGTAAATATCGTTTTTCAATTTTAAGATATATATTATTTTTCAATCACCGACAGCTATATGTCATATCACTAAAATTTTTCTGCCTTTTTCTCTTTCATATTTGTCAAAAAGTAAATAGTACAATCAATTATTGGTTTGAAAATTTTCTTTAAATAAAGGGATTCATATATCTATCATTCATTCGTTGAAAGAGAGAGATAGAGGTGGAGATGGAGATATCAGAATCATCTCATGTAAGTCAATCTTCACCTCGCCAGGTAAAAACTATATGTGTTCTTGGTGGCTCCAGACTAGTAGGTCATATCCAATATGTGGATATGGCAGACCAACTTGTAAGGGAGTTAGGGAAACAAAATATCAATATACTATATGGAGGGACTAATAACAAACTATTAAGGAGTCTTACGATGGCCGCACAATCATGGGGGATAAGAGTGTCAAGTATAATACATTTTCATCGAATTGGAGGCAGTAATCGAGTTGGAGTTAGAAATATCATTAGTCCAACTGGATTGATGCTACAAACACAATCCATCCACGACTGCCTGATGTACATGATGAGCAATAGTGATGCTTTTATTGTTCTTCCAGGCGGCTATAACACGGTGGAGGAAATATTCAATATAGCCTCGTTGGCACAGTGGAACTTTCATGTCAAACCAATAGGTTTGTTGAATATTAATAATTTCTTTGATGGCTTACTAGCGTTTCTAGATCAGGGTGTAAATAATAAGTTTATCTCTCGTTCAGCAAGAAAAATACTTATCTCTGCTAGTACTGTTGATGAACTACTCATCAAATTTCATGCATATGTTCAAGAATCTGTGAAAGCCCAGGTCCGTCAGTCACAAACCACTGGTGTCAAGCGAAAAAGAAATTCGGATCCTTTAAATATCTCATTATGAACCCTGATGTTGGGAGTGGCAGAGTTACGGAGTATTTATACTCTCGAAACGCACCCTTCCTTTATGGGTTCAATATGTATTTTCTTTTCGCATTTCTATATTTTTGAGTGTTTATTGCCATCTTTGATATTCTCAATATGTTCAACTTCGGCTGTTTTGTACTTCTTCTGGAGTAATAATAATAATATCATATTGGCTTTATTCAAATACAGAAATCTAGTGATTATGCTTCTTCAAGAGCATTTTATTCTCATATTAATACAATCTCATATCATCGATGAGATTACTTCATATAATCTCTCCATGCGATATATTTTCTTTAATTTATCAACATGGGATCTATTGAGCATTTTACTTTCATCTATTTATCCAATGGTAACTTCAGGTACCACTTACTCAATTTTTCTCCATTAATATTCGGTAAATATGGAAAATGAATTTTATTCTTATTATCTACTTCTTCAAGAGTAGGATTAGAATGTTTGATCAACTACTTCTTCTGGAGTAGGATTCGTTATAACGAATCGTGTAGTATAACCCACCACATTGGAAATATGCACACCAATCGTGTGGTATTACCCACCACATTGGAAATATACTCAAACTATAAAGTGCATAAATTTAAATTGTAGAAATTAAATTCTCCCCAATAGGTGGTTGAACCTACCACATGGAAATTATCGCAATAAATATAAATTTACGGAATTTAAATTGCGAGAATTAAAATGCATAATGATTAACTACTTCTTCAGGAGTAGGATCTACTTAGTAGAAGGTATTACCCATCACTTAGCATATAAATTGCATAAATATATAAAACCTTCTGTTTAGTGATGGTTGAACCCATCATTAGGTAGGAGGTGTTGCAGTATTTAAATTGCAGTAAATAAAGTGCGAGAATTAAATATTGAACTACTTCTACGGGAGCAGATTTGTTGTTCTAGAACAAATACTCATTACTTCTACAAGAGCACACTTATCCTTTTAGAACAAGTATATTATGTAATTAAACTCTTCAGGAGTTAAAATAATATTCCGATCTTTTAACTCAAATGGACTTCAGGGCATTTTATATAATCAATGGATTTAGAATTTCTTCATGAATATTCTATCCATTTTTCACTGTGTCAAAATTAGGTCGGTTTTACCCTAAGGGTAAAATTGTCCATTCCAATTCGCAAAGGTAAAATTGTCAAAAATATTTTATCAATATTTTGCGATTGGAAAATTATCTCATTTCTACTTCAATTTATCAATATCAAAATGTTCAAGGACTATTTTGTAATTTTTTCAAAAGTTGGGGTACTGATTTGTAAATTTTTTGAAAGTTTTACCTTATCAATATTGGTGTTAAACCGAGTATAATGGAGTCAAGAAAATTTGATTTTGATAACGTATGCTCCTTATATCTCGAGAAAACGAATATTATAATTTAATATATTATTATATTATATATACATATATATATTATATATACCTCTCCGTCCTTTTGCTTGGGGTATTCATCAAATTCTTCAAATGTGCTAGCATTCACAATAATCAAACCATTAATACTTTATTAATATTATTAAACTATAATTAGATAGTAGAGAGACAAATGGATTGTATCAGGCCAACGGATGAGAGAACATTGACAATGACAGCAGAGTATCACTACAGAGAAGTGATGATGTTGAAGCATCGACAGATAGCCAAACGAATCAAGTGCGGATATAGAAAGATGAAAAAGAAGATGATGATATGTATTTCATTCTTGTTGACATAGTTTGCAAGCTGTGGCTTCAGTCATGGTGGTTTCGATTATCTTTATCTCTTACATTTACGGATGTGGAGAGGGGGAAGAGAAGAGAAGTGATAAAGTTTATCATCTAACTAATATTAAGGTTTCGATATAGAGGTTCATCAAATAGATCTGTTGAAAGCATCTTCATATTACTCAAATGGTAGAGACTCGTCTGATAACGTGTTATAAAAGTATAGAAATAATAGAGAGAGTTTAGAGAGAATGAATTCTAAGGAATTCTCAGGAATGAATTTCATTAATAACTGAAGCCCTATTTATAGGGAAATTTCGAATGGCACAATCGTAATTACATAATTTCATCAAGGGTATAATAGTCATTCACATAAAATAATTATTGACAATTGCGTCATCGCATGTATCATTATTTTTGTCTTTATTCACCAACTTATTCCCCTAATTATTCATAACAGTTTTATCGATTAATACGCACAGTAGCATATCTTACATTGTTTATTATTATTATCAATATAATACTATTACATGTTAAAAATTTGTGTTTAAATATGTGGTAACACCATATTGATGCCCTTATGATGAAAATATTAGTTGAAAATTGTCATAATAGAAATAAGATTTGCTATATAATTATAATCGAAGACCGATGATAAAAATTTATAACAAAAAATAAAGTAAGCAAAAGTGAGAGACCTTGATATTTAGGTGTACTGTAATTATATAATTATATGTTCTATAAAAAAAAAAAAAATCCCTGACATTATTTCCTTCTCTCAACTTTTTCTCCTTTTCTCTTGTATTTGTTGGAGAGATGCGAATAGACAGAATAGCTAAGAAAATATAAGATTAAAGTATTATACCGTCAAAGCCAAACTTTAGCTTCAATTCAACATTTAAATCTACATTACTTATTATCTACACATTTAGGATATGTTTGATAGAAATTATTGAAAAATTGGTTTTTAGATGTGTTATTGAGAAATAAAGAAAATATATTAAAAATAGAAAAAAGATGTCTCAAATAACTTTAATGAGTGAATGAAAATTATGACAGATGAAAATGATTTATTATTTAAAATTGTATCAAACAAGCCATTAGTCATAACTTCAGAAAAATTAATATTCTAAAAAACGTATAATGTGTCTAAGCGGTAAGATCAAATTTTGAGCTTAAATTGGTGTAAACATATGAGTTATACTGGTGATTCTTAGGGTCCAAAGTGAACAGTATATCCTTGAGAGAAGTGAGCCCTTTCTCGTCGAAGGCAGACTTCTATGGGGGTCGTTGCCTCCGGACTCCTTTCTTTCTTTCTTTCTTTTGTTTTTTTTTTTTGGCAAAGATAATAAAAATGGGAAAACCCAAATTCGCAAAAGATAATTATACCAAAAGCCATGCAATTGCACCATAAAATTACCCCAAAAAAAAATGGTAAATATCAAATGCATTAACTCACATAAAACGACCAACGAAATATGATTGTATCCATTTCTAGTCAATGAAAGCAAATTCAGAGATTTTAGGTTTTCAATTGGTGAATCAATTCACGATCAAGTTATGGGTAATACTATTGGGTGTTTTACGCTAAAATGCCCTAAAATGCTCTGTGTGTGTGTGTTTTTAAAGGCATATATCAACAAGATGGGCCCCGATTCTTTTGAGTGGCCCAAGTACGACTCTAATGTTATGCGGAGTAGAAACGTAAATTATGCATAGCGACATTACAACAAGATCAAACTTTCAATGTAAACATCACTTAAAGGAGGTCAGGATGAGTACGTTAGAGCATAGGAAGAAATAAGTTTGCAAGTAACAATTTATCACGGCTATACTCTGGGGTTCTCGTCAACACTTATTTTGTACATCTAGTCTAATGATAAATGTACATTATTTGAGAAATAAGTTTAAAAGTAACAATTTATCGTGTTCAAAAATGTTCAAACACCACCGGTTGCGCCATAATTATGGCGCTATCGATCTAACGTCTCGATTTGAAATCAGGAATGGGATCTGGGTCATCACGACGAGATGGAGCTCCAGTAATTTTTTCAAAATTTTTGCAACATTGTTAGATGCCGTGGGGCCGGTCAAACTTTTTGGCCAAATTTTAGCCTAAATTTTGGCCAAAAAATTCGACCGGCCCCACGGCATCCAACAATGTCGCAAGAATTTTGAAAAAATTACCGGAGCTCCGTCTCGTCGTGATGAATCTAGATCCGGTCCCGGATTTCAAATCGGAAGTCGGACGGAAAAGCGTTCCAGCGCTGCCAAGAGGAGTTTTGGAACATTCCTGGTATCATGTTTATACTTCGAAGTCCTCGTCAACACTTATTTTGTAGATCTAGTGTAATGATAAATGTACATTATGTGACTCGATGTTTATAGTAAATTAGTAATTAATCCACAATTTGAATGACTTCAGGATTAAGCTAATGTAAATAGATTCAATCAAACTCAGAGATGACGGTGGCCCGCATGCTTTAAGGGGACTTCAAACATTACTCTACACATGCTTTAAGCGGAAAAAGGAAAGCAGTGCCTTTCAATTTGTCTGCTGTGCAACACAAGTCACATCACCAAAGGCAGAAAAAAGGAGAAGTCTGAGCCCTGAGGTCCATCACTAATTTTAGCATCGTCTAATCGTTTAAACCTCCTCCTTGTTATGAATATAATAATAATAATATTAATATAATATAATTAATGAGGGAAGTGAGGGAAATAAATTATTATATTTTATTTATGTGAATACTATTATCCCCTTGATGAAATTATGTAATTACGATTGCTTAATTCAAGTTTCTATAAATAGAGCAGTTATTAATTAAATTAAATTCAATTCCTTGAATTCAATTCTCTCTAAACTCTCTCTATTATTTCTATACTTTTATAACACGTTATCAAAGACGTAGTCTCTAACCCTTTGAGTAATATGAAGTATGTTTCTACAACAGATCTTATAGATGATCTTAGATCGTAAACCTGATTATTACAATTTGAAATACTCAATTTTCTATAAAATCTCTCTCTGCCTCATTCTCTCTCTAAAAGCATAAAGACACTACAAATGGTTATAAAATACCTACTCCTACAGATCACCACAATACCAATGTCAATTAGTGGAATTTTCCAAGCCAAACACGCATTTAATACTGGTTTCAAAAATTAAGTGACAAAATGGAACAAAAGGATTGAGAGAGATATATTATATATATTATATTATTATTTTATAATATAATAATATATTAAACTATAACATTCGCTTTCTCGAGATATAAGGAGCATACATTATCAAAATCAAATTTTCTCGACTCCATTATACTCGATTTAACGAGATCTTGATTTGATACCAATATTGATAAGGTAAACTTTCAAAATTTACAAATCAAGACTCCAACTTTTGAAAAAGTTACAAAAGGGTCCTTGGACTTGTGAATATTTACGTATTAATGCTTATAATGTCAAAACTTTATAAAGAAATATGTATAACGCCACGCACTTGCCAAAGCACGGCCACTAAGAATCGGTAGCTGATGGCGAGTTTAGTATGTATTAATGTTTTATAAAGAAATATGTGTAGCACCACGCACTGCCACAGCAAGATCGCCGCAAGAATCCAGCTAATTAGCAGAAGCAGATATTTCGATTTACTACCGTTACTTTGACAATAATTATATTTTGAAGAAATAGTTAGAACAAATTTGATTCTATAGATATTTAAGTCTCGTGACTTTATTTATTGCAATTTAAATATCGCAACACCTCCTACCCGATGATGGGTTCAACCATCACTAAACGGAAGATTTTATATATTTATGCAATTTATATGCTAAGTGAAGGGTAATACCTTCTACTAAGTGCACTTACTCCCAAGAAGTAGTTAATCATTATGCATTTTAATTCTCGCAATTTAAATTAGTAAATTTATATTTATTACAATAATTCCCATAAGGTAGGTTCGACCACCTATTGGAGGAAATTTAATTTCCAATTTAAATTTACGCACTTTAAATTTCAGATATATTTCCAATGTGGTGAGTTATATCACACGATTGGTATGCATATTTTCAATGTGGTGGGTTATACCACACGCTATTTAATGCTTATTACAAATGTGGTTGGATTAAACCCCACGATTGGATAAGTAATTTATATATATTTAATATGAGTATTCTATTGATATTAAAGAAGAGATTTGAGCAAGTGATGCCAAAATTTACCGTTGTATGTATTGATGAAGTGAAATTGCTCAAAGAATCCCATTGTGATAAAAGAGAAAGAAAATATACCGTGGTGAAAAATCTCATTATGAGATTAATATATTGTGATATGATTAGAAATGCTCTTAAAGAAGCATTTAATAAAGGAATGTTCACTTTCCACGTCTATTGAATATTGATGGAGAAAATTGAGTAAGTGGTACCTGAAGTTACCATTGGATAAATAGATGAAAGTAAAATGCTCAATAGATCCCATGTTGATAAATCAAAGAAAATATATCGCATGGAGAGATTATATGAAGTAATCTCATCGATGATATGAGATTGTATTAATATGAAAATAAAATGCTCTTGAAGAAGTATAATCACTAAGATTTCTGTATTTGAATAAAGCCAATATGATATTATTATTATTACTCCAGAAGAAGTACAAAACAGCCTAAGTGGAACATATTGAGAATATCAAAGATGGCAATAAACACTCGAAAATATAAAAATGCGAAAAGAAAATACATATTGAACCCATAAATGAAGGGTGCGTTTCGAGAGTATAAATACTCCGTAATTCTGCCACCCTCAACATCAGGATTCATAATGAGATATTTAAAGGGTCCGAATTTCTTTTTCGCTTGACACCAGTGGTCTGTGACCGACGGATCTGGGCTTCCACAGATTCTTGAACATATGCATAAAATTTGATGAGTAGTTCATCAACAGTACTAGCAGAAATAAGTATTTTTATCGCTGAATGAGAGATAAACTCATTATCTACACTCTGATCTAGGAACGCTAGTAAGCCATCAAAGAAATGGTTAATATTCAACAAACCTATTGGTTTGACATGAAAGTTCCACTGTGCCAACGAGGCTATATTGAATATTTCCTCTAGTATGTTGTAGCCGCTTGGAAGGACAATGAAAGCATCACTATTATTCATCATATACATCATGCAGTTGTGGATGGATTGCGCTTGTAGCACCAACCCTGCTGGACCCATGGTAGAACTGGCTCCAATTCGAGTATTAGATCCAACTAAATGGAAAGGTATTACACTCAAAACTCTTATTCCCCATGATGGTGCGGCCATTATAAGTCTAGCTAAAAGTTTGTTGTTGGTTCCTCCATATAGTATATTGATTTCTTGTCTCCCTAACTCTTTTACGAGTCGGTTTGCCATATCCACATATTGGATATGGCCTACCAATTTAGATCCACCAAGAATACATACGGTTTTAATCAAGAGGTAAAGGTGACTTTGTATGAGATGATTCTAAAATCTCCATATCCATCTCTACTCCTATCTCTTTTTGCGCTATACTTTTAATGTATGAACATGAGAGATATATGAATCCCTCTATTTAAAGAAAAATTTTCAAACCAATAATTGATTCTACTATTTACTTTTTGACAAATAAGAAAGAGAAAAAGCAAGAAAAATTTTAGTGAAATGACATATACCTGTCGATGATTGAAAAATAATATATATATATATATATATATATCTTAAAATTGAAAAACGATATTTACAAATAAAAGAAATATATTGATCTTTGTTATTACACCAAGCTTTCTTACATAAATATGGGAAAATCATTATACTAAATTTTTCTACTAAATTTACAAACAGGATCTTCTAAAGTAAGTTTTTCAAGATCAGAACGCATTTGTTGATCTTTGAATTTGGCCCATAAGGCCATTAGCTCACCTTGTACGTATCCACTAGGATGTGTCTCAAGAGCCTGTTGAATATCATCCAAAGGCTCCTTACTCAATCCATCTTTAGTGAATGCTATTTTATCTTCTCGGTTTCTGGACAAGTACCCCACAGAGTTACATCGAGTGTCACATGTCCACCGAGCACACTTGTAGCATCCTCCTAATCTTTTTGCTCTCCGTTTCTTTGAAAAACTACTTTTACCCATACCAGGCATGTATTTAGAAGGAATTGAAACCTCACCAGATAATCGAACCTTTGCTTCAATCAACCATCGGATATCTTGTGGGATACCCTTATTCATTAGCATCCTCAACCTTTCAAGCCTACTTCGATAAATCCTTTTTAGGATTTTGATCGGTAGTGATGGATAGTATTTTCGAAGATTTGAGAGCAAATTATCCATTATTATATATGGACCATTATTATGGTAAATACTGTAAGTGCCCGGATAATTTATAAACGCGCATGAGGTAATGCTCCGCGTTGGAACAGTATCGAAACATGAAGCGTATGTGCTAAGATTCCACGCTTGAATAGTGATGTGTAATAATGCTATCGAAACATGATGGAATATGTCGGTGAGCTATACATATGATGAAAGTAATAAATCATGTTGAGCACTATACAGATACTAGTGAAATCGATATAAGAATTTACTGAACTAAAAGTTCAATAATACTCGTTTGCAGAACCGGACTGACCATCCCGGTTTAAATAATTATTGAAATCAATATTTCAAGTGAAGAATTAAAAGAATTCTTCAATGATTATTCTCGATAAATGATGAAATCATTACTAGCCAATATTGGGAATAAATCTCAAATATATCTGGAATAAAGGATGAGAAATATGGGCCCACTCATCCTCCATGTGGACTACTAGATATTATGATATGGATCCACTAGATAGTCACATGTGTATATGATTCGTAATTTGAAATTTACGAAATATTTGCTCACGGTATGAGCATGATTTCCAGATTTAATGATAAAGCTAGTAAATGTATATCCCAATACTTGAATAAATCCCTGAAGGATTGAGTATGCGCATACAAGTGGGATATTATGTGGCAAATTATTTAAAGTCCTCCAATAAATTGTCAATATCGAGAATAGAATGCAAACTATATAAATTCTCATATTAATTTGAATGATGAAAACATATATGAGTTTTAGTGTTCTAAATTTTCTTAGCATGAGGGGGAGTATTAAAGGTTGAAAATGATATGTGAAATGCATCATACTATATCCTCACAATTAAAATATGAACTTGAAGTTCAAATATGTATAAAAGATGCTATGAACAATCACATATATCGCTTAAGATGCTTTGATAAGTTAGCACGTAAGCGTTGATATTATGAGATTTCCCCAATCATATATATCAAGCAAATTATTAAAGATGGTCTTAATAATCGGAGGCATATACTCTTGAAGAGTATATAGACATAACTATATTGTGTAATCCTACAAGAGGATTGATAATGAGATATCTCGATAAGTTATGTCGATATGGGGAAAGAAATAAAATTGAAAGTGTCGACACACTATGAAAAGATAGCGCTACATACTATCAATAATAATGAGGATATTAAAATCCATCGAAAATGCCGATGCTGAAATATATGCCCTTATGATTAAAGTGTTCATGCACGGGTTTAATGAGAAATGAGAATGAAACTCTTGAAGAGGTTTCAAATGTATTATTGTATCACAGATGCAACGGCTCAAAATATCTACATTGATATTGTTGAGAAATTCATATGTTGTACTCTTTTCCTTGATTGATGTTTTTGTCCCAAAACGGGGTTTTTCTCAAACAAGGTTTTTAATGAGGCAGCTCAATCTCAACTACTATGAAATCTCCAGAAGAGATTTAGGTATATATCTTGATATAGTGAGAAAATGAGATCGAAGCTGTTAATTGCATATATACACTAAATATAACATGATATTGTATAACATCTAAAATTTCATTCACGTGGAAATGAATGAAGAGTATGAACCAATGTATATGATACTCATACAAATCTATGAAATATTTTGAAATGCTTAAAGATACTTGTATAAAATACGCGTTGCACTCTTTTTCCTTAACGAGGTTTTATCCCATTGGGTTTTCCTAGCAGGTTTTTAATGAGGCAACATAAAGGCGTATTCACATGAATAATGTACTCTTTTTCCTTCATTGGGATTTTTCCCCTTTGGGTTTTTCCTAATAAGGTTTTAACGAGGCATATTCATGGTATATTGAGGACAACAAGAGAAATCGACACAGTGTATCTATTGGATCAAGTTATAATAGAGACAATGCTTTAGATCCAAACAATGATGATATTGAAATCCTTTACCGTAAGTAAGGATATCGGTCCTCAAGATATGAAATCGGATAGAATTGCACTTTCTTTTCCTTCGATCAAGTTTTTTCCCAGGGTTTTCTTGTGAGGGGTTTTAACAAGGCAAGACGCGTGAATACTCTTATACCGTTGATAGATATCGGGGGAGCAATGTTTTGATGAAGCAAGATATAACCACTCCAAGCTATCCCGCAATCGGTTTGGAAGTTTTTTCCCACTTTTTTCTCAAACAGTTTAGAAAGACATTTGTATTAATAACATTCGAAGTGTTATGAATATAATAATAATAATATTAATATAATATAATTAATGAGGGAAGTGAGGGAAATAAATTATTATATTTTATTTATGTGAATTATTATACCCTGATGAAATTATGTAATTACGATTGCTTAATTCGAAGTTTTCCTATAAATAGAACGATTATTAATTAAATTCATTCACTTGTGAATTCCTTGAATTCATTCTCTCTAAACTCTCTCTATTATTTCTATACTTTTATAACACTCCTTTTTTATTTTTTTATTTTTCCTCGTCAAATAAAAATTTAATTTCTATCATTCAGTCGGAATAATGCATCAATAACACACAAATGTTAGATAACTATTTTTTTTTTCAAAGAAGAGTAAATAACTATTATTATTATTATTATCCACGTATCGCGTAGACTATATTACTATTCAACTTGAAAACTTTAGTTTTAACAAAATAAATAATTACCAAAATCTCACCCCTAAGATTATCAACACTTGAAAGTTCAAAATATTTAGTAACAAATTTAATAATAAATTTTTTGCACGGTTAATACTTGTTACGGTAACTTGAAAGAAAGGAAAGAAAAAAAAAACACGCTTTTTAGACTCGTAGATGTACCCACCAGGCTTCTAAAATTCTCAGAGACAAGTTTAAATTCTCCATTGCAAATCTTTTGTTTCCGAAAGAGTAGCGTCTCATTTTCAGAGAGTTGATGTGAATACACATTCCAAGAATGATCACCCACACTCATGGGATATGATAAGCTAAACCTCGAGATGATATGGCAACACCGCATCATCATAGATGACGTGACACTATCACACAGGGGAGCCACAATCACAGGTCTTGGCTAATACATAATAACAGTCGAACTGTTATAGTCTGTTATGCATCAACACAAATAAGCAGCTTGTATGAATTCTGAAAACTCCGACGAGGAAATGTCACCAGAATGCAAGTATAATGATAATACATTGTGAATACGAACGTAAGAAAATTAAGTATACCAAGTATTTCAACAAACTAACAAATTCGTAGCACATACACAGCTCTTAAGTATAATACATTTAACACGCACAATAAAGAAATTCTTTTAATAGTACAATCTACTTTAAAGATGATGGAACTCATTATTTCCTTATTTTTGTTTTTATCTTTTTTGCCTGTGATCTTACAAACTAAATATTTTTCCATTTGCAGAGTAGCTTAGGAGTCACAGTCCATTATCCAAGATGCTTAACTTATAAATAGGGAGCAAGTTTGCTCATTCAGAGTAGTTGCTCAAAGCAGCAACAACCAAACCTGTCGTCCCGAGGGTTGCTGCTACATCAGGGTACCCTTTCCACGACGTGCTGATCTTGAGAGATGGATACAGCCAGCTTTTTATGGAAGACATGAAGGAATTGGGATCTGATTCAAGAATTGCTTCCCAATCTACCTGTAGACCTTCTGGAATGCTTCCAGTGAACTCCATGTTAGCAGCAAGCAACAGTCCCAGCATTACTACAAACCCGACAGCCGCGGATCCTCTTGCTAGTGGCATGAAATTATACCTGCAAAATAGTATGATTATCAGGAGAAGGAAATAATGTATTAAGCTTTGTGGATTGATCATTGGCGGGCAGAAAAATCATATATTATTACCAGTAATATGTTATCCTTAAAATTGCCGTTCTCACATTCTCAAGCACATCAAAATCTGTTGACCCATAATTATCCCCACAATAGGCATCACAGAGTGCCTGCGAATCCATTGTCATAATAAGTTTTAACGCAAATGGAACCTCGATAAGTGTTACTTAAGAAATGAGAATCAGCATAAAGTGATATATGCAGGGTGCAATATCGAGTAAGTCATTTCCATTTTCCACATGAAGACATACCTCCCAGGCCGAAGTCATTTCCAGATCAAACTCCTCCCACCTAGAAGGTGTACAAGGTGTTCTAATCGCAAAGTCAAATCCATTTTCGCCACTGTAAGGTGAAAAACACAGCAATCAATACACAAGTCCACAGAAACAATCAATTTAAAAGGCGGGTAAACAAAACTTCTATATCTTACGATTTTAATATGGTGATTCTTGTTCCTTCAAGGCGCTTCCTGAAACAGGAAAACATGACCAAATGAGGGTCAATATTGAATATTAAACAAAGTAAAAAATTCATAAACAGAACACGTGAACACATAAATTACCCTTCAATTGCTGTACTGTTACACCAAGTAGCCACCCAGAAATCCTGACCAATAGCTTTGTGAAGATCTGAGCAAGATTGTGCCTTGACTATCTGCGAGATGGATTTAAATGGCATCTTATGCATTAGCAATCTTTACAATCTGATGATATAAAAGTTCACATTCCATCATTTATAGACATATTCAGCTTTACTTTGAAGTAAAAAGGTAAAATTATCCCTAGAGAAAGAGAAGCACTTGATTCTCAAAGGGATACAAGTATGTTGACGATTTGTACATTAATAGCAAGTTATTAACACTCTACCCGTCCATAATTGAAATGGCTATCTTGAAGAAAAGTTTATTAGATTTGTAACACTTGCAGTGAATATCAATCCATTTAAAACTGTCGACCAGTTCCTTCCTTTTCCTTTAAGTGAAAACAAACACAAGAAACAGCATCTGCACTCACTTCTTGGGCTTTTTCATCATCAGTCAAATAGATAATGTTATCCTTCTTGTCACGCACATATTTATTCTCCTTCATTACAGTCTTGGCCACACGTAATGCCCTGCCATTCAACAAACAATGAGCAGTTCTTTAAAGCATATCAGAGTTAACAAATATGCCAGCTTTCTCTAGGAAAGTTAACAACATACTTTACCAAAAAGAATGATAGCTTTTACCTGGGAAAATTTGGAAAGTAGCGAACAACTTTGGCTTGCCCGAGAACAAGGGGAGTGTTGGATCCAAATCCAGCATCAAACTCCTCACTGGGTCATATTAGGCCACCATTATATCAGAAACCAAAGAAGCAGCAAATGATATTATCTATTGTGCAAGAGTATAATTAGCATTTTCCTCCACGACTATGACAAACCTTTCTGAAATCTTATTTATTAGTAGCTAGCTACAACTGGTGTAACCAAACTATAAAAACAAATAAGTACAGCGTCCTATACAAGGAAACTAAAGAGGAATTACACTCATTTGCTAGCATTACCTAATTTATCAATAATGATTCTCAAAACCCTAACAATTTTAGTCATTATGAGACCTTCAGTATCATAACAAACGTGTATCCTTCCTTCACAGACCCACTTTAAAGCAATAAAGAAACCAAGATAATATACCTCAACTTGTTAATCCAGACAACAGGGTCACATGGTTCAGAAATCTGTCTCCATTTAACCGCCAACGAATAAACATCATGCCATGACATAGTAGGACGTCCAAATGATCTCTCTTCTGTTGCGCCATATGAAGTCGACTGCTCCAGAAAACTGCTAGTAGTACAACCAGCACCACCTCTGTTCTGACTAGGGAGATTGAGTCTTTCCCGTCTCCTCGCTTTCTTACCATATTTTCCTGTGCCTTTAATCGAATGCTTCCATTCTGCTTGTAGAGAACGCCAAACCTTCGAGACCTTTTGTGCAATCTCAATAGCAGCTAGACCCGCCATCCGATACTGGTGCATTTTAGAAAATATTATGCAAGCAATCAACAGGAGCAAAGCCAAATGAAAAAACCAAGACACGGAAGCAAGAAAATATTGACGAGAATGCCTACTGCAAGTAACTAGAGCCGCATATCAACACAGTGAATCATGTCTATATTTTCTGGGTGGGGTTGGACTTTTTAGGGACACGTTTAAAGCCTTTTGACTTTTTCATGTCACCTCTTCTCTTTAAATTTAGAACTCTGTAAATTCATAGCAGTAATAATAGAATTTTTTTTTTTTTTTTTTTTTTGGAATATCTAATAGAAATATTTTTAAAAACTTCTTTCTGGGAAGTTTGTTTTCCGAAGAGCAGCACTCTGCATTAATGCAGCAGGCAATGGATCATACTTTGGCAGGTCCGGGAGATCCTTTCCATGACTTGTGTTGAAGGGGTCAAAAAGATTGATTCGATTTGGACACTCATCTGAGACAGCTGATTAAGATGTGAAGGTGGATGGGAAGTGAGTGGCGGCTGACTGCTTCCCACGGGTGATTTGAAACTTCTCTGGGAGGTTTGTGTTCCATCTGCAGAAGCTTCTCTGGGAGGTTTTGTTCCATCTGCATTAATGCACTTCTGTGGAGATCAACAAGAAGGAATGTCTCTGGGTCCTTTTCCATCAAAGTGTAGGTCAATACCTCCCCTACGACACACACAAAAGGGCCCAGCTTCTAACCGCCCCCCTACGACACACACAAAAGGGCCCAGCTTCTAACCGCCCGCTGCTTGATCGAAAAGACCAGGTCATGTAGGAACAAGGTTCAATTCTACCGGCAAACTAGAATATATATATATATATATATATATATATATATATATATATATAGATACACTTATTCTTAAACTTATTCTCAGTTTGAAGATACAAAATTTCACATTTGTTCAGCAATTCTCTAATTTGTACTCAGGATGAACAAGTTCTGCCCCTTGATGAAGCCTAAAGATCATGATTTGGTTGAATGACAAAACCTGGCAACACAGATTGCACTCCCAACAGAGCCCCACTTAAGCACAGAAAACGCGGGAAATGGCACCATCTAAACGTGGAATGTTGAAATGAAAATTAACTGAAAATTGGAACCCCAACTTTCAAACATAAAAATGTTTGTGTCATTCGATTCCACAAAAAATAAAATAAAATAAAATAAAAATTCTATCATATTCTTAGGAGCAATCACCTGACGCCTGTTGGGCAAGAAACCTGGGCAATGATACTGGATCCTCTTGCCGATAGAATCTGCTGTCTGTAGAAGAATGGCCTTCTGTTTAGTGAGTGCAAATTCTTGCTTTTTTAGCTTTCCCTTCCTTAGGGAATCACGCAAAGGAGGCTGCCTGTACACCTTTTCACATACATTCTTTGGATGCAACCTTTTACACCAATATTCCTGGGATGTTAAATTATGATGAACAAAGAGAATCAGAAAACAATAACCTTGAAGGGGAAAAGAAAGAAACCACATCCTTTTTTTTCCGTATGATACAAAATGAATTAGCTGCCATCCTAAACTAGTTACAGATCTCCTTTCCAATTCTTGCACTGCTTAAAAGTGAAAGTATTCACTATTTCACGTCATCAAAATAAAAAAGTGGGAAACTCTCCATTTCACAAGTTGTACAAATTTCCATCATAAGAGTTTTCTAGCATGACTGACCACAGAGCCATTTAGGTAACTCGAATCTGTCACACCAAAAGCACATGCTTTGCACATCAAAATTACTATAAGAAAATTCATTTTTATGTTGGAGGATTTGGGAGGCTATCTTGCTTTTCCAGTTAATACTTATAATATTACAGATGCCATGAACAGATACAATAGGGACAAGTGGTCATCAGGTAAACATTTACAAAAGTATTCTTCCATCATTATATACTTCAAATTGAAATGATGATCCTGTCTAGCAAACAAAATATTAACCATGAAGATAGACAACGTCAAAACAGTGACTAGTACAAACAACATCACATACAGAAAATATTTTTATAAAGTTAAACTTCTCACGCTGTCAGCGCAGCAACCTAGACTTGTTAAATTCTAATCAATCAATTTGTAAAATCAAAACTTTCTTTAAAGTATTTATAGGCATTAAGAAAGTGTCATCATTACACTCTGTAGTCATTTACCTTAAAAAGGGGATCTATATCAGCGTCAAGGTCAAACCAGCAGAATTCACTGTTAAACTTGGAAGCCGTGTACAATGCTATTTCTTTCTGCACGAAAAGATATAGAATAAATTGAAAAGGACAAAATGCAGAAAATAGGAATGGACAAACAGCAAGGCAACATTTGTAATTATGAATTGTTACGAAGTTATTTCCGTTCATGTGGTCAGCATTAAGCTCAAAGAAAAATTAAGAATGACAAGTACTCAAGTTTTTGCAGTCTAACCATTATGCTCTATCTAATTGAACCCAATACTTCAGCAGTTTTTTGTCCTTCCTAATTAGAGGCACTTTTTTTTTTTATAAGAAAATGAATCTTGTATTGCCAAAGAAAAGTCAAAACGTTACAACACAGCAGTGGACAAGACATCCACCCCAAAAAAACAGCTAGGGAACCAACATCGCTCTAGTTGCTACCCGCTACAATGGTACACAAGGAGCTAAAAGGGTCCAAACAAAACAGAAAATTATCTAAAACACTAAAAATTCCAGCTGCTCTTGCCCAAAGTCCTAAGAAGAATAATATGCTGTCCCAAATGTCGTCTAAAGATCTTTCCAAGCCATCGAAGATCCTTCTGTTCCTCTCCTTCCATAATATCCAAGCTGCCGCCCGGACGCTTAGTTTCCAAAGCTCCTTTTTTTCCTTTCCATTGCCACCGAATGACCATTTAATGAGAATCAAATCTGTCCATTTCCTTGGAAGAGCACTCGATACTTCAAATATTTGCATAATTCTACTCCAAATTCCTTTGGCAATCTCGCAATGGATGAGAACATGATCAATGGTTTCATTTTCCTTTCTACACATGATACAAAAGGATGGGGATATGCACAAAAAAGGTCTTTTCAATTGTAACAAGTCACAAGTGTTTACCTTCCCCAACGACACTAACCAAGCAAAAACTTTCACTTTTGAAGGCACTACACCCTTCCAAATGAATTTGAATTTGGGGAACAACGAATTATACAAAGGTTGACAAAGGCTGTTGAAGAAAGATTTGCACGAGAAAGAACCCGAGGGATGATTGTTCCAAATTCTTTTGTCCGGAGCAAGGGGGTCAAGTTTTGTGGTTTTAAGTATGTTTAGGAGGGAAGTGAAGTCTTCAAAAACTCTATCATTAAAGTTCTTGGAGAATTCAAGATTCCATATTGGATTGGAAGTGGATGGGAGAGAGATAATGTCAGTGATCAAAGAATTTTTATTGGTCGATAACCGAAATAGGCGAGGAAACAACTCTCGAAGAGTTTGATTACCCGTCCATTTGTCTAGCCAAAATCGGATTTTATCTCCCTTTCCAACCAGTAATTTCGTGTACTCAATGAATTTATCCCAGACTTTTGCAATGGATTTCCACGGTGCCCGAAGAGTAGAATTAATGATAATGTTTGTGTCCCAACCATTGGAGTGTAAGCCATACCTACTAAGGATAATGGAATGCCATAGTGAATTCGATTCAATTGGGAACCGCCAAAGCCACTTACCTAGAAGAGCCAAATTCTTCAATTTTAAGTTACCTATCCCCAAACCACCATTTTGCTTTGGTTGTGTAACAATCTCCCATCTAACCAAATGATCACTGTGACCTTCCCCTCTACCTTCCCAGAAGAAATCTCTCATCATTTTCTCAATCGCCTTGACCACTTTCATAGGCAAATTGAAGATTGACAAGAAATATATTGGGATACTCCCTAAAACTGACTGCAAAAGTACCATTCTCCCTCCTCTTGATAAACAACCTCTATGCCATCCTTCCAATCTTCTGGCAACTCTTTCAACTACCGGTTCCCAAAAAGAGGAATTATTAGGATTCCCCCCCAAAGGTAATCCAAGGTAATTAAGAGGCCACATGCCCTTTCCACATCCTAGCCATCTGGCGATGTCTTCGATCCTTTCCCCCTCTAGATTGATGCCTACGACTGTACTCTTAGCCATGTTCAGTTTCAAACCCGTGGTTTTGCAGAATATGTCCAAGATTCCCATGAGATTTCTTATGCTTTCGTCCTTATTGTCCAAGAAAAATATACTATCGTCTGCAAATTGAAGATGAGAAACCCTCACCTTGCCTAAATGGAAAATACTTAAAGTATATGTAGCCTTTGTATAGTGGTGCAGAACATTATCCAAGACTAGAAGAACCTATAAGTAGGTGCAGAACATTATCCAAGACTAGAAGAACCTATAAGTACTTGGACTGGACAATTAGATGAAAAAAATGAGCAAGATTTGTTTCCATTACACTGGAAATCTTATTTAATATTAAAAGTCTGAAGGGACCAGCTCCACAGTTTCCCTTTTTGGTTTTGTTAGATCATTAAATGAATTTTACAATTTGATTGGAGAGTGTAACTGCAATGCACCCACCCACATATAGCGAAGAATAAAATATGACCAGAACCAGTGCTTGTTTAGCATTACTCTCATCTATGTTTTTCCATAAATTTATCTGTAACCACACATTTCCATGGGCCGAGCACTTTTTACACCTCCAATCGTATTCTTGATATGCATTTATACTAGCTAGACGAAATAGGCTCTTAGTTTCCATATCACTCATGAAAATTCACAGAAGCACCCGAAATAAATAATTAAAAAATAAAAATAAATAATTATGAACGGGGTATTGCTATTATTGTACTATCATTCCACGTGGTGACACATAACATCGATGTCAACCATGAGGTACATGTATCACTATCCATAATTTTGTACTTGGCTAAGTAAATCAAAGGTCCCGATGATCCATGTGCACTGTAAAAGCATGAGCCTAATGCAGCCTAGCATTGCCCATATCATCTTCTTGAATGTACCATATTATTTGAAGCCTCACCTCACATGGTAGCTTCCAAATTTTCTAAAACTCTTCTCCCATATCCAATCATAAGTTACCTTACTGAAACAACTCACAATAAGGTAACTTGACCAATTTTGGTACTAGATCACTTTTCATAGTTCATATACTTTCATTATTCACTATCACCAACAAGAACTGCGTCCTTTGACATACTACGCAGAAGGTAGCAGCCTGTTAACCTCCATTGTTGAGTTATAGAGAAATAACATTTTGGTAGCTTAAGAAAGAACCTCCCCAATGACTCTCGATATCTTAATATCTCATACTATCCTTCCCTGACAACTAAACTAAGGCTGCGTTTTCTTATCTCTTTGCTGTTTTCAGTGTCCTAACGTGTTCTATTTCTTTTTCTTTTTTTTTTCTCCATTCTTTTGTTCCTTTTTTTCTCTTTTGAAAATGCTTTTTGAAAAACAGTCAAAATTTTTGTAAAGAAACCCCAGATGGCTTTTTGTTGTTTTGGGCATTCTCTGTTTTATAACTTAAGAACATTGAAAATGCGTTCTCTGATATTCAATTTTATAGTTCTTAAGTATAACCAGACAGCAATATGTATGATAGAATCAAAGTTACTCTTGCTTCAATCCAAGCATTGGATATCCCGTCTCATCTCAATTATCAATTAAGAGGGATAATGAAAAGAACAGATTCAATAATTACAGTCAAGTCTCAACTTTTTAATCTTTATTTTAGTCCCCTGACCACCACCCACCAATATCGTCACAGTAGCTCAATCACCGCTTCTTAGTGCCATCTCCCCCTCGCCCCTAAACTAGTTCGCCAATGAACCAGACCTTGCAGTTGAACAACTGAACAACCAGATATCTGCTCGTTCACTTGGTTCACCTGCAAGTGAACCAGTTTAGGGAAAGGGGTGGGTAGGGGGTGAAGGATGTGGGTCAAATTGTTCAATTTGAAACGTTTACGACCTCTATGCAATATTTTTTATCAGTTCACCATGTTCAATTTGAAACGTTTACGACCTCTATGCAATATTTTTTATCAGTTCACCATTTTGAAAAATGATTAAAATCAAACAGTTTTCTAATCTTCTGTTAAAAATAGTTTTTCAAAATGGCAAACCAAACATGTTTCGAAAACTGAAACACTAACACTGTATGCACCATAATTCTCTGGTCATACGTATATAGAAGATGTTTTTATTGTTAAACTTAAGGAGTATGATAATATAAAATACATAAAATGCTAAAATTATTTGATGTTTGACAATGGAAACCTGGTAGAAGGCTAAGCATTGAAGAACAAACTTCTCCATTGAATCTAATTCCAGATCCAAAGCAGCATCATAGTCCTTCACCTGCATGACAAAGCTCACATGGTTGACGACAATCGGTAAAGCTAATTCATTGATATCTTCGAGAAACTAGCGATGGGGGGAAACAAACAAACTCCCTTACTGCTTCTTTATATTCTCCAACAGCATGATAGCATGAAGCTCTTAAATACAAGCATTCAATACTTGAGCTCTCAATACTCAATGCAACAGACAATTCCTTAATGGCATTCCTGTAACAGAGACAATAGTAGTGGGTCAGACAGCAGAAAAGCTCAAGTACTTTCACTGTGGCTTTTAATCTTATAAATACTTTTATCCATTAACACTCACACTAGCAATGAAATATACATCATCCAACAGTTAAATTCACTCTTAACTTCATAGATATCTCCCATCACATATTATCTGGGTCAGACATCTTCATTGTATCTAGCATATTTTAAAGCTCAAATACATCCCTCCAACCACTTATTAATTACCAAACATAGTACCTAGAAATAAAGCTATTCAGAACATGGCATCCCTTATCTCAACTCCACCGTTGTAATATTCCTGAAGGTTCTATAAGCATTTAATATATTTTGTCCTGGTTTCATTTTCAACCTAAGACAATTCGACTCCAAATACTACTACAAAGTTCGAACTTTTCATTCACTTCCTCAATATTTCCTCAACTAGAAGTATATCATTACAGAATAACAAAACAATCAACTTCATGATGGACAGGTCTAGTAAGGTCATCCAACCAAGTCATAGAGATAACATATTGAAGCAGGCTCTGCCGCAAGCCTCTAGTAATTGAACACCCAAAATATATAATAAACAGAAAAATATATGAAATAAAAACAAATTATGACACTACACATAATTGGAAATTGCAGCAAAAAAAGTTACTAGAGAGGAAAGATACTTGATCAAGTAAATAGCATACAAGCAAATGAAACTTTAACTCTCATTTCAGGTATCAGAATATCTAAAAGATTCAAACAACAAAAATTACAACCCTTTCTAAAATGAACAAGCTAAATGAGAAAAAGGCTAGCAGACACAATTACTAGTACCAGTAAATGTAGCTTAATGCTTCCATTTGAACAAAAGCAGTAAAAGCAACCAACTTATAAGAGCATCATGACTTCAGACTTAAGATGGTACTGCCAATCAATAACTAGAAACGCATTAAAACAAAATTTACTAAGCAATGTGTAACAAAAATTCATGGTTCTAGCCTCCACTGTACAAAAGCACAGGAAAGTTTACCTGTGGTCTCCCATTCCATGAAGCAGCAGCCCCCGCAGATGATATGCTTTTACAAACCTAAAGAAAACGCTATAAATGTTTAACTTTCTTTTTTATGTAAATTTCAGCATTGAAGAGATGACAGAATTCAAGTTGCTTGAAAAGTTAATCCTGCGGGTGAGATTAGCTGATTAGATAGTCATTCAGTACTTTACTACAGCCAGCAAAGATCCAGAATTAAGTCTTCTTGTTATCAATTATGGCCTCACTGGAGTATGTGCGTTGTGTAGTCAGATCAACAAAATATAATACGAAAACAAGTATGCGGAGGTTACAGAGAAAAACTCCATTTAACATTGGCCAGAGCTCTAGAAATGATATGAACCTTGCAGGTAACTACTTGATGGGATGATTCAACTGAGACACCACCTCGTCGCCAACATTTGAGATGGGTCATTTGAGTTTCAAAATATTCTACATCAAAAACAATTTATTCCTGTGCTAGCAAACTAGTGATATTTTTAGTAGTGGCATAAGAGAGGAGTATGACATATAAAAGCAAATAATACAGCAAATGTTCAATAATAGGGTATCAGCCCAACTGGCATTAGTTGCAGTTGATTTTTATTTATTTAGAGCTAGTTAGGCAAAGCTTTAATGGAGAAAGTGTTTTTCTAGAAGAACGTGTGGTAAAAAAGTTGTAAAGATTATGGAAGTAACACTTTTCTGAAGAGTGTGTAGTTGAAAATGAAAGAAAAATTCATTCAATTTTAGCTTTGCAGCACAAGCTCTGAGTTGCTCTACTTGCCTATTTTACGCCCTGTCTGTTTTAGTAAAAGATATTTAATCATTTATTCCTTTGTTGATCCAGGTTGTTATTTCCTATTTAAAGCATTACTAGAATAGTTGGAAACACTAGATCGTTATATATTCAACATGTATAATATTTGGAGTTCAAAACTTTTCTCCATCCTTACTTGGAATTTTATAAAATCAACGAGATCGTTGATCATTTTCGTGCTTTCTCTTTATCCAATGAATCGATAGGGTGAGTATTGGAAAGTTCAGCCACAGATTATGTCATTATGTCCAGGTGGATGGAATTGACAAAGGAAGAAACAGCGCAGTAAATTCAATTGTGAAGAATATTGGATGAAAGAAAAAGGAAAAAAAAAAAGGAGCAGAAAATCTCAAGTACGCGTCTATAATTATGCAATTTCCCAAGAAATTGTTCCAGAATATTCTAATTCATTGATAGCATGGGAGCTAACCAAAATTAGCTGTATCAAAGCAATGGGCAGATCCATAGAACGTACCTTCCATCAATTTGTAGAACATTGGAAATACATTCTAGAGCCTTTTCTGAATTCGCCATGTCTAGATGGAACTGCCAAAAGATCAAAACGGGATAAGGAATCTTGTGCAAATAGCTTTAAGTAATCCAAATTTTCTTTATGCTAAAATTACACACATTACGAAATTTCATGGGAACCCATAACTTTTCAATGCCAAGCCACTAACAGTTCTCCACATCTTATCTTGATAACAAAAATAGTTAACCTTTAACTTAATTGATTTCTTTACACAAATGTCATCTCAATAGCACGTGATTTAAATAGTCAAATTAACATCAGAAGTTCAATACTCTTACAGCCTCCCTGACATGAGAGTTTCTTGTAGATAATTCAAAAAGCAGCTGGTAACAGAAGCCTCGACCCTTGACCCGAAACCACGGCTGAGCAGACAGGTTTATATCAATGTCATATGCCAATGACTGAAGGATTAAATAATTTCACGGACACCAACCTCAAACTTCTAGAAAAGAGTCCACACAAAACCTCTCCACATAGTTTTAAAGTTGTGCAGGAAGGAAGTAGAGAGTAATTCTGGCTAGTGTGGCTACATTTTACGAAAAGGGAGATGTTCAAAAATAGCAGTTAACCTTGTTTATTAGGGAAAGAAGACCACAATTTTTACCCGATCACCATAATATTTCAAGATTTAGAAAGAGAGAAGAGAGAGACGAGATACTAACTATCAAGGGAAAAAAGACAGTAAAATCTGCCCAATTAATTATTCTACTAAACTGACATTTTTCGTGAGTCTTCCACTTTGTTTCTGATATATCAATGTTGTGTTGACTTTCTACAATAGAATGCTTACCAAAC
Organism: Jasminum sambac; assembly: GCA_018223645.1. Taxonomy (NCBI): domain Eukaryota; kingdom Viridiplantae; phylum Streptophyta; class Magnoliopsida; order Lamiales; family Oleaceae; genus Jasminum; species Jasminum sambac. The sequence goes on along the minus strand of CP073651.1, from coordinate 28,878,252 downwards.
TTTCCACTATGAAATCAAATTACATCTTCCAACAGTAACATGGTTACTTCTACATTATATAAAAAGAATCCACATATCACTCGGGTCACAGATTGTCAAATAGAATAAATAGTTAGCGTCTGGTCAAAACTTATCCCAAAGAAAATGGGTGTTCAGTTGAATTCTTGGGCATATCTATCAGACGCGAGCTCCACTAATCATATGGACACAGATACCTGGGTAAGATGACCCCAAGCCTCAAGGAAGTTGCTATCTATTTGAATTGCTTTCGTATGTGCTTCTTCAGCCCTTCTATATTCGCCAAGTGAAGATAGTGCTAAACCCTATAAAAGCCAAAATTCTGCAATTAGTGACTATCACTATTTAGGCATAAACTTAATCACCCTAATCTACGTAATAAATGAAGCTTAGTTTCATGGACTCACCAAGTATGTGTAGGCAGATTTGTTATCCTTCTCAATGTTTACGCATGCAGATAAGTCTTCAACAGCAGCACTAAAATCCTTAAATTTATAATTTACAATTCCTGCAATAGTTTTATCATCATGATAAAATATTTCTCTGAGACAGAGCATCGCAACTTAACAGATTCGAAAGGACAAATCAAGATTTGAACTTCCATCATCAAGTTCATGCGTATAACTAAACTTCAGACCATGCAAATTTATGAATGTTATAAATCCAACAAATTCAAACATTAATTTCAGTCCCCCAATTCAAAATTATTAAGTAGTAACACGTTCCATAAGACGCCGTAGTATTTCTTGTTTATAAACCATTTATAAAACTTGCCAAAAGGAGGTAAGCAATCTGAAGGCAACAGTAAAATGGCAGGTCTTGACAGCAGAAGCCACCTGTATCCTCTTACTGTCACCCCTACAACATATAATGCACACAAGAAGCACAATTTGAATTTTCTGAACAACCATATGATAAGGTGGGATTCAACAATTTGATGCCAAACATATATAGGTGTGCCTTCTGGAGTTTAGTTCTCTTTGGTACAAGATGGATTGGGAGCATGACCCTCAATGCAATTTCATGGCTAGTAGATTGTCACACATAAAATCCTGAGAAATTCATCTTCATGCACAATTGCATATTCCTAGCAAACCTTGTAGCAGTTCTCTGGATCTTGGGAAGTTTCAAGTGACAAATTTTTCTTTTGATATAGCTTTTGCAAAGTTCACATTGTTATTTCTGCCATTAAAAAAATCGAATCTCTCAATTCTATAATGTCGATGGTCATTCTGTTTCATCGAACTGTTGCTCCTCCCACTGTCAAATATTGAGGGGGTCAACTATGAACTATCTCATTATGTCAGAATGATTTTTAAGATCTTCACCCTTTCACAGGCTAATGGGTTATGACAGTTTCGACCTCAATTTTCACCTTTAAATCCTTTCTTTTTCACTTTCCTTATAGTGCTGACTCATGTGGAGGTTTTAATTGAGTTACTTAGTTGTGAAAACAAAACACAAATATAACAAAATACAGAAACAATCTATATTTTCCAAATGGAGAAGTTTATTTTATTTTTCTCACTGGTCAGCTCTGCGTCAGCTTCATTTGACAGTATCTGTGTCACTGAATCAAACTGGTGATGAAGTACTGTCCAGGTTTTATGACGAGCTCTGGTTTCTGCCTCCATGTTCCATTCAGTGTAGAGCATTTGCTCTCTACTGTCCTACTTCCAACGCTTCTACTGACACCGATGAAATTTTTTGGTTATCTGGGAATATGAAGGAAGGTTCATTTTAATCTAAATTACAATGACACATTTTATTAAAGCCATCTTTATTTGATGCATGGAAATACTGGAAACACAACTCAACAGCAAATCGAATTTCGTAAAGTGGTTATCAGTTTTGTGGCCTTTCTACGTTTGGCAAGCTAAAACAATATAGTATTTCCTCCTTGTATCAGGCTAAAAGTTTGACATCATATGTGCTTAGCTAAAGTTCATGTCTACATGTATATTGATGATTGTAATTTCCGTAATGGTCAGCTTTCCCTTATGTCAGTGTGATTGTTTTATTGATCAGCAGGAAGTGAGAAGAACAAGTCACTAACAGCTGCTGGCGAAAAAACTCTGGTTCAATTTTCTGTTCATCAGGCTGCAGATTTTCAATTGCTAGCTAATTAAACATTAGCTGGCTAACACTTATCAACCACAAATTAGATAATTCCAATCTATTCAATGATCAACCTCAGCCTGCCCTTAAAGAAGATGGTGCTAAAAAACTCAGGGAGTACGAATCTAGTAAAGTTACATCGTAAAGAGTTGAGTTGATGTGAATACCCCTCTCATGTAATATGTCCTCTGAATCTGGCTCAAATTCCAATGCTTTGGTCAAGTCTGCTATTGCCTGATGATAAAAGATGATTAGACATGCTTTATAGATATGTATTGAGCTTGTTTGGTCTAGGTATTTTCATCCTTCATGTTTTCCCACACTCATCTCTATGACTCCTTACGTATGACACATTACTTTTTACAATTCTCAACCATAAATTCTCCAAAAGAATTACGTTTCACTCTGACTACCTAGACCAAACAAGCTCATGCATTGGATATAGCCACACAACATATGCATGTATTTGTAGCATTTACGGAACCTGCAGGAGCCAATTCATGTAATGAATTAAAGCTCATATATACCTAAGCACTAACAAATAATTTAGGGACGTGTATATGTCTGTACCAAAGAAACATGAACATTATTTATTTGAAGCTTAAAACCCAATACTGAGATTAACACTATGTTTGATAGAGAGTATAGATTAAATTAGTTTAAAATGTGTGGTTGAAAATTGAAAGAAGTGGTATAAAAAATTAAAATAATTGTCAAATCAATCAAATGAGTTGTTGAAAATGAAATTCAAAATATGATTTTAGGTTTAAGTTGTAGCAAACATACCCTAATTTTCCCTCATGGTAAAATTCAGAAAGCCTATGATAGAGATCCTAAATAGTAATCTAATCATTATTTGAGGAGCCTTTTATGGCAGCTAGAAGGCCGATTCCTCCAATGGTTCATCAAAAGCATCAACTAAATTATTTTATCTGACGTGTGTGGTTAAAAACTACCAGGTTCATAGTTTTTTCCTCGTGTAATGTTCCTACCACTGCCCACCAAATCCAGTTCCACTCACCACCTCCAAAAACATCAATCCTGTCCTTTCCCACTAGTGCGACTCAACCCGACACACAAAACTAGCCATCTCCTCAAACAACTCTGCCTATCGCCTATCCCCATCTCACTTCTCCCATCTAACTCACCGCAAACATATTCCAATGTGCCAATACTACGAAATGGAATCTTCGCTTCCACTTTCCGATGACAAATTGTGGCGGCAATTCAAGATTCTAGAAAATTAGGTGAATGACAAAGAACTTTGGCATCAATTTTTTTATTTTAAATACCTAAAGAAGAAAGAACTAATTCCAAATATTGCACCAATTACTCACCATTCATTAGACTTCGAAAAAAGAATAAGTCAAAGAACAATCAACAACACAATGGACATAGACACCAAAATTGTGATACCTCGGCAGATTCTCCCAAGGCTGCCCGAGCTTGGCCTCGACGCTTCCATGCCTCACCAGCAGATGGATTTGACTGTATTGCCTGTTAAAAATAACCACATTTACTTACAAAGCTTTAGCTCATGCAACATATTCAAATACAAGCTTACCAGCCTTACCTTTGTAAAATCAGCAATAGCAGAATGTAGTTCTCGTTGAAATGCATATGCTGTTCCCCTTCCAACAAGTGCCTCAGGGTAATCGGGATCTTCTTCCAGTATCTGCCGTGTCAAGCAAAAGATGAAGTTTTTAAAAATCTTAGCAGCTATTCCTTTTGCTTTCTAACCAAATGACATGAAGAAAATGGAATTTATGAAGATAAAAAAATAGAGAAAAGCGGGTAAATTAAACCTTGTCAAATATGGATACAGCATTGGAATATTTTCCATCGTTAACCTGTACAAGGGAGAAAATAAGATTCACATTGTCTGTAACATAAAAAACAAATGAATGAGAAGTGTCATGAATGTCCCCCTCTACACATTACGGTCTCCAAGCATAATCGGAGAAATAGAGAGATAGTAAACATATTTTTTTCTGAACGGAATCAACAAGAAAAAGAAGATGAGACATGCAATATCTCATTCTCTCTATTGAGACATTCACGCTTTTCAGTTCTTTCTAATTGAGTGACTGGGAAGTGGGAACCAAGCACTATTGAGAAGTTTGCATATTGAACGGGAGAAAATAAGATCTGCATTGTGTATAACATCAATAAAGAATGGATGAAATAGGTCATAAATGTCCCCCTCTACACATTAAAGTCTCCAAGCATGATCAGAGCAGTAGCACGATAGTAAAAACATTTTGCTGAATGGAATCAACACCAAAAGGGAGACGAGACATGGAGATGTAGGATGAATGAGAAACAATTGAGAAGAGTAGAACCAAGCACATGGGACATCTCATTCTCTATATTGAGACATATTCACACTTGCTCTTTCTAAATGGCAGTAACTGAGAAGTGGTAACCACACACTGTTGAGAAGTTTGCATATTGAAGTACTTTGGCACATTTCAATAGATAGGTCAGCTAAATCAAACAGGAAAGAGATCGTTGTTACTTAATTATGAACAATTTGCCAGATACAATAATAAATATCAGAATAAGATATGCGGTCATTGGATATGTTGGTCCATGTAGCTTGTGGAAGTGAGGAACCAGCACGAAATAGCCACTTCCTATGAAATATTACAACTCCTGCTCTTACTCAGGCAGTACATAAAACCACAAATGTTAGAGAAGCAAGTTCCTAGCAAAAGAATCATCACCCAGCCCAACAGCCTCAATTCCTGAGATTGTGATTCCATGTCAAAGCCTATTAACAGCACCTGAACAGTTCTTGCAATGTCTAATCTTTGATATAAACTCCTTCCACATAAACCCACAATCTATTCCAACCTTTAAAAGCATTTTCAAACCCACCTACTCTCTAGCACTAATAACATAACTTTAAGCTCCAAATGAAACAGCAGAAACAAGCTCTGAGCACCAATCAGGATATTTATTATGAAATGTTGACACATCATAGAAATCCACTAGGATTCCAGTCATATGGAGAATATAAAATAAAACGTAATAATATGACATAACGTCTCAGGAAGCAAATCATCTTCCAACAGCGTATGTTCTGCTTAATTAGTCACTGACATTTTACATCACACAAGTAAAATTGGAAATGCATTACATGCGCAATTTGCACCAACTGATACTGGGTCTTCAATAATGAATGAAATATAACAAATTGAAACATGAAAGAGAAAATTTAGATATTTAAAAAACACCAAAAATAAAAGGGATCCGGTAATACAAGGGACATCTAATTTAGTCATCAAAAGTGTTATGTGGAGCACAAGAAACATACCTGAGCAATTCCCCTGGATAATCGAAAATCTACATTTATTGACTTGTTCTTAGAAATCCTAGCAACACAAAACTTTTTGCTTCTCTTGGATCCATCAGTCGTTTCATTGCTTGTTTCAGATAGATTACTCGATTGACTACAGATATCTGACAAGTTGATGAATTCGCTAGATTTTGCAGACGAACTGATACGCGATTCAGATGAATCAGTCAACTCTTTGTGAATGTGATGAGCTCCATTTGGTTGACTTTCATTTTTCCCATTGGATTGACGCGAAAAGGGTTCTATCACTTCAACAGTTCTACTTGATTCACCATGAAACTCAGATCTGCCATTTAAATTATCATGGGGACCCAACTGATCGCTTGACTTGCTGCTCTGTTCAATTTTACCATTTGAATTCCTGTGGTCATTAAAAGTTTCGCTTGATTCCACAGAATTCACAGATTCAGATGCAACAGAAGACGACTTAGTCGACTCCACAGCATGGTTTTCGTAGTCAATAGGACCATTGCATTTTGCACTTCCCAGGAGCTCTTCCAGCTCCAGCAGTTGTTTCAGATCTGATGATTGGCGAATTGCATGTTCATATCCTTTCTCCCAGACTGAAAGAGCTTCCTCCTTTCTCCCCAGAGCAGAAAATGCATGACCTAGATGGAATACATTCAAGTTCCAGTAGAATGAGTCGAGAGAAAATTTCTGCTGCAACAATCATGGTAACTAACACCAACTCCATGAGCAGTGGAGTAATATTTAAAAAGAATAATCAAGGAAATACTCGTTACTCAGTCTCAAAGGAGCATATATGGATGTTCAGGTAAAAAATATAAAAAATAAAAAATAAAAAGAAAAGTAGCATCTATGGAACATGCGTGTCTAGGGTTTAAGATCTGCTTTGGTTACACAGCCATATATACATATATATACATATATATATGTGTGTGTGTGTATATATCTATATGTATATGTGTAACAAGAAACAAGGAAATTTATTAAAACGAAAAGTACAAGAGATACAAAAGAAAAAGTGGATGAGCCATCCACTCAAAAGAACAAAAACATGAAAAAAAGTCAGAGGACAAGCTCGTGGTCTAGGGCTGCCCGACCCCCCATAAGCGACTCATGGGGTCAAGTTGAAACAAGAAGGTCTCTAATTCACTAAAGATCCCAGCTACTCTTCCCCATAAGCCTGTGAAGAAAATGATGCTATCCCAAATATTATCTAGTGACTGCGCCAAATTATCGACATCCGCCGATTCCCCTCCATCCATATTACCCAAGCCGCTGCCATCACCATCAACTTCCAAAGTTCCTTTTTTTGCTTTTTATCACCCCTGAAAGACCATTTGATGATTACCCAATCTGCCCATCTACTCGGTAGAACACACGACACACCAAACATATATAAAATTCTGTTGTAAATGCCTCTAGCAAACTCACAATAAGGATATGATCAATATTTTCACTTGTCTTCCTACACATAATGCAAAATGAGGGAGATATATACAAAAGGGTCATCTCAACTGTAACAAGTTACAAGTATTAACCTTACCCAAAGATACCAACCAAACAAAAACTTTAATTTTTGAAGGCACCACACCTTTCTAGATAAAGTTAGCATGTGTTCGCCTCATCTTTTTTCACCTAAAAATCATCTACTACCAAAAATCAAAGTTAAACATCAATATCAACCAGACATTTCACATTATCACTCATTATTATCCACACATCACGTAATCCCCACCACTATGTATCCCAAAAGTTAGTTTTTAGCCAAATTTTAGACAAAAAAAATATACACGAACACATGCTTACAGTGCGCGAAATTGCAATTACTATGAGCGTGAAGAAGGGTATACAAGAAGGATTTACAAGAGAAATAGCCCGAGGGGTGACAATGCCACATTCTACTATCCGGGGAAAGAGGATCAATCTTGGTGGTTTCAAGAATATGTAAAAGGGATGTGAAGTCATCAAAATCTTTATCGCTAAAATTTCTAGTGGACTCAAGGTTCCAAACCGGGCTTGAAGAAGACGGAAAAGAAACAACATCATAGACAACCGAGTTTTTATTGTCGGAAAACCGAAACAGGCGAGGAGACAACTCTTTAAGAGGTTGTTCACCCACCCACTTGTCATGCCAAAAATGGATTTTATCACCCTTACATACAACAAATTTGGTTTTTTCACAAAAATATCCCATGCTCTTGCAATAGATTTCCATGATGCCTCCAAAATTTAGATTCCTTGAAACGACCGTGGGATTAGTAGATTTCTAATTCGCATTTTGTTCTACTAAGTACTAACCATCATAATTTGTGAAGGAACCAATGGTATAATTATGGCAACAGACTGCTTGGTTGAGTAGCGGTGTATCAAGCTCAAATTTAAGTTAATTGTAAGCTATATCTAATTGTTTGTGGAAATATTTTAGGTCAAGTGGGCTCTTTGTATAAAACCGACAGCTTCAAGAACTGCATGTGAATACAACATGGAATCTCACTTCCAAACATGATTGTAAATTGTAATTCGTAATATCATCTTCCAGAACATTCTTACCCATAGTCTAGTAAGAATGGATCATCCATCAAATTGTTAAACGTGCTTGACAAGACATGAATGCAATTTGTAACATCAACCGTACATGCCGGTGGCCTTTTCTGCAGCTAACATGATGGTGTTTGCCTTGGTGAACGAGCAAACGTCTGCAAGTGCAATGCCTAGAATGAGTGAACTAGGGCCGACTATTATTGGGATTGCTCCGGCAGGACGGAAAGCTAGCCGTTTTTGTAATTAGTTTCCAAGTCTGAGGGACCTGTAGTAGATAAGGGACAAATCCAGAGGCTAGTTGATAACCATCTTTGCATAACCTGAGGTGAAAGTGCGATAGCTTCCTGAATCCAAGGGCATATCTGGTAGCCAGACTATCCAGGCCAACAAGGTCCCCTACCTCTATTTTATAAACGGGTCTGGGCATTCGAGGAGAGGATTCCCACTCGCAGGGGAACAATCGAAGGTCATCTCAACGCCAACTTTACTACGGGGCTGCTTTTGATTCTAAAAAGACATTTTCTGATTATCCTCCAGTGACCTTATTTTCCTTCAAAATATGGTAGTTGTTTTCTCTATAGGAGGGAGTCGCAATTTTCTAGGGAAAGTTTTACCACATTTCTGAAGCTAGTTTTATGGAGTTCTATGAAGAATTTTCTCGATAGAAGTATGTGGCGTCCATTTAAATCCTAATTAAATGCTTGCTATACTTGATTTTCTCTTTTCCCATTTTTCTCTGTTAAAAACTAAATAGGGCAAGGATAGTGATCATGCCCCTTCTTGATCTGCGCCTAATTAGGTTTTTTTTTTTTTTTTGCCTGGTTAACCTTTTTTTTAGTTGATCTTCAGAACATAGTTGATGTAAAAATCTTGTTGCCAGGAGAGAGGAAATCTATATATTAATAAAACCAGCACATTTTCCCGCCGCTTTTACCTATTTTTCTGAATTAAAAAATTAATTTTTAATTATGGGAACGAGTTTTACCGCTTCTACATGTCTTTTCCAACTCGACTTCTTCTTCAGCGTGTATACATATATACACGCATCGGGTCGACCTATTTTTCTGAATTAAAAAAATCACACCATTAAAATAAGTCAATCCATGTGCAAGTTGGATCAACACAATATAAAATTATGTGAAATTTTTTTGTTTTTAGTCATGCTATTTACTATAACAGGTTGCACTTATCCCCCTTATGTGGATTCTAATTTATTACATGTGTATATATCTTCCCGTGCAACGCACGGGTAGAAACACTAGTAGATAATAACCATAATAAGTCATAAATTCAGAATTTTAGTAATATGTGGAAGATATCGCTCAATTTCACATTATATTTTCCATGAAAAAAGGTGAAACTTCCACGTAACATTGTGACATTCAAACGACGAATGGATGAAAACAAACCAATTTTCATGGAAAAGAATGGCAATCATAATCCCACAAGGAAAATTACTACATTTTCTAGGCATAAAATTGATCCTATCGAAGAATGGAAATCATAATCCCACAAGGAAAATTACTACATTTTCTAGGTACAAAATTGATCCAATCAAGCATACTTATGTCAAAGTTCCAATCAATCAATTCCTTGGAATTCATTTTCTTTCCACCCAAAGTTTATTCTTGCAATCAAATGCAACCTGAATAACTATGCCAGAGCTTTAAGATCATCAGCAGACTGCTAGTTTCAAATAAAGGGAAGAGTCTCTCCCGCTTGTCCGTGGGGACCCAGAAACTCTGTTTTCATATGTTTGTTCAGTACGACACAGAACCATAAAATAACAAGGAATAACTCTGAAACAGAATGCTAACCCCAACCCCCTCCCCACCCCACCAAAAAAGGCCAGAACTTAGGGAAGTGCTTGAAGATGAAGTGAACAAAAAATCCAGAGTGTTTGGGTCAGGTTCACATTTATCTCTAGACAGACAAGAGGATTGAGTTGGTAAAGACAACATGTTCAAGACAGAGGTATACTGACGGTGCAGCAACCTTCGAAAAGATGTTTTCAGCCTTTGGCAATGCAATAACTTCATGAGCAGAACGGTAAAAGCTCTTGTGTCTACCGATATGGAGCCACCTTCTTCAAATAACCATACATTCGTTTCGATCTAATCGCCAAGGTTTGGTACACCATACATTACCCATCCTCAATAAAGGCGAAAACCCATACTTCACCTATTTCATTTTCCCGGGACCCTTTAATTACAACGTGCCTAGTCTCTTCTTTTTTATTTTTCTCATTTACTCGTCAGCATCTTTAAAGCATAGACTGCATTCAACATAGTACTATAGTGACTGGCAATGATCTTCAATATCAATCGAACAAACTTATATTCTTTCTGCAAGCAGCAATGACTCAACAAATCTGAATTATCTTCCCAAAAGATGCTTTGACTACATTAACTATGAAATTATTGCCATGAAGTTGAAGATATTCATTTGACATCATATTTAAAGAATTAGTAAGAAAAATGCTCGAATTAGCTTTAATCTATTGCATATATTAATGTCACCGAACCAAAATAAAAACCTCAGAGGAAACAGTTTGACTTTCTGCTAAAAAAACTTCACCTGTAGTACACAAATTAAAACTACCACATGCACAAACAACCGGACCTATACGATATTGGGAATGATTGACCTCAAATTTTATGGCCATCTCGGGAACAGAGACACATATTCCTTCCACTATCAACAAGTTCTGCTGAGTGATATTAAATTAGTTCTTTTCCACTTCCAACCGGAGGTCTGAAACCGTGCAAAAAATACATAGTAGATTTAATGTCAAAGAATGTTGATCATTCAGGAAAATACCTTTGAGAATATAAGCTTGGATTAGCGCAGGGTCGAGTTGCAGCGCCTTGTCACAGTCCTTAATCACATGCTTGTGCAGCTCCAGTTGACTGTAGCAAAATGCTCTATTACTGAAAATCACAACACCGCCACAATTAGTTCAATTCATCTTAACAAATCAGCTGCTCAGTTTATTCGAGAACTGAAAATTAACAATTTACCAGAGGTCTTGAATGACGCAGGACTGGGAGAGGAGAGAATCGAGAACGCGTATCGCCTTTGACCAGTCCTTCGTGCCGCAGAGCTTCGCAAGCTCGATTCGCTCCGCCACTGGCGACGCCATTGGAGAACCAAGTATGAATAGCCAAGTGAAGAAAGGAAGAAGAGTTATCGGATCGGTGGATTTGGATTAAATCCTTTGCTTGCTCATTGGGTAAGAATACTTTGTGAGATGAGAATCAGAGAGAGAAATTGTGAGACTTTCCTAAATTGTTTTTGGACGTGAATCTGTGTCTTGTTTTCTGCATTTACCGTTTCGGAGTGGATCCAGACCCGCAATTGATTAATAAAGGGTTAATTTCAATGGTGGCCACTGCAATTTTAACGAAATTTCAAAACGGCACTGAAATGCAAAAGTAATGATTTTGATCAGAAGTCCGTTGGCATGCACATTTTTATATATTCTTTTTAATTTCACTCATTTTCTCCTCAATTTCACATTCACACATCTTGTGGGATTTATCTATACTGCATAAATCTCCATCATTTAATTACATTTACACATACACTAATACGATGGCACATGAATTTAAAAAGTTATTTTAAGAGCCCGTTATATTCACACTAAATTTCATCAAATTAAATTTATTTTTTATTATTTTTTAAATAATTCTTCATTAATTTAATAGTATTTTGAAATACCCTCTCCAATTTTCAATAATACATCTAAAAATAAACTTAATTTCATCAAATTTAATATGAATTAAAACAAACCCCAAATAAAATGGAATCTCAACTTTTACAATTCGAAGTTCACACTCACTCTGTCCCACAAAAATACTTTCACTTTGATTTTGTCATGGATTAAAAAAATTACAATTAATTTTGTTGGAAAAATAATTTTTAGTTATACATTTTCAAATATTACCTCCATCCCATAAATATAGCTTATTTCTATTTTCATAAACATTTAAAAAATGTAATTAATGGTATTGAAAAAATAAAATTCAAAATTATTTTCCTAATATACCCTCTTATTTATTGGATATTTTATTTTAACTATTTTATTTTGATGATAACAATATACATTAAATGAGGGTATAAAAGACAAATAATATTTTAACTTTATCTTTAAAAGGATGTAACCTATATTTTGGAGTGAACGAAAAAAAAATAGTGAACTATATTTTTTGAACGGGGTAGTATACCTTACATTAAATTATTATAATTTATTTTAATTGATAACAACATATATTAAATAGGGATATAATGGAAAGTGAAGTGTTTTAATACACTCTAAAAAATGAATGTTGATTATAATTTAAGACGGATAAAAATAGAAAATGAAACTATTTTAGCAAGACAGATGGAGTATTTCAGATAAAATATAAAGTTAATATGATTTCAAAAGTTTCTTTTTAAATTCATGTGATAAAATTTCATCTTAATATTTGTCCACATTGCATTTATGTAAACACTTAAAGGTGAAATATCACCATAATATTTTAAGATATAATAGAGTCACAATTGGTGGAAGTATAAATAAATTTTAGTATCGGTGATAGAATATTTGAATTTTAATGACCGTTTTGTAACTTTATTGAAACTTTGATCACTTTTAATGAAGTTAATCCATTTAACAAAATAACGGGCCGGTCAAGTCAAACTTCATCATCTTTCACGTGGGTCTTTAACTAAACTGGTTGAGGCCCAGATCCATCTAATTCAACTCGGTCCGTTTTCAGATCATTTAGCCACAATTTATCCCCAGTTCTTTCTCCACAATTCCATTTTCTTGTTTATTATTTTGCGAGTCCTCGATTTTCCAAATTTGTTGACTTTTGTGGAATCGAGGGACATCGACTAGTCAACAACACCAAGAACCTGGTTGGCAGAATTAGTGATGGCAGAAAAATTCGATCCGATTCAAATTCGATGGATACCCGATCTGAATGGAGTAATTTTTTGCCGATCCGAAGATCCGTGGATCGGCCGATCCGAGACGGATTTGGATTTGGATTTGGATCGGCCTGATCCGATCCAAATTGATTTTTTATTTTTTATTTTTTATTTATTATTTATTTTATTTTTATTTTTATTTTTATTTTTTATAAAAACTTATACTAATATGGATCATATTTAGATTTTTTTTCTTGATTCCATCCGATCCGAGGAATTTGGATTTGGATTTGGATTTGGATCGGGGTCTTTGATTTGGATTTGGATTTGGATTAGGCCGATCCGATCCGAACCCAATCCATTGCCAACACTAGGCAGAATTGTTGGAATTACTGTACGCTATAAAAATATGTTTAACAAGTAGTAATGTTCAATATGCTCGATGGTATTTAAATATTTCTCATTTGACAAGGTGTTTATAATGGTTTTTAAACATTTCTTAAATGAAAATTTTACAAGTATATATAATTTGGACTTAATTGAACAAAATATGAGAAATTGTGTTATTGATAGAAAACATAAAAAGGAAAAAACTAAAACTTTCACTTATAGCTTACTAGTAATGGTTAATATGCGTCGCACGTTATTTTGAGAGTCTCTAGGAATGTTAAATATGTCATTTTGTCTATGATTTATTCCTTTAACAAAAAATTGACCTTTGCATCTCTTTCCGTTTTTACACCTCGCGAAGCTGTAATGAATCTTTCTAAACAGATGGAGCAAAGGAATAGAAAAGTTATATTGAATTTGAAAGGTTAATAGTAGAACTTATATTCCAATTAGTTTTCTACAAACTTATATGCCAATTAGTTCATTTTTCCTTGTATCACTTTCTTCTTTCGTCATGGATCTGTGAACCAGACTGCCCATAGACTTGCTAGAGTAGCTGGTTATTTGTCAAGTCCTATTGAGTGGGTTGTTTCACTATATACTTTCATTTGTGATGTACTTATTTCTGATACAATGAATGAATAAATTCCCTTCTTAAACAATAAAAAAATCATTTATTGTCACATCAAAATTTTATTTTTTCCGTATCTTTTCCCGCCTTTTTTTATAGCGTGCACAGAGGGCGTGTTATATTCCGAGGAATATACTTCAAAGCTATAATTTGCCCAATTAATTATTATTGATGGATAATTAATTATGAAATTGTTGTTGTTATTCAAAACTTCAATAATAATAGAAATTATGAAAAATTTCCAATATTACTTGTTCATCTTTTCAATTCAACAAAATATAATATTTATCTTTGTAGGTATGTAATTGTTGCTCGTTCTAGTGCACTGCATAGTAATTCCTTCAAAAATAATCCAAGAAACGAATAGGGTATATCCATTCTTTGAACCTACCTTCAAATAAAAGAAAATAATATTTTGTTTACCAAAGCACAAAACATTTTCCAGCATAGTTCTTCTCATTTTGCATATGAAATAATCTAGTGAATAGCAAGAAATTTTATAAAATTAACCAAAAAAAATTGTGACAATGATGCTCACTAAGGCAGTAAAATCAAGAAGCATGAAAGAGTGGACGATGTTCTTTGGCACATTGACAATACTTGAGGAAATGGGAACTTGAAATGCAATGAGTATAGCAAATTTGTAAATGGAGTAACAAATAACATAATTGTGCAGAGAGTATAATGCCTTAATATTTGTTTTTTAATTGATAGAGATGTATAATTTATACAATGGAACGTATCATTATTATGATCTTGGATATATGTACAAAGTTATATAAAACGATTGAAAGACTCATTAGTTTCCGTAGCACAATAAATTATTGTTAATGTCAATATTAATTCTACTATACTTGATCGTGTAAATAAGACAAGCAATATAAGTCTCCTAAACCTCCATGATCCTTCAAGGTTTGTTTTCAAATGAATATCTTAGGATGCTCTCTCTCTCTCACATTTTCAAAGAAATAAATGGAGGAGAATTTAGGATTTTAAAAATAATAATAGAGGCAATTGTATCCAAAAATGATTTCCTAGTCAAGCCACTTGAGTAATTGTTTAAGAGATAGGAGGCTATTTTCAGTAGAAGGAGACTATTTTCAGTAGAAAATCTATCTATATATAAATAAAAAAAAGCCTTTTTTCCCTCTAAAACAAAAAAGCCTCTTTCCTTCCAAAGCATCTTCTTTTCTAAATTTTTTAATTAATTTTTAATTCCACCTCATCATATTTCCCATCCTAACACATCCTCTTCATTAAACCCCTAAATTAAGCCCGTATTAATTAACTTTTCTGTGCATGGCCATCAAATATACTCTACACCTGGCCCAATCTTTCTAAGCGGTAGAGAACAAGAACACCCAAAGTGGCCCTTTTCATTCACAAGCCGCCTACGTTCACCCTTACCCTCCATCACGCTCTACCTAATTGCAATCCTGCATTTCCTTCTTTGATTCAATTCGATGTTAATTTGGAAAACTCCACCCAATTGATAGGTGAATCTGCTATCTTCACCCCTGGTTTTTCTTCAAAATCTTTCCTTTCCTAATTCTTGCTAATTTCGAATCATTTCCCTAATTTCTGTGCCCTAATTTCGAATATTGGTTCTTGATAGAGTTCGAAATTGAACTCGGTTTCGAGTTCGTTGCTCCCAAATCTTCATTGATAATTTTTCTTTTTTTAGTACTGTGTTATCCATGGCAAGGACTACTCTACCGCTTAGAATTCTTCAACCAGAAGAAACGATTGTTCTCTCTATAAAATCTCCGCTGCTACTTCTTCCATAAGATCAATTGATTATCAGCACACGAGGTAATAGTTCACATTCTTAGTAGTTGTTTTACTTCAATTTAGAAAATTAATATTATACATATTATACATTCTTTGTGATTTCTTTTTGTTTTTTTATTTGGGCAAAATCAAGACGGTTATAGTAGTTTATATTCAATATGCACGAGGTAACGCCCCTACTTGTGATTATTATTAATTTTTGTTTTTGAGCCTTTTTTTTTCTGTTTCCTGTGGCTTTTGCAGATAATAATTTACATTCTTAGTAGTTGTTTTATTTCAACTCAGAAATTAATGGTATAAATTCTTTGTGTGTGTGCTTTTTTTTCTCAGTTTGGGTAGAATCAACACTGTCTTTAGACTCTACTGCTGATAATTGTGTTTGATATCCCCTGTCTTTTTTTTGATAAAAATATTTTGTTTTTGTTTTAATGAATTCAATCTTGTGATTATTTTTTTGTTTTTGAACATAATTTTTTTTCTATTTCATGTGACTTTTGCTGATAATTTTCCCCCCTTTTCTTTTGGGCACAACCACGAAGTTCTTCGAACGGTACTGCTGATGAGACTAAGCATGTTTTGAATTTTTGTCTAATTAATTTATCAGTTATTTTCAACATGGACTCGAAATCTCCCATAGAAATTTATTTGAATTACTGTTATATTTTTTGAATTTTTGAAAATTGAATTCTTTGTTGGATGCCTAAATGGCTTCGCTTTCTTAGTTCTTGGGGGTTGAAAATGGATAATCCATTTTTCAATTATGAGTTTTAGCTGAGGTATAATTTTTATCTATTTCTTCTCGATCTATTTATTGTCTTTGTGAATGGAAATGCCAGACAAAGCTTATTATTAATATTGATTGTTTTTCTAGCATTGGGACCTGGACCTTATTAATCTGAAATGTTTTGTCCCCATCAGAAACCTGGTGGCATTCTTGCTCTTCTTGATGTAGCTCTGTGTGTCCATAATTATTATCGTTGTGTTTTCCTAAATAACGTTATGACATGTCTGCCATTCCGTTAATATGCTTATTATGCTCATTCAAAAGTCAAAAATGCTTTAGCAAGCCAAAGTTGTCATGGACTGGGTTCACCATTACATAATATACCTGGTGATGTATGTGAATTTGATAAAATCTTACCTTAATATCTTAATATTAATAAAAGTAAAAGAGTTTTCGGTCAATTATTTTGTTGAATCCCTTAAAAATGATATTTTATATTACTTTTGTTTTCTAATAATAAGGTGAGACAATTGGTCAATTAGGTTTGGTGTGAGTCATTTTTTGTAATTGTTTTATTGCCTTTGTTTTGCTCCAGTGGTACACTAAGTTTGGCTTTCTTGACTATCTTTGTACTGGAAATTGGATCATCCTAACCAGCAATGACCTGGAGCTTTCTCTTCTCTCGAGAACTCTCTGATTGAGAATATTGCTGCAAGAAAGCAAGCTTAGGAATGAATCGGGTCTCTGTCCCTGCAATTTATAATTGATTCAGTTCTTCAATCCATTAGGTGTAGTGTTTTTTCTTTTCCTTGCGACAAGGCTTTCTGTTTATTGATGTGATAATCTTAATTAGCTCAACGTGTAAATGTATAATAAATCTTATATAGTATTTGAAATCATCAAAAGAGCTTTGGTTGTGTTATAGTATTGAAATGGTCGTCACATTCATCTCGAGGCAAGTCGACAATGCTCAGAATCGGGAATTTACCTTGGGGACTTGCATAAATTTTGATCATGCTAATGTTTATATTTTATGGCAGGCTTCAGTGAAACATTTTTTCTATAGATAGAATAAGAAAAATGCCTTCAAGAAATTTGTTCACATGTGATTGAGGATTGGCCTGGGGAGAGCAAAAATTGTGATGACCATTGGAATGCAGTAAGCTAGATGACAATGCTATGGAAGAATAAAGATTGCGATGACTTACTAATTTTTTATTTTATCTTTTTAATTTTGGTAAACAGTTGATGAGACACAAAAATGTATATCTCAATGTATTAGTCAGATTTTGTCACAATGTGCGTAATTTTTTATATAATCCGTGTTACAACGAAATTTAGATTGTTGCATTAATTTATTATAGATTTATCTTCGACTTCTAATGTGTTTCACAATTTTCAAAATTTAGATAAGATGTGTCACTGTTAATCGCTTTCTTGAAATTATTTCTAATAATAAATAAATGATTAATTTATTTTTTTATATTCCTCATATTTGTATAAGACAATGATTTTATTTATTTTATTATTATTTAATTAAAATAGTATAATAACAAAGGACCAATAAAATGAACAAAATATTGGTCAACATATTAAATTTAATCAATTTAAGTAATTAAAAAGATTTTATAAAAAATTTTACAAAAAATAATTATCCTGAGGCTTGCTTCTACTTGCTTTATTCTATCACTAATAATTCACTATACGGTTTCATAGATGCAAAAGCCATTATTAACAGGAGAACAAATTTTAAGATATTAAGTGCTTGCTAATATATCAATGAGATGATTTTAAAAAATAAAAGAGCACTATAAAGCCGCACGAGTAACAACGGATGTCTTATGATCGAACCTATAATTATCATTTAGACACGACAATACCTAAAGTTTTACAATAATGCTTCCCCCGATGAAATTCCAATTACAGAATTCAAGTGTGTGGTCAAGCAAACAATAATTAAACAAATATTGACATTTGATAATCCAATACAAATTCAAATGGAAGCCCGCCATAATAATTTCGACACCCATTTCAGTGTCATAAAATGAAATAAATGCCTATAAAACTAACAAATTCAAACGGATGCCCCTATTGTGTTCATTACAATACCCATGTGAATATCTTACAAGCAATAAATAAATACTTATAAAACTCACAACTTTGATCCATTTGGGTTTCAACATCAACCAAATGCAACCCAACATCCTAGTACTGACCCCTGTCCAAGAACTCCACTGGTTCCAATGCCACTTTTCATTTCTGAAGTGTCAAGTCTCCTCGAACCTACCACCCAAAAGAACCCCGTAATGTTTTTTTTGAAAGGACACTGTAAGTTGCTAGATATACAAAAATACAACAAAATT
Organism: Jasminum sambac; assembly: GCA_018223645.1. Classification (NCBI taxonomy): domain Eukaryota; kingdom Viridiplantae; phylum Streptophyta; class Magnoliopsida; order Lamiales; family Oleaceae; genus Jasminum; species Jasminum sambac. Next base: position 28,859,431 of record CP073651.1, on the reverse strand, counting down.
TTATTAATAAAAATAGATGAAAGGAAATATTAAATAGCCAAATGTTAGAAAAACAATTAAGATAAGACAATTAACAACTCATCACCATTCAAAGAATGTATAGAGGGCATTTTTATCTGGGAAAAAAATGTAGTCAAATCAATGTTTATGTGTTTACAGAAACCAAAACATAGTGATTTGTTTTCTTTGTTTTTTACATTTATTTTCATATTGTTGATTTTCCTTTTAACACAATTTTATTTAGAAATTTGGTGAAAGCACTTCATTAAATTTTAATTTTAATAACAGGTAGCCAGTGCAATGATAATGTTTTTTTTATTACTTTATTGTCCAAAAGTTGTTGAATGGGCAAATGGATTCATTTTATGTAATTCAATATGTTGGATGACTTTTGTCGATTATTACCGATAGGATAAGTTGACTTTACAGTGAAACTCAAGTACAACATTTTTTAACCATAAATCTTAAGCTACAAAAAATATTCTTTTATTTTTAAAAATAAATCTTATAGATAAAATCTATGCCACATAAATAAGAAAATGATGTACGTAATTTTAGTTAACTCATGTTATTTAATTACATTGTATATTAATTTATTGGTCAAAATAATATGTTATTATTTAATTTCATTTCATTTAATGTCAATTTTAATTCAGTTATCTTCTAATGATATTTTTTCCCAACAAGTAATTTATTTTAATCAAACATACCGTTATTAATTTGTTGTATTAGTCAACTATGATGATAATAATTGGTTTGAATTTTAATTAATCTATCTATATTTAATTTTGATAACAATTTACCTAAAAATTACATCTTTTAAACTACAATTTTTATTTGAACTAAAAGCTTTAATATATACATATATATATATATATATATATATATATATATATATATATATTCAAATTCAATCTCCTATATTATTTAATTTCATATCAACTAAATTGTCTAATTTTCATGATAATTAAATAAATATCTAAGTTACGTATTTAATAAATAAAGATTAAATAAGCTGACGAGTAAATAAATACCTAAATTATATATTTCATAAATTAATTATTTAATAAATAATTGGCTATCGAGTTCATCAACAATTGCAATCATATGATTCAATCAGAATTTTTAATTGGCCCTTAACTATATCAAATATTTATTTAGGATTCTATCTCCTTAATAAATATTAAGAATCCCAAGCACTTCAAATTATTTAATTTATATTGATTATTATCAGTTTAGATTTAGATTAGTTTTTAATGATTATCGATTAAGTCGTCTATTTTAATTATTAATCATATGTATTGCAATTTATTTATCTTATCCAAATTAATTTATATTAAATATCAAATCATTCAATATTTGATCAAGATAACATGAAATCTATATAAGATTTTTTATCAACCACATTAAGAATCCTGTATAATTTAAATTGTTATAAATAAACATCTAAATTAATGAGTTAAAAAATATTAATATACGAAATATGTTAAATTGGTGAGTTTATACCGAATATATTAATATACGTATTTAGTATATTTAGAAAGTGTTTAGATGTCATTAATACATATTAAAAAAAGTATAAGTAAAAATCTTCGATTAAACAATCACGATGAGGCGTGGACATGAATGAAATTTTCTAGCAGAGCATGGACAAGGAATGAGAGTCCTCATCCTATTGCAATTCTTATATCGTGCTTGCTTGCCCTTGATTAAATGAGGATATGGAGGGACGAGGATAAGTATTTCCTAATGGGGCAGAAATAGGGTATTAGAGTTTGATAAACTGTACCCACGACATTACCATTTCTATAATATATCTGTATGGTAATTATATTTTACAATCTAATTTTAAAAATTATTATTCACATACTCATTGCCAATACCGTGCATCGGACATGTGTATAGTTATATCTCCCAGAATTTATAATTGTATATAATAGAATGTAGAATAATTTTAAAGAAAAAACATAAGAATACAAAAGTTGGTAGCGTGTTTTAGTATTGTTATTCTAATAATTATATTATGTTATTTTACTTTTACATTTAGATTATAATTTAGTCTTATTCTCACAATTTCTATAACGAATTATCTTCCCATTATGTTTGATTCTATCTGATTTTTGATAATGTATCTTCAAATTTTTGCAAGTTTGTCATCTAATGCCATGAGCATTTGGGTATACTCGAAGTTGCAGGTGTTTATCGCGGGTAAGAATGTATCTTATTGTCGTATTATTATATATTTTACATTTAATATGGAATTGATGTTCTTGGTGAAAGTTAGTGTTGAGATTTACATTTAAGTGACTTCATTCTTCTATTGATGGTGTTATTCTTATATTGTACTTATTGATGAGATGTTGAGGAGAATTGTGAATCAAGTCTTGTGATTGTTATATATTTGTTCCTTATATATTTTACAGGAGGAATTTGTACGAGATTCAGGGATAACTCTTCTGAAATTTTTCTACAATTCCCTAATCACTTGTATTATTTTTTAAGTTTGATGCGCTCATGAGTACTCGGTTTATTATCTTAGTGGTGCTATTAACATAGTATTAACTTATATCCAACCCTGTAATCATTTATATATTAGTCTCCCGTGCAACGCACGAGTAAAAAAGGCTAATGTTTTATAAAAGATAACCTCTTTTAAAAGAGGGAAAGATAAGATCTACGATAGTCTAAGTTCACAATTACCACTTAAAAGTTATTTTGTATGAAATTTTAAGTTAAGATGTTCCATCTGAAATCTACGTGGCATACTTTTTAACCTAATTAACTACAGTGATGAATTTGAAAAGGTAAAACAAAAAGGTTTAAAAAAAGAAATGAAAAAGTACTTTTTTTTTTCATAAATTTAGTTTTGCTCAGGGTTATATATATTAGACTTTCCACTTAAAACTATAAGGGCAAAGTAGGGTATTCAAAATTTTCATCATTAAAAAAAAAAAAAAAAGCAAGAAGAAGAAGAAGAGAAAAGGCATTCAAAAGTTTTTATATCAATTTCTCCTTTTTATTATTGTAGATGTAGATATTTTACAAATGAGGATAAATGAACGACAAATAAAAAAGCATGTGAGAAAATCTGTGTTCTGCCCCCAAAAATTGTGTTCAATAAAAAGGTTGTCCAAAAGCTCCACGTCATCTATCATAAATCGGTGTGAACCTTGTTGAATTGTACGCTTCATTTTTTTGCAGCACGTTAGCGTGACCATTGTGTAGAACATTGACAAGACCTGAGTTTCAACTTCTACTACATTAGACCTCAAAACTAAAGTTTATTATTTTTATTGTCTACCTTCATTTTAGAGATGTAATTATATTGATTCGTTGACCAGGCCATTTCACTGTAACGATTGTGTTATCCACCCAGCGCTGGAATTTGCTAGGAGGTTCAAACACTCATAGCCCCCCGCCCCCCCTCGGGGCTCCACTGCATTTAGGACGCTTGGGTGGGTTCTGTATGTGCTAGGATTTGTTGGGAGGTTCAAAAGCTGGTTTTATAACATTCAACTTCATTGTAATTATGTATTTATGCATATATTTCAAGTAGCCGTAGTGGTGTCAATCAAGGCTGGCCGGGCCTAGCCGGCTCGCTAAATATTGGCATAGGCTAGCTCATATAGGTTGGCCGGCCTGGTACCCGGCCCAGTTTTTTGTTGGTCCACCCATCAATCCATATGGGCCAATTCGCACGAGTCAATGAACGGACTGATCATCTGAATCAAAATAAAAATTTGTAACTATTAAAATTTGAAATTTAGTGTTGTAATAAAATGTTATAATACACAAAATTACACAAATTTGAAAAAAATTTCAAAATTTCAAAATTTGATGTTATTAATTTAATATAATAATAATATAATGTACAAAAATAAAATTAAAAAAAATGTTAATTTGACTTGGTGGGGACATCAAACTCAAATAAGGTTGCATCATTGCAGCCTAATTAAAGGCTGCAACATTGCAGCATATTCTTGTGGCAGCCACACTTTTACTTTTCTTTTCTTGTCTTTTTTTTTTTTTAAAGGTAAGATTGACTATGGTTATACAGGAAGGTCCATGCATAAATTACTCAATTAATATAAAAAAATATAAATAAAGATTTTAAATTCAAGAGTCCAAAATATTTAACAATCAATTGATAAAAAAAAAGGCCTTAATTTAACAACCAATTTTGAGAAATTACTTGTGACTTTCGAATGCCAAAACTAAATCCCACTGATGTCTATACGCGATTGTGCGTTATCATCGAGATTATATATATATATATTTTTAAAATAATCAATGTCATATTAAAATACTACAACTAACAAGTCTATAATATAAAAAAGAATGACTCAAGTTTATCAAAAGAAAAAAAAAATGACTCAAGATTCAACAACCACACCGCATCGTGACAAGTATCTAGCTCCTCAACGGCTCAACCTCAATTATACTTAATCATACGACTTGTTTGGTAGGTGTTTCCAAATTTACTTTCAACTCTAAAATATTTCAAAAAATACTTACTAATAAATTAGAGTTAACAAAGCAACAAACTTGATTTAACAAAATAACAAATTCACATAACAAAATAACAATTCTATTAACAATCTTCAATCCCAACCTCTACCCCTTCCCTCTAATTGGTTCGCTAGCGAACCGAAGTTCAATGGTCGTGCAGACAACAGGAAATGTGGTCAGTGGGGAGGGAGGGAGGAGAGAGAAAAATTGAAAAGTGACATCTATAAAGTATTTTATGAAATATTTTGGGGTGATAGAGGTTGAAAATTAACATTTATAAAGTACTTTATGAAATGCTTTTGATGTATTTTCTTTATTATATTCAGTCTGTTTTTAGTTTTCAAAAACAAAAAAAAAAATGTAAAGAAAAGTCAAAGCGACTTTTTATTATTTTATCCATTTTCTATGTTAAGAGTTGAAAACATGGAAAATACATTTTCGACATTTGAATATTACATTCAAAGTCTCCACTTTTATTTTTATGTTCATTTTAGTCCTCAACATCTACTCACGGCCATTAGATACACTGCCGTCGTCACCGCCGCAAGTATTTTATGAAATAGTTTTATTTTTTGGTATTTGACATAATTGCTTCTTTTATTTATGTATTTTATAGAACTCGTATGTTTGTTTATGAATACAAATACTTTACCAAAAGCTCTAATTAGAGTTATGTTTTATCCACGTACATTGATACTAAGATATTTGAAAAGCTCTGTTTTAAAAATTTTGTTTCGACCTTGTTTAAACAACGCTTAAGATTTAAGTTTGATTTTGTTGTTTTACACGCTTTATGATTTTTTCAAGCTTTTATGCCGCACAGTATACGCTTTTTACTCATTTAAACTTGATCTTGATGCTTAGTGACACTTGACACTTTTAAAACATTATTGAAAAGTATCCCACTTAAATATAAGTTTAATTTTTTTTTAAAATGTGAAAAATACCGAGTTCAAGTCAATTGTTAAAAAAAAAAAATAGTAAATGTCAACTGTGATACTAAAAATTGGGTAATTACATAAATTACCAAAAAATTCAAATTATTTCAAAATTTATGTTTCTTTCTTTCTTTTTTTTAAAAAAATTCTTAAATTACTCTCTCCTCTCTCCTTCTACACTTAGGGTGTGTTTGATTACCAAGATTTTCCATGGAAAATATAGAATTTTGGAAATTATTTTCCAAATTGGTTGTTTGATTGCAAAAGTTTTCATGAAAATGATTTTCTATGTACAACCAATTAAAATATATTTTAGTCTATTTTCCATGGAAAATAATTTCTACCTCCACCTAGAGAAAATATTTTTCATATAAGATGGAAAATATTTTCTTTTCCATCATTTCCTAATCAAACACACCCTTAAGGTGTGTTTGATTACCATGATTTTCCATATAAAATATGGAATCTTGGAAATTAGTTTTCAAGTTGGTTATTTGATTGTAAAATTTTCCATGGAAACGATTTTCTATGTAAGCCATTTAAAACATGTTTTACCATATTTTTCATGGAAAATATTTTCTCTAGGAGGACGTGGGAATTCTTTTTCATGGAAAATAGGCTAAAACATATTTTAAAAAGTTGTACATGGAAAATCATTTTCATGAAAAATTTTACAATCAAACGACCAATTTGGAAAATAATTTTCAAGATTTCATATTTTCCATAGAAAATCACGGCAATCAAACACACCCTTAGTGATCTGGTGCCAGCAATCAAGAGCTTCCTGACACCATTTTTTTGTCAGTCATGATGCAAATGTGTGATTTGTGTGATAAAATAAAATATAAATCAAATAAAATTTTAATCAAAATAAAGAGAAATGTTAAAAATGGTTGGTCTAAAAGAGTCTTGCCAATGGCACTCTCCTAAAGTCATGTTGGTCTCCCATTGTGTAAGTATTATCTACGTTGTTGGCACCCTGGTGACGTGGCACGAGTGCGCCCAGGCCTGCGCCCCACGTGGTCCCCTCGTCTACGTACAAGAGAGCCAGGTCGGCCATGACCTGTAGCGTGTCCCAGGTCGGATTAATCGCAGAATTCACCCCAATAGTGATTTGGCGGAGAGGCCCAGTTCAGCTCGGCTAAGCCCACTGCCGTCGCCCTAGGGCCCAGGTCGGAAAACCCACGGAGAACTCCTCCCATCACGAATGTCCACCCGATGGGCCGAGGTCAGCTCGGCCACGTTCGTGCCCAGTCCCACTCGCTACTGTAGCCGACAACAAGGACAATCCACGTGTCATCTGACACCCTGACACCACCCGCAACCGACAGAGAATCTCGTCTCCATTAATGCGTTGGCGGTGTACCCAGATTCTGAGGTCAACGCCTTAAATGCTTGACGGCTTGCGGTCTTTGCAGAGACATCATTACACCTACCAGGGCCTAGGTCTTGAGGCGCAATGATGATCTACCCCCTACCCGATTTCACACTATAAATAGAACACTTAGCATGTATTTAGGGAGGGGAAAAAAAGCTCTCTGTAAACACACCCAGGTTCGGACAATATACACTTTACATTTTACTTCTTCAATACTACTATCCAGGTCCTGACACCTACCCGAGTTGATAAGTAATCGGTCCCATCGATTTCGGCGTCAACAATTGGCGCTAGAGGAGGGTCTCCCCTTTGTATTTCAAAGAACACATCCCGGCTCTACCGGCTATATGAGTCACGGACCGTCCGCACTTGGGTGAGTGACAAGACTTCCGACCCCAAAGACGAATCGCCCTCATTCGAGTAGGCGACCCGATCGAGGTCGGGCATCGCGAACGGTGAGGTCACTCCGCCCAGTCCGAGCTGGACGACCTCACCAGGTTGTGGCCGACCTCTGGCCTGACAGCCCTAAGCCGAGGCGGCGTCATATCACCCACCAGGCGCTCGGCTCGGCCAGCGCCGGCGTCTCGAGTTCACCGATCTCCAAGATCGACCCGGACCACCGCCCCATCAACACCCCGGGCACTCGGGAACCAGATCATCCGGAAAGACCCTGGCGTCTTCGATCGCTTCGGCCCCACCACAAGCGGAAGAGAACGGACGAGGACGGCGAAAACGCAAGGCCCCCACCTCGCGCGGCACCCCACCTCCGCGATCAGAGCTCGAGCTCCTGCGAAGAGGTCGCCGAGCTAGAGGCCCGGAGAAGGCCCCGGTCCTTGCCGGGGTAGGCAAGGCCTCCGGCCGAGCCTTAAGATCGGCCGAGAGCTCATGCCGGCCAAGTGGTTGCCTCGGCTAGGGAACTACGACGAGCCGGCTGACCCGACGAGTCACGTCGGCGACAGTACACCGCCTTCATGGAGCTACGAGGAGTGAGCGATGGGCTCATGTGCAAGGCCTTCCCTCGACGCTAGGGGATAAGGCCATGAAGTGGTTCAAGAAGCTCCACCGCATTCCATAAAGACGTGGGAGACCTCGCGACCAGTGTTCCAAGCGACTTTTATGGGGTCCCGCTTTGAGGTCGACCCCTAGCGTAGACTAGTGGGCGTTAGCGGGGAAGGGCGAGGCCCTGAAGAATTATGTGGAGCGGTTCAACAACCGATACATTGGAATCGGGAGCGTGTCAGATGAAACAGCCCTGGTGGCAGCATTAGCCGGCCTCAGTGCAGTCGGTCGGTGGTCGATCCACGAACATCCAGAGACATATCATGAGTTCCTCGGTAGAGTGAGTGCCATATCCCGAGGAGGCGTCAGGACCTCGAGGCGAAGCCCAGGACCCGGCCGGAGAAAGGCAAGGAGAAGGACACGGCTCGGCCCAGCGCGCGTACTCGGCATTAGCCCGGTAGCGGCGAGGTCGCTCGACCGACTCCCGAGGTTCCGGTCCTTCCACGTCCTCAACACCGGCTGGAAGGCGTCTTGATGCATGTGAAGGATCGGGGTCCTACCACCCGGCCGCGATGAGGACCCTCCTCGAGCCGAGAACCAGAGAGATCTGCCCGTTATCACGCATCGGTGGGCACGACACCGATGATTGTAGAGACCTGAGGAATGAGGTTGAGGGCTTGATTCGGCGAGGGCAAACAAGGCTGAGTTCAGAGCCCGCGGCCCGATCACGACCGGCCTCGGCCCAGGGGACCCCACCGGCCTCGCCGCTGCGAGCCACGAACGAGGTCCATCACGTTGGTCATGGGTAACCAACGCTTCGTCGGGTCAAGGAACCAGCGCAAGAGATTGGCGAGAGAGGCCTGCAGCGACTACGGTACTCGCGAGAGGATAAGGACTAGCTTCGACCCGTCAGAGCACCAGGAGATCGGCTTCGAGGCCGACGCGGCTCACGTCCGCCACCCCCACCAGACGCCCTTGTCATCGGTATGGTCCTCAATGGTACCCACGTTACCGGACAACGATCGGCGGCGGGGCGGGGTCAACTTGCTATACCTCAGGACTTTACTCCACATGGGCCTCAATGAGCGGCACTGAGCCCGTGCCCCTTGGCCCTGTGGTTGGAGTCACCGGTCACGCCATCGAGCGGTCGGGCGGATATCGATCTTTGGTAGAGCTCGGGAAAAGCCATGTCTCACGGGCCGTCATGGCAACCTTCATCGTGGTAGACCTCTGAAATTACAATGCCCTCCTAGGTCGGCCCCTCCTGTACGAGCTCAGGGCCCTGACCTCCATCTACCATTATGCCATGAAGTTCCCCACCCCAGCGGGGATAGCGACGGTCCGGGGAGATCAGGCCGCAGCCCGCCGATGCGACGTCACCCAACCCTCTGTCCGAGGTCGGCCCGGGGGACCGACCGTCGCCACGGCCGAGCTCGACAACCCACGCGGCCGACCTGAGGACCGGAGCGCACAGCCTATGGAAGAGCTAGAAACCATCGAGGTCGAGCCAGGGCAACCGGACAGGATTCTGAAGATCGGAAAGGGACTGGCTGAGCCCACGCGCTCTGCCCTTGTTGAATTCCTCCGCGGTAGTGTCGACGTCTTCGCGTGGGAGCCCTCGCACATGGCAGGCATACCTGCGTCAGTGGCTTGTCACCGGCTGAACATCGACCCCGCGGTAAGACCTCGGCAGCAGCGACGACGTCCGTTGAACCAGGAGCGCTATGAGGCCTTGACAAAGGAAGTGGATAAGTTACTTGAAATCGGTTTTATCAGGGAAGCCAAGTATCCGACCTGGGTCGCGAACCCGGTCCTTGTCAAGAAGAACAACGGCAGCTGGAGGGTTTGCATAGATTTCACCGACCTTAATAAGGCCAGCCCCAAGGACTCGTTCCCCCTACCTCGGATAGACCAGATGGTCGACGCCACGGCGGGCCACGAGCTCATCAGTATGATGGATGCGTACTCGGGCTATAACCAGATCCCCATGTATCCCGGATCGAGCACACGGCGCTTCGTGAATGCATCGAGGTCTTTCTTGTTACCAGTCATGTCGTTCGGATGAAGAACGCAGCGAGGCGGCGTACGGCGCTGGTCAATAAGATGTTCGTCCCGGATCGGAACTACTATGGAGGTATACGTCGATGACATGTTGGTGAAGAGTGTCGAAGCGGTGACCACGTCCGACTTTGGGTAACATGTTCCAGTCTGAGGAATGTAGGATGAAGCTGAACCCGGCAAAGTGTGCATTTGGGGTTGAGTCCGGAAAATTCCTTGGCTATGTAGTGAGCTCAAGAGGCATTGAGGCCAACCCGGAGAAGATTAGTGCCGTGCTGAACCTGAGACCTCCCACCAAGGTTAAAGAGGTCCAGAGTCTCACCGGCCGGATAGCGACCTGAGCAGGTCGTGTCCAAGGCCACTGACAGTGCCGCCCTTTCCTCGAGGCCCTGAAGAAAGGGAAGGACTTCGGATGGACTCCCGAGTGCCAGGAAGCTTTTGAGGAGCTCAAGAAACACTTGGCCCGGCCTCCTCTGCTGTCGAAGCCCAGGGCGGAGGACGTCCTCTCGCTCTACCTCGCCGTCTCCGAGCATGCAGTAAGCTCAGTCCTTACTCGCATTGAGGGGGATGTCCAGCACCCGGTATACTACACGAGCCAGTCCTTCATCGATCCGCAGAAGCGCTACATCCCGATGGAGAAACTAGCCTCGCGCTTCGTCACGATTCGAAAGCTTGACGCCTTACTTCCTCGATCACTCCATCGAGGTGGTGACGAACCACCCTGCGGCAGTGCTCGGCCGGACTCTTGGTCGGCTCGCCAAATGGGCGGTAGAACTTCGGACGATTCGACATCTCATACCGACCTAGGCTCGCGGTCAAGGGCCAGGCCCTGGCCGATTTCGTCGCCGAAGTTGACCCGCCACCACCGAGTCCCGATCGCAGGTCGAGCCTGGGCGCTCTTTGTGGGCGGCTCGTCGGCGGACATACACTCTGGGCTGGGCTCGTGCTCTGAGCCCCTCATTGAGTCTTCTGCCCGGTCCTTGCGATTTTCATTTCGGCGTCCAATAATGAAGTCGATGCGAGGCCTTGATTGCGAGGCCTTAGATACGCCAGGCGATGGGTGTCTCTCACCTCCAGTCAGTGACTCCCGGCTCGTCGTCAACCGGCTCAACGGCACCTACCTTGCTAAGGGCGGCGGATGACCGATTATTCGACCTAAGGCTGCGGCCAAAATGAAAAATTTCGATGAGGTCGATCGCCGGCGAATCCCGAACTTCGAGAACAACTTGGGCGGCATACTGGCTCGGCTCGCCACGATGAGGGGATAGAGGAACGGAGTTTGTACCAATCAACCGATTGACGAGGTCGGCCATAGCTCGGCCCTCCCTTGTCACAACGATGGACCTGGGCCCCACTTCATGGACGGACGAAATCTTGTCCTTTTGAAGGATGGTAGGGCCCGAAGGACCCAGTGGCGAACGATTCTGCGCCGAGTGCTCGCTACACCATCATCGACAACATTCTCTACAAGCGCGGCTTCTCGGGCCCTACATTACGGTGCTTGGCGAGAAGGAGGCGACCTTTGTACTCGGCGAGGTCCACTCGGGGCGTGTGGTAACCATTCCGGTGGTCGAGCCTGGCACGCACATAAGGTCTGAGGCAAGGATATTTACGCCCACCCTCAAGAAGGATGCCATTGCCCACGTCAGCGCTGCGACAAGTGCGGCGTCACGCCCAGGTTGGTGGGGCTCCTCGTGAACTCACTCATGTGCTCGACCCTGGCCCTTTGCAAGTGGGAATCGACCTCATAGGACCCATGCCAATCGGTGGGGGGGAGTGAAGTACGCGATAGTGGCCGTGGACTACTTCACCAAGTGGGTGGTGAGAGGCCCTAGCTCGGATCACAGAGCAGAAGACGACCGACTTCATCTGGAGGTCAATTATATGCCGATTCGGCATACCCGAGTCCATCGTAACGGACAATGGCCGGCAATTCGACAACCGTCGATTGAGGTCCTTCTGCGAGGATCTGGGGATCAAGAAGCACTACTCTACGCCGAACCACCCCCAGTCCAACGGTCAGGTGGAGGCCGTGAACAAGATCATCAAGCACACACTCAAGACCCGACTGGAGGACTTGAAAGGAGGGTGGGCAGACGAGCTCCCGGCCGTCCTGTGGTCCTACCGAACTACATGTAGGACCAGCACGGGAGAGACCCCCTTCGCGCTGGCCTATGGGGTGGATGCTATAGTACCGGCCGAGGTCGAGCTCCCCTCATACCGAACTCGGCACTTCTCTGAGCAAACAAATAGCCAGGGACTTATGCTCGAGGTCGACTTGCTGGAGGAGAAGCGAATGGAAGCCGACCTGCGTACTGAGCTATACAAACGCCGCAGTGCTAGGTACTTCAACCATAGAGTAAAGCGAAGCTTCGGTCGGAGACCTGGTACTCAGGAAGGTCTTCCTCGCTACCCGAGACCAGGTCGCAGGAGCCCTGGCCGAGAAATGGGAAGGACCCTTCGTAGTCCTCAGAGCCCTCTGCAACGGATCTTACTGCCTCGGGACGGCGGAAGGGGTTGAGCTCCCCCACCCCTGGAACATCGAGCACCTGAAGAAATACTTCCAATAGCTAGAGTCGTAAAATATCTCAAAATTGTAAATGATGGCAAGTCAGTTGTAATATTTTCACTAGTAATGAATGGAAGTTTTTGAATTGTTTGAATCCGGAGTTCAGTACATAGCAATCGTGCCCGATTAGCCATGGCGATCCTCCCGAGGCCGCCGACCTCGTGGTCGGCCTGAGGCGAGACCCACCAAGGCTAAAAAAAAAAAAAAAAAAAGAGAAATGACCCAGGTCTGCTGACCCACTCCCCGAAAGAGCCGACCTAAGTGGTCCGGTCTGGGGACAGACCCACCAAGGTGGCGTCCAACCAAAAAACAAAATAGGTCCGCTACGGCGTCCCACCAGTGCCGCTACGGCGACCCACTCCCTGAAAGGACCGACCTCGCTGGTCCGGTCTGGGGACAGACCCACCAAGGTGGCGTCCAACCAAAAACAGACTAGGTCCGCTACGGCGACCCACTCCTTGACACCGACCCGACCATATGAGGTCGACCGATCTGATTACTTAGTTGAAGGAAAGGGGTACACCGAACTGAACTCAACCTTTACATGAACGAAACAAGTCACGAGATCGGTCACCAGGGCTCACGCCGGAGGGCTCGTAACTAGCTAATGCCGCCCTACGAGGCGCGGTCGAATCTGAACCCACCCTGGAGGAACCAACACTTGTTTAAAATCATTGGATTATTAAGTTATTCCTATGACCCCAGCGCGGGGCCGACCTAGTTAGATGAGTCGACGTCGAGACAGTTATGTATGATTGCGCAGAACTTGAACAAGAAATTGAAAAGGCCGAACAAGAACAAAAAGAGCTGAACTCAAAACTTCATTATAATTAATTCAAAAGGTTACAAAATCGGTCGGTATGGCCGACCTGGTGAAGTACATACAGTAAATAAAAAAGGGGAGACGACAACAGTACAAGGCCCTATCGCGGCGCCCTCGGTCTCGGGCATCCGTCTTGCGCCACGAGCTTCTTCACCTCCTCGGCCAGGAACCCGATATCGGTCGGCCGCTTCGGAGATGTCGGCCATGACGTCCTCCGCCGCGAAAACAAAAGTTGAGTTCAGCTCGTAGGCATACTCCTCCGAGGCCTTGAACTCCTCGATCATCTGTTCCCGCGACGGACCGGGCTCACTGGACTGGCGCCTTGAGCCTCGGCTCGGTCGCGAGTCCACCTCGGCCTTGTGGGCCTTCTTACGATCCTCGGCTCCTGGGCCTTGTCCTTAGCCCTCTTACGGGCCTCTTTCATCTTGGCACGGGCCTCGCAAGACCGGACTTAGAGCGGCAAGGGCGAGTCGGACCGGCCAAGGCGGACTTGACTCGAGCGGCGCCCTGGGCGCTCGCCACTCCGGATCATGTGCACCATGGCCATTGCGATGCGCCATGGCGGTGAGCATGTTGTCTTCCGGTGAGCATGCCCAGGTAGCGTTCTGGTGGGGTCCACGACCTCGGCGAACCGCAGCGCGCGATCAATCAGGCCGGCGGATCGGGCGGCGATCTCCTCCACCGGTGGGGACTTAGCCCGGAAGAAGTCCCTGAGCACCTTGGGGGCTGACCCCTTAGACGAGGCGTACGCCTCCTCCTTCCTGGGCGTGGTGCCCAAGTAGGGTAGCTCCGTCGAGGGCGGCGCGCCGACGTCAAGGGGGCCGGCCTCCGGCGCCCTGGGCGCAGTCATGAGGCCCTTGCCGCGCCGTGCCGGCCGAAGCCCGGCACCCGTGGCGGACCCGGCCTTTGGCCGGTTGATTTCGAGGTCGGCGAAGCCTCAGTTCGTGCCTTCTTCGCTGGGGGCTGGGAGGGCTGACGTCCCCTCATGGTCGGTTGGGAGGATGATTGGGCTGCGAGGTCGGAAACAGTTAGTAAGGCAGAAAAGGCACCCAGGTCGGAAATAAATGGAATAAGACGGACGATCCGTTACGAGGAAGAAGATCTTTGAGGGCGAGCTCGTGAAAGTCGAGCGCTGAATAGGTTCTCCTCGGTCAGCAATGTGCGCCAATCCCGATCTGAGATCGATCTCGCGATCGCAGCACGCTCAGCCCAGCCTTCTAACGGTCTCGCCTCCTTGAAGTCTGCAAAAGAAAGAGAGTTGGCTCAGTTCGAAATAAGATAAGGTCGAGATCGGAAGAATAGTTACCGAGCTCGTGGTAGTTCACAGGAATGGCGACCTCCCCCTCCCAGTCGTCCGGACTGACCAGGCACCCCTCCGCCCAGAACCAGCTCGGCTTCCAGGCCTTTACCGAGTCCGGCGATCCGATGTGAAAGCTCCTGAAGTTCGGCCGGATCGAGCAATAGTACCGGCTGAGTCTTTGTCCGTCCGACTTGAAGGTGTACCCGGTGGTTAAACTCCCACACCGTCGATTCGCTAAGCGGCTCGGTGCCACAAAACCATCATTCCGAGGGCGGTCCTCCACGTGTTAGGGGTGGTGAGTGGCGCCACCCCCAAGCACCGAGAAAGTGCTTCACCGCCCTCGAAGCGGTAGCCTCACCGGCCCGGCCAGGGCCTGGCTCACCGCCACGCGCCTGCGGAGGGGTAATCGGCCGCTTCGTCGCCTCCGGCACCACGAACCGCACCCGAGGTGAGACCAGATACTGGGCGTGCAGCGAGCTCAGCACCTCCTCGGTCGCCGCCGACGGGGACTAGGAACATCCCCACGGCCTCGACCGGTCGCGCTTGGCTGGCTTCTTCTTCCTCCTCTTGAGAAAGGTCGGTTGGGGGAGACCGGCTCGGGCGAGCAGCGTGCCCACGTCGGAGGCAAGCTCGGCGGACTCAACCGTAGCTCGGACGGTTTGCAGTGGCACAGCCTCGAGGACTTCCTCCACGCTCGGGGAGTTGTCTCTGTGCGGAGAGGGGGAGGGCCCAGGAGATCGGTTTCCCTCGTCGTAGTCGTATACCTCTTAGAACCAGACGACATTTTGTAAAATTTGCTAAGTAAGGAGTTGAAATCTACCTTAAAGCTAGGTCGGAAGGAGCTCGAGTCGATCTGGTTCCTAACTTGGCTTGAGATCGAGAGAGAATATTTGACAAGTGTTGAGAAGCGGAGAAGTGTAAAGCGAAGAAATGAGGGGGTATATATAGGCGATGGCGGTGGAAGATGAAAGAGCGTGACCTCATCCAATCGTCGGCGGACACGTGGTCGACCTCGCGCCCCACGTGCCGCAGCGCGTGCCAACCAGGCGGTTAGCGTCAACCGGCCGAGGCTCGGCATTAACGCCGGGGACAATTGTTGGCACCCTGGTGGCGTGGCACGAGTGCGCCAGAACTGCGCCCCACGTGGTCCCCTCGTCACGCACGGAGAGCCGGTCGGCCATGACTGTAGCGTGTCAGTCGGATTAATCGCGAATTCACCCCAATAGTGATTTGGCGGAGAGGCCCGGTTATTTCGGCTAAGCCCGCTGCCGTCGCCCTAGGGCCCAGTCGGAAAACCCACGGAGAACTCCTCCCATCACGAATGTCCACCCGATGGGCGAGGTCGGCTCGGCCACGCGTTAGTGCCAGTCCCACTCGCTCATGGCGACAACAAGGACAATCCACGTGTCATCGACACCACGACACCACCCGGCAAGCGAGAGAATCTCGTCTCCATTAATGCGTTGGCGGTGTACCCGGTCCCGAGGTCAACGCCTTAAATGCTTGGCGGCTTGCGGTCTTTGCAGACATCATTACACCTACCCAGGGCCTAGGTCTTCAGACGCAATGATGATCTACAGCCCCCTACCCGATTTCACACTATAAATAGAACACTTAGCATGTATTTAGGGAGGGGAAAAAAAGCTCTCTGTAAACACAGCCCAGTTCGGACAATATACACTTTACATTTTACTTCTTCAATACTACTATCAGGGTCACGACACTACAGGTTGATAAATGTCGGTCCTGCGATTTGGCGTCAACATCGTATCTGACATCAAGATAAAATCTCTAACTCTTAACTAATACTCTATCTATGGGCACGATAGTAGAACGAACATCTATCAAATTATCAAAATAGTATAAATTATTTATGTGGAATTAGAATTGTATGTAAAAGTGGAATGGATCACTGAAATTTCACTTTTGGAGGGACAAAAACAAAAGTGAACACCAAAACAAAAGTGAACACGGTAATGCAAAGATTTGAAGAAAAGTCAAATACATTTGTTTTCAATGATGGAGAGAAGGCTTCATATGTCTGCATATGTAATACTCCCCAGTCTCACAAACATAGACCTATATTCTATTTTCATCCATTCAGAAAAATAGGCCACTTTCCTTAAAAGGAGTATTGAAATATTGATTCATTATATACCCCTATTAAATATGTATTATTATATCAACAAATTAGAATTATTAAAATAAAATAATTATTAAATTAAATAATATATTAAAAAATACTCTTAAAATTTACTTTTCCAATAATTTTGATTAATGTTTTCTTAATCCTTGTGAAAATGTATGTAAACCTACTTTCGTGGGACGGGAATAGTGACCGTTGGTGCATATTGGCTATTGCAGTCGCCCATTTGAAGTTATGACTTGGAATTAAGAGCATGATCATATACATGGCAGTCACCCTTATGGCATAAATATATATTCATATATATGCATATGTAATACTCCCCCGTCGTACGGAAAAATTCTAGTACTGATAGAGTACCAAATGTTGAGTACTCCAGGTCAATGAGAATTATCCAACTATACATAGGGGCGACATTATTTATTAAATTGTGCCCCTTATATGTATGTGGGCAGCTCCTATTGATTTGGAGTATCGAGTTAAATACTCTAAGAGTACTAGATTTTTTTTCCCGGCCCACAAAGACAGACTTATATTCTATTTTCATCCATCCCATAAAAAATATGCCACTTTCCTTGAAATATTTCTTAATTATATACCCCTATTAAATATACATTATTATATCAACAAATTAAAATTATTAAAATGAGATAATTGCTAAATTAAATGATATATTAGAAAAATACTCTTAAATTTTACTTTTTTAACAATATCAATTGATGTTTTCTTAATCCTTGTGAAAATAGGTGTAAGCCTATCTTTATGGGATGGGGGAGTACTTAATAGCGCTCGTTGGTGCATATGGCAGGCACCAAATGTAACCCTCATGAATTAGGATTAAAAATATGTAAGTTATGAAATCAAATGGGGTTAATGTGATTGAATAAGATTAATAAAAATAAGTGAAAATAATATGTATATATATATATATATTTATTTATTTATTTATTTATGTTTTAAAGTTTCTTTTAAAACCTAAGTTACAACATCGACCTAAGTTTCTTTCAATTGTGCCAGTCATTGATGAGGCTGTGGTAGTGGAGGAAGAACAGGTGGTACAATGCTTTTATGTTTAATCATATCTTTTTTTGTGGTGGTGTTTGCAAACACATGGAGCACCAACAAAATTATTATTGCATAAAATAAGTAGCCAAACATTTGAAATATGGCTATATATTTGGGTAAATTTATTAGCAGTTTCTTACTAACTATTCATAAGATGGAGCGGTTCATATTACAAAATGTAAAGATAATCAGTAAGTAATTTTGAAAATATGTTGAACACTTATAGCAAAATGAGAATGACAATAAATAAAAAGACAATCATAGACCACTTATACCTACTTTACAAGAATTTTTAATGTGGAACATTGACATGCCAAAGTAGTATTCTATGTACATAAAAATCCACAAAGATAAGTAGATATCAAGTATTACACAATTGATGTAATCTCCTTGCAACTACTGTTCCGCATTGAATGATGTTGAGATGATTACGTCTTGCTTAGGTTGATCTTATAACATTTATGGTAGAGGTGATATATATACTCAGTGTTCAATAATTATGTGTCCACGTGGATACTATATCAGCACTGTCAAGTAGCAATACCATAACGAATGTGCCTAAGAAGCATTGGGATCACAACATCCGGCGAGCTCAATTGGGGTAGGTGACCGTCAGTCTGCATCACTTCAACTATGGATTCGCCGCCAAGATTTTGGTGGAGATACTCAGAAACCACCACGGGAACAGCTAAATCTTTCATACTTTGAATTATATGACAAGGTACAGTGACAAGGGGTAACAATGGTCGCACGTCACTTTGAAATATAGTTTGTAACACACTTAATGCTATATCTGGTCTTATGTTAAACAAAGTCCTGCTGAATTCTTGGACAGAAGCTGTTTCCATGTCATCTCCTATTGCTAGAGGTGCAAATCCATCACACCATGCCTTGTAATTTGATCGCATTGCTTCAAATAACTTTTGAATATCTTCTTGTTCAAATCCTCCATAGTAGTCTTTGTCATTCAAGTACCTAAATATAAAGTTAAAAAGTAGCATGAATTGTCCGAGTTTAGATATTATAATATAACACATTAGAAAATGCTGTAATTAACACAGTGGTTGATACAATTGTGATGTGTCAAATTCTATAAAGTGATAATAGAAGTGATGAAGACAGCTCACTTCACATGATTTTGTCACATCACAATTGTATAAACCAATATATCAATCACAATGTTTAAAAAAAGAAAGCTTCAACAAAAAGGAAAAAGTTCATGATTTATGCAAAGCTAGAAATTATAATACTTCCACTCCTCAATATGCATACTAATTCAACAAATTGAGACAATTTTTCATAGCCAAATATCTAACCTTGGAGAACCAGAGAGAGTAACGAGTTTGACGAATAGGTCGCGTCGAATCACCGAAGCAATGGCCCCGATCATGGCGGATACAGAGTGGCCCACATATATACACGACTTAACCCGAAACTCATCTAGTATTGCGATCACATCATAGGCGTAGCCTTCAAGAGTCGAATACCTTTCGAAGTCAAAGCAGTCCGGGTTGGTGGTTCCCGCACCCATCTTGTCAAAGAGTATGACTCGATAGTCATCGACGAGGTGAGGTACAAGGTGTCTCCAAACCGACTGGTCCGTCCCGAACCCATGGGCTAGGACTATGGTTTGGTCACCCGAACCTACAATTCTCACGTTGTGTGCTGCTTGAAGTAAGCTCATTTCTTCATCATCTTCTTTCCAACAAGCTAGTTATATTAATATGCCTTGTGGTAATATTCTCGAGCATCATTTTATTATATTTTTCTCGGGTAATAAAAAATTGTGGCAATATTTTAGTGACAGGTACCATGCAACTACACTAGTGCTACAATTTCTGTATATACTTCATTTGATTGGATTTGGACCTCATTAACTATGTACCTGTTAATAATATAATATTTATTTATAATTAAAATAATTTAACTAAATGGGTAATCATGCTGACAATGATTAATTATAAACTATGGCTAAATGATTGATCGCGGCTGCGCCATTGAACTAATAATAAATTCAGGTACGTACATCATAAAGACGTGAACCTTAGACTAATTATTATTATTATTATTATTATTATTATTATTATTAGAATCAAACCTATTATTATTAGCATCATTAGAATTTGGTTTAATATTGGTATGTTGGTAAATAGATTAATGATCAAACATACAATATAGAAGTGAATTTGGTAAAAAAGTCAAAAATATGGGAAGGACATACCGTTTTTGGATTTTATTTTTAGTTACAAAGTTTCTTTTATTATTATTATTATATATTATATTATTATTATTATCATTATTTGGAGAGTTCCCGGGGGTTGGGGTGCGGGGTTTGAGATCAAGGGCTCTCTTCGTTAATGGTTTGGGAAACCTCTTACTTGGCACAAGACTAAGGTTCAAATCTAATGAAATATCCCCCTCTCTGTTCTCCCAGTAATTAAAAAAAGGTTCCTTTTTTTCTTTTCTTTTTCTTTTTTTATTTTTGTTGTAAAGAGAATTATGATATATATATGTAGAATGATGAGTAGTGGCTTTGAACAAATAGTTTGATTTAAAGTTTGACTTTAACAATTCGCAAAAGTGAATTTTTGGTAAAAAAAAAAAAAAAAAAAATCTGCACTATTGTACATTAAAAGATTATGATGATGATTATTTAGTCCATTAAAATACTTAGATTAGTTGGTGTTGTAATTAATTCTTTACTAGAACCTTATGAGTCTAAATTGTGAATAAAATACACACATTCATGAGTTCTTTCTACATTTTTCTATTTTCTCTTTCCTTTATTTTCTAATTCGTGATACGTTATCGGCGCGAATTATCTCTAGTTATTATATGTCAAAATTAATTCACAAAGTAATAAAAAGTTCTTGCTCCACCGCTCTTGAGAGCCAAGGCGCTTCATCATTCAGAAAGGTCAAATTCAAGAATCATGACATACATGAATGGCACGAGGCCAAGTGGCAGACGGTTTGGGCTAGAAAAATTGAATTTAGTTGTTGAAGTTATTGTGTTTAGAATTAACGTAAGTTAAGTCAACCCTGACCCAAAACGCTAGGGCGTTCCATAATGTGGAACACCCATCCGACGTTGTCAACGTGGAGGTGCCACGTCAGCAAATATGGTCCGGTGCCATTAATTAGAAAGGCCAGAAATTCAGGGACCTGTTCACAATTTAGCTGTTTTCCCCCAAATGTAACCCTCGTTCGTGATTTTCAAACCTGGACGACCTCCTTCCAAGCAACCCACCTGAAATTCCTACAGTCACTAGTACAAAAGAGAGATTAGATGTCGCACATTGGGTGGCAGCTTGTTCAAGAAAACGCCACCCAAAGACAACGGGTGACGGTTGTCACAAAAAACCGCCACCCAAAAGTAAATATAAATTAAAAAAAAAACAAAGGGTGGCGGTTGCAGAAAGGAACCTCCACCCAATATCAAAAACGGGTGGCGGTTGTATACTAAAACCGCCACCTTAAATTTGAAAAAAAAAATTTTGAAAATAGGAATAGAAAGGGTGGCGGTTGTAAAGTACAACCGCCACCCAATGTAAAAAACGGGTGGCGGTTGTACTGTACAACCGCCACCCAAAATGCGAAAAAAATTTGAAATTTGAAAATTGAAATTTTAAAATTCACTTTGGGTGGCGGTTGTTATTTAACAACCACCACCTGTTATTAAACCAGATTAAATATCAGAAACACGATCTACATCATTATTTTTGCTTTCTTCCTCATTTTTCTTCCTCTCAAGTGCAAAACTTACAAATTATGGTAAACAAATCGGATTTTATGCTAATGTTCTTTGCAAATTGGAGCTGCAATTGATGCAAGGTAAACTTCTTCTACTTATTACTTTCAAATTTGTGTATTTTTCGAGTTTTGGGTAGGTAAACTTTAAATGGCCATAACTTTTGCATACGATGTCCGTTTTCGTTAGCCCACGAGTACATTCCGGAATCGTCGCGACGAGATCTACGACACTCACCGCTATCGCTGTGACTCCATGTTTCAGGCCGATCTGAGGTCGTCTAAGGCCTCAAACCGCAATTTTTAACTTTTCATCTTATAGTTTTGTGTTTTTGTTCTTAAATTGTTCATTTTGTTGTAATTGGATGCAATTGGTTTTGAATAAAAATTATTTCGTGTGTTTTTCATAGCTCAGATCTTTAAAAAAAATTAGTGGACTTTGGGTGGCGGTTTGCACTAAAGCGCCACCCAAAGTGCTTAAAAAAAAAAAAAGACTTACTGGCGGTTGTTGGTCGAACAACCGCCACCTAGTCAACCGGTGTGGCGGTTGTGTCCAACAACCGCCACCTAAGTCCTTTTTAAAAAATAATAATAAAGGGTGGCGGTTGTTGGACACAACCGCCACCCGAAGTCGACTTTGGGTGGCGTTTTTTCAACCGCTACCCTTTCGACGACTTTGGGTGTCGCTGGTTTGGGTGGCGATAAAAAAAACGCCACCCTAAGTCTAAAACAACCGCCACCCAATCGCCTTTTTGTACTAGTGAGTTCACCACCGCCACCAAGGCTGAGCACCTCCGCCGTGACGCTCGCCGGAATGACAGAGGCCGGAAAATCAACGAACGTGACCACCGACGCAAATTCCAGGTATTTGAAAATGGCTTTTTCTGTTCGAATTTTCGGGATTTTTCGATTTGCTCATTTTTCGAATGAGGGATTTTTCGAAAATCCCTTATGGGGGATTGTCTTGACGTTGACTTGAATCCAAGCAATTTGTTCGAAAATTAATCGGTGATTTTTCGAATTAGTGATTTTTCGAATAATGTTAGAATATGAGGAAATATTGTTGAGAATTAGGGAATCTTTGTGAATTGGGATTGATTTTTTTGTTATATGTTCTAAAAGTTGAGAATTTTAGTTCAACATTAACTGCTTGGGTGCGTTCTGTTTGCTGTTTTCGGGCCGTTTTGTGTTTTCTATTTTCGAAAATACTTAACACACGTTCTGTTTATTATTTTCGAAAACACATTTTCAAAAACATTTTCAAGATTTGTATAGAAAACTCGAAAATGTCTTTTTAACGTTTGCGGCGTTTTCTATGTTGAATGTTGAAAATAAAGAAAATGCATTTTCGGATTTTAAACTTTACATTTATTACATTTGAATCCCAAATTTTCTTTTGTTTACATGTTAGTCCCAACCACTGCCGACCGCCGCCAGCCACCAATGGAACCACTAGATCTGGTGGTTCTCAGGGGGAGAACCACCTTGCGCATGTGGTTCTCGCAGGTGGAAAATCACCTGCGAAGGTGGTTCTCCACTTCTGCAAAGGTGGAGACCACATTCGCAGGTGGTTCTCGAAGTTGAGAACCACCTGCGAAGGTGGGAGGTGGAGAACCACCTTCGTAGGTGGTTCTCGCAGGTGGAGAACCACCTACGGTGGTCGCCGGAGAGGGGTGGGGATAGGGTGCCGGGGGGGGTGTTAGGGTGGGGTGAAGATGAGGACTTGTTTGAATATTTGGCCATAGTTTTAGGGTCTCTTGTGTAATTTTTATTATACCAAATTATATTTTTCTAAAAGTATAACCAAACACATTTTCTATTTTCTCTTCTAAAAAATAATTTTTCAAATAACAAACCAAACGCATTTTCAATTTTCGCAAAACAACAATTGAAAATAGAAAATATCAAAATATTTTCGAAAATGAAAACAGAAAATACAAAACAAACAAAATGCCCCCTTAATTTTTGGCTTGCTGATCGAATTGGACCTTAACTGCTTTCAACATTAACTGCATTCTAGTGTTCAATTCACCAGCTACTGAGAGCAAAGTCATATGCCTTGGGTTAGTGTTACTAGATGACGCAATGATATGTATTAACAACATTTGTTAACTATAATGTAGAATAATAAGCATTATACCATTTTCCTTTTTTATAGGGTTAATGTCCTTTTCTTCTTCTTTTTTTTTTTAGTTGCCGTGATGATGATCGAGAACTGAACTGCCAAAGGGTTGCCTGGTGAGAGCTTGAGTGCAGTAGGGTCGTCTAAAAAGAAAGATGAAGATGAAGAAGAGAATGTCATTCCACAAAATATCATGCTAGGTTTGTTTTCTTGTTTTCTTTGGTTATTGGTTTAGTCTTACAATGAAACATGCTACTAAAATTCATATGTAATGTAATTCCTTTATGGTCATATGTATTGTAGTGTAACTAAATATTTCTTGATAAATGATTTGTGTAACTATTGCATTGTAAAATCAAGAAACTTATGCCATCCTACAACAATGGCTATTTGTATTTATCCATGTGCTAAAACTTTTAACATAGTTTGTTTTCCATTTTAGGACAATTACTTTTCAACACTTTGACATTTGTAGGAGACTTCTTTTCTTTTGACACCAGTCTGAGTTTTAATCATCGCACAATGTTTTTTTTTTTTTGGTGTAGAAAAGGAGTTGTCAAACAATGATGTTAAATACATTCCCAATGTTCGCTCAGATGATGTACTAATTGTTGGGAAGACATTTAATTTTCGAATGAGGCATTTGACTTTTACAATAATTATGCGTGGCTAGGTGGTTTTAGCATGCGTAGACACACTTGTAAACTAAAAGCAGGCAGTACAGAATATCGATCAAGAACTTTTATTGTTCTAAACACGGGATGACGAACTTAAGTTATCAAGTGAAAGAGAAGCATACAAAATCACGCTCCGGAGAGCGAAAGCTAGGACGTACTAGATGCGGGTGCTTGGCAAGTGTGATTGTGAAGAAGGTAAAAAAATCGGGGATGCTTCAATGGTTTTCAGGTTTACATAGGAGCATAGTCATCCCCTAAGTAGCCTAGGGAAGGTGCAGTTTTTGAATTCGCACAGAAATGCAATGCCTGCTCAGACGAGTCTTCTCGATCAGTTTTCACAAGCGAACATTTTGACATGTTAGCAGTACCGGTTTTTAGCTGTACAGAGTGGAGATCCCTCATTTGTCGGGTGTCAAACGCGTGACATTAGGAATGTAGAGAGGGATAAGCGTCAAGAGAAGTTGGCTCATAATGCTAAGACCCTCGTTGACTTTTTTGAGTGCGAGAAAGAGGCAGGTCAAAACTATTACTATAGCGTGAAGATGAAGGAATGGGTATTCAATAGTTGTTTTTGGGCAGATTCTATGTCACGTAGTGGCTATGCATACTTTGGCAATGTTATAGTTTTTGACACAACCTACAATACGAACACATACAGCATGATTTTGGCCCATTTCGTAGGCGTAAATCATATCATAGAAAGACGGTAATGTTTGGATGTGGATTGCTTAGCTATGAGACGATAGATTCATTTATCTGGTTGATTTCGCAATCTCTAGAAGCCATGCCGTCCGAAGTTGCCCTGAGAGTTATCATTACCGACTAGGATCAAGCAATTGGAGCGGCGATTGCTAAGGTACTTCTGTCCCTAACCATGTTTTTAGGCAATTTATTCTATTATCATTTCAAATTGTTATCATTATTGAGCACACATTACTTATTTCGTCGTTGATTTTTCATCTATTGTAGGTATTTCCCCCGACCATGCACCGACTATGTTCGTGGCACATCACAAACAAATTTTTTGAGAAATTGGGTCCATCGGTTTATAATGATTACAAGGATATCCTCTCAGCCATTGTCTATAGATCTAAGGCCCCTTATGAGTTTGAGAATAAATGGGGTGATTTGATGAGTACTAGTGTCTTGGGGGGGAATGAATGGCTTCGCAGTATATATGCCATTCGGGATCGGTGGGTACCAGCATATGTGAAGCACTTGTTTGCTGCAGGGATAACTAGCAGTCAGAGGTTGAGTCTAATCATTCGTTCTTAAAAACCTATGTCATTAGGAAGAATTGCATTTCAGATTTTATTTTACGATATAAAATTACATTGAGGCACCAGAGGCATCTGGAGACACAAGCAGAGCACGTAGACAAATCGGAAGTGCCTATTGCATTGACAAATTATCATATGGATACCCAAATGCATAGTGTGTACACAAAGGCAGTGTTTTTGTTGTTCCAGGAGGACCTAGTACAGAGTTCATAATATTATTATGTGAAAATCTCGTCCACTACTGATGCAAGAGTGTACCAGATATCAAAGTTCGACTCGGTCTCAGATCATCCACGACATGTTACTTGGAACAGTGGTTCTAATATCAACATGTCCTGTAGTTGCAAACTATTTGAATTCAGCAGATATGTGTGCCGCCACATATTGTGTTTGCTGTGTAGGAAGGGGTTTCGGAGAATCCCTGATCACTACATCCTTAATAGGTGGGCAAAATAGGCGAAAATAGTTCCCATATTCGCCCACACTCTGGAGTCCGCATATAGGGACTTAGCAATTTCTGCACGAAACAAGGTGATGACAAATTTCATGGACTTGGCGAACGAAGTGTCAGAAATGCCAGATGTTATGAATTTCGTCATTCAAGGGGTGACTGAACTTAGAAGACAGTCGAGAGCAATGATGGCGGTGATGGGACCAGTAAACGCAGATAGTGTGCGAGGTAATATTTTTAAATCTGCATGTCTTAAATTTCTCAAGCCTTCTAGTACTTTATTGATTTCTAATTTATCCATGGTTCAAATGTTTGCATTGTTAGAAGAGGACATGAATATCGAGGAAGGTTTGACCATTCGGGACCCAGTTGATGCGAGCCAAAGGTTCTAGGAAACATCTCAAGTCGTCGAAAGAGAAGGGGATGAGCCAAAGGAAATGTAGCATATGTTGCAAACCCGGTCACAATGCCAAAAAATATCCACAAAATAATTCAAGGTATGCCTATCTATGACTAACCTGTTGACTTTTCCTATTTATATTTCTTGAAAAAGGTTTCAGTATTAAGTGTGTTGATTTTTACTATTTATATTTCTTGAAAAAATTTCCATAATTAAGTGTCTTGACTTTTCCTATTTATATTTGTTGAAAAAATTTTACTTGTTAAATGTGCTGTAGTTGTGGCAAAATTTAATGGCAGTTACGTTTCCTAAGTTAATGGCAATTTCGATCTTTATAATCAATGTGCAATTTCTTTTTAGGACTTATATTGATCGATGTGGATTATCAATCAGATATGTCATCCATACCCGGTGGGGTTGGAGATGCGACAGTTAGTTATGAATTTGTCTCTCAGGGAGCAGACAACTGCTCCGTTTCCCCTACGAGTCTACCGGGGAACGCATTCCTAGGGTAGTTATGATATTGTATTGCAAGAACCAAGTTGACTATTTGCCTTGTTTTGTAATCGATGAGACATTGGTATGATGTCAAATTATTCGCCAACCAAACATCTTAGTTTTATCTATTGGGATCAAGATTATAAGTATTGGGTTTGATCTTTGTTCGAATTGTAGCAACTATGATTGCAAAATGGGTAAAATTGTCGTTTGTTTTGATTATTAGGATCAGGTAAAATTGTTACTTGTTTTAATTATTTGGATCAAGGGTTATAATTTTATTTTATTTTGTTTGGAAGGTTGATATATGTATATATTGTTTTAACTGCGCTTGAAAGGGAGACAAAAGTAAACTCAAAGCATTGTTTACTATTTAATGTTTCTCCATCATAACGTTTACACCTGTCTACCAAACGCTTAAAAAACCATGCTCATATTAATATCAACTTGATAACTAACATGCATAACACAAGTTTGAAATTTGACACCAAACTTAAAATAGTTTTCCTCCACACAAACGTGGGGATACTAAAATAAGCATAACAAAGTATGGAGTGCAAAACTAAACTTAAAGTGTGACAATATTAGAAGTTTTCCTCCACCCCAACGTGGGGAATACAAAAAACAAGCACAACAAAGTCTAAAATGCGAAAACTAAACTACAATATCGAGCAACATGATGGTTGGCCCCGTCTATTGCGCCTCCAAGACGGCATTTCGTAGGAAATGAAGTCTAGTTTGTCTAGCTTGTCCACTTGTCCAACTTTTTCGTGGTTGTCCAACTTTTCTAATTTGTCCAACTTGTTCAATTTGTTCAGTTCATCTGCGATGCGTGCAAGATAACTTTCTTCAACACAACACTAGTAGAAACAAAAAGGGAATGGGTGGCGGCTGTTTAGGGGAACGGGTGGCGATTTTAACAACATCACCCAAACAGGTGACACCCAATGTGCGATAATGGGTGGCGGTTCTAAAAGCGTCATCCAAACCCCCCATTTTTTTAATATTTGGGTGGCGGTTCCAATCGTAAGAACCACTACTCGTTCTCATTTCTTCTTCTTCTTCTTTTTTTCATCATTTGGGTGACAGTTCTAGTGTTAAGAACCGTCACCTAAAACCCATTTAAAAAAAATTATGACAAATAGATCTTCGATTAAGAAAAAATCCAAAGCAAAGCATGTATTAATAATGGTAAAGAACTTGCAAATTATTGAAAACCAAAGCAAGATGAAGAAAAAATACATATGAATATGTAAAAAATGAAGATACTTGTAGATCTGAGATGAACATGCACAAATTAAAATAAAAACTTGCAGATCTAATATAGACCTACACAAAATCAGATAAATATTCATAAAATTCGAACAAAAACTTGCCGATCTTAGATGAACTTTCAACTCGAAATTCTTGGTGAAAGCAGATAACGGAACCAGCAGACTGTAATTTGATGTTTTCTTGTTCCAAAATCTGTAGAAAATCGCCCAAACAAGCTTTTAGCAACATGAAATAAGTTTTGGCATCAAACAAGCTTTTAGCAAACAAGTTTTTCATCTTCCAATTGTTACTCTTTTAGCTTTTCTTCTTCCAATTTGTAGAGAGAGCGTCTTCTTCCAATTTGTAGAGAGAGATAGAGAGAAAGAGAAAATAAAATAAGGTTGGCAGACAAGCTTTTAGCAAAACACGAAACCCAATTTTTTTTTATTTTAATTTTGTTCATCGGGTGGCGATTTCTTTCCAAGAAACCGACACCAAAACTATTTTTTAAATAATAAATTAAAAAAACGGGTGGCGGTTTATCAAATAAACTGCCACCCAAAATATTAAATATATATATTTTTTAATTTAAATTTTTATATATATTAGGTGGCGGTTATAGTAAGAACTGTCACCCGTTTTATAACAAAGGGTGGCAGTTGTTCTATACAACCACCACCTTTTGTTATATTTAATTTATTTTTGAATTTTAAATTCATTTTAGGTGGCGGATTTTTGTAACAACAGCCACCCTTTCTGTATCAGAAAATTACGGTCATGTCATTAGTAATTTCGGGTGGTGTTTTTAAAAATTAATGCCACCTAATGGGCGATTCCTAACGTCTCTTTTGTACTAGTGCAAGCATTGCCCATGGACTCGGTTAGATTATGCGAACTTGAGGTAACATTTTGCTCATGAACTCGAGCATTACCAGTCACCTCGTCATTCCAAAAGAATCCACTACAAACCTTTCCATTCTTCACAAGCACAAGTATTTATACACGTGATTAAAATTGTTTAAAATACAAAAACACAACTTAAAAAAGAAAACATAACATGACTAAATACTATTTGTTTGACATTAGAAATAACATGACTAAACACTCTTTGTTTGAGATGAGAAGTTATAGGATTACCTTCACATTGAGACATTTCCAAAATATCCGATTGGGGTTGAGCTTGGTTTTTGCTGCCTTCATCACCATCGAAGCACCACAACGATATTTTAGAGGAGGGCATACGTTAGTTCACTAGATGAAGCCATTAGTGAAAACCTACATGTACCACAGCCGTGACATTTAAATTTGTTGACAGCCTATGCATAATTAGGGAAGATTAAGAATGAGCAACCAACCAAAGGGAGAAAATATTTCTGTTGCATAACATTTTCGGCCATAATTTCACGAAAAATGCAAGCAAAATCAATCCCAGTTCAACAAACTTGCTTGGATTCAACGTTCCGTAACTTAGAATGAGCAAACATTGTTCCAAAAGACGCTTTAAAATCTCATTTAATTGCTTGGATTCAACGTTCCATAATTCCTCATTCAACAAAAATCCAAAGTTTACGAATAATGCAACCATAATTTCAAGAAATATGAAAGCAAAATCAATCCCAGTTCGAGAAAATTCCCAAATTCTTAGCAATAATTCAAGAAAAATCCCTATTAGGGATTTTCGAAAAATCCCCAAATCGAATAATCCCTACTTTTCGAACAAATTGCTTGGATTCAACAAAAATCCAAATGCAACCATAATTTCATGAAATCAATCCCAGTTCACAAAGATTTCCTAATTCTCAACAATATTTTCTCATTCAAGAAAAATCCGTATCCTAACATTATTCAAAAAATCACTAATTCGAAAAATCACAGGTTAATTTTCGAATAAATTGCTTGGATTCAAGCTAACGTCAAGACAATCCCCTATAAGGGATTTTCGAAAAATCCCTCATTCAAAAAATGAGCAAATCGAAAAACCCCGAAAATTCGAACAGAAAAAACCATTTTCACATACCTAGAATTTGCGTTGGTGGTTGCGTTCGTCGATTTTCTGGCGTCTGTCGTTCCGGCAAGCATCGTGGCGGAGGTGTTCGGCCTCGGTGGTGGTGGTGAACCGTAGGAATTTCAGGTGGGTTGCTTGGAAAGAGGTCGTCTGGGTTTGAAAATCACGAGCGAGGGATACATTTGGGGGAAAACAACTAAATTGCAAACATGTCCCTGGATTTCTGGCTTTTTTAATTAATGGCACTGGCCCAGATTTGCTGACACGGTGCCCCCAAGTCAACTCCGCGTCGAATGAGCATTCCACATTATGGAACGCCGGGCATTTTGGATCCAGGATCGAACATAAGTAAGGAGCGCATACATGATCGATCCCCATATATATTATTATGATATATATGCTTTATTTGTTTTGATATCATATGCTATAATAGTAGGAGATAGACTTTTTGCGGCCATCAAAATTGGGAATAAACGATGGTTGCAAGGCGCTGTTATATTAGGAGTCATTTAAAGTATTGGACTTTAAAGGACGGTTAATTTTACCACCGCCTATCTTATGCTTTTAATATACATTAAATGACGGTCATTTTAACCGTTGCCTATTGTAGTAACGAATAATTTTTTTTTAAATGACCTTTTGCAGTGGTCACTTGACCGCCCTTTAAAGTCCTATGGAGAATTTTTAAAATTCTATAGGTAGCGATTTGGGTAACCGCCACCTATATGTTTTTTTTTTGGGGGATTTATTATTTGTAGATAGCCCGTGATTCTATTCACCAGCAAATACTACCACCTATAATAGTACATACTTTACAGAAGGTCACCAACAAATTAAAATCTTCACCAATGAAGTGGTTTTCAATACAGTCAAAGAATTCACTGAAATTAAAAACATCACAAATGAAGAGGTATTCAATACATCCAAGAATTCATAAACATCCCAACTGATCCAATAACCAATATGCGATTCAAGAATATAACAACTACAAGCAAATACCAATAACGATAAACACACTACAAAAGACATGAATTCGACTTGAAATTACATTAACAAGCTAATTACATATGAAATTACATCCTAAATAATTCCAAAATAAGAAAATCCCAAAATTACATTAACCAACTAGTAATTCCAAAATTACATTAACCAACTATTTTGTCATGTAAAAAAAAAAAAAAAGAAGAAACAAAAATCTCCAAAACATTGTAACATCAAGTAATAAAAAAAATTCAGCACAAAATAAAGAAAAATCACTAAAAATTGTGCAATCCAAATAAGATTCTCAAAAAAAAAAATCAGAAAAATTAGGAAAAAATCTCCAAAACATTGTAACATGAAATAATAAAAAAATCGCACAAAATAAGAAACAAATCATAAAAACATTTTAAAACCCAAATAAGATTTGCAAAAAAAAAAAAAAAAAAAGACAAATTTGGGAGAAAAAACAAAAATCTCTAAAACATTGTAACATCAAATAATAGTAAAAATTCCTAGAAAATAAGGAAAACCATAAAAAAAAACATTGCAAAACCCAAATAAGATTCAAAAAAATAAATTAGAAAAATTTGGGAAAAAATCTCCAAAACATTGTAACATCAAATAATAAAAAATTGCACAAAATAAGAAAAAATCATAAAAATTGTAAAACCCAAATAAGATTCGCAAAAATAATAATAATAATAATTTGGGAAAAGAAACAATAATCTCCAAAACATTGTAACATCAAATAATAAAAACAAATTCACACGAAATAAGAAAAAATCGTAAAAACCATTGTAAAACCCAAATTCGATTCGCATAAAAAAATCAAAAAAATTTGAAAAAACACACACACAAAAATCTCCAATGACAAGCACTAATGTTTCAAAACCCATGTCATTTCAATTATGGGTATACAAACAAGTTAGATTGAAGGTTGAATCTACCCCATTCCATAGTGCAAGGAAAAATCCAAGAAATACACTAATTTTTGTAGGTAATGGCACTAATACCTTGTACTGAGGTGCACAATAGTCCTTCTGGCAACAACTTTAAGATCCAATGGCCGAATTAATGGTGGATTCACAGGAAGTTGCACTTATTTTCGCCAAAGGAGGAAGAATTTTAGGCTTTTTTCCGATGCGCAGACAGGTTCAAGTGAGGAAATGAATTTAAATTGTTTCAAACTTTATGCGACGGTCATTGTGATTGCTGCATATATAAAGTATTTTTTTTTATGCGACGGTCATCTCTAACTACCTGATACGGACCTCGTTGGTCTCAATGCCAACGCAACCCAATCCAGATTGGATTAGACCCCAGAAAAGTCAATCACTGATCACGATCGAGAACCTGACGACCTTCTACTCACGAAGTGACAACAATAGGCTAAAACCCATCACCTTCAACTGTGCGTAGTAGACAACCGACAGGGGTGAACGCTACAAGAGTTGATCACACTCTTGATAAGTTCGATTTGTTCAAAAGAACAAGAAGAGAATTGAATCTCTCAAGAACAAGCTTAAAGCTCTCTCTTTTCATATGAACAAAAGTTATCTTACAAATGGCTTGTTTTGTTCGTATACAAGCCCCAAAACTGAAATAATAATAAAATAATGAAAATATCTGAAAATATCTAAAAAATTAACCCTAGGTCGGCTAAAATTACGGCCGTAATTATAGGATTTACGGCCGTAAATCCTGGGGTACGGCCGTATGACTCAAAAGTACGGCCGTAATAAGCTCTCTGCCTCAAAACTGCCCAAACTTGATTCTTGAGTTACGGCCGTATGGACAATGGTTACGGCCGTAAGTCTTGCGTTACGGCCGTATGCTGAGTAAATACGGCCGTAATTAACTCTCTGCATAATTTGGCCCAAAAGCTGGAAACTGAGGGTACGGCCGTAATGATCAACGTTACGGCCGTATTTAACTCTCTGTAAATCTCTGGTCTTCAACTTCCTAGGTTATGGCCGTATGGATTTAGATTAAGGCCGTAATGGCTGCGTTACGGCCGTAATTAATTCGGTTACGGCCGTAAATGTCATCTGCATGGCATTCTTGAGTCCCAACGTCCCCGACTCGTAATTGGAGGATTTCTTTTGCCTCGGGAACTCCTGTGGACCATTCCAAGACTGGAGATGACCTGGTAGGGACATGTTGACACACTTCTTTGACCCAGGTCATCAAAGCTCGTCCCATTTTCTTGGCTCGGCTTCGCGTGAGCGGCCCGTACGGCACGTGGGGTGGTTCGGTCGACGTGGAGCTTTCCGGGTTCGTATCATCCCCTCTCTCTTCAGGTTGATTCGTCCACAAATCGGTTCCTGCATCAAATGGAACAAGATCAGAGACGTTAAATGTAGCAGACACATTATACTCACCTGGAAGATCGAGTTTGTAGGCGTTGTTGTTGATTCGTTCAACTACTTGAAAAGGCCCATCGTTGAAAAGGCCCATCGCCTCGTGGTAACAATTTTGATCGGCGTAGTTGAGGGAATCTTTCCTTTCGGAGGTGTAGCCAAACCCAATCTCCCGGCTCAAAGATCACTTCTTTTCGCCCTTTGTTCACCGTAGTCGATACTTGTTGGTTCTTTTTCTCGATCTGCAGTTTTACCTTTTCGTGTATGGACCGAACAAGCTCGGCTTTGTGTTTACCATTCAAGCTAACCCTTTCACTTACAGGTAAAGGAATCAAATCTAACGGGGTTAGTGGATTAAAACCATAAACCACTTCAAAAGGTGAAAAATCAGTTGAAGAATATTTAGCATGATTATAAGCAAATTCAGCATGTGGTAAACATTCCTCCCATGTCCTAATATTCTGACTAATGATAGCCCGAAATAATTGTGACAACATACGGTTTACTAATTCAGTTTGACCGTCAGTTTGGGGATGACTCGTGGTTGAAAAAAGCAGTTTGGTACCTAGTTTTCCCCACAAGGTCTTCCAGAAGTAGCTAAGGAATTTGACGTCTCTATCTGACACAATTGTCTTCGGCACTCCATGTAGCCGAACTATCTCACGAAAGAACAAGTCGTCAATATGACTTGCATCATCGGTTTTGTGACAGGGTATAAAATGAGCCATTTTACTAAACCGATCAACTACCACAAAAATCGAATCTCTCCTATTTCTAGACCTAGGTAACCCCAAGATGAAATCCATAGATATATCTTCCCATGGCGATTGAGGTGTGGGAAGGGGAGTGTAAAGTCTTTGAGGTAATACCTTGGATTTGGCCTTTCTACATGTTATGCAATTTATGCAAACTCTCTCCACATCTCGTTTCATCTGAGACCAATAGAAATGGTCATGCAAGACATCAAATGTCTTTTCTACACCGAAATGTCCCATGAGGCTTCCTCCATGAGCCTCTCTCACTAACAACTCTGGTATAGAACTAGAAGGAACACAAAGTTTGCTCTCTCGAAATAAGTACCCCTCTAGCCTATAGAACTTCTCAAATCCACTCTTTTCACAAGCAACATAGATACTACTAAAGTCCAGGTCTTTCTCATATAATTCCTTCATTAATTCAAAACCCAACAACTTAGTATCTAGAGTGGTGAGTAAGGTGTACCTGCGTGATAAAGCATCTGCAACAATATTTTCTTTTCCTTGCTTGTACTTGATCACGTAGGGAAATGTCTCAATGAACTCCATCCACTTAGCATGTCGCTTGTTCAACTTGCCTTGGCTTTTGAGATGCCTTAGCGATTGGTGGTCGGTGTGGATCACAAACTCCTTCGGCCAGAGATAGTGTTGCCAATTCTCTAGCGTTCGAACCAATGTATAGAGCTCATTGTCATACGTAGGATAATTGAGGGTGGCACCACTCAATTTCTCGCTAAAGTATGCAATTGGCCTTCGTTCCTGCATCAACACAGCATCAATACCTATGCCCGATGCATCACATTCAATCTCAAAAGTTTTGTTAAAGTCGGGAAGAGCAAGCACGGGCGAAGAACACAGTTTTTCTTTAATTGTTTGAAAAGCTCGTTCTTGCTCATTTTCCTATTTAAAACCAACGGTTTTCTTGATTACTTCAATTAATGGTGCAGCAAGTGTACTAAAGTTAGGCACAAATCGACGGTAGAAACTAGCTAAACCATGAAAACTACGAACATTGGCTATGCTAGATGGAGTAGGCCATTCTTTAATTGCCATAACTTTTTCTTCATCAACCTCTACACCATTGGCACTAACCACATAACCAAGAAACACAATTTTTCCAAGACAAAATTGACTTTTAGTAGGATTGGCAAACAATTTTTCTTTCCTTAGCGCTTCCAAAACAAGCCTAAGGTGTTTCACATGATCATTGAGCCCCCTACTATAAATCAAGATGTCATCGAAGTACACCACTACAAATTTACCAATGAAAGCACTTAACACGTGATTCATTAGTCTCATAAATGTACTTGGTGCATTCATCAAACCAAACGGCATAACTAACCATTCATATAAATCCTGTTTGGTTTTGAAAGCCGTTTTCCATTAGTCACCCTCTTTCATTCGGATTTGGTGATAACCGCTTTTCAAATCAATTTTGCTAAAAATACTAGCACTATAAAGTTCATCAAGTATGTTATCAAATCTAGGTATAGGGTGGCGATATTTTACCGTAATGTTGTTGACAACTCGGCAGTCAACACACATTCTCCACGATCCGTCTTTCTTGGGCACAAGCAGCACGGGTACGGCGCATGGACTTAAGCTTTCCCGAATATACCCTCGACCGAGCAAGTCCTCCACTTGGCGTTGCAACTCCTTTGTTTCCTCGGGGTTGCTACGATAGGCGGGGCGGTTTGGAATAGAGGCTCTGTGGACTAAGTCAATTTGGTGCTCGATCCCGTGAATG
Source organism: Jasminum sambac (assembly GCA_018223645.1). Taxonomy (NCBI): domain Eukaryota; kingdom Viridiplantae; phylum Streptophyta; class Magnoliopsida; order Lamiales; family Oleaceae; genus Jasminum; species Jasminum sambac. Next base: position 28,823,367 of record CP073651.1, on the reverse strand, counting down.
GGTGGCAACCAGCTTGGCAACTCTTCGGAAGGATATCCTTGTATTCCTGCAAAAGAGAAATAATAGAATTGGGGAGGGAGTCAAGGTTAGAATTGAGCACTCGACCACTCTCCTTATACACTAACAAGATCACTTGTTGGTCCGCCGAAAGAGCCCTCACAATTTCTCTCAGGCTTGCAAAGAAGCACTCTTTCTTTTTCTCCTCATGCTCACTCTTCTCTCTTTTTACTCTCTCTTCTTTTTTCCCACTCAACTCTCGTTTCTCCTTTTCCTTCTCATCAGCTTCCTTTTTGAGTTTGACTTGATCCTCATACACTTGTTGCGGTGTCAAAGGAGCAAGTACAATGGGTTTCCCATTGAACTTGAAGCTGTATCTATTTCGATATCCATCATGTGTCACTTGTCTATCAAATTGCCACGGTCGTCCTAGCAATATGTGTGTAGCTTGCATGGGTACTACATCACATACCACTTCATCCTCATATGTTCCAATCAAGATAGGGATCTTCACTTGCTTGGTAACCCGAACCTCGCCTGTATCACTAAACCATTGTAATCGATACGGTCTCGGGTATTTGATCAATGGAAGTCCAACCCTATCAACGAACATATAACTAGCAACATTCGAACAACTTCCCCCGTTAATAATCAAACTACATGGTTTACCTTGCACTAGGAACCGAGTGTGAAATATATTCTCCCGTTGAGAGGTCACTCCATCCACCTTCGCCTTCATGCTAAGAGCTCGCCGTGTAACTAAAGTCTCTGGGATAGTCATCACATATTGCTCATCCGAATCTTCCTTCTCCTCCTCCACAATAGGAGGGTTTTCTTCCTCATCTTCCGTTTCAATTTTCCCATTCTCCCGCACCACCATTGTTCGGCGATTAGGGCACTCCGAGGCAATGTGTCCTCGTCCTTGACATTTGAAACATTGGATTTCTCGATTCCGAAGGGGTGGTGCACCCATCGGCCTCTTCCCTTTATCTTCCCCCACCGGAGAAGACTTAGGTGGTTCACTCCGCCCTTTCCAAGCCGGCTTTGGAGTTGTAGTCTTGTCACTACTCCATTTCGGTTTCCCAAAGCTACTACTTCCCCCGGCTTGAGGTTTAATGAAACTCTTCTTCTTCAATTGCATCTCAACCTTGGCGGCTTTATGTACCAATTCTTGAATATCGGCATAATCGTGCAACTCAACAAGATTGGTAATTTCTCGATTCAACCCACTTAGAAACCGTGCCATGGTAGCCTCTTCTTCTTCTCCTATATCGGCTTTAGTCATAAGAGACTCCATCTCTTGATAATACTCTTCAACGCTTCGTCCCCCTTGAGTTAATGTTTGCAATTTATTGTACAAACCTCGATAGTAATATGTAGGAACAAACCGCTTTCTCATTATCGTTCTCAATTCATTCCAAATACTCACCGGAGCTTCCAAATTTCTTCGCCTAGCCGTAGTAGTTTGTTTCCACCAATTAAGGGCATATCCCGTGAATTCTTTCACTAGAAGTGGAACTTTCTTCTCTTCCGGGATTCTATGAAATTGGATCACCAACTCTACCCGACTTTCCCAATCCAAGTAAGCATCCGGATCGGCTTTACCTTGGAATGAAGGCACTTCAACCTTCACGTTCTTCACATCACTTTCCTCCTCTCGTGGTCTCTCATTACCTCGACCTCCTCGACCGCCTCTACCTCTACCACCTCTATAAATCACCTCATAATCATCCTCATCCCCTTCTTCAAACTCCGGTCTACAAACATTCAACCTAGCTACCGATTGCTCAACATCCTCTCGTAACTGTTGACTCAACCGACGCTCCATTGCGGTCATAGAAGCCTGAAGAACCGACTGGATATCATCCAAGGTGGCAGCTCTAGATCCGTGTCCCTCGACTGAACCTGTATCAGACATTGTGTGCAAGTGTGTGCAAGCCTTGTAGTGTCCTCTCGTATATATCACTCAACACTCTCTCACTCAACACTCAATAATGCACTCACACTCTTTTGTTCAATCGAACTCAACGAACTTGATCAAGGTAAGATCTTCTTGTTAGTTCACCAAAATAATGCCAAAGCAGTTGCTCAACCAAATTACAACTCAATGACACAACACTATACTAGAGTAATGCAAACTAAATTACAACTCAAAGTAAACCCTAGCACGTAAGATAATGTGGATCAACCCCTAGACAATGCAACAACAATACGATACTAAGTGTCGTCAATGGATTGACTACCACTCGTTCAACACAACATTAGAGCCATTGCTTTTTTTTTTGTTTTTATTTTTTTTTTGAATTTCGGCTCTCTCTTTTTTTTGCGTCTTTTTTTTCACCATAACACTTATAATCTCAATACCAATACACTACTAGAAATTGGAGGAATTCTAAGCACAAAAGCAATTTGCACCAAGAACATCAAGAACACACACTAAAATCTTACAAATTTAAAATTCAAAATTCAAGATTCTAATTCGATAACAATCACAAACATAACAATCTAAAACTTAATGACAAAGGACTTATACTATAAAAATATAAAACAAAGGGATAGATACCAGATGATTAGAATCTGTGCTCTGATACCAACTGATACGGACCTCGTTGGTCTCAATGCCAACGCAACCCAATCCAGATTGGATTAGACCCCAGAAAAGCCAATCACTGGTCACGATCGAGAACCTGACGACCTTCTACTCACGAAGTGACAACAATAGGCTAAAACCCATCACCTTCAACTGTGCGTAGTAGACAACCGGCAGGGGTGAACGCCACAAGAGTTGATCACGCTCTTGATAAGTTCGATTTGTTCAAAAGAACACGAAGAGAATTGAATCTCTCAAGAACAAGCTTAAAGCTCTCTCTTTTCATATGAACCAAAGTTATCTTACAAATGGCTTGTTTTGTTCATATACAAGCCCCAAAACTGAAATAATAATAAAATAATGAAAATATCCGAAAATATCTAAAAAATTAACCCTAGGTCAGCTAAAATTACGGCCGTAATTATAGGATTTACGGCCGTAAATCCTGGGGTACGGTCGTATGACTCAAAAGTACGGCCGTAATAAGCTCTCTGCCTCAAAACTGCCCAAACTTGATTATTGAGTTACGGCCGTATGGACAATGGTTACGGCCGTAAGTCTTGCGTTACGACCGTATGCTGAGTAAGTACGGCCGTAATTAACTCTCTACATAATTTGGCCCAAAAGCTGGAAACTGAGGGTACGGCCGTAATGATCAACGTTACGGTCGTAACACGGCTGATACGACCGTATGTCCAAATGGTACGGCCGTATTTAACTCTCTGTAAATCTCTGGTCTTCAGCTTCCTAGGTTACGGCCGTATGGATTTAGGTTACGGCCGTAATTAATACGGTTACGGCCGTAAATGTCATCTGCATGGCATTCTTGAGTCCCAACGTCCCCGACTCGTAATTGGAGGATTTCTTTTGGCTCGGGAACTCCTGTGGACAATTCCAAGACTGGAGATGACCTGGTAGGGACATGTTGACACACTTCTTCGACCCAGGTTATCAAAGCTCGTCCCATTTTCTTGGCTCGGCTTCACGTGAGCGGCCCGTGCGGCACGTGGGGTGGTTCGGTCGACGTGGAGCTTTCCGAGTTCGTATCACTACCGCATATAGTATAATTTATATATATATTTTTAATTTCATTATGATTTAAACGGCAGTGCCCTAACCGCCATTTAAAAATTTTATTTATTTTATTTTATTTTTAATAGGATTATTTTAGCAACGGTTAAAATAACTACCATTTATAGCAATATAGGTGGCGATCAATGGTAACTGCCGCCTATATTACGCCTTTAAATCTCATTCCTATATTGTTTTCATTAAAATTTATCCATTACACAATTATAGATGATAGTTATCCTCTTAACCGCCGTTTAAAGGCGTCTTATAAAACTTAATTTGTAGTAGTGTATTGGGTTAATTATTGATTATCAATCCATATTTATTATGATCTTTTGAAGAAAATACGATCACTGTTTTAATAATAATCTTGAAGATTATACCATAACGAAGAACAATCGGAAAAAAGCCACATGAGGATGTGCACGTGAAGCTTACCCTCATGGAAAGTGTTAAATGGGATTGTACGGTTCGCCAGCAATCAAACAGAGACAAATTTTGAGTAGAGTTTGGAACAATAAAGCAAACAGGTAAAATGATATTCTAATAGTGGGCCGGGTGAGATTTGCGAGACACAAGGGGTGCCTTGTAACAACATGACGGAGAAAACACGTATCACTCTCAATGCAGTACTCATATGTGGCCGGATGATGGAGACGACGTATCTCTCCACCATTAGAGGGGCACATATTGATCATCCAACCACATAAGGACCTATTTACATGTGGGCACTTGATCAATTGCGGGTAAGATATACACTAGTTTCGTGGTTCCTCTGTCATTTTGAGTTTCACATTGTTCCAACCCCAATTATGTGACTTGCGATTTCCAACATCGGGCAATCGCCTATGGACTCCGTAAAACCATACTTATCACATCATCGCCTTGATGTTTTATTGGATAATCATAAAATTGTTCCTGAAGGAGAAATTATCTATTTTTGTTTTATGTTCTTTTTTTGTTTGAAAATAACGTCTTCTTTTAGCTTTGAATCTTGAAAGCGATTAGTGGGATCATAATTAATTTAGCTTTAAAGTTTGAAAGATGAATATGTTTAAGTCTAACATACTGATGACAAAAACAACTAAGTTATGTTTTAAAGCTTAAAGTCAAATATTTGATTGTCATAGCTTAGACAAATAAATAAATTTTGGTCAAATAATTGTGTTGATGTCTTTTAAAATAGCAATCTCGCAATGTCGTTGCAGAATCTAACGGCATGGTTACTACTTACAAATTCAAGTATATCACGTGATACATATCACAAAACACACATAAACAAACTAATATGAAAAATTGACAAATTATTTTAATATTGGAGGAAAATGTAGGAGGAAATATAAGGGAGAAAACGAGGGGTGAAAAATATAAAAGAGGAGCTAAAAGTTGATTTTGTACAATATTATTTAAGAAGCGAATAAAGGTGGAAAAACCTAAATTTGGGTTTTCCACTTAACATTGATAGTGCTCGTACAAAAGAACAGTGGTTGAGCCAAAGGTTACGAGAATAAGAGTTGAGGGAGCACAACTATTAGCTCCCGCAGGGAAATTTTTTTTAGAGGGGCGAGCCAATAAAAAAAATTACTGAAAAGTAAGAAATTTAACATGTATTTGGGTGATCTTTAATTTAAACATTGAACTTATAGACTTTTTGATAATAATGAGTAATGATATATAATAAAAATTTAATATTAATGACTTTGATTGAATGTTATATACGTAAAGAGCTTATTTGACACTCCTTTTTTTTCAAAATCTTTGCCAAACATATTTTAGTTCTAGATTAAAGGAAAATTGACACATTTAAGCTTCAAAATTCAAAGTAAAGTCATAAATTTATAGAGATATTTAGAGTGAGAGTAAAAGTAAACAAATAGACTAAATTAATAAAATGTCAATCATCACTAAATGGACTATACAAACTCTCTTAAATCACATTTGCCATTGCCAAACAGTAAGAATTTTATTTGAAAACTGATAATTAAAAAAAGAAGGAAAAAAAAAGTAACCAAAATTTTACCACTAGAATGGTATACTAGTGTACAATATTTCAATTATGTTGGTTAGGACTAGAGCTACAGCAAAAAAAAAAAAAAAAGAAAAATGTGAAACCACAAACCGAACCGAAACCTTTAATTTGGTTCCACGTGGAACGCACTCAATTTTAAGCGAAATCAAACCAAAACGCATTTTTAAATTATAAGTTTGTCTTTTTCCAACGAAATCATTTATTTCCAACCTGAAACCTAACTCATACATATAAAGTCATTTTTATTGTAAAAAGCTTATTTATTTTTTACATTTTAGTTTGTTCCAACTTGAGATTGTTTGCTTGTAGATGGTTGCCTTAGGCCTTGTGTCATCAATGGCATAATATAATATCACATTTTGGTACAACTTCATCAATGTCACATATATAAGCTTTATTGTTGAAGTAATTATATTGTAGCTATTGGCTTATCATTTTTTGGTGGTTTATTGTCGCAGTGGTTGATTCTCAAACTTGAATAAGGTGAACACTTGTTCCGACATGTTTCATTATGTCAATATGCAAACTGTGGTTTAAAGCCGAATCAAACCGCAAAAAGTGGTTTGGTTCGATTTGGTTAGGAAAATGAAGTGATTTTGTTGGTTTAGAAAAACTCCAAACTGCCAAAATGGTTTAGAAAAACTCCAAACTACCAAAATGATTTGGTTTGAAAAGAGGTTGAAAATCGCCCAAACCAAACCGCATTCACCACTAGTTAAGACGACCAAGGCCAAGTCCATGAGATTTAGAGGTTTTGGTTTCAATTCCCACCAATTGCATACCAACCATGCGTTGAGTGGCTTTAGATACTACCAGTAGGGGAGCCTTAGTTCCCTTCGATAGGCCGGCTAGTTCTCTCCAAGTATTGTGACTATAGTTCTCCCGTCGACAAGGCAATTATAGTTTCCGCTAGTAGGGCAATTAATTCTCACTAGTAAAGCGGCTTTGGTTGTATAGTATTTCAGTTGCATGTATTGGTTGATGTAACTTGTATTTAAAAAAGGGGTAAGAAAGTAGTTTTAATCCCCACTGATAGGCACACATGGTTTAAAATAACTTCTTTGAGATATAGCTTTTATTTTTATTTTTTTGAAATTCATTATTCTTAAAATTAATTCTTCTTGTGTTAAATAGATATTGACCATAAAAGAAGTTGACTTTGGCCGACTAAATTTTTTGCATGAAAAAATTTTCCAATGACCTTTTTTCGTCGAAACCATACACTAGCTTTTTACAACAAATACTTTTGCTATTGAAAGCAGAATTTCTTGCAATTGTGTGACAAGACTGATAATAAACTTTTTTTTTAGTAGTATAGGGTGGTATCTTGAATTCGGATAAACTATGTTTAAGAGTTATTTTTTTCATTAGGGCAAACGGAGCCCCTTAAGTTATGAGACTCAGAACTTGTTGTACTCTTTAATTTCAAATCCTTACAAGAAATCATAACATCTTTTGTGTGTAAGTTCCCAGATGAACATATTTAGTGCGTGTTTATATATTAGGTAAACAAGTAGAATAGTTACATAAGGAAAATATGTATGCATAAAATAATTTATTAAAAAAAGACGTTTAATTAGAATTATAATAGAGGATTTTCTAGTTTGTAAATGTAAATACTTGAGAAATAATTTTGATCACCTGTCAATATATAGACGGGTTGATGCATGGCTTTGTTCCAGTACATCCGGGGATGCTATAATTATGACCAGTATTCTAAAAAGCATAAGGAGTGATGAAGCGTCACCGTAAAAAAGGTTCAAGCTTTATAAACTTTAGGTCACTTAGGCAAAACTTAAGTGTTAAAAAGCGTTTTTTCAATTTATTAGTTATTTTAAATTTTTAATAAATCTAAAATCATTAAATAATTAAATAATTCACACCAAAGCACATATAAAATATGTGATGCCATGATTAACGGCATATATATATATACATAAATGACAAAATACAAAATCCTACAACATGAAATAATATTAATACTTGTTAGAAACACAAACTAATATAAAGGGACAATCCTATCAACACAACATCTGTTATCCAAAAACAAAGCAAAGAAGTTTTCACACTTTTTATCAAATATATAATAAGCAATAATATAATGTAAGAAGAAGAAGGAAAAAAAACCGAAGCTTAATCACACTTAGGCGCTCCTAAGAGTGCTTGAGCGAGCTTAATCGCGGTTTTTTGGTCAACAAATAAATTTGATCGCTTTTTTCATACTTTTGAAAAAAGCAGCGCATATTCAGTGTGCTTAGACGCGCTTTTTAGAACATTGGTTATGGCATTCCTAGATGTTTTCCGATCACATACGACCGTTATTGGAAAAATCAAGAAGCGATTTAGCGTGGCGAGACGAAGCTTCAGTAATTTGGAAAATTTTCCAGTGACGCCGTTTATTCAAAGTCAAAGTTTTTGGTAAAAAATTTTTACTTTGGCAAAAAATTTTGACTTTGATAAAAAATTTTAACTTTGAGCAAACGGCATCATTGAAAAATTTGCAGAAAAATTTTTCAAATTATTGGAGTTTCGCTTCACCGTACTGTTTCTAAATCTAGCCTTAATTTTCCCAAAAGAAATTGTATGTTACCGAATATCCAAAAATACCGTAACTACGACACCCCAAATGCACAAACCTAGGCTAATGCAATTCATAGCCTTTTACTTTCTGGAAAAAAAAATGTAATTTCATATTGAAAAAATCAATTATAGGGACGATAATCGGTTGTGTGAGTAGCTGATCAAAATTATGAAAAACATAACTTCAATATAATTTTTTTTTCCCGAAATTTCTCTGCCCAACATGCAATTTATAGAAATGGATTCCACACACAAGCCCTTCCCCTTTTTGACTGTGACTATTATTATCATGAGTTGAAAAACAAAAAGATTCCGTCACTACGGCAGTAAACCCGGACCAGCCTTCCTATGTTTCACATTTTGATTTTAAGGGTGAATGGATCTTCATTTTATTAATTTTTACCACTTTTTTCAATTTTTTTCTCTCTTCTAAATCAATCACATCCACAAATCTCAACCACTCACCTCCACCCATTCTCTCTCATCTTTTACTTTAAAATACTTTAAAACGCTTTTAATTTACTCTCATTCACCCTTTTTGACGTTTCCATTTTAGATTTGAAAGCCAAGAAAAAACAAAGCGCTAATTACTCTATAGTTTTTAATAAAAATTTTATATATTCTTTTCAATTCTATTTATTTTTTGTTAATTTCATATTCACATATTTCGTGAGATTTACATATATTATACAAAATTTCACAATTCAATTCTATTTATTCTTTCTCATATTTCACATCAAAATTTATAAAAATCTAATATCTCCGTCCCAAAAATATAATTTACTATTCCCTTTTTGTCGATCCCAAAATATAGGCCACATTTCTTTTAAAAATATAGTTAAAATATTACTTGTTTTTTATATCATCATTTAATATACATTATTATCATCAAAATAAAATAATTAAAATAAAATATCTGATAAATAAGATAGTATATTAGGAAAATAATCTTGAATGATATTTTTTCAATATTATTAAATTATATTTTTTTAATTTGTGTGAAAATAAAAAAAAAATATAATTTTGAAACGGAGGTAGTATAATAACTTAGGCATTGTTCTCCTCAACATAATTCAACACAAATTTTATCACTTTTTTCTCTATCACCATTTACAATCACTCATTTAATTATTTAATATATTTCCCTCAAATTTCAACCACACACTTAATATCAAGAAAATTAACTTTATCAACCATCAAACATAGTCTTATCCCCAAGACACGCAAAACTAACTACCATGTGAAGAATATCATCTAGAAACGTGTGGCTGTCAACTTCCTTCGTAGCTGGCTTTGCGTCACATCCCTCACCCACAAACCCAGTCCAAACCAGTCCAGCCAGTTTCCACCGCCATTTCCAACCCTCACATTCTCACTCCCAAACCAGAAGCCGAAGAAGAAAATGGGATTAGTCGAAGAAGCACACAACGTCAAAATCGTAGGTTCGGGTAACCAAACCATAGTCCTCGCCCACGGCTTCGGAACGGACCAATCGGTTTGGAAACACCTCGTTCCTCATCTCGTCGACGAATATCGCGTCATCCTGTACGACAATATGGGCGCTGGTACCACCAACCCCGATTACTTCGATTTCGATCGATATTCAAATCTCGAAGGCTACGCTTATGATGTAATTGCAATTTTGGAAGAGCTTCGTGTTCAATCCTGCATATTCGTTGGCCATTCTGTTTCTGCAATTATCGGAGCGATTGCTTCGATTACCCGACCCGAATTGTTCACCAAAATCGTCGCCGTCTCTGCTTCTCCTAGGTCAGATCTCATTCTTCTCTGATCTGAAGTTCTAGAGTCTTCTCTGTTTCGAATCTGATTTTCAATTCTCTGTTTTAGATACTTGAACGACACAGATTACTACGGAGGATTCGAACCAGAAGAGATCCAACAACTATTCGAAGCGATGAGATCGAATTACAAAGCCTGGTGTGACGGATTTGCGCCTCTGGCCGTCGGCGGTGACATGAAGGGCGTAGCAGTACAGGAATTTAGCAGAACGTTGTTCAACATGAGACCTGATATAGCATTAAGTGTTGCGCAGACTATATTTCAGTGCGATATGCGTTATTTGTTACGTCATGTTACTGTTCCATGTCATATAATTCAGAGTATGAAGGATTTGGCCGTGCCGGTGGTGGTTGCGGAGTATCTCCACCAGAATCTCGGCGGAGATTCCATTGTTGAGGTGATGCAAACGGATGGTCACTTGCCGCAGTTGAGCTCGCCGGATGTTGTGATTCCTGTGCTTCTCAGGCATATTCGATTCAGCATCGCTACTTGACTGTTTTTATGTACGTGTATGTATGTATGTATTGCTTTCAGTGTTTGACCGTTGTGAAGTGTCAACAATTGCAGCCAGTTCCGGAGCCATTTTACCAGTGCAATCCGCAGTTCCGCGCGAGACCTTGCTACACCACCATAATAGATGCCATAATGGTTGACATAATGGACATGTAGCATGATCCTACAATTTTAACTACTCTATCACTTTTAGATGGATGGTTATTAAATATACCAACTATTATTATGTCAACCATTATGACATTCATTATGGCAGTCTAGCATTTCCCTAATAAAAATGATAACATAAACCAATCAACCGCACAAAAGTTCAAAAAACAATAAAAAACCCTATTTTCCACTACTTCGTTATGACCATTTAAGGTGTGGTCGAGTAAATTTATTTCCATGTAAAAACTAATTTTTTATAGGAATAGTGGTGGAATTATAAGATGTGTGGATAATATAATAAATGATAATTTGAAATGTGTAATTCATATTAATATTTGATTTTAATTTTTAATAATAATTGATTTTTATGTGAAAATAACGATAGGCGAACGCATGCTTAGTGTGCAACATCAAAATCCATTCCACTTTATTGTTTTCGCATACATTTCCACTACAAAAGATTTTCTTTTCAAATAGCCCCAATGTTGCCATCACTACTTTACATCAAATCCATTCCACTTTATTGTTTTCGCATACATTTCCACTACAAAAGATTTTCTTTTCAAATAGCCCCAATGTTGCCATCACTATTTTACATCGTAATAAGCACTGTTTTACATCGTAATAAGCAGGTAACCAATATAAAAATAAAAATAATAAATACTATTTGAATCCTAAATCTAAAATGTCATATCTATAAGACTATAACATTATATAAAATTCCTTATTTAATTAAATCTATAACATTGGTTCCAAATATTAAATCTCAAAATTAATACACTTACGCAATTAGAGAATGCGTTTTGAATAACATTAAAATTACTAGTTAAAACTCACAATAATAAATTGGTAAAAAATTCATAATTATCAATCAATATCACCTTTTGAAGTCTGATGGACTATCATCCATTGTTTTAAAAAGTGCCATAAAGCGTGAGCGTAGAGTAAAAAATTTCGACAAAAAGCGTGCAAAAAGCGCTTAAGCGCAAAAAAAGCGTGAAACGTGAGTTCACCGCTTCGTCACGCGTTTTTTAGAACCTCGCTATAATCCACTAGCTTTATTCAGAATTTGGACCAAATATCCTTATTTAAGTGCACTCCAGTAGAGATGGCAAACAAATTGGATAGTTTGTGAGCTTGTGTGTTTGGCTCGGTTCAGTTCGCCAAAAGTTCGGGTTTTGGTCGTCAAAACACGGACTTGAACTTGCACTGAGCCGAAAAATTGGGAAATTGACAATTCGGGTTTCGCCCGTAAAGTTCGTGGATGGGCTTATGAACTCATCAAATTTTAATGCATTGCAATTTTAAATTTTTTAATTGGAAAACTATTTTCTATTCGACTTTTTCTAGTTTTGTCGTGTTCACTTTTAATTAATCAATATCTACTTTCAACCAATATGGACAAGGCATGCTAATTAATTTAAGTTGCAGAAGTAATTATTCAAAAAAGAAAGTTACTTAAGTAATTGAATATTTGGAAATTGTAAAAACAAAAAAGGAGCCGAGCCGAGCCGTTCGTGAACTAATCGGGTTCGGCTCGTGAGTCGGACGAGCAGAGCCGAACCCAAGCTCAAGAATTGGATGAGGAGCCGAGCTCGTTTTTTACGAGTCAGCGGCTCGTTTGCCATCCCTATACTCCAAGGGGTAGTTTAATAGCCACTACTTAAAGTCCAATGCGGTCGCTGGATTGCACTGGCCATAAGGTAGCTTTGCCGATGATTGCTCCTTTTGTTTTATTTTGTTTTTATTAGTTTGTACGTGTTGAATATGCAAACTGTAAAGAGGTGATTGACTTTCTAGCCTAGGAGGTTCTTCGAATCAATAGTACATGATAAAACATTGGATTTTGAGGTGTTGAAACGCACTTTCAATAGATACTCCAGGAGTTACTTATGAATAGTAACGAGCATTTTTTTAAAAAAAAAAATTTGAAACAACTCAACAATATTCTCCATTTTGACAGCTTCAAATTCAGTAGAAACCAAAATCCCCTTGATCAATGGGTAAAGCTCTCGCAATCATAGATATACCCATCGCGATCATAGATCATAGGAGACAAGAAAGAATGTGCCTTGTTCTTTTGGTCACAAAGTTATATGCACGTAATTCTGTGTAATCACACATACATTTTTCAAGATAATATTAACCATATATTTTATACAAAATTACGTGCATATCAATTTTATCACCAATCAAATATATCCTAAAGTTGTCGATGAAAATAGTGTAATTGCTGTTCTCACTTTGATGCTCAAGTTGAAATATGGAAATTGAGTCCCAAGTATTTTCGTGGATGGGACATATATATATAGTCAGTCTCGTCTAGAATAGGGCCTACAGGCATTCCGTCTGTAATTAGGTCGAACTCGCTGACATTGTCATGCAGTGATGGGCGAACCTCTACGATAGCAAGGTCAAATTCAAGACCTAACCAATTAAGACTTATCTTCAATAATAAGATGGGAATTAAATCAATTAATTGATAAGAGAGGTAGTAATATACCCAAAAAAAAATAAAAATGAGAGAGTTTAATAGAAACTAGTATTTTCTCCTATGTATTGCACGGGGAGATTTATTGGAAGTTATAATTTAAAATATGTGTAAAATAAAAATTATAATAACATATTTTTATTTTTTTTTATGGTAAATAGCATAAGAAACAAAATAATAAAACCAAGAACTAGATCAGAAATAATATGTGATATAACATCTTTGGGCTTAGAGATTTGTTTCATGAAAAGACATTCTGTCAAAAAAGTATAAAAGCACATTATTTCATCCCCGTTTGGTTATAAATTTTTCCTGATTTTGCGTGATTTAATGGGAGAGATATGGATGGGTGATTTAAAAAGATCACACACGATAATAATACGAATTGGAATGATAAGGAGTAATTCTATCAAAAGATCAAGAGTGATAATAACGGTTGCTTGCTAACGAAACAGAAAAATGTAATTATATGGGGAATCAACTTTACATAAATTGACAAAGGAATCAGATTCTAAAATCCAATGAATCAGGAAAAGTGTTGGAGAAAGATAAGACGAGTGTAGTTGAATGATGGTGATTTGTGTAGTACATGCCCGTCCTATGAGATATGTGAATGTGATTAATTTAGGGTAAATAAATTAGTAGGGATAAAAGTGGATAAAAAAATTATAAAAAATTGTAAAAATGGTATCCTATCACATTCTAATATTGCTATATGAAAATGATTACATTTAATTAATATTAATTACAACAATTTTTTAGAGTTACAATTATTATTTTTATAGCAATTATAAATATAAAAGCTATTAATATAGATAAATAATTATTACTATTAAATATAAATGATTATTGTCATAAATAAATAATTAATATTATTAACACATGATTATTATTAAATATAAATTAATTTTATTATAAATTTAAAAAATAAGAAAAAGTAAAAACTGTGGAATCCAAACATGGCCTTGTGGAAAGGTCATGTTTGGCCGCGTTCCACGTTGGATACTTGTTAAGTTATAGTTTTAGTGTTTTAATTATCATATTTCTATAATGTTTTATTATATTTTTGTATATTTTTACTGGTTATTATTTACTTTTTATGTTAGGAGTTACAAAGAGGGAAAAACGATAAAAACGGATGAAAAATCGTATTTCTTGAAGATGAAAGATCGCATGGCAATGTTACGAAATTTCTCCTCGTATTGGCATCTCCGGATAATCATTTGAGAGTTGTTAGTGGGAATATATTGGAGTGGAGATAATGATGGAGGCAAATGTTAGTGGGAACAAAAGAGAAAAGAAAATGGGAACATCATAATTGCCCATCATGTAAGAACACAATCATCACTTCCTTTTTCCTTTGTTGAGTAATAATTGGGCATGTGGAAGAATTGAAAGTGGAGCTCTTATAAAAGAATGCAAGGCCATGTTACGAGGGAGATGATTCGGAGTGGAGAGAATGCATGAAAATTCCTACAGAAAGAAATACGAGAATAGAGAGAGCACATGCAGAGGGATTTACACTCATATACCAAATTTACATATGCATTACAAGAGTGAAAACAAAACCCATACTATAGAGAATTTATAGAAATACATAGCTTTCAAGGAGGGAGTGCAATTGGAGACAGGTTGAAGAAGAACGGAAAGGAGAAATACCCAAAGAAAGACACCAACTCGTTAACATCCGGTTATGTATTTCTATATTTTATCTAGTGAAATTCTCGTACTAAAATTCATGTGTAGCTAAATTTTATACTTGGGACTAACAATGAATCCTCTTTGTGAACTCTAGTATTTTGTTATTGGATTTAATAGTATGTGACTGGTTTGTCGTTAATTTTATGTTGTTGGACTTATAAATTTATCTTTCGATCAATTGATAAATTATGAATTGGTTTGTGTTGGATTTGAGAAATGAAAATACAAATTAGAATAAACAACATAGAACACTAATTTAGACAAGGTTTAGAGATAAACTTGTGGTTAGTGTGATCTTTAGGTAAAGTTTCGACGTAACCTAAGTGAATTTAGCATGTGAATGCGTTCTAAAAGGTTGATAACGAATTTATTTAGAGATAAATAAATTGGCCTAATAGAATAGAATTATTTATCCTCGAGAGAGGTAAATAGTTAATTTTGTAAATTCGATCGTTGACGAAAATTAGATCACTAATTGAATCCAATTACGTATACTAGAGAGATCAAAGTCGGTGAAATTGTAAGTCCCAAGTCTTATAATTCCCATCATTGTTTATTTATTTTTAGCAAATATTACTTCTTGTTATTTAGATGTCATTTAGTGTTTATATTTAATTTGTAAGACTTTATTTTCATAAAAAAAAACAAAACAACATTCGAATTGCCTTTTCAAATAGAGTATAAAATTGATAATTTTGGTAATTAAATCAAGTCCTTGTGGGATCGATATTTGGACTCAAAATCCATTTTACTACTTGTTCGACCCGTACACTTGCGGCATTTATTTGACACATTTCACAACGAACAAATCTCTGCCAATGATGGCCGAGTATCCACTTTCACGCTCGGCAATCTATGGTCGAGGTTCACATTGAAGAGGGGTAAATTCGTCCGTGTGGAAAATTGTAGATGTGAGGATCAAAATATGGGGTGCATTTTGGTTATTTTGTATTTTGTGTATTAGGATGTGATAGTGTGTGGCAGTGAATTTGTGTGTACTTTTGGCATTTTTCTTTTTTTAATCTCTTCATGACATCACTCCCTGCAAGATCCAACTAAAATGTAACTTGGAAAACAAATAACCGAACTACATCCTTTTATTTCAAATTCTTCCAAATCATAATCATACATATGATATAACGAACATAGACAACAGCACATCATTAAACAGCCAACACAAACAGAACTAAGGCACCCCTTGGCGGTTCACAGCATCAGTGTTGGACAGTTGAGCCTGAGGATTGGTTGCGCCTCCACCAGCCTGAGTTGGCGCGTCGGTGGAGCTGGCGGCGCCGCGGCCTGGCTGAGGCTGAAGGTGGCCCTCTGTTCCGTACCCTTGTTTCTTGTAATCCTCCACGTCTTTGTACTGTGTGTACGGACTGGTTTCTACCGGTAACCCTTCTAAATTGCCTTTCTTCTCAACGCTCTCTTGGTTTCTATCCATTTGGATATTTAGTCTTGTGTTTCTTCAAACTCTGTCTTGTGTTCTTTGATTTTGGGAGTGGATTAGTGTATGCTGATCGTATTTGTTATTTAAGGTTGTTGATTGTCATTGTAATAGTGCCACTTGTCATTGAGGTGTGCAATCTTTTGCATGAGGTGTCATTTGTTGAGAGAATGAAGGCTAGAGGTGTGCTAAACCAGTTGAATATTTGGGTTGGGATCATTCCTAAAGTAAACACAAATGTGTACCACACAATTACCACATCCTATTGGATTGTTGTTTAACTTGTTTCCTTGCTATTTTTGAACCCTCCGTGTTAATTGTTAAGCTAGAGATTTTAGAGCCATATATATTTAATTTTTTTTTTGTCTGTTTTAAAATTATAATTAGTATTTTCATCCCGGACATTGCACTGGAAGATACATATTCAAAATATAATTTAAAACCTATATAAGAGGAAAAATACAAAAGATTTTCTAAAATTTCTAACAGAATTTTCCGTATATTTCCTCGCTATATCACCCGTGTGTTGCACGTGAAGATATGTCCAATACAAAATTATTTTGATAATTTTTTTAGTTGCAATACACCTACAATACCGTTGCAATGCATCGTTGTGATATGCTCGTGCTTTTAGTTTACTGTGATTAAATTTTGTCGTCGCAGTAGTTGATGATATTGTGACAACAAATATCGTTGCAATTGACTAGAACTCCTAAGGCGACGATATCTATTGTAACTGTATTCATCATCGCAATATCTTTGTTTAGTACAACAATTTTTGTTATCATAATAGAGGTTTTGTTAATTGGAAACTAATTGTTTCATCCGTGCGTTGCACGGGAGATAAATTTTTCAACTGATAACGATATTAATAGATGTTAATAATATTAACATAAAATCTAAAAAAATAATTAAAATAAAGAATGAGTTACGACAATAAACTTAAATAATTTAACTTGAAACAATTCTATAAAAATTTCGAAAGAGTTTCTTCTATATTTCGTACTAATCCATCCTACCAGTATGCAAGGAATAACTTACGAAAATCTACACAAGTTAATTTACTATTCTTCATAGAATAGCAACTTAATTAGTATTTACACCCGTAATTTGCACGGGATGATAATTTATAGCAGTGATTGTAATAATATATAATATTTTGATCATTGCAAGATTAATCTACTAACATAAATCCAAAATAAAATAACCTTATATATTATAATTATCAAAATAACTCTACTAACATTAGTAGATAGAGCTCATTGTTTTTCTTTAAAATTGTTTTACATTTTATTATGTGCAATTATAAATTTTGAAAGATATTAATTATATATCAGTATGATGTACGTTATTAACAATTAATATGTAAATAATGATTTTTAAGTTTTAATTATGAAATAGAATTAGTATAGAGATATGTTATAAAAATAACAATGTAGCAAGTAATATCCGACAGACCCTAACACCCCATTCCTACCATACCGGGAAACACTTATCTTCATTCCGACCCATCCTTATTTACTATAAGGCAAGCGAGGATGATATGAGAATTACAAACTTCCATTCCCCATCCATGCCCCCCTAGAAAATTCTTATCCCCATCCACGCCACATTGTGATGGTTTAATTGAAGACTTTTATTTCGATATTTTATTTCTTCAATAAATACCTTCTAAATATACTAAATACGTGTATTAACATATTAGGTATAAACTTACTAATTTAACATATTCAGCATATTAAATATTGAATGATTTGATATAAAATTTAAATTAATTTGGATAAGACAAATAAATTGAAATATATATAATTAATACTTAAAATATACAATATATTTAATGATATTTAAAAATTAAATAAAATCTCAATTGCCAAAATTCGATATAAAATAAATAATTTAAAGTAGGTGGGATTTTTAATATTTATTTAGGAGATAGAAACTTAGATAAATATTAAACATAGTTGAAAGCCAGTTAAAATATTCTAATTGAGTCATATAATTTCAATAATTGATTGAGTCGATAATCAATTGTTTAGCAAGAATTCTTAGACTTATTCCCCAGCGAAAGCGACATATTGAACCAAAGAATTATTATATAATTGTTGGTTCGAGTAGTACCAAAATAAAAAATAATACTATTTGAAAACCTATTTTTGGAGCTTGTTACTTAAAAAAATGAGCAGATCCTTTGAAACTCCTGTAACTATGCAAAAAGAAATATTAATGTTTTGTCATCAACTGTAACTCAAAAGAAATATCATATAAAATAAAAAATCACATGAAAATCAAAAGAAAAACATATTTTGAAAAAACATGATACTGAAAAAAACAAATAAAGTTAATTATGGACTAATGATCAGTCGACTTACTTTGCACTAAGATATAACACCCCAATTCAAAGAATCCAGCATCTTATAGGTGTTAACTTAATTTTATTTTAAAATACGTAAAAAGATAAATTAATTTCGTAAGCATATTTTTGTTCCGGTGGCAATTAATAATTTTTCATTTTTTGAAATAATTATGTATCCCCCTTTTAGTAATTTAATTAATTTTGATTAATTTTCATCTAATAAAACTCTGTCAATTTTCTTCAAATGAAAATATATCCAATTAAATCTAATAAATATAATTAATTGTAGTATAATTAATTCTAATTGATTCTTGTTTTCAACTAATTATTTATAAAAATAATTTATTATTTCCAAATAATTTGTTTTTTAACCACAATTTGAAGAATTGTATGAATCTAATTTTAAATATATTTTATAATTAAAAAGATATCTTGTATGTCGAAAGATGTCTTTCATTTTTTAAGAAAAATCTAGCTAACCACGGTAATCTAATTAATTTTAATTATTATTTATTTTTTAATTAATATTATTTTTCTATTTTAACGGTACATTTGATTAATTTTCGTCCAACAAAACCATGTCAATTTTCGCCCAATGAAACCAAGTTTAATTAAATAATAATAGTATTACTAATTTTAATTAATGGTATAAGAATTCGTTTTAATTGATTTTCATTTTAGCTAATTATTTATAAAAATAATTAATTATTTCTGAAATTATCATTTTAATATTTACACTTTTAAGAATTGTATAAATTTAATTTTAAAGAAATCTTATAATTTAAAAGATATATTACAATTAATTTTTTTTCAATTTTTTAGGAAAACCCTCTTCAATTTAATGTTTTTTTTTAAATTAGTTATATTTTCCCCTTTAAGAATGTAATTAATTTGGATCAATCGTTGTCACTGAACACATGTGTAGCAAAATATTAGCAACGGAATTTATTATTTTAATTAATTATTGTTTAAATAATTATAGTTAATTTTTTATTTAATTTAATTATTTCTAAAAAAATTAATTTTTCCAAAATAATTTACTTCGTAGCCATAATTTTAAGAATGATATGAATCTAATTTTAACAATATCTTATAATTGAAAAGATATCTTGAAATTTAAAAGATATAGATATAGATTCAATTAATTAAAAAATTGATTAATGTTACAATTGAATGATTAATTAAACAAAATTGATGTTGCATGTTTCTTTTAATTTTTATGCAAACATTAAATGAATTATAATTTTTTTATCCCACCAATATTAAATCTTAGCGAAATCGTTAATTTTAATTAATTTTCATTTAGTAGCTAATTATTATTTTCAAAAATAATAAATTCATTTTAAAATTAATTAAAGGGTCCAAGCCAAGCTAGGTTTTAAATTTTCATGTTAAACATTTATTTTCATTTTTAAGTAAAAATTTAATGAATTGTAATTTTTCATCACACAATAATTAAATCTTAAAAAATGAGCAATTTTAATTAATTTTTGTTCCTTAGCTAATTATTTATAAAAATGATTGATTGTTTCTAAAATTAATTATTGAGTCCAATCTAATTTTTAAATTTTTTAGTACAAATTCAGAATCGTGGTGGTGGGATTTTGTCCCAAGGTCGGGCTAATTGCCGATAAGTTTCTTTTTATTTTTGTGTAAAACGTTAATGAATCTTAATTTTGTATCTCGAAAAAATTGAATCTTAGTTTTAATTAATTTTTGTTTGTTAGCTAGTTATTTATAAATTAATTAATTATTTCTAAAATTATGTAACGGGTCTGATCTTATTTTTTGATTTTAATGTTAAACCTTTATTTGAATTTTTTGGAAAATTTAATCAATGGGAATTTTGTATGGCATAAAAATTAAATCTTAGTGGAAATTGTTAATTTTAAATAATTTTATTTTTTTAAATACTAAAATTATGAAAAAAATTAGTCAAAAATTCATTCTAATTTCCAGAACACTGGTATATTGTTCAAGACATAAAGTTATAAACTGAAGATTTGAAAGAAAAAATAAGAAATTTTGAAATTTACTGATTCAAAATAAAATTGAAATTTGTCACAAATATATAATATTTGTCGATTTTGTGTAATTACACAAGAAATTGTATTTAAGTACTATATCAATATATAAATTATTATTTTGGTAGATTAAATATTTATTAGGAAAAAAATTTATCTAGTTTTAAATATAAAATAAAGCTAGCTTTACCATATATTTGCGAGATAAACAAATTGAAGCATTATTTTTCATTTAATTTATTTTCAAGGTAAATCAAACATGGAATAGAATTAAAAGTTAAAACAATTTACACATTTCATTATATTTGAATTTTACACACAAACATCGATTAAGTGTCGTAATAAATTATTAATTTATATTTAAGTGGGACACTAATTTATATATTTGTGGTAAATTTTAATTTTTCAAAAAATAAAATTTTATGTATTAATAGTATACTTATTCTAAAGCTCTCATCAAGTCAAGTAAAATAGAATAATAAATTTTTTTATATATAGAAAATGAAAAAAAAAAGAGAAAATGATTGAGAAAGTATTTAGATGTCATGAGATTGGATAAAGTAGGGTAGAAATAATAAAATAAAATATATATACATTAATATTTATATATTAGGGAGGGAAAAAATAAAAAAAAGTTGGATATGGGTTCGAAAATAAAAAATAAAAATAAAAATAAAAAGAGATATTTTTTTAAATGAGAAGATGGATTTAAGATAATAAAAAATATAATAAGAAAAAATCATCATTTTCTCTCTCTCTCTCTCTCTCTATATATATATATATATAAAAATTATTCTATATATAGATAAAAGATTATATAAGGAAAATTTAATAGGCGGGAAAAATTGAGGATGCATTTAGAAGGGAAAAAAAGCTCCTTTTATATATATATATGGATAACAATATATTTATGTCTATACCACAATAATTCTTATTATTGATATTTATTTATTATAATTTATTGATTCATTTAATACTTCTATTTTTGCATACTAGCAGTAATAATGAAAGATATAAATAGAATTCATTAAAAAAAAAGAAATAAGTAGAATTGAATATTAAATTTATTTATGTAATACAAAGATAAACAAAATCATTGTTCTCAATAACAAAAAAATTAAATAAATAAATAAGAGAGTGAAGATTGTTCTCGTTTTGACATTCGATTTTTACAAAATTATCCAAGTGATTAGGTGATTGATTGAAGTGAGAGATTTTGTGATTGATCGAGATTTAGGTGAGAGATTTTAAAATTGATAGAAATTTACATGAGAGAATTTAGGATTAACGAAGATTTAGGTAAGAGATTTTAGAAAATAAGGAATGTGGTAAATGAAAATAAAAAATGAATTATTTAATTTTAAAACATATAAATTTGGGTGGAAAAATATTCTTAGTTTATTTCTGTATAGATATAGATATAGATTGTATAATAAATACTAAATAATTATAATATAATAAATGTTTTGAATTCCAAAAATTATTAACTTGTGCTGCTATTTTAAGCTAGGTGATTGTGACGCTATTGATACTACATATTATCATACTCATAAAAAAACATTCCTTTTCCTAGTTTTTAAAATTCAAATTTGGTGAAACAAATCACATCCACATATGATTTACTTGTACTATTAAATTTTCATCATCCAACTTCACTAATTCTCTCTCTTCCTACTCATAAAATTACATTATAATTTATATATTAACACCCAAATTCAGACATGAATTCATTATATTTTGTGCTTTCCTGAGGTGGCCCAAATTCAAAAATTAGTTCACTCTTTTTTCTTTCAAGGTCAAATCTTTTGCCTTTTTCTTTTTTCCAATACTAAAGTAATTATAACGTGTTGTATTTGCTTTCCGTTTTTGAGGTTCAAAAATATAGCCCATGGTGAAACATCAATGCGACAAATGATTACACTTACAAATTGATAATAATTCATAAATTGGACTACACTTTCATAATTTTCCGACGTGGGATGCCTAAGAAGGCTTTCTTTTCCGCGAAAATGTTCCATTACCAGCTAGAAAATCTCCCAGCTTGTTCCAGCACCTCTGCGCCCCCCCCCCCCCCCCATTGCTTTGTGGGGCCCTAGGGGGAGGGGCTTGTTCCTGTTGGGAGGAAATTGCCTCCTAGCGGCTAGTAATAGAACAACCCTCTTCTTTTCCATCCCTTAAAGTTTTCAATGTGTGACGAATTTATATATAGCTTTCCTAAAGCCCTATGTCCATTTAATAATTTTTCAATATGGGATTCAATTTCCCATTCATCCAAGCTGTGCATATTTCATACCATATGAAACTTTAGTAAAAACCATAAATTGCCTTGTTTCATACATTTAAAATTCATAATAACATACGCCAACTACATATTTATCGATCATATGAAACGTTTTATATCTTCCCAGAGAAGTTATAACAACAAAAAGAGAAAAGAAAACTCCCCTGGATCAATTTATTTCGCAGAGAAGCACCATCGATCTCTCATAATCTCTTTCAAAGGCAATTATTTTGTCCAAAATGCTAATCTATAGAACCAAGGTAGATGACTGATTAATTTTCAATAAGACTACCAGCATTACTTAAATTAGAAAAACATTTAGAGAAGTGCTACTTGTATCTGTAAGGTTATATAGTGGTCTTTTTTAATGATAAATATCGTTTATTATGATAATAGAACAAATCAGACCGATCTACATCCATACTTGCTTAATTTAGTTAAGAGATGATCAAATTTGAAGTTTTGTCCGGTAATCAGATAGAAATTCAACAACTATATTCTATTAATTCATTAAATTTTGATCAAATTCAGATCAAAATCCAATCTATTGGTCGCTAAGTTAGTCCTACTTAATTTGATTCATTGTACCATGGAGTAATGATATATATATATATTGAAATTATAAAAGGGAATGTAAAAGGGGGGAATTGAATTCTAGACTTGGGGGGTGGGAAATCGACCGATGGAGGGCTAGGGTCAGCTCAAGCCAACTAAGGCCATCTCCAATGTCTCCAGTGCAAGTTGACAAAGCAAGTGTGTAGTTGATGTGGCAAAAACAATTCTAGACAATAGTTCCAATTCAGACCGCCGTCGCACAGCTTCAGTCAACATATTTCACTTCTCTCAAGGAAAAATTACTATAGAAAGCTGTTGCCGCCTTTCTTTCTCTTTCTTTAATTTCTCTTGGGCCGGACGCAGGGATGTGAGCATAGGAGCTGTTCCATTCAATTGGCCTGTCCATTTGGTAAAGGTATGCGGACATTTTTAGGAAGCCCGAATTTTAATTGCCACATCAGCTCCATGTCCAAAGGAAAAAAGTATTATCTTCAGATTTGCATAGATAGCCAATTGTCTATCGCCTGGTTGTAGGAATTTGAAGTGTTGTTATTAAAGACCCTGGTTCGAATTTTCGGAGATGGCTTCCAGTTTTTTGCATTCTACTTGTTTTCAAAACTTAACACCTTTGATTTGGGGTGCGGCTAAATACACCCGCCTATTTACTTTACGCACCCAATTATTTCCATATTCCCATTTTACCCTCGCACGTGCCTTCTTTACTTTTCGTTTTTTTTTTGTTCAGAGTTCGCCCCCTTGGGGGCGAACAGCACTCTTGCTGTTTGCCCCCTTGGCGGCGAACAGGCCAAAAAAATTTTAAAAAAAAACTTATTTTTTGAAGTTCAAAATTTTTTTCATATAATTATTATATTTAATATTTACCGGATACAATTACATAGATATCAAAAAAATTTTAAAATTTATTATTGTCGTCAAAGTGGTTGTTAAAAACTTAAAAAAATTTCAAAATTACTCGTGAATGATTTAAAAATTTTGAATTTTTTGATGATTATATTTAACACTAATCGGATAAAACCAATTACTATATCATAAAAAAATTCCAAATTAATCATCAAAGTGGTTGTAAAAATTTTAAAAATAAATTTCCAAATTATTCATGAAAATGCGAACAGACTTTTGCCTGTTCGCAGCGAACACAAAACAAACAAAAAAAAAAAAAATTGAACCGGCGCAATTAGTAAGGATTAGGGAGGGTATATTAGACTTTTTCATTTTTTTTTTATTTTTTCTTTTTCTTAATGGGTGCACCCAGCAAAACGCTGGGTGCATTTAGCTGCACTCTTGATTTGTTGCTTCGGAAAAATAGTCTTTCTGTTTTTTTCTTTTTCTTCCATTTTTTTGATATTGGGGAGAGTAATTGCATTATTAATTTTTTTATTTCTCATTGTTGTAAAGTAAACTAACATACTCTATAGTTTTTTTTTAAGGAATATATATATTAGTTTGTTTGGACAATAAAATATAAAGTATAATTTCAATCTATTTATGAATCTGTTATTTTAAGTTCTAAATTTGTTATTGAAATTTTTTTAGTATTAAATTTGGAATTCGGAATTTAGAATCGATTGGAAACTGACTTTTTTATTTTTATTTTTTTGTATGTTAGTCAATCTAATTATTTTATATATTATGATTTTGGAATTGATATTGGGTATTTAGATATGCATTATGATTTGTATATTGAAAGTTTAATGTTTGAATTGAAATTGATATTTCATATTTGTATTTCTGAAACTCTAATTGACAACGCTTCTTTTATTTGAACGAATAACACATACAAATCTCACTACTTCAAAAAAAAAAAAATGATAATCGATCTTTCAAGTAATCCAAATATTCCTCTCGCATTTCAAGTTCAATTCCACCTCTAGTCCGATAATTTTTTAAAAAGTTATTTTAGATATTGATTTTAAGTTAATATATTATGTTATAACAATGTCTATTTAAATTGCATATACTCTTATTTTTATGTTTTCGTTCCGCCTATATTCCAATTTTTTTTTGTAACAAACATTTTGTCAGCCCACCAGCCCAAAAAATCCTTCCTCTGCCCTTGCTACTTGACCACATAGTTCTTAGCAAAACCATATATTTGTAGAATGCAAATACAGCTGATAGTTATGCTTTTAACACAGGGATTCCAAAACATAAAACAATTTCAAGGTTCCCTACTCTTTTGCTTTCCCTGTGATTCTATATCTTCTAAAATCCATAGTTTGTAACTCTAATCAGAAGACATCACTAGGATTGTAAATTTGTAATTGATGAGATGACAACTCCTAAATTTCTCCCACATCATCACTTAAGTAAATCCTCCCATTTGCAATATTGCCCTCCGGCCAATGCTCGGTAATACCTATCTCTACAGTACACCGGCCTTCCATCTGCCGCCTCTGCCGCAGCCGCCGCTAGATCATCATCCGCCTTAACGTCAATCGGCAGTCTCAACAATTCCTCCTTCCTACAACATATTCGTAAAAATCTATGTCAATGTACTGTGATTTCATATGACATGTTTGGTACGTTAGACTGTACTGTACCTTATATTGAACTTTGTGTTGATTGACTTTGAGGACGTGATGTTGGAGGTGTCGTCCTTGACGAACGTGTTGTGAATAAAATCCTCGACCGGGGTCGCGAAAATAAATAAAGAAACAGCTGCAACTAGCAATGCTCCTGTTCCAACTAGTGTTTGCTTCAGCAATTTGATGACTGGTTTTACCTAAATGCATAAATTTATACACTTCTTTCACTCTAAATAAAATAGATTCCTTTCTATATATTTTTGCACTTGATTCTTTCAAAGAAAGCTACATACTCTGTTACAATACCTTGAATGAGCCCAACAATCTATCACGAGCCAAGATCTGCAAGAAAAATTATGACATGAATTATAAGTAATCAATCAAATGTTGTTTTATTAGTTTTAGTTTACAAATCATTACAACCTCTATTCCAAAAAAGCTCGCTTCAAAGTCTGATTTAGACGATTCTATGTGTGAATTTTGACCAAACAACACTAACCTCGGGTGGCTTCACCCACATTTGCCCGTCATACCATCCGGTCTCTTCGTAAGGTATGACAGCCGATAAAAGTCTATCGCCAACATAACTCCATCCCTGTTCACGCCACACATTAAAAATATCGATCGCAATTTAAGAGTCATTTACTACATTCTCAAAAAAACAATAAAATTGACACAATCTACTACTCTATACAGGACAATGCTCGAGTAGTTTCAATTAAACATACCAGATAAATCCTCAGGACAATTAATGCGACGAGGAAAAGTGTACCCGTCCCAGCTGCCAGAACGAAACGTAAAGGATCCTGCACATTGAAATTACATTCGCTAAAATCACTTTTTTTTTTTTTTTTTTATCTACACACAATTTTATTTTATTTTTTTTTAAATAATAACATTGCTATAATCCTATGCTATTAGAAGCAGGCACTACCTTTGCAGGATTGAAACTTGCTGCTGCAATAGGCACACCAAGAACAGTAAATGTCATCAACCAAAGCCCACCAAGACGTACGAAAAAAGAGCCCGGGCCCAAATCAGCCCATGAGTATAGGGATGCTTCTTTCAGAGATGAGTATTCATTCACCTATGTAAACACAAATATTTGATACACAGTATTAGACTGTATATTGTGTAACGATAAATAATAAATAAAATGATCAAGTTGTAACGAAATTTTCTATCTATCAATTAGCTAGGAACCTACTGGTCTTTGTTCGAATGGCACCTCGACTTCCATCCCCGGGTCCCAGCTCCGACCGGGGGCCCCACTTTTGCCTCCGTCCATCTCATCTCTTAACGACCGGGCGGCAATCCGCCGGTTTAGAATCCGATTTTTGTCATACGGAGTTATCGACCGGAAACTAGTCGCCGCCTCAAGCTGTCGAGTCCGTGGGACTATAAAACAGTATAAATTTAATCGAAGCATTTGTTTTCGGATGATGCACCAAATAAGAAAAGTAAAAAGAACGGAGTGGCTGTTTAGTTGATTAGTTCATCCTGGATTTGGGGGAGAAGAGGAGGCTGTGCTATACGGTTTGCATTATTTACGTGGAGGAAAAACAATGGGTGGGAAGGAGAAGATAAATAAATAAATAAATAGTTGAATAAGTGATTGTGTTTTGTAGTGTACTAATGAGAGTAATTATGTTGACAGTGTGATTGAATCCACAAATTTTATAAATTTTGGACCTTGTTATAATTATTTGGATTATCCAAAGAAATTTAGAATTTTTTTATTTACATATATATTTTTATTTTTGTGGCTCAGAATTGAGAGAAGGTTGTGTGGATTGCGCTGTAACGTGTCAACAGTTTCCTTGCACGCTGCTGCTTGCTCGTATCGCACGTCCCCACGAGCCTGCTGTCGATCTTCTATAGCGTATGTGGGTGAAATTAACTATTTTTAGTTAAAAAATAAAATTTTTAATCTTTGTTTAAATTGGGAGATTTGTTGATAATAATGAGCAGTGAATGAGATATGCAGATGTTGTTGATGTAAATTTTTGACTTTGACTTACAATAGTAATATTTAATTTCTAGATAGAATGTGTTGACTTTGATTTTAACTGTACAACAGAACCATTCATAAAATTCAGGGCATTCCAAGAATCAAGCTCAAAATTTTTGAATGGTGCTATTTTTACGTTAAAATGGTACATCTTTCACACCATTTTATATCATTTTCGATTCAACAACACTATTCTTTATATTTTACTCAAACAAAATGACAAAATTTAAATGAAAATGATTCTATTTATTGCACGAAATATAGAAACGATCGATTGTCTTCATGAACATTCTCCACTCGTGTAGTATTCGTTATTGTCCATTGCATCTTGCCAAATATCGCGACCTAGTTTGGCTTTGTGTACTTGAGAGTCGCATTATAAATCAAATAAGCCTTGCCAATGATGAGATCCTCATATGCAGCAATACTAATAGCATTATCCCACAAAGATGCACACACCGTTTTAGCTTGTGATTTTATATAGAGGGATAAAACTTAAAAGAGTACACATTGCTAATATCAATGGAGATGAACTTACACATGCGGCTTTGATATATCGACTTTTTTATGTTTGTCTCCGGAATGATTGGTCTCGATTTTGGAAGGCTTTACTAATTTGGAAGGCGTGTTATCAAGAAGATGAAGTTTAGGCAATTGCAAACATGAGATGAGCACACAAATACCACAACCACATACACTCACTTTTTTTTTACCGCTCTTACAACATTTTCTAGTGTGGGTGGGGGTCACCCCTCACCCACAACACTAAATAGTATGAAGAGGTAAAAGCCTCGCTAAATAGTAAGAAGAAATAAAAGCCTAATTATTTATTTATTTTATTTTATTTTATTTTATTTTTTGCGGATTTGGGGTAAAGAAGGCCAAATTTAGCTCCTCTCTTACCTTGTTCCTGTTTTTTATTCCTTTCTTTTTTTTTTTTTTTTGCCCCATAATACTAAGGAGGGTGTATTCAATTGGAATTTTAAAAGAGTCTTAAAAAATTTTAAAGAAGTTTATGGATTTGGAAAAGTTCGGGTGTATTCAACTGAGACTTTTAAAGGTTTGTTAAAATCTTAAGGTATTCAACATACATCTTTATATTAAAATAACTGGAGTATCACGTTGGCAAAAATGTCAACGTGGCACACATTAAATATTTTTAAAAAATTAAAAAATTAGTTTTGGAAATAATCCAATATTAATTGGTAGTAATTAAAAAAATAATTAAAAATAAACCAATATTTAAAGTAATTATTTAATGAGAAAAATTGGGTTTTGAAAGACTTTAAATATAACTTCATTTTTTAAAATTTGAATTCAAAATATTAAATAATAAATATTATTTATTTATTTTCATCATATTAAAATTATAAGTTTTGATACTTTTGCTTGGTTACTTGAATTGGACTATTCAAAAATAGTGGGTATTTTTTTTAATCTTTTGAAATTAAATTGTGAGTAGTTATAACTGGATTTATATTTAATAATTTGTCGATTTTTAAGTAAATAGTAATTTATTAATCTTTCTTTATATTAAAAAAAAATTAGTTTTGAAAATGATCCAACATTAATTAATAGTACTTAAAAACATAATTAAAAATAAACCAATACTTAAAGCAAACATTTAATGAGAAAAAATTAGTTTTGGAAAGACTTTAAATATAACTTTTATTTGTTTAAAGTTCTAATTCAAAATATAAATAATAAATATTTTTTATTTATTTTCATCGTGTTAAAATTGTAGGTTTTAATAGTTTTGCTTGGTTACGTGAATTGAACTATTCAAAAATAATGCGCATTTTTTATTTATTTTTATTTTTTAAAATCAAATTGTGAGTAGTTAAAATTATAACTTGATTTATGTTGAATAATTTATCGATTTTTAAGTAAATAGTAATTTATTAATTTTTATATTATTACAATTGAAATGTCACGTTTGGTGGATGCCATATTGGCAGTGATGACATGATACACGATTTCTAATTAAAAAAGTTAATTGATATTTTTTGTTGTTAATATGGCTAATTGATATTTTCTGTTGTTAATATGGCTGATGTGATATGCTCACTGATTGAATTTTGCATTGCATGTGTTTTTTCTTTTCTAAGTATATAAAATTAAAAATAAGAAGTTTTTTTTTCTAAAATTAAAATACAGTTTATGTAAATAGAAAGAAATCAAATAAATTATGTCGATACGGAAAATTATCGATATTACTACAAATTTAAGTTATATAAAATTAAGCATAATACTTCTCATACAATAGAGTTAAAATTAAGTAGCAAGCTAATCATTAAAAAATGAATAAAAATCATAAAATTTAGAGTACGTAATATCCATTTCAGAAGGAAAAAATGTGTTTAATATAAATTTTATTTGTACCAATGAGAAAGACAAGTTTTGATAATCAAAGAATTTGTATATATTCATTCCCAATTATTCATTTACAATTAATTAATCTCCACAATCACTGTTATGCAATGCGATCCACGATAATTGGAACTAAAATTACACATTTTGATAAATATCTTAATTATGCTATACACATGAATTTTTAATTTACAATTGCGAATTTACTTGCCATTTTTTGCATTGATTATAATATATAATATTATAGATTTTAATAATTGTTTATAATTATGCAATCTCCTATGCATAAATTATATCAGTTATGTGATTCAACATTCATATTCAATATATTTATAATATTATATCAATTATTTATTATATATAAATTTAATTGTTCTCGTGCATCGCACCGGTGTAATACTAATTTTTATAAAGTTTTTAAAAGTCTACTAAAATCATGTGGTATTAAATCTAAATGGTACAAAATTAAGGTATATGTTCAAATTTATTTGTGATTTTTAAAGATTTCAATAAAGTTTGCCATCCACCTAATATTCTGAAACATTTGTATCAAAATAGAAATTCTATCACTCACCCTCACATAAAAATATTATCATCTCTCTACTATTACTTTGTTGCTATCACAGCCGCCTACTACTACTGCTGCTCCTATGATAACGATTACGATTACGACTCTGACTACGACGACAACGAACCCCACCCCACCACCACCACCACCACCACCACCACCGCCACCACCACTATTACTACCATTATTACTACTACTACGACTACCACCACCACCACCACCACTATCACGATCACCACGATGACTACTATTGATACTATTGCTGCCGCCGCCCCTACGACTACGACGACGACGACCACCACTACGACTACGATTGCAAAAGTCAATCAGTTTAAAAATCTACGATAAAATCTTTACAAATCACAATTAAATTGACAACGAAGCCACGCTTCACCTTCAATCATTAAGTCGTGGGTTTGAATCACTTGAGAGATAGGTGGGGAATCACTATTGATCCTCCTAACATGTAGGAGGGAGGGGGGGGGGTGGTAAAAAAGAAAAAGAGTTAAATACAAGCTCCTAAAATACACTTTAGGATGAATGATGGAAAAACCAAAAAGGTCAACCCCGCCGACTAATAAATAAAACTTTCCCATTGGCTCGTCTCCTTTCTGCAGAAAAGGAAATGAAAATCTGAAAGCGGACTGCTGCCGAAGAAATATTCTGTATATACGCTAGCCGTTACAAAAAGACGATCGATTAACTTTCTTCTGATTAAAGGGGAAAAATGAAGAACAAAGGAAGTAAAATCGGAGTTGTAAATTGGAAAAGTCTGGGGCCGCCTTCGATTTTCCTTCTCTGCCTATTCTTCTTTCTCGCCGGCTTCTTCGGTTCTTCCCTTTTCTCTCAGCAGGTATTATCTTTCTCCTGAATCACTGTTGGTGTATGTGTGTGAAATCACTAGTTGATTGTGATATCAGGAAGTTTCAAGTACTTTACGGCCGCAATCGCGGAAATTGGAGGAAGAGAAGAATCACGACTTTGATGTGTTGCCACATGGGAAGACCGGAGAGTCGTCTCTCACGCGTATACCGTTTCAGGTTTGTTGCATTTTAGTGTTCGGTCAATGGATTTTGAAACTTACTGTTCTGTAGTTAAACAGTGTACGGAGGGATTTTCCGTTGATTACTCTTTTTTTTTCCCCTTTCTATTTTATGTTATATACATGGAAAATCTTCTTTGAAATAAATTCTATTTTTAGAAAACTTTGTATCGGTTTTAGTATGTGTGGTGTCAACTTTCAAAAGCTTTCTATTTTGTGTTCAGTCTGCTCCTTGCATTCGTTGTTGCCAAACGAACTAAGTTTATTTAGATGGATAGATTTTAAAAGAATGGCTTCGAGGTCACAGGATGATTCACTGCTAACTTTGAGTGGAAATGCCAATAGTAGAAGCCATGGATGAATCATAGCATTTGATTTGATGAGATTTAAAATCCTAGTGATGAATCCATTTGCCCTTTTGGGATGATCCACTATACTTTTGTTAAAAAATTAATGGGAACATCTTGCATTTTTGTTATAGGTCTCAAATTCCACGCCAGTTACCTACGGAAATAATTGAATTTTTTCCCTAAGAATTTTAACCAATTG
The DNA here is from genome assembly GCA_018223645.1 of Jasminum sambac. Taxonomy (NCBI): domain Eukaryota; kingdom Viridiplantae; phylum Streptophyta; class Magnoliopsida; order Lamiales; family Oleaceae; genus Jasminum; species Jasminum sambac. The sequence goes on along the minus strand of CP073651.1, from coordinate 28,790,699 downwards.
TGAAGAGATGATTTTTTCTCGATAAGAGCTATAATCATTTACTTTCTTTTTTTTTTTTTTAATACACCAATTCTTTTTCCTCTGAATCTCATATGTAGATTTTGAGCTGGAGTCCTCGGGCATTATACTTTCCAAATTTCGCTACTGCAGAACAATGCCAGGGCATAATAGAAATAGCAAAGAAAGGCCTCAGACCATCATCCTTAGCTCTACGCCCAGGAGAAACAGAAGACAATACCAAAGGAATTAGGACAAGGTGACTATCTTGTGTTGGATCACATCGATGGTCTTAAGGAATCATGTGTATGGCATTATGTTACATTATACTCCCTTTAAGCATTGTGTTACCATGTTTTATTTCTGCAACTAATTCACATTGTTATGTATATTAATACCGTGTTTCACATATGTTAATATGCGATGTTCTTTTCTCTATCAGTTCTGGTACATTTATAAGCGCATCTGAAGACAAAACTGGACTCCTGGATCAGATTGAAGCGAAAATTGCAAAAGCAACTATGCTTCCCCGGAACCATGGAGAGGTACATTTTCTGACTATGCAGTATTAGTGTTAAATACAAAATACCATACATCATGATGATCTTTTAGCATTATCTATTTCTACGAGATATAAATCCTCATCCCAATGTTCCATGTGGACTGCATGACAATATGAAACACAGTTCTCTGTCCATTTTCTAGTCGAATAATCTTGTCAAAGAATCTCCAATGGGAATTGTCGATTCAGCCCTACGTGCCTCTGAAATAGAAAGACTTCCATCTTAAAGTTTGGAAAATAGACATTTATGTTCGAAGGTAATCTCCAATAGTTACATTTTTCAACCTCTGTATTTTGCACATGTCTATTTATGCAGTCTATTTTATTAACTGCTAAAAAGTTAAAGAAATTAGGAGAGGGAAAATATATCAACCAAAACAAAACAAATGTTCTGTTTTAAAACTGGTGGTATCCTGTTTAACTGGCTTTCTATCTAGAAAGTTTGATGCACAGGATCTAATTTGTTATTGCCATGTCACCCTAACTTTATCTACATTTCACCATTGGAGATGAACTTTTCTTATACATAGTGTATATTGCTTATGTGGCACTTTAATTTTTAAGAAATTGACATGCCATTGGAGATGCACTCAAGGTTCTGTTATTACTTCAAAGTATATACGCCTAGTTACTAATAAATTGTGTCAATGTGAGAAGATAACGGATTCTGGCGTCAGCTCCTATTCCCCAGTCCCCACCATTTTTTTTCTACTTTGAACGACCTGTGTGTAGAATGATTTTATGATTGCTGCTGAATTACTGCTTACACTTTCGTGGTTGTTGCTTTCGAAGTAGTAGACCTTTAACTTCCAGATTTTCAATTTTTAGGCTTTCAATGTCTTGCGTTATGAGATTGGTCAGAGATATCAGTCGCATTACGATGCATTCAATCCTGTTGAATATGGTCCACAGAAGAGCCAAAGGGTAAGATAAGCAATATATTACATGGTTTAGGCATTGTGTTTCTTGGAATTAGATTCTTAAGTGCCTGATGGTCATTGTAGTGATGCACCTTTGCCCCTTTGACAACTTGAGCAATCAAAGTTGTGAGACTTTAGTTATAATCTTGTGAAATTAATCTTGTGAAATAGCTGTGTTATCCTGTCTAACAACTTGTATCCATCACAAAAAGTGACTGGGAACGTGTTTTTTCTCTCATTCAGACAGTTTGATAATTATTTACAATCTCAAACATTTAGGAACTTTATTTATATTTGCTTTCGTGTCCCACCTCAATGCACACACGCCTACTTCTTTCTTCTTATTCGTTCTTTTAATTTGGCATTTTGTTCTTTCAACCTTTCAAGCTTCAGGAGCACTGAGATTACTTGTCCTCTTAGTGATTACATCAACCCTTTGGTGCAAAATGGTTTGGCTTACCACCCTCTGGGTGGATTCTTGTCAGTGTGTTACCATGATACCTTTGTTGATCAAGATTTGCTATTTAGACTATGATGATGATGTCTCGCCTTGTAATCTCATCTTGATGTAAATTTCTTCAGGTTGCTTCTTTCCTGTTGTACTTATCAGATGTCGAGGAAGGGGGAGAAACCATGTTTCCTTTTGAGGTAAAATCATGCCCATTGTATCTCAATTCTCCAGGTTCCTTTTCCTCAAATTGCTGTCGACCAGGGGTTGTTAAGTTCTGATTTTGGTGATCACTCAATGCTTTGATATACAGAATGGGCTGAACATGGATGGCAAATATGATTTCGCCCAATGTATTGGTCTGAAAGTAAAGCCACGCAGAGGGGATGGGCTTCTGTTCTACTCACTGTTCCCAAATAGTACAATTGATCCGGTGAGTGATCCTGCTACCATTTTTGTTATTCTCATTTTCGTCTTGCAAATCCTTTTTCCACTTGGTAACATTGAGAAGTTGATAAGCTGGAAATATATAATTATTTATAGGAATTGTTGTCGTATAAAATTAAATAGTGCGTATTTGAGTTTGGGGTTTTATTGAGAACCATGAGCAGTGTGAGATTACTAGGGAATTGTGAAAAGCTTATTCTATTCATTCCACAGAGGTACATATATATAATATTTACAATTATCGTATTGGGCTAGGCCCACACTAACCCCTAACTTATATAATATTTACAATTATCGTATTTCCCGGGTCATCGCCCGACCAATACCTTTAGCCTTAGTTTGGGAACCATTGGCTAAGGTAACGGGAGATAGAACGCTTGAATAAGTAATAGTGGAAAACAAATATTTGTTACCAGACATGTGATAGGAAGCACCAGAATCAAGCACCCAATGGCCAAGAGGCGATGACTGTGAGATGCAGGCAACAGAGTTCTCGGTGGGATTATCAGATGTGGCAAAAGAGGATAGCTTACTCTCCCGGAGTTTCAAAAGCTCAACATATTCAGCGGCAGAGACTGATACACTATCAGGTAAAGTCTCAGATGAGGACCCATATTGCGTAACATTAGCAAACTTAGGAGGACGACCATGGAGTTGGTAGCACCGATCAACTGTATGACCAAGCCTATTACAATGTGAACATCGGGGGAGATTGTGGCCTCCACGGCCCCCTTTACCATCATTCCGATTAGAAGCGTGGGAAGCTAAAATGGCCGAATATTGGAGATGGTGGATGCGACAGAGAGACGGAGTAATTATTTAGACACTGCATCCATAGTGGGAATTCCCGAGCTCGCAAGGATTTGATTACGGACATATTCAAGTTCAGGGCGGAGACCAGCTAAGGCAAGAACCATAAAGAAAGTCCCACGTTGTTCTTCTTGTTTTGCAACATCCAAAGAAAAGGGCATCATCTCATTAAATTCTTGTCGAAGAGTCTCGATTTGCCCCAGATAAGTCTGCATATCTTGGTCTTGCTACATAACTTTCTTTATATCCGAAACCACTATATAGAAACGATTGATGTCATTGGAGTAAAGCTTCTTTGCCTTTTGCCAGACATCAAAACAAGAACGATATGCCCGATATTGACCAACAAGGGTACGATCAATGGACTGCCATAGAAGATTACACAGAAAAGCGCCAATCTGTTTCCACTTCGGCTGAGCTTTAGTAGCAATATCCTTAAGTTGCTTAACCAGATGATCATCAACGCCTTGACCAATGAACCACAATTCTACAGTCGAAGACCAAGTCATATAATTTGCTGATCCAGTCAATTTCTCCGCACAAATTGTGGGAGTTGATGAAAAGGTGAGCATAGATATATCGTTGGAGGTGTCAGGAGCTACCATTTGAATATAACACCAAAGAAGATGGAAAACACCAAAAGAAGACCAATATAACACCAAATGGACAGAAATTCACGAGCAATCTGATGTAGAGGCTGTAAACTCAGTCAATGAAAGGCAAACCGAGGCCAATTTGAGATAGGACCACAAACGGGCTGAGCTACGACCAAACCAACACCAGACGAAGGTCCAGCAGGTGAAGGCGAGTCGACCGATGGAAGCCGAAGGGTCGCCGGAGGTGACACGCGCCTCCACGCGCCGGTGATGCGAACTGTGCGCAGAGTGCTCAGGCTGCGCGTGTGGGCGCGTGGACGGTCGGACGGCGATGGGCTTTCAGGCGAAGGTAGACGACGGTGAGGCGAGTCGACCGGTGTTGTTGGTTTGTTGATCGGACACTCGGTCGACGATGGATTGAGGAACAGACGCAGCGGCTAGGGTTTATTGATGGTTGGAAAGATGCACAACTAGGGGTGGGCGTCGGTCGGTTCGGTCGGTTTTTCCACCCAAACCAAAACCGACCGACCACGGTCGGTTTTTTTTTTTTTTAAACCAAACCGAACCGACCAACTCGATTCGGTAAACCGAAACCGACCGAACCGACTCGGTTTGGTCGGTTTTTTCCCTTTTTTTTTGGTTTTTTTCGGTTTTTTTTTTTTTTTTTTAAACCGATCGGTTTTTCGGTTTGGTGAAAACCAAACCACCAACCGAACCACCCACCCCAAAAAACCGAACCGAACCGACCCGATGCGGTCGGTTTCGGTCGGTTTGTCGGTTTGACGGTTGAAATGCCCGGCCCTATGCACAACCAATAAGAAGAAACCCTAGCTATTATTGTCTCACTAGTGCTCTGATACCATGTGAGATTACTAGGGAATTGTGAAAAGGTTATTCTATTCATTCCACAGAGGCACATATATATAATATTTACAATTATTGTATTGGGTTAGGTCCACACTAAACCCTAACTTATATAATACAATCTAACAAGCAGTATGCCCTCATAAGAGAATTTCTCGTGAAATTTTCAAATATGATACTGCGCCTTTCATGACACTGCGCCTTTCATTGTTGCATAAGAATGTGTTTTACGCCGTGTTGACTGGTTTACGACTTTACGGTTGAATTGGCTTCTGATTGTTTGGTGAATCGTTTGGCATGCGTGCAGTTGTCTCTTCATGGGAGCTGTCCAGTTATCAAAGGGGAAAAATGGGTGGCCACAAAGTGGATCAGGAACCAAGAGCTGACCGAAGAGGATTAATATATTTATTTGTGAATAAATCGAATCACTCTTCCATAACTACGTCTACCAATGTTACAAATTAGAGTTTGCAACAATTTTTGCAGTGTATAGAATTTGATATCTCCTTTCATTTCTCACGGCATCGTTGTAGTTGTGTTTTTTTTGGTTGCTTTGTCTTTACGATCGAGTTGAAAATTATTTCATGTATGAATCTACTTGAAGTTATATATTAACAGACAAAAGAATAAATAAATCGATATTTAAAAGTGATGAGACAACTACATAGCACCATTGGCGTTAACAAATCTATGATATTTAATCAGGAATAATACATTTTTAGCTCCGAGAATGTATCATTTTCGGTGAATGTGAATGATGTGTCACCATTATATAAGCGTGCTGCCACATTATGTGTGCAATGATTACAATGAAGGGAATTTATTTCAATTTGTTCAATTTTGTTAGATGCCTTAATAATGTCTCTTTACCAACAGGTTACCAACAAGTCATATTTTAAGAATATCTCATATTTTAAGAATATCTCGAGAAAATTTGGTATTCCATATCTCATGTTATGGCTACAAATCATATTTTAAGAATATATCGCGAACTGTTTATATTTTATATCTCAAGTCATGACTTATTGCTAAAATATAACTTGTCAGTACGTAGATATTAGCACGTCTAGCAAAATTGGTCCGTTTCCATTTTTCATCAATTATAGTTTTTGACTCGTTTCTTAAGGATGTTTTAAATTGCACGAGAAACAGATCAGGTGGATCACCAATAAATACAATAAAAATGTCTTATACGCTAGACACAAGCAGAAACTCAACGTAGTATCCTCATCTCGATCACACTTCTCATAAAATTTGTTCCATAAACAAGTGCTCAACCTTAACAACCAGCCAACAATCAACAAAAGTTATCAAGTAAATTTAGAACAGTGTGGCTCTCGTGGGTGGAACAGTGACTCCTATCTATTGGGTCCTTAGTCGGCTATACTCTGCAGCCCTCACTTGCGAGAAATATGGGTGTGCCTACAGGGAGAGAGAGAGAGAGAGAGAGAGAGAGACAATGTATTAGTTCGTGAAATAACATTATCCAATGATAACTGGAGGGGGAAAAAATGAAAGGACTATGCTTGGTGTACACCCATTTGTGTACGCTCAGGTGCACACCCTCTAATAGAAAGCACGAGACCCCACCTACAAATGGGTGTTCACAAATGGGTGTACAAGTAGGTCAATCCAAAATGGACAGATATAAAAGGAGACGAAAACAATGCTAAAAAGAATAAGTAGACAGATAAGTGGCTGCAAAACTTACCATGGCTTCTTTTGCAGTGAGTCTATCCTGATGGTTGTACCGAAGGAGCTTGTCGAGAAAATCTATAGCCTGTGAGGAATTGAAAAAAGAGATGATCAAACTCAATAATAATGACCAAAAATCTGTCAGCTTCTGATTTTGCGCAAAGTAATGTAAACGAACCTCTGGAGAAACTAGATGCTGATTATCGGTGTTGATAAACTTTGACCATGGTTTCCTGCTGTGTCTGTAGAATGAAAGATGAGTCAGCATCATATCAATGCACACTAAGGTATCTAAGATTACTCTGTCCCAAGTTCTTTTATACAGTGGGAAATGAGAATCTGTTGCATGGTGCACACCTTCCAACTAGGGCTTCAAGTTGAGGATCAAGTTCTAGTTGATATTTGTGCAAATATGCATTCAACTCGTCTGTTCCAAGCACCTGGTTGTAACAATTTTGTATCGGATATCAGCTCTAAATAGCAAAATACATCAGTTTTTCCGAAAAGAGGCACAGATCAGTGCAATTCTAAACTTCCTAATAAATTTCTGTGTGGAATAAAATTTAAATTTGAAGAAGTGGAACAGAAGTCTGATGATTGGTGATTTCCATGAACAAATAAAGTAAATAGAGATCATTTTGATCAACAGGGATGCAAAGGTACAGAGGTCTTACCATAGCTTGTTTGGTACACCCTTAAAAATCATTTTCCTCCAACATCATTCTAAGTGATCATTTGATTCATGTGACAACATCTTATTATTATTATTATTATTATTATTATTATTATTATTATTATTATTATTACGACTACTAATTCTTTTCTTACTTTTCAAACCACACATTCAAAAATCACTTTTCACTTTTTTTTAAAAATTTTTTTCAAAAAATCAATACGCTCTTAAAAAATGTTTTGATGTTAAGAAGCGGCAATCTCATGCTCCCTAGTCTCATAGAAACAGAACCGGAAGACAGGGTCGACCTGCTTTCATGAAGGACAAAAAACAGTATTACCTTGGCAATCTTCACTAGTTGATCCTGGTTATCATGGCCATAGAAGAAAGGTTCCTTGCGGAATATCTGTGTCAAGAATATAGTAAGTATGGTGAGCATGTGAAGGAGAAAAATATATGGCACAGTTTTTCAGGATCAAAATTCTCACCATTCCTGCAAACATGCAACCAAGGCTCCACAAATCCAATGAATAGTCATAGTCTTGCAAGTCAACAAGAAGTTCTGGGCCCTTGAAATATCTAAGAAGAGCAGAAATTTCCAGATTTAAGCACAAATAAGGGTAAGTTTGATAGGGGTTATAGAAAGAATGATTTTCTAATATATGGTTAAGAAGTAAAGAAAATGTTTATAAAAATATAAAAAAGTTGTCAAATCAATGTAATGAGTGGTTGACAATAATGGTAGGCAAAAATGATTTTTTGAATAAGTTGTATCAAATAAGCTCTCAAATAGCAGCTCGTCTAATGAGTCCAACAAAAGAATAGCAGAAAACAAACAAAAACAAATCTATCATTTCAAAAAACCCTCAACTACGGACACATCGAACAATATCAATTATCAATAATACAAGATTTGGATAGTAATCTTATATGCTAAGTTCCCCTGAAAACGATTCTTTGTAAATTTTTGCGAAGAGAGGATATGAAATTTTAAATGTACTTTTGTTTCCACCAAACTAGGACAAACAAGCTACACTTCTATTATAAATTGAAGTCCGGATATAAAACTAAAATCATAAGACAGAAGCATGACAGAACCTAGATGCATCACTGTATGTTAACAAAAACACCAGGTCTTCAATGAAAGTAGTATCATTGAAGAGTTGAAAACAGGTCTTCAATTTTACTTCAAGAGTGCATCAAGGTTGTGCTAATCCATTCAAAGAAAAGAGGCATATAAGTCTCAAATATAGAGGAATAACATGGCATTCTTTTGTGGACTGCACAAGCACGCACTCGAGATACAAGTCACCTAATCACGATTACATGAATGGTTCACTTCTAGTTTTTTAGTTTCTAAACGTAAATATTTTCAGTTTCCCTGACAACCTCTGTAAATCTATCCTGTCTTGTTCCATTCATATAATGCCTAGCATGTGTCGAGCCTATCGTCACATCTGAGCCAAAAGTGATATCCTCATTTAGTCTCCTCTTGCATAACATGGGCAAATATAAGAAACTAAATTATTACTACAGTCATTCGCCTATTTAGTGGAGCACTTTGCTTCCCACTTCCCAGGGCCCTTGGCAACAGACAAACCCCATTGAGCGGAATCAAATTTCCAGGGGAAATAAATTATTAAAAAAAAAAAAACTTCAACTTGAAGAGGGAGATCTCTGTATAAGTTGCTAATTTCACAATGTCACAAGCTAGCAAGAAAGATTCCCCCCAAAAGGACATATTCCTATGCACTTAGACTTTTTAACAACATCTATATAGTCCATCAGGATGTTACCTGTCCACTTTTTTCCAGAGATTTCAACTATAAAGCTTTTGCAATTTTTTTTTTTTTTTAAATAACCGAGGGTATCCCACCCCCCACTAATCCCACGAGACTCTGGCGGTTCAACCGAGAGACGCCCCAATGGCCCCAAGAAGGAAATACAAATGAGCTTGACACTGCAGGGAATCGAACTTGAGATGTGCGCTTAACCACATTTCACAGGCCCGCCCTAACTGCTGCGGCCCCTGTTGGGGTTAAAGCTTTTGCAAATTTTCATTTGTTACAATGAGTTTTCTTCGAGAGATTTCCTTTTTCTTTCAATAAGGCTACTCTAATTATAAACCCTTTTCTTTATGGTGACTTTCTGCACCGTTACTGAGATGAACATTCTTTATCCTTTTAATTTGATAGTACATACGAAATCAAAATCGACCATGCAAAACTTCAGAAGTTATCATGCTAAGAAATAAATTAAAAAAAAAAGGAGGAACATAATTGTAGAGGTTCTATTACAGTACCTTGAAGCTACACGAACATTATATTCCTTGCCGGGGTGGTAAAATTCTGCAAGACCCCAGTCTATCAAGCGAAGCTTTCGTAACTCATGGTCTATCATAACATTATGAGGCTTGACATCTCTGTGCATTATTCCTTGTGAGTGACAGTAATCTAACGCCTGTAACAGGATAAATAAAAAATCGATTTATGTTTTATCTTGCAAATGTATAAATGTAAATGACTGAAAGACAAACATATTTGAGACAACTCAGTTCATAAAAAGGTTTAAGTATATATAAATATCACTCTTATATAAACTAGGAGAAGTAGTTAGTATGTAATAAATTTGTGTTCTAAAGAACAAAAACAAAGGAATGAATGGAATTGAAATTGACTACAAATACAAATTGAATGTGTTGAAATATTGTCGAGCTCTTGACAGGCTCAATTTTCTCACAGTTTGACACGTGCCTAACTTATCTAGTCTTGCACGTATTTATTGATGATCCCTGTACAATTTATTCACTGAATCCCCATAATACGGACAAAAGGAAATGAAAATTACTATTGGACCGCTAAGAGCACTAATTTGCCGCTCTGCAACTGTGTCAACATTTTTTCAACCCCAGTAACACTTTTCTTACACTTTTCTTCAGCTCTTTTGCCTCACGTTGCATACACTGTCAGGGTACTATCCTCCTTTTCAAACTCTATACGAGTTAAACTGCATTGCTTGTCTTAAATATTGAAACCCAACAATCCCATTGGTTTTCTGAAATTCACCAAACAAGTAATATCCCTCCATCACAAATGATTTCCATAAAGAACGATTCTCTGGTTTATTCTTACTTCTCAAGTTATAAAATTTGCTTGCCGAATAATTTGAAGAGTAATGCTATCCTGTCTACACAAATTATTAGTGGAGATCTTTCATATGCCATCTTAGACAGAACCCATAACCACCAGACAGTTAAATGGAATATCAATAAGTGACACTCAAACACTGCCTAGAGTGATGATCATCATAAGTCCAAGTAAATATTACAATTTGAATTCATAAATGATTTGGATTTGACAACAACAGCAACTGATATAAAGACAACATCCTAGTGAGAATTAATATATCACCTTGAACACTATGAAATTTAAAGAGAAATTTTTAGATAAATGAGATAGAGAAGGTTTTGACTTGCCACAACTGTCAAATTGAATTATGTTTCCTCTCACCTTGAGAAGTTCATATATGTAGTAACGTATGTCATAGTCTGTCAATGTAGGATATAGAATTTTGAAATCTGTGCTATTCACATATTCAAATATCAAGCTGGGTGTTTTCGAGTGCTGATCTCTAACAATATCAAGGAGCTTGACAATATTGGGACCCCCGCAAAGGTTCTGCAGTATTTTGATCTCTCTCTTTATCTGCAGGATTACAAAAATAAAATAATAAAAATTACTCTAAGGAAATAATTCAATGTAGAACTTAGAAACAGCATGCACAAGCAATGAAGAAAGTAACTTCAACCGGACATATTATGTGTTTGGTTGGGGAGTGTTTAAATTATAGTTTTGCAGTGAATCCCCTGTGTGGAAAAGAGGATATTTGTTGCGGGCCCCGCTGAATGTGGAGGTAGAGAGTATATTTCAGTACCAAAAGCTATTACAATCTGAACTCTTCCCAAACAAGAAATAGTATTTCAGGGAAGTGTTTGTAAGTACTTTGAATTGAAAATCTGAGGATGACTGCGAAGTGCTGATAACTGATAAGCATTTTGAATTTTAAAAAATCTCATTAACCACTTCTACCAGGCATTTCATAGGACCAGCATGGCCTGTCCACTTCTTCAGCGCTGCGCATTTCATCCTTTTATAGTCATTACTATTCACAAGCACTTCCCAAACAGACTCTAAGATACTATATTAGATATTCAGCATCTATTGTTTTATCACCAATGGCCAGTAATTGCTGCAGACAATTATCTAAGCATTGAACACAGAAAAATGATTTTCAGATATCGAACTGCTTTAATACCCTTCTAAGTTGTTGGCATGACCCGTATTGATCTAGCAACTCAAAAGAACCTTTACAATTTACGACTGACTCTAGTAAAAGAGATAAACTCTGTAAATGTACCTTAGACGATAGTATCAGTGTTTAACTGAGGAATATTGTAAACTTGTTACCTTTTTCTTCTTGACCGGTTTCAGAATCTTGATTATGCACTTCTCATTGCTGTTGACGTTTATACCTTCAAAAACTTCACTGTACTTTCCCCTCCCAACTTTCCGCACAACCTCATAGTCATCTTGCTCACTAGAGAAGTAGTTCAAAGAAAGCTCTTCTTGAGAATAAGTAAACTCAGCTCAAACCATGAATGCAATACAGTCAAACTTGCTCATGTAGACACCTAATCAATTACTAATATCATATTCTTTATTCTGTCGAACCTACAATTGCTGACATGGAAAAAGTTGTACACTGTTGTTCAAGATTTATAATTCACATCCTCCAATAGCCTATCTACAAGTTGTTTAACGTATTGTCATTGTGCACCAAACTCTTCAGCACTATAGTAAAAATGTCTTATGGCTAGTGACGGTGCTAGTGATTGGCTTGAATTTAGTTAGAAACAATAAGACATTAGAGTGTTAAAAAATTTACAATATGAAACTAACAAATTATATCATCAAGGAGGTTTTATGCAGTCACGCGATCATTTTCTATTAGATTGGCATTTAACTCTTGTTCTTGGAAGACTCACCTTTCACTAATGTATGAACTAAATAATCGCAATGACTAAAATATATGGTTTCCATGCTTAAGCTTCGATTACTCAGAGAAGTAACAATAGAGAGTGTGAAAAGAAACTTTTCAGTGTCGATAAAGGAAAAAACACAGTGACTATTGATATCAAACAGTGAATTGTCCTTTCCTGATTAGAAACCAGTTTTTCTCATAAACAAATAATTTAAAATCGCAAAATTACACATATATCATCCTAAATTACAATCAATTCAAGTTTATGACGATCGGAATTAACCTAATAACTGACACTAATAGCGATTGCTCACCCCCACTGGACAGTGAGATTTTCGTAATCCCAATACTCTCTGGGGCGCAGTACATTCACATCAGGGTAGACTCGCGCTTTCGACATTGTTGCGCTGTAGATCTTTGACGATACGGTGTCGTTGATCTTGTTTATACCTTCATAGGGAGAAGGGGAGCTCAGGTTAGGAGACCGAGCAACCGGAGCACGCAGCGCAACGATGGCGCACACGAGCAAGATACGGAGTAGCAGCGTCGAATCGTGCGCCAGGGGAATACTTCACTACCAAGGATAAATAATAAATATGATTACTTGAAGGATATCAAAGGAAAAGAATATATTACTATTTTTGAATTTTCGGAACAGAAATCTGGCTGTCAACTGTCAACAGAACATACGGTCGGGGCCAAGTGGGAGTGGGCATGAGTCACGAACGCACCATTCACCGGCATGTGCAGGGTACACGAGAATTCTGGAGCGTCAGAGCGACATTATTATTATTATTATTATTATTATTATTATTATTATTATTATTATTATTATTTTGAAATAAATAATTTATTTCTCATTGGAAATATTCAAATCATACAAGACAGAAACCCCTAAGAATATGGGAATCTCATTCCAAGCAGATGGATTAGAATGAACCAAAGATAATCTAGCTAGTTCGTGGTCCAGGAAAGACAAAATGAGCAAAATACTCTTGACATTGACGCAAAAGATTTTTGCAGTTATTAATGATGCAACCAAAGTGAGAGATATCATCCTTGCGACCATGAATAGCATCCACCACAAGCTTAGCGTCAACTTTGAAAATCACCTTTTGTAAGTTTCTACTTGTACTCCAGACGATAACTTCTCGAAGACCCATCGCTTCGGCTCTTTAACTTGGCATCCTCGTGGCATATTCTTTGAAAAACAGGCTACAAAACATCCATTTTCGTCCCTCAAAATCATGCCAAACCCAATCATCTATTGCTCCTGAAAGATTGCCGTATCAACGTTGCATTTGAGATAGCCCGCCGGTGGTTTTGACCAAGTGATTTGTCTAAAGTCTGCTGCAATGTTAGCTGCTGTAAAATTCCTGGCTGCAATCCATTCTGCAAGGTGATTCACTGCTTGTTGAATTGTTTGGGAAGGAGATAGATGAACGCCATTCCACACCAATAAATTACGTTGCTTTCAAATCCCCCATATTGTCATGAATGCCTTTTGAACAATGTCTTCACTTTGTAAGCTCCCAACTTGGAAAATCCATTCCCAAAAAGGAAGGTTACCGGCAAGCAAAAAGGAAAGGTTAGCCTTTCTCCAACACTCGCGTGCAAAAGAGTACGATAAAAAAAAAAATGATCAACTTCCTCATCATGTAAAGCACAAAATGGACAGGTTACCTACAAATGAACGCCTCCGTGTATGAGTTGAGAGCGAGTGGGAATGCAGTTTCGGCTTGCACACCAAACCATTGTTTGAACTTTTGGGGGAACCTTAGCACGCCATAATTTTTTCCATTCACCCTATAGTCTCCATTCATCCTCTTCACTACTAACATCCATGACAACTCGATATCCTGATCTAACCGAATAGCTTCCATTTGGGTTAAAGTGCCAAACAACTTTGTCCACAATAGTGACCTAAGGAAGATGGATTATGAGAATTGCTTGCACATCTCTGGGCAAGAATATGTCTTAGAGAAGCTCCAAATCCCATTCTTGGTATCTCGGGATAAAGAGCTCGTGAACTTTTGCATTCCCAATATGCGGATCCAAAGGCGTCTCGATATAGAAGTTATTGTCCTCTGTCAACCAAGGATCAAACCGAACACGGACATTAGCTCCATTATCAATCCTCCATCTACAGCCTCTAGCAAACAATGGTTGAGAATGCCATATGCTCCTCCAAACAAAGCTTGGATTGTGGCCAACTTTAGCTGAAAGAAAATTCCCCGGGGGTAGTATCTAGCGTTGAAAACCCGTGAAGCAAGAGCATTAGGATTAAAACAAAGTTCCAACCCTGTTTCCCTAACATTGCAAGGTTGAAGCCGTGCAGGTTTCAGAAGCCCAATCCACCGACACATAATCGGTTCCCACTTAAGCTAATTAATACACCTTCTTTCTCTATTGGTCGGCCCCCACCAAAAAGAATTCATCATCCTTCGCAATTCTTCACACAACGTAGCCGGTAGCAGAAATGAGCTCATGCAACAGGCCGGGATAGCTTGAGCTACACTCTTAATAAGGATAGTACGCCCAACTTGAGATAAAAGTTTACCTTTCCACCCATGAATCTTCCTCCAAAGTCTTTCCCCGTAGGAACCTAAATATGTCTTTTTTCTTTTTACCAATTATAGATGGGAGTCCAAGATACCTACTAGGTTTAACGGACTTTGGACATCCAAAATACAAGAGATGACATGTCTAAACTGCTCCTAAATGTTTGCACTGAAGAAAATGCCGGATTTATCAAAATTGACTGCTTGACCGGATGCCTCCTCATATTCATTAAGAATCCGTTGCATATTTTGGCTTTCCTCTTCAGTAGCCCTAAAGAAAAAAAACGTCGTCTACAAATAACAGGTGGCTTATACTTGGCGCTGTTCTTTCGACTCTATAGCAGTGAATTTTTCCTCTTAGCTCAGCCCGATGAAGAAGTGCAGATAGTCATTCAGCACAAATAATGAAAAGATAAGGTGAAAGCGGATAACCTTGTCTTAAACCCCACTTAGGATTGATGGGCACAGTTTCCGTTCCATTAAAGGTGACCATATAAGAGACAGTGGAGACACGCAACATAATCCATCGAACCTATTTGGCGTTGAAACCCAATTTCAACATCATTTTCTCAAGAAAGCTCCAACAAACTCGATCATATGCCTTGCTAATATCAACTTTAAGAGCCACTCCCCTTTTTTTGCCATAAGTCTTCCTTTTCATGTGTATAAGTTCAAAAGCGAAAAGCACATTGTCAGTAATAGAACAACCAGGCACAAAAGCCGATTGGAGGTCAGAAATAATATTAGGCAGAACACACTTCAACCTATTGGCTAGAACTTTGGCAAAAATCTTATACAAAACATTACATAACGAAATAGGATGAAAATCCTTCATTGACTTGGGAAATTCACATTTGGGGACAAGCGGGATGAGAGTATTATTCAGTAAATTCTAGAACATACCTTGCTCAAGCTAATTCCTGCAGGAATCCACAATGTCATTGCCAATTAGAGGCCAGGCTCTCCGGTAAAAAGCTGCATTTAGACCATCCGGGCCTGGAGATTTATTGAGATGCATTTCCTCAACAGCGTTCTTGAATTCCTCCGGCTGAAAAGGAGCAAGCAACAACAAGTTATCATTCTCAGAAAGTTTCGGCCCTATGTTGTCAAGCACAAAAGCCGATTCCTTAACTTCATCATCAAAAAGTTTTTGAAAATAATTACTCACAAGTTGGTTTAGTCTATCTTTGTCTTCAAGCCAATTACCATGTTCATCCTACAGCTTATGTATTTGGTTCTTTTGCTTTCTATCTGAGGCTGTTGCGTGGAAAAACTTCATGTTAGCATTGCCTGCTTTTCAACCAAAACGTCTTTTCCCTTTGCTTCCAGTATGATTCTTCAGCCATTAAGACTTCATTAAGTGCTTGCTTCTTTCCTCTTAGACCAACAGCAGTTGAACATCGCGAAAGGTGGAATTCGAATTATGGCAAAAAATTTTGATCGGCAGCCATTGATGATCACGGCATTGTCGAAAAATTTTTGGAATTGCAATGACTATCCCTCGTTGTGCTGGACCTAGATTTGATCTCGAATTTCAAAACGGAGGTCGTATATAGCCAGAAAATACAGCGCTAGCGCCATAACTATGGCGCTAGCGCTTGTGGTTGATCATTCTTGATGTATATGTATCACTTTTTGGTTACTGTAGAAAAATCTTCATACAATCATTGATTACAATTTTAAGTAACATTATCAATGCGAAACTTTCCATTTAGGGTGTGATTGTAGAGGTATTATTATTATTATTGCTTTAATTTCATTTTCAGGGGCAAAGGTAAAATTTTGGTTGGAAAGAAAATAAATTTCAGGGAATTTGTTTTTCAGGGGATTGGTAGTTTTAGATTTTTTTTAAGCGGTAGTCGTAGATGTTCGATTACATTAACTTTCAACTTGGAAAATAATGTCATTTTCCTTATTTTTATGTTTGATTGATGATATTTTTCATGGAATTTGATATTGTTTCTGACAATTTGATATTTGATATTTTCCATGGAAAAAATTGCGAAAAATTAGTGGCATTTTATTCATGAGCTATATAGTTATCACAAAATTGTTCATGCCTTGACGAATCTAGAGATTCAAAGTTTGGGGACATTTACAGTGGCTTCTAGCATGGGCAAGCTAATTGACATATAAAAAGTTTACTTACAAAAGTATCAAATTTCAAAATAAAATTACATATTTGGAGAAATTAATCTACATCTATATCTATATATATTATAAAATAGAAGTGTGATTAGTAGTTTCAATTTTCAATTGATTTTAAAATAGTTGGTGTGTTGTAACTCTCAGCTTTTGCCACGTGTCCAGATAGTTTCAAATATCCAAAAATTATTTCAGTTAACTTCCGCTGCCACTTTAAAGTTATTTGGTATTGGACCATTTAAACTGCTCAGATATTGATTGACATTTCTATGCTTATCCACTCATCCCTCTCACATTCTTTCTCTTCGTTTTTTCCCACGCTCTTTTTCATGGTTTCTCTTACTTCATTTTCAAATGATTTTTTTTCCTGATCAGTCAGCAAGAAATTGCATGGATTGCACAATTCCAGTGATTTAGTTTCACTAGAACGCAAAAGAATTTGAAAATTTTTAATTAAACTAGAGAAAGAAATTTAACGGTAGCAATTCAATCTCCCTTTCTTCCCACCTCTTTCTACAATTGATTCAAGTTTGGCGATTCGTTTTCGACTGGAAACACAAACAATTTCGATTTTGTAGTGCGAGGGCATTGGCTGTGTGAGGGATTTTGTGTTGATCCGGTGAGTTACTTTTATCAGATTGTTTGATGTGTATAACTATAATTGATTAATTTCACCTTGGAGCCTTAATCTTTGATCTGATTATTTATGTTGCATTTTGGAGCATTCTTTCTTCTTAAGTTTGTTTTGGTACAATAATTGTTGGTTTCCATTTTGTTGTTGTGCTTGAGATTCTAAGAATAAATCATTTTGGAAGAATTATTGCTTTGGGCACTACATTAAGCCCCTTGAAATTAAGGCGTAGGCAAAACTTCATGGCCCTTTGTAAGTAACAAAATAAATTTTTGAATACCAGATATATGTCGGGGTTTTATCCCATAAATTTGATTTCTTTGATTTAAATGAAATGATCACAGTGTTTTGTGTAAATGTGAAAGAAACATTGCCTGAGCAAGATGATATTTTGTACAATACAATTATTTCTATCCTATTACAATATGGGAATCTCAAGCGGGCAATTAATATATTTATTAAAACCTATAGTCAAGGTTTTTTACTAAACTTGATGACTTATTTTTAGTGTTTAGTGCATGCAAGAGTTGGTGATTTGAAGTTGGGGTGTCCATTTACATGCTCGAATTCTACTGGTAGTGGCAATTTTGATGTGTGTTGACAGCGGTTTGAGTGATATGTATGCTAAATATGGATGACTTGAATATGCAAGTCAGATTTTAGTAACTTAAAATAGTAGAACGAGGTCTAATAGACTTCTTTAATTGGGGGAGTTGCTCAAGTTAGTTATGAGGAGAAAGCTCTAGAGATAATAAAAAAAAAGGAGGTTTCGGTGGCATCTAATGAATTTACTGTTGCTACTCTTCTTGGAGTTTATTCAAGTTTAAGTCATAAATGCTTGGGGCACATCCGTAACACCCCGACTAATTACGTGTGTGATTATATGTGATTTATGTGTAAAGTTCATAAGTGTTGATGATGTGTGTGACATGTTTACGGGATGCTCAAGAGTGCATTTGATGTATTGGGATATAGTACGACCTTCAAATTTATGTCGGGAAGAATATGCAGAAAAATTGAAATTTATCGCCTTAACATTTTACCATACAGCCATAAATTAGATACGACCGTAAGAGGAAGGTGTAAATTTTCAGAGAGTTTGTCCGACCATATGAAGGAAGAGTACGGCCGTATGATAGATTACGACATTAAGATAATATGATACGGTTGTAAGAGTTATGATATGGCCGTAATTAGTAATTATACGGCCGTAATGGTAAAATTATGAAGAAAGGTGAAAAAGTTTCAGAGACTTTTATACGGCCGTACTTATGTGTGATACGACCGTAATACAAAGGATAGGACCGTAAAAGTCAGTATACGGCTGTAACAGCAAAGTGTGAAGGAAGGTGAAAAAGTTTTAGAAACTTTTATACGGTTGTAGTTATTCGCTATACGGCCATATCGTTCAAGTTATGGCTGTAATTTTAATAAATATGGCCGTAAAAGGTAAGGCGGCAAAAAATTTTTCTGGACATTTTCAATCACTTGGTTGATATTTTATACCCTAAACTCGATCTTAGAACATCCTAAGGCACCTTAGAACATCACCAAACATTCCAAGCTTCCCAAATTCCTTTTTGAATTATTGATCAATATATATGGCTTAGATATTTGGTGATAACAAGGGAGGAAGAAGAGGAGGAAAGAAAGGGAGAAAGAAAAGAGGCTAAGCAAGTACCCTTGAGTTTGTTTTCTTCTATATTAAGGTAGGTTATATATATACTTACATGTGTTGCAAGGTAAGAAATATGTTTGTGAAGTATATTAAGCTTTGTGATTGATTGAGTTAGTGTTTGAAAGCAAGCTTCTTATATGGGCAAGTATAGGTAATCAAATGACATAAATGTTCCTATGAGATGTTTGATGGACTTTGGATCTTAGCATGATATAGGTGATGAGGTTATGATGATAAGAAATTGAATTCGATGTTGGTGTATTGCCTACATGTTTGTAGAACCTTAATATTATGTTATGAAGTATATTTGTTTCAAGGTTTGAAATGAAGATGTTTACATGATTATAACTTGAAAGTAATGTGAAAGTAAGTTGCTTATCATGTGTTTACAACATACGAAAATGGAATGGCCTATTAGGTGAGTTAAGCCCATAGATGACGGCCAATGTAGCGATTTAATTACGATAGCTTACGTGTGGCGGCCTAATGGTGAGTTAAGCTATAGGCGACGGCCAAAGAAATGAAATGAACGAGTTGACACCATTGTAAACACATGATTCGCAACAGGGCCCAATGTAAGAATATGGCATGCATTGCATTTGCATCTATACCTACTGAGTCTTTGTGACTCATGTTGTGTTCGTTTATGTTTTTAGTTGATGCAGGATGTGGCAAACAGGTTGGAGATGGCGGAGAGTCGTCCAGAACATGATGTGTGAAAAGATAGGGAAGAAGGGATCTTGTGCTATACTTGTTTTGGGAAACATTTTGAGTTCCATTTGCATATTAATTGTTTGAAGTTGTATATGCTTATTCTATAGTTTAAGTCCGAACTTGGTGTGTAATCTATATGATGGACATGATCCGGGTAAAGAGGTTTTGTTTTCAAATGGACTCACGTTTGTATATTTGTTCTAAAAGAATAGTATATGAGTGTGAGTTGTCTCTAGACCGCACATAATACATGAATCATTGTATATTTATATGATATATACAGAGTGTATGGTGACATAATTGATGTGGGTTTAGAGAGAGCGTTACAACAACTCCATGCATATGCACTAAAGATAGGGAATGCTCTAATAATAATGTATGCAAAATGTGGATGTGGGTTGTGCATTCCTTGAAATAATGGATAACCATTGAACTCTCTCGCGTTCTCACAACTTAGTGCTGTGTTTTTTGAATTTCATTTAATGTATCTAAGTTTGTATTTATGATATTGCTTCCTCAACTTCAAAGGAAAAAGATTGAATGAAAAAGAGTTAGCATTGAGTTTTATCTTCAACCATAAAAGGAGATTTCCTTTTTTTTTTCTCCAAATCATCTCACAAGTCACAAGTATCTTCACACATCCCGCTAATTTGCAGATGTAAGTTTAACATATTTGGTTATTCTTGGTTGTAACTTGCATTTGATAATAATAGGTTCTAAGATAAGAAACAAACCCGACATTCGACGAAAACCATGGCCAAGCATAAGCAATGCAGCTACAATTTTGTGAAGAAGTTGGTGAAAGATATGATGATTACAAGATTAATGGGACTAGCTTTACACCCTGGGTTGACCCAAAGTTCCAGACCCAAATAGGTTGTCATTGTGGGATGACTGCACAAACAAGGTTTGGTTCTCTCCAATGACAACTCACTAAAAATTCTAATGTAAAATACTATGCTAGATTGCATATATGATGTAATGATTGTTCTTCATTGCATTTTTGAGTATCAATTGTATTAAAAAAATAAATAAATAACAAAATTAAATTGTAGTAAAACATTAAAACAATTGAAACATTAACTTTTTAAAACAAATGAAACTTAAACTTTAAATTTTAAATTTAACGTTACAATATTAGTTGTAAACATGAAATTTTTTTAATTTTATAATAGTAAACAAACTAAAAGGTTTATTGTAGAATTAAAAATTATGATCAGTGATGATAGTGATGTGAGAAACAATTTCAACACAAATATCATGTTTAAATATTATTTTCCGACGTTAGTGACTCTCGCGATTACCTACGTTAGGCAAACTTATGAACATGCTATACACGTTTGACCTTTAGTGAAATTTTTTTGCTATGTATGTTTTATGAAATCGTAAATTATCAACATTAGCAATTCTCGTGCATTGCAGTGCGAATACTAGTATATTATAAAGAAGATGTAATTGGAAGTTATCAATTTAAAAATAGTTATTGGACAAATAATTAGTTAAGCAACTGCTGCACCAATTATATTAGGATAAGTGTAATTTTTTTCAACTACCAAGCTGAATTGTTAACTTCTTGGAGCAATTTCCTTCTCTAATTTGACAATAGCCTATTTATATATAACCATAAATCTTAAATTAATTTATTCATCCCTTAATTAACACAAATTTTCTATTTTTAACGTTACAACATTAAAGAATTGATAGAAAATTATTCAATCATAAGAAATTCAAGGTTTGATAAGTAATGTCCAAGAAATATCGTATGCATCTTTTGTTATTTAGTGAACATAGTCAACTTTTACATGTATGTATTTATACACGTAAATATGTACACTCAATTTTATAGAGATATGTAAAATATCTATATATATAAAATATCTTTTAATGGATGGTACAAACTTCCTATTTTATACAATATATATTTATATATTAAATAAAGTTGAAGTGATTTGTAAATTAATAATTGAAAATAGCTATTTGAACAAGAAATTATTTATTGTTTTGTTGTAACAACTAAATGCTGCCAACCACATGCACTATTACTTAATTTTTTTCTATAAATTTCAACTTTTCCCAGTAATTTATGTATGTTTCACTATTTTATTGGTCAAGATTAAATACTTCATTATCCTATACTAGATATATGCCACCTATCAACAAATTAAAGCAACAAATTTTTGAATATTTTGTATTTTTTTTTTTGGAAATTTTGAAACTTATAAAAGAGCAATAACTTGATTTTTTTAGCAATAATAATTTTTTCGTAAATGCAAGAATAATAATTAATTTATTTAATTAAAAATAATAATACTATAATAATTATTACTATTAGTTATTCTTTATCAACAATTATACTAATGTTAATTTTACAAATAATTTATTTCACAATAAATAAACAATAATTATTCCAACAAATATTGTTTTCCTTCCTATTTGATTATTGCAATATTTTAATAGTTGATAGGAATTTTGAAGGAAAGAGTTTGAAGTTATTATAAAATTATTATAATGGGAAAGTTGTGAATACACATTTAAGACGTTATTATTCATACTAAAATAAAATAGTAGTAAATGAAAATATAAACACATGAGTACTTCATCACAACCACTATATTTGATAATGGGTGGAATTTTAGATAACTGCCAACGATAACCACTACATTTTAAATAATACTACTAAAATAGTAAAACACCAAAAGAATATCAATTGAAATATTATTAAACATTTTGTGTTGTTTCTGTAAATCTGCATTACCTAAATTGAAGTTCTTTTCAGTAATTTAA
Organism: Jasminum sambac; assembly: GCA_018223645.1. Taxonomy (NCBI): domain Eukaryota; kingdom Viridiplantae; phylum Streptophyta; class Magnoliopsida; order Lamiales; family Oleaceae; genus Jasminum; species Jasminum sambac. The sequence goes on along the minus strand of CP073651.1, from coordinate 28,768,134 downwards.
TTTAGTTAATTTGGACTACAACCATCCACAACTACTTCCATGTTTTCGATTATAATATGTTGGCCAATAAGTATGTTATGTACTCATAATACATATAGTTAATTTTTCTTTGGTTATTGGTTTTTTATCTTTTATTTATTTATTTATTATTTGTGTAGGAAAATCAAATATTAGGAAAGACTAAGTTGGTTGGTTTACCGTAAGTTTTGAGGCGTCCATTTCAATTTCTTTTTACTTTTTTCAAATAATTCAAATAAAATATGATTAGTTCCCTTACTTGTTGATCGTGCAAGTGAGGGTGAGTGTTCATGATGTAAAAAGATTGTTAGTTATTTAATATTTAATAAATTTATTTCTTTAGTATGGTTGACTTTATTTTTTCTTAACTTTTAAATTAATTTTATCTTTTTTATAAATATATAAAGTTGATGGACGATACATGGCTCTTTTAAAAAATTATAAACTAAAATTTTAAATTAAATTTCTTTTAGGATAGGAAAAATTGTGATTCAAATTTTATTTAATGAAAGTAAAATAATCACAAAGGCTTCACATTCAATAAATTTATCTGATGATTTTTTTTTTATTATTACATTATTTATTTTGATATACATATGGCAATTTTATATAAAGCGACATGAATTTAGGTAATTTACTTTTTACGCAAAAGTTACATTTTTAGAAATCATAGTTTAAGTTGTATTGTTTTTCTATGTTTTACAATTTTTACGATGTGGGATACAGTAAGCAACTATATGACATTAATTGTATTATAAATCTACATGTATAAGTATTTGATGTTAAATGTTGTCTTCAAAGACATTTTTAAAATTTTATATTAATTTGTTAAGTAAATGAATACTCAATTTATTTGTATTTTTTTAAAAAGAACCAATCGACTATTGCGTAATTTTCACATCTCCGTCCGGTTGAGAAGTGGGGTTTTGGATTCCCCTACCTTTTTATTGACAAAACTAAAAGCCATAAAAGGGAAGGGGACTTAATACTAAAACCTCCGAGATCAAATTACAAGCTCACCTACCTCAAGCAATACTAAAGCAAATCAACACAAACAAAGATCTTACTCATAAGCTTTAAGTAGTCTGACAGTAGTTACATATAACCTATCAAGTCTAACAACACCTTTCAAGAACCTGGACATTTGTTGTGGTGAAAAAGGCAACTAATCTGTAATAATAACGTAAAAACCATTATATTTTATTTATTTTAATATTTTTTATTGATATTGTAGTCATTGTCCATATTTAATTTTATATATTTTTTTGAAAGATACATTGAATTTTATATTAATTAAATAATTGTTTAATTTTTCTTCCGTGCAACCAACGGGGGTGAATACTGGTATATAAGTAAAATGAAGTAAATATGCTTAACCAGCAAAATACAAATCATAAAATCACAAACTTCACAATTTATATATCGAATATAGACAATTTCAGTTCATTGAATCAGTTCATTGAATTAAAACAAGATTCAAATAGCGACAATGATGTAATTTATCAAATTAAAACTCAATTTTCTTTATCTTTTAAAAACGTATTAAAAATCTTGATTTTTGTATTTCTTGAATTTTTTGAAATAAAAAAAATACTCAAAAGGATAGAAGGTCATCTTCCCCACATGACTCCCTTTGGATGTGCATGAAGTTTTATATAAGTGGACAGCGTGCACGTTAGTACAAAAAACAATATACACAAACCAATTTACTTGTGTCACTTGCAAAACATGACAATATGGAATTCAAGCAATGCATACATTTATATATATATTTTTGGATTTGACTTAAAATAATTATAATATTAAAGAGAAAAAAATTAAAAAAAAATGGTATATGGGTCTAATGGAAAGGTCCCAGTAGGGTGTGACTAGCGAGAATAAAAGACAGGTCCATTGGTTATTTGGCAGAGAAGGTCGGACAAAATTGATAAAGAATTTGGAGCAGAAGGTGTGCAGCGTGAGTGAAAGGACGAGAGGCGAGTCTTCTGACGTGTGAGAGAAAATAGAAAAATTAGAGGGAGAAAAGAAAGGTGATGTTTACTTTTTCTTCTCTAATTTTGTATACAGAAGTTAAGTGTGTGGTAAAAAAATTGTAGAGTATTTTTCTTATCAATAAGGTGCTCTTCTGCGGTTGTTGTTGGCGGTCAGCTAAACCGTGTTAAATATTGCGTTCTTTATTTTTCTCTCGTGGTGCCGGTTATTTTTTCGCTGCCCATGTTTCAGGGGAAATCTGTTATATTTCCCAATAATATTTACAAACCTAAGTTAATCAGTATTCTTCATAGATAGAACACGTTTTCCACCATTAAAGTAGATCAAAAAGAAAGATTTGCATGTGTTCAAGTATGATATCGACACCCGAAAAGCCTTGTCTGACGCCTTGGCCGAGTCCCACAATCCGTTCCTTCATCTTTTGGCCTTTGCTCAATCATACACCCATTTATGTTCAAATTGTACATTATTCTATTTTCCAATGCTTTCCTTATTGGTCTTGTTCAGATTTACTTAGAAATCAAAATTGCTCAATCCTGTGTGCTTCACATTTTACATTATTAGTATGAACGCTAGCAAGAGATTGGAACATTTGTGCCTCAAGTATTTCTGTAAAATTCAACTCATATTGTGAAACACGTTGATCTATTGAGTAGAAACATGGCACTAGAGCATTACTCATTCTAACTAAACTAAAGCTTGTGAATTCGACGAAAATCAACAATGAATTACATACGAAATTAAGAAACTATGCATAAATCTATATTTACAAACCTGAGTTGGTCAATTTTTTTCTACGATAAAACACATTGTTCAAAAAAAGTTTTAGAATCATTGCATATTGTCACATGACTATTCTTAATTATAATATCCAAGTTGCCATCTGCCAAATAAAACACCCAATGAAATAAGATCTCTTGGAAATTTTCTACTCCGGCCCAATTATCTTCAGCCAAACTTCGGCCCTACACACAAGCCCCCCCCTCCCCACCACCCCCCGCCACGATGCAGCGCGAAGGGGGCCTACTCCAATTGTGGGAGAGGCTGAAGATTCTCTGGAACCGTAATTTTCCTGTAAGATCTCTATACAAGTCAAGTACATATCATGTTTTTGTAGGGAAAAAATTGAAAAGCGTTGTTGCTAAACAGATTCGTACGGCTACGAAACAATCCATTAACATATAGTTACACAATAAGATTGAATAGAGATACAAAACCGGTGAGTCGAGGCTTGCGTGTCGCGCAATTTCCTTAAAGTAGATTCGCCCTCTCCACGCACTATCACGAGCGTCTGCTTCCCAGGATACAACGACTCTTACTGCATTGTCGTTGCAGTCGAACTGAATGCAATGCCCGAACAGTGTCACCGAAAGGCCGATGGTTGTGTAGCTTTTGAGATTGTTTTGGGATTGAAGGAAAGGAATTTTTTCTTCTCATAAAACCATGGAGGATTGTGGAATTTATAGGCGAAAGGAGTTGCTGCCATTAACCTCTAGCAATTAATATCTACTTGTAACCTCCAAACCATAATACTCAACCATTATATCGACGGTTACGATATTCAATTGGTAGTTGTTTCAAGTTGAAAACATAAAGGAAAATTGTAAAACTTGGCTTGCACTTAGTGGCCAATCAAGTGCGATATTCGTGTATGCAATTCCTTCTCGTACATGAATTCCAAGACTCATGTGGAAATCGGTTCATAATTTTGATACAACAATTGGTTACACTTTAAAACGGTGTGAACCATATTTAAATTGATCCGATTTCACTTCTTTTCTCTACGTGGGATGATTATTTAAGTTTTCCCACAATACTATTTTCCTTCGCTTTCCAATGTGGGATTACTCCCATTTTTCAACCAATTTTCAATTTCCATTCACCTATTTTCCAACAGTTTTGTCAAGCAGTAAACAATTTCAATCAGGCAATGTCAAAGAAATGGTCTCAATCCCATTACTTGACTGTTCATATTATTTTCCATCAACACTCTACCCCTTGTAGCAAACAAGAGCATTGACCCATTCTTTATTAGGGCACATACTGAAAGAAAAACCAGAATCTAAGATCAAATCTTGACATGGTACAGATTAATTTGGTGATAGTGTACACTTCATCGTAAGATTCATCACTATTGTATGCTATAGAAACTCGACCTTCACTCTTTTTCTTGTTGTCAGAGTTTTGTATAGGGAAATCTATAATAAAGTTACAGTCTTCGTAACAGCAAAACATATCTTGATTCCCTTTTTATCTTTTTCTTTTTCCTTGTCATATCCCTTACGATTTTTCTTAGAATTATTATGCTTGTGATTTTTCTCCCCTTTAGGGAAAAACTAATGCTGACGGCAAAGGTGAAAGGGGAAAGTGGGGGGAGAATTAGCCCCTCTTTTACCTTTTCCCCCCAAATTCAACAAAAGAATAGATATTTGGCCCTTCACATTATTTGGTCATGTCACATTATTTGCTCTTAGCAATTAGAATTTCTCCACTGGCCAAAAATTTTGACTTTGGCAAAAAACTTTGACTGGCAACAAACGGTGTCATCGAATAATTTTTCAAAATATTAGAGTTTCGTCTCGCTGTGCTAATTTTGGATCTGACCTTGGTTTTCCCAACGTAGGCCGTATGTAACCGAAAAACACCAGAGAGTGCCATAACTGTGGCACACCTGGGTGCAATAGATCATTGCTGCATATAGAAATATAGAGCTCCAAGCAAATTTATCCATTTCTTTTATTTTATCAGTATCATACTCACTTAACCATGACCATCAATGGCACTCACAAGTGTAAAGCAAATTTAATATCCACTCATTAAACTTTAAAGATGTAACTAATGACTCACTCAACTTTGAAACGTAACTAAACACTCACCAAACTTTGCTTAATGTTATTTATTAAGCATTCGTTAACTCGAAGTTAGAATATAATAATCGATTAAGTCCACGTAGCTGATGGTATTCTACGAGAAATCAATTAGACCAATTACTAACAACAAAATTCGCTAACACTAAATAAACAACTACATAATCTATTAGAAACTCAAATTTTTCGCATTTCTTTATTGCTCGTAAATGTCGTAGATTTCCTGGTTTATTTAGTTGTTTGTCTGACGCAAGTGAATTTTTGGTGTTAATAGTTAATTCATTGATTTCACGTTAAATAACGTGAGCCCCTTCGGGATAATTGACTAATCTGATCTTGCAATATATAAAAAGGGCCCATGAATGGAAAAACATTTTTGGACATGCATGCCCCTACTAATATTGTTTAATTATCATTTTTTCGATTTAATTAATAAGGTTAATAATAATACATTTTTGTTTTTAAAATTTCACAGTTATTTGTTGCGTAAGGTTACTAGTATTCAACCCGTGGGTTACACGGGGTGAAAACGCTCTAAAAGAACGCATCTTATAGATACAAAATACAAATCTTTTTAAGTAAAACGTAATAGATACAAATATAATTGTGATGATAAAAATAAAGATATATTGTAGGGCAATCTTTATTATTATTATTATATTATAAAAAAAGGAGTGCCACCTAGGCACATTGCCATGTTGGCACTTCTTTAGTAATTTTTTTTTTAAAACCTTATTTTTAAATAAATATTAAATGACATTTAATAATTTCATTTTCTTATTTAATTTATTTTTATTTCCATAGTTATTATTTTTTATTTATTTCTAAGTTGACACTCATTTATTATAAATATAAAAAAATAATTTGCAAAAAAATTAAATGTACATTTAATAATTTTATTTTTCTTATTTAATTTATTTTGCTTTTCTTATTTATATATATTTTCAATTTTGAAATGAACTACATGCATGATCTAATGAAAATCATACTATTAATAAAAACTAAAGTGCCGACTAGACACTGTGCTAATTTGGCACGCATTTATTTAAAATTAAAAAGAAAATCCTATTTTGGAAGCAAACATTAAATATGCATTTTATTATTTTATTTTCTTATTAAGCATATTTTTCTTTCTTTATTTAATATGTTTTTTATTATTTTATTTTTTATATATTTTTTAATTTTTTATATAAATTTTAATTTTTGAATTATTACATAATTGAAAATGAACTAAATACAAACATTAATGAAAAGATAATATGAGGTCAAAGTTACAAATTATAATGGAAATTGAATTATTTCTAAAGATGAGAATTAAGATTTTTCATAGACATTTTAATTTTTGAATTATATATATATATGTATATGTATATATATATATATATATATATATTCTTCTTATTAAAAAAAGTTGAATTGTCAACTTGGTACAGTGCCAGTGTGCCACGTTGACAACGATTTTCTATTTTAGAAAAAAATTCGTCTTTATTTATTAAAAAAGATTAAATAAAAAATTATTTTTCATTTATTTTTTCCATGATAAAATAATAGTTTTAGATAGTTTTTATGCGTAATGTGCATTGTGAGTTCAATGATCGAAAAATAAGTTTTGACTTCAATTGGTGTTTCTATTTTAGACCTTAAGCTTTCTAAACATATTATTTTATATTTATTTTATATTTTTTTTCAAATATCTATTGGATAACATATGCTATTTCAATGCCAATTCAATATGCATGTGATTTTTAAAGAAGTTTTTCGAATTTTAAATTATTTTAGGTATGTTTGTAAAGTTTCAATTTCAACATCCATACTAAATTTAAATGTTATGCAAATTATTATTTCTCTTTTGGATTTATCAGATAATTAAAAAATTTTACGAAGCTTATCAATATTATATTTACGGATCCCGTGCATCGCACGGGGGTAGTACTAGTTAATGTAAAATATTTAAGATGTGTCGTACATTATATATAAATATATCAAAAATTATCTAGTGCCCACCGGGTGCATATTATGGTGCACCCCAACTGATGTGGCGCATGACATGGCACCATACATAATATGTCACGTCACCTCAGGGTGCACCATAATGTACACCCCGTCGGGCACCAAATAATCTTTGATAAATATATAGCTGAACAATATTGTGTTACAATCGAAATAAAATAGTTTTAACATAACAGCATTAGATGAAAGTGTATTTGAATTGATGATCATGGTTTGTTACAATCGAAATAAAATAGTTTTAACATAACAGTATTAGATGAAAGTGTATTTGAATCGAAATAAATAAAGTGTTACAATCGAAATAAAATAGTTTTAACATAACAGCATTAGATGAAAGTGTATTTGAATCGATGATCATGGTTTGTTAGATGATGTGATGGTATGCATCTGAACCAGATAAATATTATAAATAAAAAATTCATTCTAAATTTCAAAACACTTTTTAAACACCATATTTGTTGTTGAGTTTTCTTATTGACCTTCCTTATCACAAATCAAAATCTTTAATCCGCTACCTTTCGTAATTTTGGAGACAGCAACATACAATTGTCTATGACTACATATGAGCCTCCTTAGATAAATGCCAAACATTAGAAAGCGATTGCTCTTAACTCTTGTTGATTGTCATCGCTTGTGTGTGTTTTTTATTCTTATTTTTTTAATCAAGTGTCACCTTTTCTGTCCACCTTTCCAAATTAAGAAACAAATAAAAAAGAAAATGTACAATATAATTATTATGAACGAAGTAAATTCTTCATTTGTTAAGAATTAAAAAACATTTTAAAAGCTAAAAAATGAAAAATAAAAGCTGTTATCACGTTGAAAAAATTAAAAACGATATTTAAAAAATACGGTATTAAAATATATATGCCAATAACTCACTAACAAATTTTTAACATCTACCCTTATACATAGACCACTAGTTGTCCCAAATGTAATAAAATAGCCCGCCCAAATCAATTAAGAGTATGTTTGATTCACATCAAATTTTGATTAAGTTTTTTTACTTGAATTGCGTGTAGATTGTGCAATTGAAAATGAAAAATAGTGTATTAAAAATATAAAATAATTATATACTAGCTGTTTCACCCGTGCGTTGCACGGGGGATAAAATTTTCAACTAATAACGTTATTGATAGATGTTAATAATATTAATATAAAATCTAAAAAAATAATTAAAATAAAGAATGTGTTACAACAATAAACTTAAAGAATTTAACTTGAAACAATTCTATAAAAATTTCGATAGAATTTTCCCTACATTTCATACTAATCCATCGTACAAATATGCAAAAAACAACTCATGAAAATCCACACAACTTAATTTATTATTCTCCATAGAATAGTAACTTAATTAGCATTTACACCCGTGCTTTGCATGAGATGATAATTCGTGGCAGTAATTGTCATAATAGATTACATTTTACTTATTGTAAGATTAATCTACTTATGTAAACCCAAAATAAAATGACATTAAATGTTATAGTTATTAAAATAACCATACTAAAATAACTCTACTAACATTCGTAGAGCTCATAATTTTTTCTTTAAAATTATTTTACATTTTATTATATGCAATTATAAATTTTGAGAGATATTAATTATTATACATTAGTGTGATGTATGTTATTAATAATTAATATGTAAATAATGATTTTTAAATTTTAATTATGAAATATAATCAGTATAAAGATATATTATAAAAACAACAATGTAGTCAGTACAGTCTGACATACCCTAGAACGCAGATGATATAAAAATTACAAACTTCCATGCCCCGTCCCCGTCCAAGTCCCCGCCCCGCTAGAAACTTCTCATCTGTGTCAATGCGCCATCGTGATAGTTTAATACAAAACTTTTGTTTCGACATTTTATTTCTTTAATAAATACATTCTAAATATATTAAACACATATATTAACATATTAGGTATAAACTTACTAATTTAACATATTGGACATATTAAATATTGAATGATTTGATATAACATTTAAATTAATTTGGATAAGACAAATAAATTGAAATATATGTGATTAATACTTAAAATATACAATCTAACTGATTATACTTAAAAATAAAATAAAACATCAACAGGGAAAATTCAGTATAAAATAAATTATTAAAGTAAGTAGGATTCTTAATATTTATTTCGGAGATAGAAATTTAGATAAATCTTTAATATAGTTGAAAGCCAATTAAAATATTCTAATTGAGTCTTATAATTTCAATAATTGATTGAGGTTATAGCCAATTGTTTAATAAGAATTCTTAGATTTATTCCCCAGCGAAAGTGATATATTGAACCATAAATTATTATATAATTATTGGTTTGAGTAGTATCAAAATAAAAAATCATTACTATTTGAATACCTATTTTTGGAGCTTGTTACTTAAAAAAAGAAAAAAAAATGGAGCAGATCCTTTGAAACACCCGTAATTATACAAAAAAATATTAGTATTTTGTCGTTAACTGTAACTCAAAAGAAATATCATAAAAAATACAAAAACAAATGAGAATAAAAAAAGCATATCTTTAAAAAAAATGATACTGTTTCCGAAAAAAATGATACTGAAAAAGTAAATAAAGTTAATTAGGGACTAATAATCACTCGAATTACTTTACAATAAGATATAATACCCCAATTGTAAGAATCCGAAATCTTATAGATACCTAAAATGAGTCAAACACACATTTCCAATTAAATGAAAGTCACGCACACATTTCTTACACAAAAACACTAATTAAAGCATATTCCATTTGTACCCACTAAAATGAGTTTCCTATATTTATACAATTCATTAAATGTGATTTTAAAAAAAATAATAATTCCTATTAAAAAAAAAATTAATTCGATTTATTTTTCTGTATTTTTGTTTTATTCTTATTGTCCTAAATTAAAAATTAATAGCTGTTCTAAAAAATTGGCATTTGGTTTTTTACTATATTTTTATTTTTAATATCCTAGAAGTTTTTTCTTATTATATAAGCTTTTGTAGGGAAAAATATAGGGAATGATCTTGTTCGTCGCTTAGAGCCACAAAAGCATACGTTAGCCTCACTTTAGGCTTGCATTATGGGATTTTCATTTATCATTATTAATTAAAAAATAAACTAAAAATTATTAAATTAAAAAATTATTATTAAACTAATGGAAAATCGATTACCAATTTCTCCAAGTGGCCATTGGCTTTAACTTCTAAATGCCTAGTGATTCGTGCGTTATAGAGTAATACACGCATTCTTTTCTCACAACTATCTGATGTGGGATATTTATCTCTTTCAATAGTGTGGAAATTTTCAATAGTGTAGAAAATTATCTATTTGTTAAACTTTTGGAGCACTGTTGAGAATTTCATTTTGGAGAAATTTCATACCCAAAAAAATTTAATTAACTTGACATAAAATTAACTGTGTGATATATTAATTCCTAAATTATATTCTTAATGATTAATATATCTTTTCTCTAATGAAATTAAAATAACAAATTCCTGAATCTTATTAATTTATTTAGTGTTCAGTTTCCAAAAAAATGTTTTTCTATATTAAAATTTTGAATTTAATAAAAAATTATAAATGGAATTTAAAACATAAGCGATGAATTGGATTTATTTAAAGATAAAACCAATAATCCAATTTCTTTTTTCGGATTTTTATTTTATTCATATTGTTCTAAATTAAAATTAATAGTAGTCCTAAAAAATTGATTATTGGTTTTTTATTGTATTTATATTTTGAATATTGTACAAATTTTTGTATATTGTATAAACTTTAGCAACAAAAATATAAGAAATAATCTTGTTGATCACTAAGAGTGCAAAAGGCGTACTTTAACCTCATACGAGGCATGGTTACTATCAGATTTTATTGTCTAAAAAAGTTAAGAATTTTATGTTTGGAGGATTTTCAAAATATATAAATATTTTTACAGCCCAAAAAGATTTAGGATACGTTTTGTAGAATTAGCTGATAAGTTAGCTTATAATTAATAAGTGAGTTTATAGCTCTGATAAGCTAATTGAGAGTTGATAGTTTATGGGTTATAACTGATAGCTGATAAGCTAAATGATATAAATAAAAATGTTTAGCAAAATAATTGATAAGCTGACTCATAAATAGAAAATTACATAAAAGGATATGTTTCAAATATATTTCTAGAAAATTGTAGGGGAAAAAAAGGAATAAAAAGCAAAAAGCTCATGAACTTATTTGAAAAGCTAGTAAAATGAGCTTTTCAAATAAGCTTGAACTTTTCAAATAAACTCCTTCAACTAAACGGAGCTTATTTAATTAGTAAAAACTTATAAACTCCTAAATAAGCTATAAGCAAGCTTATTTGGCTTATCAAACACACTCTTATTTAACTTGAAATGCAATTAATTGTGTGATATATTAATTCCTAAATTATATTCTTAATAATTAATATATCTTTTATCTAATGAAATTAAAATTAAAAAATCATAAATTTTATTAACTTATTTAGTATTCAATTTCCACAAAAAAAATTATCTCTATATTAAAAATATGAATTTAATTAAAAATTATAAACAAAATTTAAAAAAATGAATCGTGAATCTTATTTTTTTAAAGATAAAAAAATAATCCAATTTATTTTTTGTATTTTTATTTTATTCATATTGTTCTAAATTAAATATTAATAATTTTCGTAACCAATTGATAGTTGGTTTTTTATTTTATTTTATTTCTATTTTTAAATTTTTAATATTTTAGAATAAAAATAAAATAAAAATTCTTGCATTGCCATTTTTATAAATGCTTATTAAGGAAATGTGTGTTTCCTTAATTTTATAAACATGTTTCCGCTTTTATAAACGCGTGGTTCCTTAATTTATTAATTGTTAAATCTTATTAGTAAAAAAAAAAAATGGATGTTTTGGAGGAAAACCACCTTCTGGTGGAAGGGCTTTTATTAGATTATTATTATAGATTACTAGTTTTTTTCACCGGTGCGTTGTACGAGAGACTAGTGTATCAACAATTTTAGGATTGGATATACATTAATATTATGTTAATAGTACCACCAAGATAATAAATCAAGTATTCGTACAAATCGTTCCTATAAAATCGTACAAATCGTTCCTATAAAATATGCAAAGAACAAATATACAACAACCAAAAAACTTGATTTATAATTCTCCTCAACAACAAACATAATATAAAAACAGCACCATCAATACCAAAATTGAGTCACTTAAATCTAAATCTCAACGCTAACTTTCCCCAAGAATATCAATTTCATGTTAGTTGTCAAATGCATGGGAATACGATAATAACATACATTCTTATCTTAAACTTCAAGTATATACAAATGCTCATGGCCTTATACGACAAACCTATAAAAATATGAAAATATAGTATCAAAAGTCAGACATAATCAATCTAACTTGCTCTTGATTGTGGAATTTCCAATAATGAAGCAAGCCTACTTACTTAGTCCGAGTGCATCTAAACTTTTGTAGGGCCAATGATTTTTTCTTTAACATTATTCTATATTCTATTTTATGCAACTACAAATTTCGAGAGGTATTAATTATATCCCGTACGATGCACGATACTGATAATGAATATGTGAATAATAAAATTTTTAAATCTAATTATGAAATATAATTAATATACAGATATATTATATAAATGATAATGTAGCGACTACAAACTCCAACACCCTATTCTTATCCTGCTTGGAAACACTCATCCTCACCCCCACCGCATCCTCATTTAATCGAGGCCAACTAAAGATGATATAGGAATTTGAACAGGATGGAGACTTCTAGTCCTTGTCCCCGACCTGCTAGAAAATTGTCATTCCCGTCCACGTTCTATCGTGATCGTTTAATCAGATACTTTAACTGCTAATAGTAACCCCTGTGCGCGACACGGGGAGACATATCTATTGATACGTGATTCCCATAAATATAAATGGAATATCACTAGTAGTGTTAAAAATGATTGCAAAAAAGTCACCACAATATAGAACATTACACGATTTAGGTAACACATATTCAAAATTTGTAAGAATTTTGATAGAGTTTCACTTGTATTTCGGATAATTACATCCTATAAATATCCAATAATTTAGGTATTTATTTACTGTTGAGCAATATAATTAATTTTGATTAATTTTGATTTAATATTTTATAACAAAAATTAAATTTTAGCTGAAATTTTTAGTTTTAATTAATCTTTATGTTTTTAATTAATTTTATTTTTAAAATAATTAATTATATCTAAAATTAATTAAAGGGTCCAATCTTTTTTTTTTAAAATTTTAATGTTACACGTTCCTTTCAATTTTTACACAAAAATTGAATAATTTAAATTTTATATCACACTAAAATTAAATCCTAAGGAAATTCGTTAATTTTAATTATTTTTATTTCTTCGCTAATTATTTGTAAAAATAATTTAGGGTCATTTTCATGACATCTCCCAATATTTCAAGTTCGTAATAATTGCAATCACATCCCCTTTTTTCAATGTGGAACCCCCCAATCCTTAGAGTAAGTGTCACTGGACCCCCACTGACCGATTCCATTCAATTCAGCGTTAAATTGGCTTTTTCTTATTTTGTGGACTAAAGTTTGGGGGTAAAATTTAGACAATATTTTATTTCATAATTTTAAATCTTTTTGAACTTCACAAATTTTAACATTAATGTGCAATTTAGTTCTAAATCTTGTTAAACATTACAATTTTAACTTTATTTTACAATTTAGTCCTAAATTTTTTTGTTTACAATTTCAACATTTTTTTGAATAATTGGCGGAGATGGTCTATAAATTTTGCCATTGCTAAGAAATTGGTACAAAAAAAAGGTAGAGCTGTATGAATTTCATTGAATTAATTAATTTTATACTAACTTTATTTGGTCTACAACTAATTATATTGAATTTATTTGACACCTATTAAATGATTTTTATCAATAATTTTCAACAGAATAACATTTCTTCATATTAATATCTAATTTCTCAAACTTTTCCTTAGCATTAGAGATGCGTATATTTCAATTTTAACTAACAGTTATTAATAAATATAATTGTTTTATCTCTATAAAATTTTAGTAGAAATTTATCATTGTAAAAGCTATACTGAATATGAGGAAATAATAAAATAAAATAACAAAAATTAAAATTAAAAACCTTGAACATGATGGCTATTTCATTGCCTAGCAACCAGGGGAAGCCTCTGGGCTTGAGATTGCTTGTTATACCAGTAAGATCGAGGGTTTTCCTTCTTATGGGCTTTCCTTTCGATTTGTAGATCAGCAATCAACTAGTTGTACCATCAACAATTAGCTGGTTGTACCAGGTGATGGTACAATCAGCAGGTTATCGCCTACCGACGACTTTGCCTATAGGCAACAAAGTCGGGGAAAAGCTAACTGGATTATTGCTGGTGGGATAGGTGTTGTTGGATTTGGTTAGAGGTGGGGTTTGGCGTGGCTGGTGCAGGGTTTTTTTTTAATTCTTTTTTCAAGTTTGTTTTAATTATATTTAATTATTTTTCTATATTCGGATTATTTTTTATAGTGATATATTCCTACTGAAATTTTATAGATTACATTTATTATTAATTGTTGGTTGAAATCAAAATGTGAATGTGTTTAATTCTAAATAATTTGTTTGAAAAATTATAATATTAATGCGATCAAATTCTACTATGTTGAAAATGGTCGATAGAAATTATTTAATCGGTATCAAATAAATTCAATAAATTAATTATTGACCAAATGAATTAGTATCAAATTAATTAATTCGATGAAATGAATATCATGCTACTATGTTTTATTTCGTATCAATTTCACAGCAACCGTATAATTTATTGACAATTTCCACCAATCTTCCAAAAATAATGTTGAAATTGTGAAATTAAAAAATTTAGGGTCAAATTGAAAGTTAGAATTGTGAAGTTTAAAAAGATTTAGGACTAAATTGCACAATGTTAAACTTTGCGAAGTTTAAAAAGATTTAAAATTGTGAAATAAAAATTAACAAATTATTAATACAAAAATTTCTGTTAATAATTTAAAAGAGTGTGTTTACTGAACTTAGTGGCACAAAGAATTAATGATAAAATAATATAGAGGAATATAGAGGAAAATGATGAGTTAAAAAAGAAAGGATGCAAATTAATGATAGAAAGCACATATAGAGGAATATGGACGAAAATCTATATATATATATATATATATATACATATATATATGGAGCATTTTTTTCCTCCTAAATACATCTTCAATTTTTCCCGCCTACTAAATTTGCTTAATATAATCTTCTATCTGCATATCAAATAATTTATATATATAGAAAATGAGGATTTTTTCTTATTATCTTTTTTATTGCCTTAAATCCATTTCCCATTTAAAACAAACTCTCTTTTTATTATTTTTTTCTCTAATCCATATCCAACTCTCTTTATTTTTTCCTTCCCTAATATATTAATATTAATGTATATAGATTTTATTTCATTATATCTATCCTACTTTACCCAATCTCATAATATCTAAATACTCTCTCTATCATTTTTTCTTCTTTTTTTTTTTTCATTTTCTATGTATAAAAAAAATTTGATTCTATTTTACTCTACTTGATAAGAGCTTTAAAAAAAGTATACTGTCAATATATAAATTTTTATTTTTAAAAAAATTAAAATTTACCACAAATATATAAATTAGTATCTAACTTAAATATAAATTGATATTAATATAGATTAATGACTATTGATGTAATGAGATTTAAAAAAAAAATTGATAATTTGTTACGAACTTAATTGATGTTTGTGCATAAAATATCTTAAAGCTTAGATTCATACAATTCTTAGAACTGTGGTTAAAAAATAAATTATTTATAAATAATAAATTATTTTTATAAATAATTAGCTATAAACAAGAATTAATTAGAATTACTTATATTGCAATTAATTATATTTCTTAGAGTTAATGGATATATTTTCATTGGACAAAAATTGAGATAGTCTTATTAGACGAAAATTAATCAAAATTAATTAAATTGCTAAAACGGGGGAAACATAATTATTTCAAAGAATGAAAAATAATTAAAATTAATTAGATTGCTATGGGGAAGAAAAATGTGGTTACGAAATTAATTTATCGTTTTACGCATTTTAAAATGAAGTTAAGCTAACACCTATAAGATTTTGGATTCTTAGAATTGGGGTGTTACATCTTATTGTAAAGTAAGCCGATTGATCATTAACTTTATTTACTTTTTCAGTTATCATTCTTTTTATAAACATGCTTTCTCTTGATTCTCATATATTTTTGTATTTTCTATAATATTTCTTTTGAGTCACATTTGGTGGCAAAGTATTAACATTTCTTTTTATATAGTTACGAGTGTTTCAAAGGATCTGCTTTTTTTTTAAGTAATAAGCTCCAAAAATAGGTCTTCAAATAGTATTTATTTTTTATTTTGACACTACTCAAACCAACAATTATATAATAATTCTTTGGTTCAATCTATCGCTTTTGGTAGGGAATAAGTCTAAGAATTCTTACTAAATAATTGGTCATCGACTCAATCAATTATTGGAATTATATGACTCAATCAGAATATTTTAATTGGCTTTCAACTATATTAAATATTTATCTAAGTTTCTACCTTCTAAATAAATATTAAGAATCCTACCTACTTTAAATTATTTATTTTATACCGAATTTTTTTATTTGAGATTTTATTTAATTTTTAAATATCATCAATTAGATTGTATATTTTAAGTATTAATCATATATATTTCAATTTATTTGTCTTATTCAAATTAATTAAAATGTTATATCAAATAATTCAATATTGAATATGCCGAATATGTTAAATTAGTAAGCTTATACCTAATATATTAATATACGTATTTAGTATATTTACAAGGCATTTATTGAAGAAATAAAATATCGAAATAAATGTCGTCAATTAAACCATCAGAATGGGCGTGGACGGGGATGAGAATTTTCTAGCGGGCCGTGGCAGGCCGTGGACAGGGAATGAAAGTTTGTAATTCTTATATCATCCTCGCTCGCCCGAGAGTAAATGAGGGTGGACCGGAATGAGGATGAGTGTTTCCCTGCATGGCAGGAACATGGTGTTAGGGTCTGTCCGCCTATACTCACTATATTGCTATTTTTATAATATATCTCTATACTGATTTTATTTCATAATTAAAACTTAAAAATCATTATTTACATATTAATTGTCAATAATGTACATTATGCTAATGTATAATTAATATCTCCCAAAATTTATAATTGCATATAATAAAATGTAAAATAATTTTACATAAAAAACAATGAGCTCTACTAATGTTAGTAGAGTTATTTTAGTATGGTTATTTTGATAACTATACCATTTAATGTTATTTTATTTTGGATTTGTATTAATAGATTAATCTTGCAATGAGTAAAATGTGATATATTATCACAATCACTGTTATGAATTATCAACCCGTGCAAAACATGAGTGTAAATGTTAATTAAGTTGCTATTCTATAGAGAATAGTAAATTAACTTGTGTGGATTTTTGTAAGTAGTTCCTTGCATATTTGTAAGATTGATTAGTATGAAATATAAAAGAAACTCTTTTGAAATGTTTATAAAATTGTTTCGAGTTAAATTATTTAAGTTTATTGTTGAAACTCCTTCTTTATTTTAATTATTTTTTTAGATTTTATGTTAATATTATTAACATCTATCAATATCGTTATTAGTTAAAAAATTTGTCTCTCGTGTAATACGCGGGTGAAACAGCTAGTATAATGAATAAAACAATTAAAAAGTTAAAAAAGGAAAGGTGCAAAGGCGGGAAAAAAGTCTCTTTATATATATATATAGATATAGATTATAGATTGTAGATTAATCACTATTATTATTTGATATTTATTGACTATGAAATGAACCATCAATTATCATTTTCGGCTAAAAATCTTCATTCCACCTCTTCATTCTCTTCATTTCCTACTGCCGTATATTATGTTCATTTCCATCTTCCATGGCCTAATTTCCACCTCCAACGCGTTTTTTACATTTTTAGAGTCCAATGCAAACTGAAGAATCAGTCACTTTTCAAAGGCTATTTCAAGGCTACGGTCGCTTAGTTCTTTGTGTGTTAATTTTCGAATCACCATTCAATTGATGAACATGCGAAAGTTAATTCTAGAAAAAAAGGATATAAAGAAATAAAAGAAAAAGAGGGAAAATGGGGAGAAAAAGAAGAAGGGGCAGCCGAAGAGCTCTAATAAACCTAAACATTTGAGTGAATGGCATCTCCAGCTTTTATCTATAACTCAAATCTAAATTCTTTCCAGCGAACGAAGTGATATTTTCGAAACTAGCATCCGCGTGTACAAATTTAAGATTTTGTTTTTGTTGCTTCTCCATAGGTATTTGGTTGTTATTTGTTTATTTATTTATTTTTTATTAGTATTGCATTCAAATACATAGATGTCATTATGAATATGTGTAGTTATTCTTCACGAATGTGTACTAAACTTCTAATTTATGAATCTAATATTATTTTAGTTTTACTTGATTTCAAAGTTCACTACAATCATTTTCGGATGTAGGTACGATAGATTTGGGTAACCTGGGAGGAAACGAAGGAAAATGATGGTTTAAATTTTATAATTTTGGGAGCTATTCCAAACTTGTGATATATTAGTTATTTTATGTTTTTTTACTAGTTATTTATGCTTTGAAATTCCTACATTATTATTTATTGGACCTTGCTACATCACCATAATAGATGCCATAATGGTTGACATAATGGACATGTGGCATGATCCTACAATTTTAACTACTCTATCACTTTTAGATGGATGGTTATTAAATATGCCAACTGTTATTATGTCAACCATTATGATATTCATTATGGCAGTCTAACATTTCCATTTATGGAAAGTCTGAAACAACATTAACAACCATTTACAATTGAAGTATGATTATATTACTTTGAAGTTTTCTTTTGATGTTGTTGAATTGGTTCCAAAATTTCCTGAACTAACTAGATCAATTTCATATGGATTACCGACTTCAAGTCAATCCTTTAATCTCAACTATAAGAGTTTTTTTTTTAATTGGAAATTATTGTCTTTCGTGATACAGAATAACAGTGATTAATGGTTAGACTCAAAAGTTCCGATGGACAAAAAGACTTATAAGCCAACCATTTATTTATAGCATAAAAAGGCATCATTTTAAAAACTTTTGTTTGTCGTTATTCCTCATCCTTTGAATTTGAGTTCATTCATTTTCTAATTGGTCATTGTGTTCTTTATATAAAGAGGCAAAATTCAATTTTCGTAATTTTTATTTTTAACCAAGATTGACATATCTTTTAGCTAAATGATCATAGACTATTAGCTCATAGAGCACATTGTCAGGCCGTTGTTGTTATTTCAACACAAGTTACGCGCGGCCTTAGTGTTTATAACGTTTGTCTCGTGCAAGACTTAACACTAAGTCAGCCTTCCCGAACAAAGTTGTGAAGTGATGAGAACGTAAAGGAACAAAGGCAAAGTGGAAATATTTAAGAGTCTGTGGGAATACTTTGTATTACAAGATGTTGGATATGTGCTGCCTTGTTATTGGGCTGGAGCTAAATAGGCCGAGAGGAATTGGGCTTGCGTTGATTTAGTTGCTTGATTACTTAAGCCTTATTGCTCGTTCATTCTTGGAGATGGAAAAAGAGTAGAGACGAGAAGGAGAAACACAGAGAAGCCGAGTGATTAGACGAGAGGGTTCTTGAGCATCATCTTCCTCTTGTGAGAAAACCTCTATAATCTTGTTATGTATTGAGTAATACATAGAGATAGAGATATAGAGAGTGAGATCGAGAGAGAGATGCGTTGTATATCGAACCTTGGCTATCGGATTTTGGCCATTCATAGTGGATTGGAGCGAGAACCACCGTCGTGTGGATGCTCAATGGGGAAGTAAGTCGTTGGCCGAACCTCCGGGGTCGAGGACAAAAAATTCTCGTGTTCATGTATTTATTTTTTTGGCTTTTATTGCTTTATTTCGTCGATTATCGTTGATTAGTGTTCAAATCAACCCAACAATGGTATTAGAGCGGTGGTTATGGATTTGAATCGGAAATTTCAACGAATTTTGGGGAGTAATCGGTGATTTAAGGTCTACTGAAATTTGGGGATCTTTTAAATTCCGCCGGCGATGGGCTGTTTCGGTGGTTTCGAGGGTGATCGTTGGTGAAAGGGACCTTCCCAATGATTTGGAGATTTTCGGTGGTGTTTTGGCTGGTTTTTCAGTTTGCAGTAGCTGTGGGTATTTCTCCGGCGGTGTTATCTGGCTTTTCTGACGCGTGGAGGCCAGATCGAGGTTCGTGGTGGATAAGCGAACCGGGTGATGAAGTTTGGGTGTTTTTCGGTGGCGGCGCGTGAATCTTGGCGGTGGTGCGTGCACTTCCGGCGAGGCTGTTTACGGACATGATTCTCTCTCCATTGTGGTGGTTCCATTTTCATCATCATCTGACTGAGATTGTGGTTCGTCTCTGGTCGTTGTGACCGTGGTAAATTCTAACCTTATCTTTCAATGACTTGTTGATTAGGGTGAATTTTTAGTTGAGATGTTACCATTTCTTGAGTTATTATTGTATAGTGCTAGTGTTGGTGTGCTTGAGGATCTTTACTTGTGTAATAGTTGACATTCATGCTTGAGATTAGTCACTTATATGTTAACTGGTTGTTCTTGATTCATTGCATGCTGAGTATATATCACTAATCTTGCACGAGTTTGTGCCTCTCTTGTATTTGTCTAAGTTGACATTGCACATTTGAGGTGAAGTATTTGATATTTGTTGCCTAAAGGTTAGGTGTGTGTATGCATTGAGGTGGAGTTTCTTGACGAGTTTGTGATTTTTGCATCCGCATTTGGTGTATTATCGCTGCATGATTTCATCTTTGTGCTATTTGAGTGATTTAGCATGTTGTTACTTGGTTTTTGAGTTTTTTGAAGAGAGTTTTTCAAAAGTGATCTCAAAACTGTTTTTAAGTGTTTAAAGGGTTTTAAACTGAGTGGTTTTATGCCTTTGTTTCTTGAGATTGTGAACCTTGGGTGGAGCCGGGATTGTTTTCTATGAGAGATAGAATAGAGATAGCAAAAGAAGGGGTAATGAGACGGTTGCATTTATGGTTGAGAGTCTCTTTGATGTTTGCTTTCTGTGCTGTTCTAAGCCTCTTTGTATTGGGTGATACAATGGGCGAGAGCTTAAAATATAGTTGTTCGTGGAACGAAGAGTTAGATCGGGGAGAGGCGTTTTCGAAGAGAGTGGCTATTTTTTGCATACCATATTACCTGTGTTTGCTTATTCTATTTCTTGAGGTGGAGACTATCTTTTCACCTTTTGAATTCTATTTTGAAAAGAGATTTTTCAAAGAGTATGAATTTCAAAAGGAGAGTTTTTTTAGTTTTTATCGTGAGTTTGTGTTTCAAACTGAGTTTTTGATGTTCTTTATACTCTTTGCATTTGAGTTTTGTGTTTGTAGTTTGGAGTTAATTGCTACAAAGTGAAACTTATTTGCTTTTGAGTTTTAGTTCATCATTGTGTGTCTTGGAGTTAAGACATCATTATTGGTTTATCAAAGTCTGACTTTTGATGAGTTTAACCATTTGTTAAATGTTGCTTTCTTCTTCGTGGCTAATTTGTTTCTTCGTGAGAGTTGGAGGAGTTGACTTTCGAGGTAAGAAAGAGTTGATCGTTGCCCTGACAGTGAAGGTAGACTTTGTAGATAGCCTACTGTATCTGGCTATTTTACAAGTGTTCAAATTCAGTTTTAGTATTGGTTTAAATAGGGTTATTTAAACTTGAGATCAAATATTGATTTTGGATTATGTTTTGTAGATACAAGAGCGATGAAACACGATGTTGGTTGAACTTCAAATCCACTAGAAGAGAGTCGGAACCCGGGCAGTAAGGTGGAGATTGTTGGATATGTGCTGCCCTGTTATTGGGCTGGAGCTAAATGGGCCGAGAGGAATTGGGCTTGTGTTGATTTAGTTGCTTGATTACTTAAGCCTTATTGCTCGTTCGTTCTTGGAGATGGAAAAAGAGTAGAGACGAGAAGGAGAAACACAGAGAAGCCGAGTGATTAGACGAGAGAGATGCTAGGGTTCTTGAGCATCATTTTCCTCTTGTGAGAAAACCTTTGTAATCTTGTTATGTATTGAGTAATACATAGAGATAGAGATATAGAGAGTGAGATCGAGAGAGGGATGCGTTGTATATCGAACCTTGGCTACCGGATTTTGGCCATTCATAGTGGATTGGAGCGAGAACCACCGTCGTGTGGATGCTCAACGGGGGAGTAGGCCGTTGGCCGAACCTCCAGGGTCGAGGACCAAGAATTCTCGTGTTCATGTATTTATTTTTCGGCTTTTATTGCTTTATTTCGTCCATTATCATTGATTAGTGTTCGAATCAACCCAACACAAGAGAGCTTAAACTTCTTGGATGGTTGCAAATGAAACTCCCTACCCCTATTTATACTCCACCTCCTCAAATGGACGGTGGAGATCATCTTGATTTAACGGCTAATATCGTGTCTCCAGAATTCTCTACAACTTTCCACTAAAATATTTAAGTTATTTACAATATTTTATACATTACATAATTCTAGATAAAGAACCTAGAATGTTCCATGCTTTATGTAGAAGTCTTTTTAGAGATTTCTCCCGGTATTTCCAACGAGTTCATCACTAGAATCTTCCAAAAAGCCTCGGGTCGTGACAAGATGCTTTATTAGTTCTGAAGCTTCTGAACTATGGAGACAAGTATTTGTTGTGATTCTTTCTTTAAAGATTAAATTGTAAGAGTTCATTAATTGGTCCAATGCAAAACATACTGCGTACTTTTCATGTGATTCGTATGATTTATCTTTTCTCGTTTATGTTGGTTTCATGGTTTAATAATTTCACACAAGAAAGATGTTGGTATAGACTTTGATTACAATTTTTTTGATTAAATAAAAATTTTCATTAGCTAAATAATGATGATCAAGATGGCCTAAACGTTGACAATATGGCCTTAGTTAGCCTATTAAATCTCAGGTGTTGATTTTCTTAACATTCACTTTACCATATTAAAATGTAATAAATTAAAAATCAATTAAAAAAAATTCTCATAACATCTTTACAAAATCACATGTAACACACGTGTTTGTGAGTGGTATATTTAAGTATCGAGTGATCGAATGATCGATTGTTACAATTAATCAAAATTCATGAGTATTTCGGTTATATTTTAAATTGAATAAGTAATTAATTACATCTTTAAATTTTAGTAAATGGTTGTTAAATTTACCGAATAAATTTATGCTACATCAAAATAGCTTTCATTTTTTGACACGAGAGATTAAAGTCTTCTTTGCAATTGAAGGTGTCTAGCTAGTGCTAGCTCTAAACATAGCTATGGACAGAGAAAACACGTAAGAAAAGTTAACAGTAATAACCCACAAAATAGGGGTTCATAGAAACGTCAAGAACTGTGCAGAAAACCACAAGAACTAGACAATAAATAAAAAAAACAATTTATTAGAGAATTATATATGATAAATTGTAGTAGTTGGATTAAATATATGGTGGCAAAATCATAGCCATTGTTTGACGATGTTTCA
Organism: Jasminum sambac; assembly: GCA_018223645.1. Lineage (NCBI taxonomy): Eukaryota > Viridiplantae > Streptophyta > Magnoliopsida > Lamiales > Oleaceae > Jasminum > Jasminum sambac. The sequence continues at coordinate 28,744,598 of CP073651.1, read as the reverse complement.
TTAGTATAAATAAGGTCATATGCTCCTATTTGCATGAAGCAATCAAGAAGTAAATAAAGGTGTTTTGTGTACTACAACTCTCCTCTTTCACCAACTTTATTCTTTCCTAGACTTTTCTTTAAATCCTTCTAGCTTGTTTAGATTTTCAATATTCCAATAAATACTTATTTCTGATAAAAAAAAATTTCATATTTAATTAATATATTTTGAAATATGAAGGTCAATTATAAAAGAAGAAAAGTACTAACTAAAAGTCTGATTGGGAACGCATTTTTCCAAAATTTTCCACTTTTTTCAACTCTTTTCTCTTTCTTAAATTAATCACATCCACATATCTCATCACATCCATAAATCTCAATCACTCAACTCCATTCATTCTCTCTCCTCTTTTACATTAAAAACCTTTAAAAACCATTATAATCTATTCCCAATCACTCTTTAAAATAGACCCCTTTTGACTCTAGGTCTGAAGTGCCCGCCTAACTTACCTCATAGCAAAACTGTCCCTAAAAGAGATTCAGGAAATCACAAAACTTAAAAAGCGACTAATCAACTTGAAAAAACGACTCTCATCTTCAAAACATTACAAACAGTTGAAAAGTGACATACGACCGAGAAAAGTCACAAACATTTGAAAGAAGTGACATTTGTTCGTGACATTCTTTTCGAAATTTGAAACGAATTTTTGAATTCACCATATTTTATTTTGAAGTACGTCAACAAACTCAAGAACATCGACCATTGAATCTAGAAGCAATTCGGATTTTAACTACAAATGCACTAGCTTCCCGATTATCAATCTCATTGTCAATCCAAAAAACCAAATATCCTCCAACACTCAAGCATTATCACCACTTAATTAGACCCAAGATTGCGAAATGCCTTAGCTATTTCCAAGTTCCAACTCTTTCCCAGAATCCTTGTTTACGCCCATTTTGTTGGTCGATTATGGTGATCTTGTAGGAGGTTTTTTTGTTTTACTTCAAGAACTTAAATAAGAGTCCGCCAGTATGCATTCGATACCAAACCTTGATTCTAGGTATTCTTCACTTGAAATTTCTTTGAGAGACAATGATTCAGCTGTAGCGGCACCAATCGCGCCCATATTTGGATTTAAAAATTGCGTAGATCATGATGTTTCTAGTCAGAATGGATAAACATGTCCTCAGTTATGGACCTTTTATTGATCGGTGATGCCGAGCTGTTGCCATACTTAATCTTCAGTTCCTCCATAGAACCACGGTTAATTCCGGCCTCTCAATTGGGCCAACACCTTCTATTTTCTTAACTATTGACTATTTTTTACTTTTTCTACTTTAAAATACTTTCGATCTTTTTCTATTTTCTTTTGAATTAACGACTAATCTCCAAATACATAATCAGGCTAATTAAAATTTTGGATAAATTGCAACCAAGGTCCCTAACCTTTGGGGATGTAACAATGGGGCCCTTAACTTTCAAAATATTGCACCCAAAGTCTATAACCTTTCCAGTGTTAGCCGCATAGATTATCTAATAAAAAATGTTATTTTTTACGGTCAAATGGTCACATTGTTGTAAAATACTAAAATTTCCCTCTAATATATAAGAAACAATTTAAGCTCAATGCATAACTTTTACGGATGTGTGAATTAGTCCTAAATATTTTTAAATTGCACAATTTTACCTTTATTTTTTTAATAATATTTTCATTTGAGTCCACAATTAAAATTATTGGACTATTTTGATCCTAATTAAATAGTTTTTATCGAAAATTGTCATACATTAATATGTATTTGCAGTAACTTTATAACTTTTGAAAAATTCTTTTTGTATTAATATGAACCAACAACTAATAATTAATGTTATTATTATATCTCCATAATACGTAGTTTAAATATCAATAAACATATACTGATGTAACCGAAAAAAGTGGAAATAAAATAAAATAAAATAATTTTCAAAAATCAAAAAGAAAAAACCATCCATTCCCCAAGCCTACCCCAAAGGAAACCCATCCCAATCCTTAAAAAACCAACCAGTGGGATTACCCATGGTTTTCTTACTGCCAACGAGGTCGCGGGCTATCAACGACCTCGTCGGCTGTGAGAAAACCAGGGAAGAAGCCTACAGTAAGCTTTTTAATGGTGAATCGTGAATCATAACCCACTAGGAAATAACCAACCCCCAGGCTTTCCCCCAAATTTTCTTGTCACCGATGAAGTTGCTGGAAGCCCTTCGATTTGTTTTTTTAGGCGTGGGGATGGGGTTCCTTTTGAGTAGAGGGTTGGGGATAGGGGTGGTTTGGGTTGGGTGTTTTTTTCTTTTAATTTTAATTTTAATTTAATTTAATTTCTTTATTTTTTGAAGAAATGTTTTATTTTTTATTTCTATATTTTTGTTGTTAAATTTGACATATTTTTATTAATATTTAAATTATATATTATGGTGATATAACAATAAAATTAATTTTTAGTCTTTGGTTTGTGCTTAATACACGATGAATTTTTCTAAAGTTATAAGGTTAATGCAAATATATTTTAATATATGGAAAATTTTTGATAAAAACTATTTAATATTGATCAAAACAGTTCAATAATTTTAATTGTGGGCCCAAATGAAAATATATAAAATATTAAAGTTAAAATTGTGTAATTTAAAAATTGCACATCCCTAAAAGTTATGCATTGAGCTTAAATTGTTTCTTATTGATTGAATGTGCAAATTTGACATTTTACAACAATTTGACTGTTTGACCGTTAAAATTAATGATTTTTTTAATGAAACGATCTTCGCTGCTAACGTTTGAAAAATTAAAAATTTCAAGTGCGATACTTCTAAGGTTGGGAATTAGGGACCCTGATTGCAATTTACCCTAAATTTTGATATTAGCACCACATTTTAATTATTTTAGAGGCCCTCTATCTTTGTTTATCGTAAAATCTAAATCCAATATTTTTTTGGTCACATTTTCATTTTTTCCCTTTCATTAGCAATACAATTAATCCATAAAAATGATTTTTTTTTTAATTTATGCGGCTGAAATTGAGATAAAAGATTTTATTTGATTTATCTATTAATTATTATTTTTATGTATGTAATACAAATAAAATTTCTTATGTGTTCTTTGTGAAAATTTTAATGAAAATTCATATACGTGCTATATAATAGAAGTAGCTAGATATAAAAATTTTGACTCAAAATAACTTGAGACCAAAATTGCTAAAATAAGTAAAGTTGAGGATCTTTAGTGATATAAATGTGATTTCATTCTAATTTAATGGGGTGTGAATATAATCAGCCAATATATGAAAGTGGCCTAAGTGGTGAAAATAGTTTAGGACTATTTTACCCCATATAATTTTTAAAATTTACCTTTTGACCATTAACAATAATAAAATTTTAATTGCTACATAATTAATTAAGCAATTAATTCAAATGTAAACCTTTTCACCTACGCATCTCTAATAAATATTATTGTTAATATATTATATTTAAAATATAAAATGTTCATATGAGATTTTCAATAAATTGATCCAATGCAGTATAATGTCATTATTTGAAACTTTATAATGTGTTCCAATTCAATTGAACACAAGATCAGATCGATCCTACGTTTTCCATTTTATGACTTAATTCTTGGAAATGTCATTCAACCGTATGTCGTGTTTATGCTTCTATTATTTAAACTTTATGATGCAGGAGAGCTCATACAACATGGACACTATTATAGGCCTATTTATTGGCATGCTCTTCCGTGGTCTTTTTCTAGGTTTATGTTATATTTCTAAATGTGACAAATATTTTTAGACCATTTTCTTACAATTTTTCATATATAGATTTTGACCATTAATTTGAATTTTATAATTATCGTATAATTGTTTGAATTAGTTATAAATCTCTTCACATAAATGTCTTTGGAAAATTTGATTTTAAATATATATATATATATATATATATATATTCGTTAAACTTAACAAAATATCGCATCATGTTTTGAGATATTTTAATACATTCCCCGAGTTAAAAAAAAAAAAAAGATATGTCATTCTTTAAAATTTTAGTGTGCTCCATTTCACTTTAATGTGAGAAAGAATCGTATATTTGCTAGTTTTTCGGTTTCATCTTACAAATCTCGTTTAGTTCAATTTTGTTTTTTTGACGGGTAATCGTTTAGCTCAATTTACTAAAATAGTAGTTGAATAGAACATTGTTTGTTTTCTTGTTTCTAGAAATTCGCTATTATTTTGGATCTCATCCCACAAAAATAATGTGATAATCAGGGAAATGATTTCTTCCCTATAATTAGGAGGATGTCATACCCACAAAATACACATGATCCCTCGATTGGTGGGGACCAGTTGTGGGGCCCATACACATACCCAACCAATCAAGGGGGGCCATGTGTATTTGCGAGTATGATATCCTCCCACTGTGGAGAGGAGATCATTACTGGTGGCAATCAATCGAATATGGTATTTATTGATCAGGTACATTGAGATTGTTAATTTGCAACTTCAAACAAATAGCATTTTTGTAAATTTATACTACCTATTTTATTTATTTGATAATTTTTTTTTTATTGTTTATACCATTTCTCGTCGAGTTTCGATTGCACATTCAAACATTATTTTTTTCAAAATTTTCAACTAAAAACACTCCATTTTGAGATTTAATTTAGCATATCAAATAGAATGTGAATGGATAGGAGTAAGAAATGTTTTTAAGCACATAATAATATTATGCAAAGCAACAAAAAATAAGATAAGCAAATTACCGAATTTTAAAATTGTAACAATATATAAATTCGTGTCAATAGTATTCCTCCCATCTCAATTATATAGACTTATTGATTTTTTCACAAACATTAAGAAACGTTATTGGAAAAGTAAATTTTGCAACTAGTTTCCTTATCCACCTCATTTAATGAGCACTATTAAAAAAGAATGGTTGTTCCTAGGTAAATTAAATAAGGTTATTTTGGTAAATGAACAAAAAAATATTACTTAACATAGAAATAAGATTATATATTTGGGACATTTAGAAAAGGAAAACACGCCTATATATGTAGGATGGAGGGAGTAGTAATTTAACATTTTGAGAACATTCTTGATGAAATAGGCATAACAAATAAATCATTGTTGAAAAGTTTGTAAAATATTGTAAAACAAATAAAAAATTGGCTTCTAATAAAGCATCAATTTTCAAGTTTTCAAATAAGGATCAACTATATTATTTACTAGGAATTCAATTTTAAAATAAAAGCTTATAATTATAATTTACTATGTGACGTAATTGAAGTAGCAGTGGATATATTTTGACTGGTTTAAAAGGGTAGGAATTTACTAAGAGAATTGTTAACTAATAGGAATTTCAAATTTATGAAAAATAGAGTTTAGAGCGTTGCTTATTTATTACTAAGGACCTATTTCAGGATGGAAGATAAGACAAATGAAAATACAAAATATAAACAAGATTGCAACTTTTAATCATGAGGATCATTTAGTATTTTAATGATAAAATATTTTAAGAGTTGGAACTTGATCATAAAGAGTATAGAAACTATATATACTAATATCTAACTCGTGTGTTGCACGAGATGGAAACATTTTAACGAGTACGTCTTATCTATATCTATATATATATAAAAAGAGCATTTTTTCCCTCCAAAACATTAATTTTCTAAAATTTTTAATTAATTTTTAATTCCACATCATTATATTTTTCCTCCCAATATATTTTTCCTAAAATAGACATTATCTTTGCCCTAAATAAACGTTATCCTTTTTAATGATATTCTTTTTATTATATAGACCATCATTATATTCAGCATTAATATTCTTTTTAATTTAATTATAATTATGTTTTTCATTTGTTACTTGACTAATCTCCAATGCATTTATAAATTTTTTATTATGGTTTTTTTTTATATCATTGGGATGAGTCGACATATTATTTCAAAATATAAGTCTAAGGGTGTGTTTGATTGTAAACTCGGAAAATGGTTAGAAGGAAAACGTTTTCCGGGTAAATGAATTCCGGGAAAAGGTTTTTCAGGGAAATGATAGTTGTAGGTGTTTGATTGAGTTAATTTGAAAGTTGGAAAATAATATTATTTTCCTTATTTTTGAGTTTTTTTTAATGAAATTTGATCATTTTCCTTATCTTTATGGTTAAATTAAATTGTCCATTAAAAAAAAGAAAAAAAGTACCAAACTTTTCCCGGAAAGTAAAAACCACCTCCCCCCGAAGGAAAAAAAGTATTTATTATTTATTAAACTAAACGGAAATTGGTTACTGATTCCCCGAGTAGCAATTATTAACTTATATAATGGTTAATTTGAAAAAAACATTTCTCTCTATATTAAAAATATGAATTTAATTAAAAAACTATAGATGAAATTTAAAAGATAAGAGGAGAATTTGATTTCTATAAAGATAAAAACCAATAATTAGATTTTTTTTATATTTCTATTTTATTCATATTTTTTTAAATTAATTAAAAATTAATAATTTTTCTAGAAAATTTATAATTTTTTTGTTTAATTTTTATTTTTCAATAATGTAGAATTTTTCATATTCTATAAACTTTTGTAGGAAAAATAAGGTCAATATATAATCTCGTTGATCACTTATAGTCACAAAAATGTACTTTAACCTTACATTAGGGGCACATTGCGGGGTATTATGAGATTTTCATATATTATTAACTAAAAAATTAAATTAAAAATAAAAAATTATTTTCTTTCGAACTAAAAGGAAACAAGTTATCAGTTCTCCGCAAACAGCCGTTGGCTATAAATTCTACATGCATATAGTATTATTAGTGTTTTATAGAGTCTTACATCCGCTGTTTTCTTGAAACTATGCGATGTGAGATATTTGTTTTTTCCAATAGTGTAGAAAATTATTCATATTCAAATGAGTCAAATCAACAGGTATGCGATTATAATTGAAAATATAATTGAAATGTTAACATAATATTGTTGAACTATTGGAAGTTAGCATCCTCAACTCTTGATATGACAATATATAAATTTGTTTATGACTATTTTTAGATTTATCTAATTATGACACTTTACAGAAGTGATTTTTGTATTTCCGTCTTTAAAAAAAAAAAATCAAATGTGACCTTTTTTTTATATTTTCTTATATGTGAAATTTTAGTTAATGATGAATTGTTTTCTGCCTGACTTAATAATTACGTTGACTTTTTAAATCCAATATAATTTTTTTATATGCAATGTTTTTTTATTTTTATATGCAACCTTTTTTTATTTTGAATAGGTAGATGTGACTTTTTAATTAATTTTAATTATTAAATTAATTTTTCAACAACGTTAAAGACAATTTATTTACTTTTCTCAAAAATTAATATAGGATTACAACTACAATTAATCCAAATTTAAAAACCCTAAATTTAAAAAGAAATGGTCCATCTTGTCTAATCCTAGTAGCTACTGGTGAATCTACAACTATAAATATGTGGAAAAAAAAAACTAAAACATCAAATTCATAAATTTTTTTCCATAAATATGCAATCTCGTTACTTGCATTTTTTACCTGCGCATGATTTTCCTTCTTGGTAATATGGAAATATTATGTTTCCTTTCTTGAATATGGTAAAAAATATATGTATTTTTTTGAATTTATATTTTGGTGGAAAAGTGTGTATTTTTACACACACTTAGGGTCCAACTTTTATGTCTCATTTTAATATATTTTTATGAATAAGAAGAGAGAGAATGAGCAGAGTTGAATGGTAAATATTTAATAGTACATGTGGACCCTACAAGATATGTGGATGTGATTTATTTGACCAAATTTGAATTTTAAAAAGTATGAGAAAGTATGAAGAATAATTAGTATGCAAACACGCAAATACTGTGGTACGAGCTTACTTTCAATAGTTAATTATGAATGAACAGTTTGTCATATGCTTCAAATACTATGGTAAAATGGTGTTTGCAAACTCAATTTGAATTTTAGTACGAGCTTACTTTCAATAGTTAATTATGAATGCACAGTTTTTCATATGCCTCAAATACTATGGTAGAATGGTGTTTGCATACTCACGTTAATATATTTTTATGAGTAAGAATAGAGAAAATGAGTGGAGTTGAATAATGAAGATTTAATAATACAGGTGGACCCTACAAGATATGTGGATGTGATTTATTTGATCAAATTTAAATTTTAAAAAGTATGAGAAAGTATGAAGAATAATTAGTATGCAAACACGCAAGTTTTTATGTTTTGCATTTTCTATATGCATAAAAAATCTCAATCTATTATACTTTGTTCAATTAAATTCAAATTATATTTGTAACTTATCAATTTAGTCCCCCAAATTTGCTTTACTCTTTTTATTTTCAAATTAATATCCGTACTTTATGAAAACAAATTCAATTAAGTTCTAATTTATTTTATATTCTAATCTTGATCAATTTTATCTATAAAAATGACATTTTCATTTTCATTATTATTATTATTATTATTATTATTATTATTATTATTATTATTATCGTTGTCATCATCGTCGTCGTCGTCATCATCATTTATGAGTTATTTTTCTCAATTATATATATTTTAATATTAATACGAATCTAACTAGCAATTACATCGTGTAATTTAATGATGATAAACTGTTAGTCATGTGATGGCCCAACCTTGACCCATTTCCAAGCCCAATTGCTTAAGTGTTGGACCACTTTTGTTGACTCGATATGTATCCCAATTACAGCTGGCCTCTATTAGCATAGACGTGGGATTGCTTTTTGGACTAAGTCTTGTGTCTCTCATTTTAGCTTCCGGGAGAAGATACACGTTTTGCTTCCTTCTCTCTATACTTTGAACTCTCTGATTCTCTTCCCTTTCTTTAGTGAAAATCTAGGTGATTTCACAATTGTAAAAGTTAGGGAATTATAGATCTGTAATTTTCAGATCTAGTTTTTGGAGTTCAAGTGTATGTTTGTTTGTTTTCTTTGTGAAAACTTCATGTTCGAACGTCTTGTGTTCGATCTTGTTTTGGAGACGTTATTCTTGAACATTTTAATCAAAGTTTAATGAATTTCGTTTATACTTTGCGTCGATCTTTGCCCTACAGTGGTATTAGAGCTTGTTTTGATACTGGGGTTTTCAGATCTAGGGTTGTTCGAGTGAGATCTTTGTGATTTCTTGCTATTTCTGTTCAAATCTTCAAAATCTGGTCGAAAATTTTGCTATTGAAAGGGAAATTGAAACTGAGCGAAAACCCTAATTTTTTGTGTGAACAGTGACCGCGGTGACTAACGGGATTTGGCTGGATTTTCTCGCATGGTGAACGGAGTTCGAGCCGTTGCCGGAAAAGCCCAAATTTCTAGAGTTACTGCTGGTCATCACCGGTCTGTTGACTGAGGTATATCTAACCTTCTCTGTAGAATTTAGTATTCTACTGTTGTTATCTCGTATTTGCCTCCGTTGAAGCTTTTTTTGTGGTAATTTCTCGTCTGCCCTTGTCTAAAGTTCCTTTTGAGAACTATAAAAACTGGTGGGGATGGTTGTTAACCCTAAAAGGTTGAGGTAATTATAGAGATTCAGGTAATATTAGTTATTACTTGTTATTTGTTTCTTTTTACTGTTGGGGAAGTTTATGCTTTGCTAGCAATTTATTTTCTACCTGAGTTATTATCTTTGTGATACTGTCTTTTGCCAGCGGTAGTTGCTTTTAGGTTATCTGCTCTTCGTGTGATTTTGTGTGCCTATTTGAAGTTTATTGTGTTCTTAATCAATGGCTTCCACTAAGATTGAAGTTGCAGCCTGGAATGGATCAGGTGACTTCATCTTGTGGCGTCAAAAGATTAAGGTGTTACTTGTTCAAAATAGATGTGCTAAGAGTTTAGATAACATTTGGCCTGTTGGCACAACTGATAAACACAAATCTGATGCTGATGAATTGGCGTGGAGTATTATTTTTTTGCATCTTTCTGATAATGTGCTTAGAAAGATAGGAGAAACTACAACTGCATCTGAAATTTGGAATAAACTTGATGAGCTTTATTTGGCCAAAACTCTTTCAAACAAAGTTTTTCTTTGGAAACAATTTTTCAACTTCAAATTTGATGTTAGTCTTGAACTTGAAGAGAATGTTGATAGGTTCAACCAGATAACTATTGACCTTACTGCTTGTGGTGAAATTTTTTCTGACGATCAGAAAGCAATTTGTTTATTGAATGCCCTGAGTGATAAATATAGAGATGTCAAAAATGGTTTAGAATATGGTGGTCAGTCCTTAACTGTTGACATCATCTATGCTGCCCTTAAAAATCGAGATCTTGAGCTTAAATCTGATCAAATAGAGGCTTTTGTTGCTGAAAATAATTTTTCTAAAAAGAATTTTTAAAAAGGTAAAGAATCTGGTCCTTCTTATCAGGGTCAAACTTTTAACCCTAATAAGAAGAAGAACCAGAATGCATCTTCTTCTTCTTCTGATCAGAACAAAGCTAAGAACAAAAATGCGAAAGATAAGGGTAAGGGTAAAAAGAATGAAATTACTTGCTATTATTGCAACAAGAAAGGTTATCACATTAAAAATTGTTTTAAGAAAATACAAGACGAGGCGTTAGCTGCTAAGTCTCAAGGTGGAGGCAAAAAACATAACAGTGAGGCCAATGAGGTTCATGGTTTTGTGTATATGGCATCTACTGATTTTCAGAATGAATGGGTGCTTGATTCTGGTTGTTTTTTTCATATGTGCCCTTGTGATGACTTATTTTCTGAGTTATCTTATGCTGATTGTGGAACTGTTAAATTGAGGAATGATTTTATGTGCAAAATTGGGGGTGTTGGCAAAATTTCTTTGAAACTTGAAAATGATTTCATTTTAACTTTGAATCAAACCAGGTTTGTACCTGATTTGAAAAGAAATCTGATTTCTTTATGGTCTCTTGATGATGAAGGTTTTGATCTTAGGGTCAAATCTGGATTTACTAGAGGCCTAAAAGATAATCAAGAAATTTTCACTTCTTCAAAGGTTAATGGAATTTATCTTTTAAAAGCCACACCTATTTTCCCTAAGTCTGTAAGTATTGAATCAAATGTTTCAAACAAAACACAACTTTGGCACAAGAGACTATGACATGTGAGTGAGAAAGGTTTGTTTATCTTGCAAAAAGATGATGTTTTTGGTAAAGATACAATTCAAAAATTTTCTTTTTGTGATGAATGTGTCATGGGTAAACAAACCAAGTCTCCATTTGGCAAAGGTTTGCACAAATCCGCACAAATCTTCATGCAGATTTGTGGGGACCTGCCCCAGTTTCAGGTTTTAGATATTTTCTTCTTGTTGTTGATTACTTTTCTAGGAAATCTTGGGTTCTTCTATTGAAGTCTAAGTTCGACACTCTTACTGCTTTCAAAACTTGGTTAAATTTGATTAAAAATCTCAAAAGTAAGAAAGTGAAGGTACTTCAGACTGATAATGGGTTGGAATTTTGCAACCAAGAATTTAATTCCTTCTGTTCTAACCACTCCATCACTAGGCATAGGACTGTCACTTACACATCACAGCAAAATGAGATTGCTGAAAGAACGAATAGGTCTCTTTTGGAGAAAACAAGATGTTTGCTGTTGGAATCTGGCTTGCCCAAAGTGTTTTGGGGAGAGGCAGTAAAAACAGCCTCATTTCTTTTAAATAAATGCCCTTCAATTGCAATTGGTTTCAAAGTACCTGATTTTATTTGGAATGGCTATATGCCTGATTATTCCTCTTTGAAAATCTTTGGTTGCACTGCTTTTTCTCATCAAAAGGAGTCTAAATTAGACTCTAGAACTATAAAATATGTTTTTATAGGCTATGGTGATGGGGTTAAGGGTTATAGATTGTAGGTTAAAGAAAAGGGGGTTATTTTGTTATTATAAGTAGGTCAGTTGTTTTTAATGAGAATGAGTTTCCATGTTTGAAAAACAAATCTGAACCTGTTTTATCTGAAAAGGATTTTGTTGTTTCTGAGCTGAGTTTTGAGAATCCTCTTAGTGAGGACACTCAATTTGATACTCAGTTTCAGGTGGAGCAATCCCCACATGTTTCGCCCACTAATTCACCTCCACAATCTGATGTTGAGGGTGATTCAGGATCTGAAAATGAACCACCTGAGTTCCAAAATTATCAACTTGTTAGAGATAAAGCTAGGAGAACCATAAAACCTCCTACTCGATTTACTGATGATTTTGTATCTTCTTTTGTTCAGCAAGATTTGGTTAATTCTGAACCTCAAACATTCGAAGAAGCTGTTGTTTCTCAAGATGCTGCTAAGTGGATTGCAGCCATGGAGGATGAAATGTCATCCTTCCACAAGAATCAAACCTGGATACTTGTTGATAAACCACATAGCAAGAAATTGGTTGATTGTAAATGGATTTTCAAGGTAAAAAATAGTGAATTTGAACGTGGAAAACCTAGATACAAAGCTAGCCTTGTAGTTAAGGGTTTTACACAAAAAGATGGCATTGATTTTACTAAAATTTTCTCTCCCGTTGTCAAATTCACTACCATTAGAGTCTTACTTGCTTTTGTTTCACAATTTGATCTTGAACTTGAGCAACTTGATGTTAAGACTGCTTTTTTATATGGTATCCTTGATGAAATTATTTACATGAAACAACCTGTTGGTTTTATAAAAAATGGGGCTGAATAGCTTGTGTGTTTGTTGAAAAAATCATTGTATGGTTTGAAACAGGCACCTAGACAGTGCTATAAGAGATTTGACTCTTATAGTCAAAGTTTAGGGTTCAAGAGAAGTCAATATGATGCATGCTTTTACTTCAAAATAAATTCAAATTCTGATTTTCTGTTCTTGTTGCTTTATGTTGATGATATGTTGGTTGTTGGTCCAAAAATGTGTGAAATTAATCAACTTCAAGCTTTATTAAGATCTGAATTTGACATGAAGGATTTAGGACCTGCGTGTAGGATCCTGGGAATGCATATTAATAGAAATAGGGCTAGAGAAGCTTGGTTTCTAAATCAAAAGTCATATGCTGAAAAGATTTTGAAAAAGTTCAATTTCCATGATGCTAAACCTATTTCTTTGCCATTGCCTGCTCATTTCAAACTGTCAAGTGATGATTGTCCCAAAACTGATTTTGAGCATGAAGGAATGTCTAATGTATCTTACTCAAATGCTGTTGGTTCTGTGATGTATTTGATGGTCTCTACAAGACTAGATTTGAGCTATGCGATAAGTGGACTTAGTCGATTCATGAGCAATCCAGGTGAGATTCATTGGGAGGCTTTGAAAAGTCTCTTGAGATACATTAAAGGTACCATCAATCTGGGTTTACTATACCAGAAGCAAAAGGATTGTCTTAAACTTAAAGGCTATGTGGATTCTGATTTTGCAGGTAATTTGGACAATAGAAAGTCCACTTCATATTTCTTTACCTTCAATGGTAGTTGTGTGAGTTGGAAAGCCCTGTTGCAAAAATTAGTTGCTTTGTCTTCAATTGAAGCTGAATACATAGCTGCAATTGATGCTGTGAAAGAATGTCCTTGGTTGAAAGGTTTGCTTGGTGAACTAGGTGTAAAGAATTATGTTGCTGAGATTTTCTTGATAGCCAAAGTGCTCTTTATCTTAGCAAAAATCCAGTTTTTCCATAACAGTCCAAGCACATCGATGTGAAGTTTCACTTCATTCTAGACATTCTGGAAAAAGGAATTATCAACTTGGTGAAAATTCAGACCCAACTCAATCCTACAGATTTAGGGACGAAAGTCATTCCACTGCCAAGTTTAAATGTGCTTTAAATTTTCTTAATATTGTAGCAAATTAGTATTGCTCTTTTGCTGTCCTTTTTTGTTCTGTTGTGTTGTGTTGTTGTTTTGGTTTGCTGTTTTTGCTTTTCAGGTTAACAGGTCCATCAAGGTGGAGATTGTTAGTCATGTGATGGCCCAACCTTGACCCATTTCCAAGCCCAATTGCTCAAGTGTTGGACCACTTTTGTTAACCGGCCCGATATGTATCCCAATTACAGTTGGCTTCTATTAGAATAGACGTGGGATTGCTTTTTGGACTAAGTCTTGTGTCTCTCATTTTAGGCTTCTAGGAGAAGATACACGTTTTGCTTCCTTCTCTCTATACTTTGAACTCTCTGCTTCTCTTCCCTTTCTTTAGTGAAAATCGTGGTGATTTCACAGTTGTAAAAGTTAGGGAATTATAGATCTGTAATTTTCAGATCTAGTTTTTGGAGTTCAAGTGTATGTTCGTTAGTTTTCTTTGTGAAAACTTTATGTTCGAACATCTTGTCTTCGATCTTGTTTTGTAGATTTTATTCTTGAACATTTTAATCAAAGTTTAGTGAATTTCGTTTATACTTTGTGTCGATCTTTGCCCTACATAAACTAGCCAATTACACAATAAAAAAATTTGAACAATAACAGTAATGTTAAATCGTAGTTTTAGAAATAATTTAGACTTTTATTCTTATTACACATAATATGAGAAGCTATTAAGGATAAAGATCAATTTGCATTAGACAATGACTTGATGGAGTTTGAAATTCCACATAGATTTGTGAGAGCATAGGCCGCTCTTAATGATTGTAGGAAACTATACTATTTCTTTAATCAAGTAGTGCACATAATTAGATTCTATAATGATAATAGTGGTATATCATATTAAGTTTAGAAATCATGGTTTGTTATGAATAATTGAGAATAATTTGGTGGTTATGAATTATGAGGAATAATTTGGTGGAGGAATAATTTGGTGGAGGAATAATTTGGTAAAAGATGTAATTATTATATGTGAATGACTATTATACCCTTGATGAAATTATGTAATTACGGTTGTACCATTCGAAGTTTTCCTATAAATAGGGCTTCAGTTATTAATGAAATTGATTCCTGAGAATTCATTCGAATTCATTCTCTCTAAATTCTCTCTATTGTTTTCATACTTTTATAGCACGTTATCAGCACGAGTCTCTAGCCATTTGAGTAATATGAAGGGAGTATGCTCTACAGTTGCATCTTATAGATGATCTTACAGTATCGTAAACCTAATTATTATAAATAACCTAATCCATCTCCAATCAATACTTATCTTTCTTTTCTCTCTTATCTTTTCCCCACTTTCTCACGCCTCACTCTCTATCTTCTCAATCACTCACAGAAAAACATTTATGCAGAGACAAAGAGTTGTGGGCAATTCAAGAATTGGCAAATGGAGGAAATACGTGCATGTTCAATTGCTTCTCCCTAAGAAAAAGGAAAAGGTATATATATTATATTACTTTATACTATAATAATATATTAAACTATAATATTCGCTTTCTCGAGATATAAGGAGCATACATTATCAAAATCAAATTTTCTCGACTCCATTATACTCGATTTAACGAGAGCTTCGATTTGACACCAACATTGATAGGGTAATAACTTCGTTGTTTGAAATATGTTATTATCAAACTTTCAAAATTTACAAATTAGTACACCAACTTTTGAAAAAGTTACAAAATAGTCCTTGAATATTTTGATATTGATAAATTGAAGTAGAAAGGAGATAATTTTCCAATCGTAAAACATTGATAAAATATTTTTGACAATTTTACCTTTCAATTGGAATGGACAATTTTACCCTTAGGTAAAACCGACCTAATTTTGACGACAAGTGAAAAATGGATAGAATATTCATGAAGAAATTCTAAATCCATTGATTATATAAAATGGCTTGAAGTCCATTTGAGTTAAAAGATCGAAATATTAATGTAACTCCCAAGAGTTCAATTACATAATGTACTTATTCTAGAAGGATAAGTATGCTCTTGTAGAAGTAATGAGTATTTGTTCTAGAAGAACAAATGCTCCCGTAGAAGCTAGTTCAATATTTAATTCTCGCACTTTATTTAATGCAATTTAATTCTTGCAATACCTCCTACTTGATGATGGGTTCAACCGTCACTAAACGGAAGGTTTTATATATATCGCACTTTATATGCTAAGTGATGGGTAATACCTTCTACTAAGCGATCCTACTCTCAAGAAGTAGTTAAATATTATGCAATTTAATTCTTGCTATTTAAATTCCGTAAATTTATATTTATTGCAATAATTCCCATAAGGTAGGTTCGACCACCTATTGGAGGAAATTTAATTTCTGCAATTTAAATTTATGCACTTTATAGTTTGAGTATATTTCCAATGTGGTGGGTAATACCACACGATTGGTGTGCATATTTCCAATGTGGTGGATTATACTACACGATTGGTTATAACGAATCCTACTCCAAAAGAAGTAGTTGATCAAATATTCTAATCATACTCTCGAAGAAGTAGACGATGAGAATAAAATTACTTCTTTATATATACCGAATATGAATGGAGAAAATTGAGCAAGTGGTACTTGAAGTTACCATTGGATAAATAGACGAAAGTAAAGTGCTGAATAGATCCCATGTTGATAAATCAAAGAAAATATATCGCATGAAAAGCTTACATGAAGTAATCTTATCGATGATATGAGATTGTATTAATATGAGAATAAAATGCTCTTGAAGAAGCATAATCACTAGATTTCTGTATTTGAATAAAGCCAATATGATATTATTATTACTCCGGAAGAAGTACAAAACAAAGTAAGTGGAACATATTGAGAATATCAAAAGACAGCATTAAACACTCGAAAATATAGAAATGCAAAAGAATATACATCTTGAATCCATAAATGAGGGATGCGTCTCGAGAGTATAAATACTCCGTAACTCGCCACCATCAACATTAGGATTCATAATGAAATATTTAAAGGATCCGAATTTCTTTTTCGCTTGACACTGGTCCGTGGACCGACGGACTGGGCTTCCACAGATTCTTGAACATATGCATGAAATTTGATGAGTAGTTCATCAACAAGATTTACAGCGTAAATAAGTATTTTTCTCACGAATGAGAGATAAACTTATTATTTACACTCGATCTAGAAACGCTAGTAAGCCATCAAAGAAATTATTAATATTCAACAAACCTATTGGTTTGACATGAAAATTCCACCGTACAACGAGGCTATATTGAATATTTCCTCCAAAGGTGTTGTAGCCGCTGGAAGGACAATGAAAGCATCACTATTATTCATCATATACATCATGCAGTTGTGGATGGATTGCGCTTGTAGCCCCAACCCTGCTGGACCCATGGTAGAACTGGCTCCAATTCGAGTATTAGATCCAACTAGATGGAAAGGTATTACGCCAAACTCTTATTCCCCATGATTGTGCGGCCATTATAAGTCTAGCTAAAAGTTTGTTGTTGGTTCCTCCGTATAGTATATTGATTTCTTGTCTCCCTAACTCTTTTACAAGTCGGTTTGCCATATCCACATATTGGATATGGCCTACCAGCTAGATCCACCAAGAATACATACGGTTTTAATCAAGCGAGGTAAAGGCCGACTTGTATGAGATGATTCTAAAATCTCCATATCCATCTCTACTCCTATCTCTCTTTTTGCACTATACTTTTAATGTATGAACATGAGAGATATATGAATCCTCTATTTAAAGAAAAATTTTCAAACCAATAATTGAGTGCACTATTTACTTTTTGACAAATATGAAAGAGAAAAAGGCGTAAATTTTTCTTTAGTGATATGACATATAGTCACAAGTGATTGAAAAATAATATATATCTTAAAATTGAAAAACAATATTTACAAATAAAAGAAATATATTGATCTTTGTTATTACAATCGAGCTTTCTTACATAAATATGGGAAAATCATTATGCTAAATTTTTCTACTAAATTTACAAACAGGATCTTCTAAAGTAAGTTTTTCAAGATCAGAACGCTGCTTGTTGATCTTTGAATTTGGCCCATAAGGCCATTAGCTCACCTTGTACGTGTCCACTAGGATGTGTCTCAAGAGCCCGTTGAATATCATCCAAAGGCTCCTTACTCAATCCATCCTTAATGAACGCTATTTTATCTTCTCGATTTACGGACAAGTACCCCATGCATTTACATCGAGTGTCACATGTCCATCGAGCACACTTGTAGCATCCTCCTAATCTTTTGCTCTCCGCTTCTTTGAAAAACTACTTTACCCATACCAGGCATGTATTTAGAAGGAATTGAAACCTCACCAGATAATCGAACCTTTGCTTCAATCAAGCATCGGATATCTTGTGGGATACCCTTATTCATTAGCATCCTTAATCTTTCCAAATTTACATCGATAAATCCTTTTTAGGATTTTGATCAGAGTGATGGATAGTATTTTCAAGATTTGAGAGCATATGATCCATTATAATGTATAAACCCTTGTTAGGATGAATTTTGCAATAATTTTTATGATTTATTTATAGAATAATACGACGCGTATGAAATAAGACTCGATTTTAAATAAATAATATGAAGCGTAAGAGCTACGATTTCGAATTAAATAATAGCCTGATGTGATGCGTATGAGTCAGAATCTGTTTGAACAAGAGTAGACAATAATGTCACCAAAAGATGATGGAATATGTCGGTGAATTGTTTCTATGATAAATCATATTGAGCACTATACGATACTAGTGAAATCGATATAAGAATTCTATGAACTAGAAGTTCAATAATACTGCTTGCAAAACCTGACCGACCATCCCGTTTAAATAATTATTGAAATCAATATTTCAAGTGAAGAATTAAAAGAATTCTTCAATGATTGTTCTCGATAAATGATGAAATCATTACTAGCCAATATTGGGAATAAATCCCAAATATATCCTGGAATAAAGGATGAGAAGTATGGGCCCACTTCATCCTCCATGTGGACTACTAGATATTATGATATGGATCCACTAGATAGTCACATCGTATATGATTCGTAATTTGAAATTTATTTAAATATTTGCTCACAGATGAGCATGATTTTCAGATTTAATGATAAAGCTAGTAAATGTATATCCCAATACTTGAATAAATCCTCAAGGATTTGAGTATGCGATACAAGTGGGATATTATATGGCAAATTATTTAAAGTCCTCAAATAAATTGCCGATATCGAGAATAGAATGCAAACGGTCTAAATTCCCATATTAAGGTTTGAATGATGAGAACATATATGATTAAAATCATACCAACTGTATGAGTTTTGGTGTTCTAAATTTTCTCAAAGATGAGGGGAGTATTAAAGGTTGAAAATAATATGTGAAATGCATCATGTTATATCCTCGAAATTGAAATACTGAACTTGAAGTTCAAAGATGCATGAAAGGCTATGAACAATCACATATATCGCCTACGATGCTTTGATAAGTTAGCACGCTAGAAGCGTTGATATTTCCCCAATCATATATATCAAAGCAAATTATAAAAGATGGTCTTAATAACGGAGGCATATACTCTTGAAGAGTATATAGACATAACTATATTGTATAATCCTACAAGAGGATTGATAATGAGATATCTCGATAAGTTATGTCGATATGGGGAAAGAAATGAAATTGAAAAGTGTCGACACGATATGAAAATGTAGCGCTACATATGATCAATGATAATGAAAATATTGAGATATATTGAAGATGATAAATGGTGAATGTGAAATCCTTAACTTATGAGATGATGAGATGATGATGACTAGTGCTCAAGTTTAAAGATAAGCATGGTGGTCATTATATGTTGCATGCTCATGAAAGTTAAATTACCGATCGTGTGTGTAGTAGAAAAAGGAAATTAAAGGATCGGATGAGCTAAACCCGTGTTTATGAGTACCCTAAAGGGTGAGCTAAGCCCTGGGAATGAAATAACCTATTAAGTGAGTATTAAATGTTAAATGATATATTTTAAGTGTTAGTTAGTTATGAAGGTTTACTTATATGTTTACATGTTTTTACTATGAATTTATATGCTTTAAATTGTGTGTTTGGAGACATGTGTTCATGGTGAATGTTTTGTAGTTGTGTAAGAAAATTGATGCACTCTAAATGAACGAAGAGTATAAAATCAATGTATATGATACTCATACAAATGTATGAAAGATTTTGAAATGCTTAAAAGATACTTGTATAAAATACGCGTTGCACTCTTTTTCCTTGACTGAGGTTTTATCCCATTGGGTTTTCCTAGCAAGGTTTTTAATGAGGCAACTTTAAAGGCGTATTCACATGAATAATGTACTCTTTTTCCTTCATTAGGTTTTTCCCATGGGTTTTTCCTAATAAGGTTTTAACGAGGCATATTCATGGTATATTGAGAACGATAGGAGAAATTGATACAAAGTGTATCTATTGGATCAAGTTATAATGGAGCTAATGCTTTAGATCCAAACGATGATGATATTGAAATCATTTACCGTAAGTAAAGATATCAGCTTCAAGATATGAAATCAAACTGAGCAAAATTGTACTCTTTTTCCTTCGATCAAGTTTTTTCCCACCGGGTTTTCTTGACAAGGTTTTAACGAGGCAAAGACATGAATACTCCTATACCTGAAGACATCGGGGGAGCAATGTTTTGATGAAGCAAAGATATAACCACTCCAAGCTATCCCGCAATCGGTTTGGAAGTTTTTTTCCCACTGGTTTTTCTCCAAACAAGTCAGTAAGACATTTGTATTAATAGTCATTCAAAGGGGAGTGTTATGAATAATTGAGAATAATTTGGTGGTTATGAATTATGAGGAATAATTTGGTGGAGGAATAATTTGGTAAAAGATGTAATTATTATATGTGAATGACTATTATACCCTTGATGAAATTATGTAATTACGGTTGTACCATTCGAAGTTTTCCTATAAATAGGGCTTCAGTTATTAATGAAATTGATTCCTGAGAATTCATTCGAATTCATTCTCTCTAAATTCTCTCTATTGTTTTCATACTTTTATAACATGGTTCAACTTGTATAATTCTTTTTTGATCTTATTATTTAGGGATGCCTCACTGCTATGTATATTTCTAATTTAGCATAGGTACCTTAATTATTTAGATATTAGTGAATGCATTTTACTGGAAAGTGAAAGAAAATTCAATGTCACACCGGTGCTCATATCTAACATCCAACTTTCTCACAACTTCTCACCAATTTTCAAGTGCTCAATTATTCTTTGAATAAAGAACTCATTTTTAAACGAACTTTTCTTAAGAAATTACCGTTTTTAATTTTAAAACTCTTTATTTCTAATTTGGTGAATAAACTTAATTAAACTACCAAAGAACTCAAACAAATATCAGTTGAAAACCATAACAAAACACAAATTTCCGTAGGAAGTTCGAGTAACGGATTTACAATATTTTTATATAAGCACGTCATACTGTCAAGAGGGCCTAAACAATCAGATGATCATTGATCAATAACTTGAAATTGAAATTTCCGTATGTAAGACATAGACACGAATCTACAATTGTTTCAGCAGATGTCAGGAAAATTTGTTATTAAATTAGATAATTAGAAATCCAGTGTTTGAAATAGCTTGTGAGATCAAAGGTAAAATATGGAGTATTCCGTGAAATTTTCTCCTGTATTGTATTTCCCTGCTTGATGATAATTTAAAATGTAAACTTTACAAAGTATGTTTAGTGTTAGAGGTATTTTTCCCCAAAAGAATATAATGTACCTTGTGGATGGATATAAGATATTACAACTAGTAAAGACATCGAACATCGCATCTTCATTACTATTTTATTATTATTATTTTTAAATTTTTGTATACACATCGAACATCGCATTTTTTATACCCATGTATCTCTCTCTCTCTCTCAATTTGTAGTCTCTCTCGTTTATATTTACGAAACATTCTTTGTAAATTTTACTTGTTTTCTTTCTCTTTTTAAAAAAAATTTTTTTTTTGGTATTTAGTTTTACTTATATTTTTGTTGATTCTAAGAGTAGATTTAAAAAAAAAATTCTTTTTGGTAATATGAAATTATAAAATGCATATTGACATGAAGTTTTTTATTGCACTGGTCGAGATTTTTCACTTCGCCACTATAGAGTCATGAAATGAATATTAATTGAATTCAAAAGATTTTTTAGTATATGAATAAGTGTATTGATTTTAGGATTTGAAATTTGGAGTCAATGCTATACATTTGTTTAGTAAGTTAGGATTTTCGATTTGCAATTCCAATAGCGTTTATTATTTTCCTCAAATTATTGTTTGCTTATCAAGATGCATGCAAAACAACAACAATAATTGAAATAGTATCATTATTTATGTACAGAAAGGTATACTTTTGAAGATCGATAACGAAGTAAATGTACAACTTCTTTAAAGTATGAAAACTTGTAAAGAACTATTATAAAACATGTCTTTTTTTTGAGTTTTGTGCAATTGAATAGTTACCAGGCTCTTATCTTAATGCAATTATTAACTTTTGTCGGGACTACATTGGAAAGATTTCTTGGCTACGCCACTGTCTCCCCTGCTCCACATTTCTATCCCTTTTCTCTACACATCTTTCCATTTCTATTCAACAAAAATAATTACATTCTCTCTATCTTTATCCTCTACAACATCTCCAATTCACAACATTGTGCATTGGAGGTGCTGTAATTTCTCGAACACAACTCCTAGCTTCACTTTGTTTTTACTCAAACCCTAGCACACTCTCTTTACTTCTTTTTTGTTCGTCTTCTTCATCATCATCACTATGTATGACTAATTTTAATTTTGAAAAACTTTAGAAGTCCACGCAAATTTGTGTGACAAAATGCCACACTCTAATAGGATGTGGCATTAAATTACCGTTATATCCCCCTAAATTGGGGACCGGGCCCACCTATTAGGGTGTGGCATTTTACCACACAAATTTTGTGTGGACTTCTAGCATATCTCTTTAATTTTCTTTCTTCTTCTTCCTCATCATCAAAGAGTCCAAATACAAGTAAATTGAAAAGCCGAACTTAAATACTTAATTAATCCCTTTATTAGACTCGTTTCTACTTAATTTTGTCCCATGCTTCAACGACCTAATTAATCACGTCAACATGCAAATATTATTATAGTTCATGCAAACGAAGAATTAATTGCGATATGACTAGTCCTCTATAAGGGCCCATGGCCCAAAAGAATAAAGAATTATAGGCCACAAAAGTAGCTTATAATTGATAGTCAGTCTTCTCCTTGCATTATTGAACTTGCCCACTTGAACTGACGCTGATGAAATATGCATTGTCGAGTGTTTCATTTCATACACCGGAAATAAAATCAGGTCATAATTCCATTTTAAATATATTATAATATTAATGCAACAAACTCAACATTCAACCATTCATGAAAACCAAATTAAATTCTCTACCAAACGAATCTTGTTTGTCCTACGGATTTTTTGAAAAATCAAATTTCTCAAACATTATTTCTGGCCATTAATTATTCTTAATGATGCGATAAAATTTTCAAAATTTTTATTATTTCTCAACATATCCAAAATTATTTCTTCAAGTCTCTCCCAAACAAACTAATTATACCAACTGAAGGACCCACAAAAATTCTATGTACTCCCTGTGTACTGATTAAACATAGATAAAGGACCACAATTAATTGTCATCCTTTATATATACGTGGTCAACTAACTAACTAATAAAGCTTACATTACTTAAGAGAACAATACAATGTTATTCTCCATCTATTTCTTACAGAAAATTACAATTAATATTGTTGAAAATTTAAAATTTACTAGCATTTTGATAGATATATCCAATATTGAACGATGATAGATTATTTTTATTAACAATAATATAATTAAATATGGGCATACTAAGAAATAAAGATAACAAATATAGAAAGTGGACAAAACTTTGGACCAAATAAAAAAAAGTGGAACTATATTTTTGGAACAATGAGAGTAATTAATTTAGAATCGCAAATATTATAGCACGTTAGGATCCGTTCACCATATCTGTCGAGCACATATTAAAAGATATATATACACTTTTTATTTTTAATTAATTGCAATTTAAAGGAGTCATTTCAAAATAATCAAGGGATTGAACAATTGTTAAGGGCTCAAGGTTCTGGGCTCGAATTGCATCCCCGCCCCAATGTTCAAGAGAAAAAATAAAATAAATTCAAAAGCATTAAGAAATTTTCCGAGCAGGCACTATAATTGGAACAGAAATTGCTATGATGCTAATTTTTTGGAAATAATCTCACCAATCGCAATATAGTTGGTAGAGGCGGAGAGATGGGTGCGCCAAGGAGGGCATTGGCCCACCCCAAATCTCATCCACATTCAAACAAGATTGAAAAAAAAAAAATTCCATGCACGATAGACATAAGCTAATCCAATTTCCAAATTATTACTTAAATGCAAAATCGTCTAGCTTCCCACTTCTTTATGTGCGTACAAGCATATTGTAATGTCGGGATGTTTTGTCTGCAATCCTTCAGCTTCTAATCTTATGGTAAGTTGTAAATCTCTTTATCTCTCTAATTATCTTCAAAAATCGCTTCAATATCTCATTTCCTCTATCTCCCAAATTTTAAATTTTCAATACTCTAAACTAGAAAGTAGAAATTAATTGATAAATATTGAGAATTTCATATTCATAATTTATTGACTATTGTAGAGTTGTAGACACCAAATTTGGTGATTTGCGCTACCTTTAAGATCAATCTATGTGACTAATGTTTACTCTCTATATGTGCCTATGAGATAAAATATTAGACTCTAATTTGTACTTTTAAAATTGAATTTGCGATTTGGGAATTTAATTTTTTGATTTATCTTACTTTATCTGAATATTTGAATTATTTGGGATTGTTCATTTGTTATGATGTAATGATAAAGCCATTTTTGAATTTTGTTTGATCATTGAACATAATTTTCTTTGGCTTAAACTTAGATCTCGAATATTTGGATTTTTTGAAAATTGCGTATTAGTTGAACATGATTTTGTAAGCCTTGGTTCGGCTCCCCCTGTTGATAACTCCTGGCTACGCCCGTGGTTGGTTGGTGCCTTCTTTAAATGGTAGGTCATGGTAGCTAAGTTCGCATCCTTTTCATCCTTTCACTTTTCCTCATCCAATCTACCCGAGCCCCACTCCTACCCAGTCCTGTAAAAATGTGCACTTTCCGTTCTCACGGTCTCATTAACCAAAACGAATTATCATCAATTTATGCAGGGTTCATTTAAAAATGTCTGTAAATTTTACTTTTCAACAAGATTTTGACAAAATTTTTATTGGAATCGAAGTAAGTCCCGTGAGACAAAAAAAGTACATAGCAATGTTGCAAATCTCGTAGTTGCAATTATATTCCCAAAATTGATTTTATGTCTACATATTTAATTATCCTTATTACTTCATTCCATCTGTTTACCATACTATATGATGATCATCTATTAGGAAAGAAGATGATAAGTGATTGAAAAGCACTTGATTCGTCTCACAACTGTCGTTTTTTAGTCGGTTTATGTTCATGTAAAAGTATTGTTTTGTGTGTTTTTATTGCTTTTGGTGTTAGGGATCAAGAAGAGTGAAAAGAAGTGGAAAATGATCAAAAAGTGCGAAAAATAGAAATTGGGGACCAAAGTAAACACGATTCAAAAGATGGAGGGCTTCCTATGCAAATACGTTATGGCCATAACCACGTAGGGTTACGCACATGTCCTCCGTTGTGAAGAAATACAAAAATCAATAGAAGCCTAGTTACGGACATAACCTTCAAGAGTT
The DNA here is from genome assembly GCA_018223645.1 of Jasminum sambac. NCBI lineage: Eukaryota > Viridiplantae > Streptophyta > Magnoliopsida > Lamiales > Oleaceae > Jasminum > Jasminum sambac. The sequence continues at coordinate 28,718,993 of CP073651.1, read as the reverse complement.
GCGGCTGTAATCCCCATATACGGTAGAACAAGAAAACAAGCAGAATGCTAGTTACGACCGTAACCTTGATATGCTAAGAAAAGCCCTAATTTGGCCAAAATTTTATTTTCGGTATGAGTTTTCGGTTTCTAGTGCATGAAATTGAGCCTATAATTAGGGGACAAGCTGCAAAACAATGCATACAAGTTTTTAGAGAGAAAAAAGGAGATCAATTGGAGGATTTCAATTGCAAGAAGGACACAAGACAGCGAATTCAACATCTAAAACTCAAGAATTCACTCTAACGATGAGCGGCTAATCTTCTACATCTAGTTCAAGGGGGAAGTTGTTTTGTTCCACTTTGTTTATTCGTCTCCTTGTCAAGTAACGTTATGCTTATTCTTCTTAATTCAATTTGTTACGCTTCTAAACCATATCTAAATTTATGTGATTCATTGATTCAATTTGGCCAGTTGGATTATTTGATTTATGGATTTATGTGATGTGCTAGAGTTAGATCTTTGATCCATAATTGTCATAGATTCTAAGTCGTTGTAGCAATTAAATCTCACATCGATTTAATGACAAATCAACTTAGGTTAATTGATTGCCTAATTTAACATATTCTTCTAGATCTTCATACTAGCAGTGCATTAAATCCTAAGAGCTTGTTTAAGGCTGTCCATTAGCCAGATGTTAATTCAAAGAGTTTGTTTTAAATTAATACACCTAAGGATGAATTAAGATAATCAGAGCTTGTTGATTATTTAGGGTCAATAAATTGAAGGGGAATAGAAACACATTACAAGGAAAAGAATAACAATAGTTGGCGACACAGCCAAGCCCGAGAACTAGGCCTTTCTCTCATTGATTCTCTTAATCTCGTATTTTTTATTTTTATTGTTATTGTTTATGTTTGATTGTCTTTGCCAACCAAATCTTCTAATCATTCTAATTGCTAGAACAATTGAATAAAACATTATTCTCTTGCTGGGTTCAGCCATTACTCTTGATACTACATTTATTTGTTCTAAACCCGAGTAAGGAAATATTATTATTTGGTGCATTACAGCACGCTACCAAAAGATACCGTGATATTATGTTTAAGATTATGATTGTTACAAATAATGTGTGACGGAGCAGATTTCTCCTACTTGTCATCTATATAACTTTTTGCACTGCTAGTAAAACTCAATTTATCACGGATCGTGAGAGAGGTTTTTGTCTACATGAAAGAAAAAGTCAAATGATTGTTTTTCTTCACCTTCTTCGAAAAATCCATCTTTTTCGATGCATCAAAAAAAATTTCAAAAATTATCTATAAGCCGATTATACGGTCTGATTCAACAGCTTATTTGTGGTATAACTCTACTATTTTATGCTATTCCCATTTTTCCAAAACAAAGTTGAAAAGATAGGAAACTTTGTGGAGGAAAATAAATCTCACATGGAAACCTCTTCATTTTGGCCTCATTGTCTTATCTTTATCTCCCACCACGTACCAAAAACTAATATTCCTTTTCCCTTCGAGACTTCAATTTAGCCCCCCTAATTCTCTTAAGTCCTAGCAAAAATGCTGCCTTACAGAGTTGCAGTTACTTCAGTGAAATTGAGGTCCATTATAGGATGTACGTGGTTTATCAAGGTACGAGATAAATCGCTGAATTTATGACAGAATGTGAAATATTGTACTTGCAGACCTATTGAACAGTTGAAGTTGGGGTTATTTCTTTAGTAACATTTGATCTTTATTTTTTATTTTTAGTTAAGAATTGGCCACATGCATAAATGGGACATTTCTTATAAGAATTTATGTAGCTTCAGAGATGATAGACGCTTAAATGAATTCGGCTTGAGATGGTGAATCTTGATCAGGAAAAAACCAGAAAACCCATGTCTGCATATACGTTTGCTAAGAAAAATGATCTTATTTCCACTGCCATGAAGAGAACCAACAAATGGTTTGCTCTTTTTTCACCCTCCTCTAATCAGTTTTACATGGTTTTGCAAGATTGGTTTGATCAATTTTTATGGTTTTAGGAAGCCTAAGATTATGCACATAAGGTGTTTGTTTAAATGCTCAACAAGATATTTTCACAGGGAATCCCAAGCGACATTATTGTTAATGGTAGGGGGGTTCATTTTCACTGCACAAGGTAGAGTATATTATTGTCTCTGATAGCATATATACCATCTGAATTTTGATGTCTTAATGTGAGGAATATGAAATAGTTCATTTGATTCATCTGTTGTACGTGTCTTAAGAATAACAGTTCCCATTAGTCTCAAAATGTGGTAACATAAGGAAGTTAGTTTTGGAATCTACCGAAAATGATCTTGCTGTTATCGAAATCCCCGATATCCTTGGAGGAGAAGAGGCATTTGAGCTTGCTACAAAGTTTTGTTATGGAATTAACTTTGACATCACTATAGAAAACATAGCCATGCTTAGGTGTGTATTAGGGTATCTTGAAATGACAGAAGACTGTGCATGTAGCATCTCATTCGATTTTGCATTTGATTTCGCATATGATTTCGTATGAAATTTGAAATGATATGAATAAGTTTTGAAATGATGATTATGTGTACGATATGTTTACGGCATGTCAATAAGTGTATTTGATGTGTTTGAAAATGATATAGCCTTCAAATTCATGTTACGAAGAAAATTTTAGGAAATTGGGATTTACGGCCATAAATTGTTACGTTACGGCCATAAAAGTGATGTTACGGCCGTAAATTTATTTGATACGGTAGTAAAGGTAAAGAAAAAGATTTGAAATTTTACAGAGAGTTTAGCACGACCGTACATTTTAATTATACGGCCGTAATATAAAGAATACGACTGTAAGACATGATTATACGGCCGTAAACTTCAAAGATGAAAAGATAGAGTTTTTTCAGAAATTGTATATGGCCGTAAAGTGTAATATACGACCGTAAATTGATAAGATACGGCCGTACGTTTTATGTTATGGTTGTAATATTAAAAAAGGGTAAATTTTCAAGGACTTTTATATGGCCACAAGAAATATCGATACGATAGTAATTTTAAGTCGGCATATTGGTTTTTTTAGACTTTTCTTGTTATTTGTTGGTATATATATCAACCAAACTCGGTCCTAGCACTCATAACTCACCTAAGGACACTTCCAAACACCTCTAAGATCTTCAAACTATGTTTGAGATTTGTTATCATCATTATCAACCTTTTGATGACAAAGAAGAAGAGGAAAAGATGGAAAAATGGAGAAGAAAAAGAATAAGGGAAGCTACAAAAGTCATTTGAGCTTGTTTTCTTCAACACAAAGGTAGGTAATAAATGTATTATACATGGAAGAAGGTATGTATCTGCATATATGTGACTTGGTTTGAAAACCATGATTGAAAACCTCAAGTTAGCTTTGTTTGAAAGCTTGTAGCGAATCAATTGAAGTATTTGATTATATATGATATGTTTTGATAATCTCAATATCGTCTTATGCTATATATGAGGAATTCATGATTATGAAGAAATAATACTTTTGCTTATACGATGCCTATATGAATGTGAAACCATGAAAATGTGTTATATGATTTATGTGAGCTACAAACCCTCATAATTTATCTATATATGAAGAAATTTATGAAGACAAAGAGATAATATCCGGTATTAGCGTACTCGCCATAAAGTAATTGACGTATTTGATTATATGACTTGTTTTGATGACTTCAGCATTATGATACGTTATATGTGATACGATACGTTATATATGATACGGCTAGTAAGTTGAAAGCGTAATGTCTTTGTGTATGCGATGAAAACATGACTGTGAGGCATTGTATGTATGATATGAAGCTTTGATGATGAACTTTTATGTAAATGAAGTCAAGGCTTGAAGGTAAGATGTTTGTACACTCATGTTATGATAGCATTTGTGTGTAAGGTTGCCTACCATGTGTTTACACTTATGTGAAAGATATAATACGATAGCCTAAATGGGTGATCTAAGCCCCATATGTGATGTGTTAGCCTAATGGGGGATCTAAGTCCCAATTGTGATATGTGGCATGACCATATATGATATGTGATTCGATGGCGCCAATGTAAACACATGGTTAGCAATAGGACCCAAAGTACGATTGTGACATGTATACGAAATGTGTTTGCATCTGCATCTATTTCCCAATGAGTTTTTATGACCCATTATGTGTTCATCTGTGTTTTTGAAAGATGCAAATCATACAAAGTAAGTGGGAGATGGCGGGGAGTCCTCAAAGCTTTGATGTGTGGAAATGTGTGAGGGAAAAGAGAGACAAACGATCCTGTGATGCTTTCAAATGTAAGTTTGAAATCCTTAGAATTGCTTCACATATAAATAAAAGTTTTGTAAGATAAAAGAAGTGATTTCTATAATGAAATACGAACCTCGGGATTTCAAAATGAAATGTGTGTAATGTCGTCTCTAGCATGCAATATCACATAGGATAAGATTTGTGTATGAGCCCACTACGACAAGAATCACTTACAGTTCAATTTATATGAAATATGAAACGATACGATGTATTATATGTAAAGAAAATGGGGTTTAGAGGGGGCATTACAATGCAGGTTGGGAATCTCATTGGAAGAAAAGAGAAATACCTTCACGAAGTGGTATTAAAGAGCCTTGCTGGCGCTGTGACTGTTTTGCATTCTTTAGAAAACCTTTTTCCCTTAGCGGAAAAGGTGGGATTGGTGAGTCGATGCATAGGCATGATAGCATATATGGCGTGTAAAGATAGCCAATTCAGTGCATCAGGAAGGACCGATAGTGGCAAGAATGATTCGATATCTTCCAAGTTGTCATTGTCCAATACTAAGCCTCCTGTTGATTGGTCAGCTGAAGATTTAACTTTCCTTCGAATTGATTTCTTTCAAAGGGTTCTCATTGCAATGATGTCAAGGGTTTTTGAACAATATGGCCTCGGTCCAATACTAATGCTTTTACATGCCCCTTGAGGTGTAGGTAGGATTTATTTTTCTCACTAAAGCCTAACACATGCACAAATCATTTTAAAAGGGTGGCGGTGAGATACGAGTTCAAGATTCTTGTCTACTCTTATATTGTGTTGAATCAATTGATCTATAAGTTTAATAGATACATCGGTTCTAATTTATATTGTTTAATATTATCTTCAACAATTATATATAATGTTTCTTTCTATTCAAGAATTATTTGGAAAAGATAGGAAGAAAATCGAAGCAAGAGAAGAACAAGAGAAACGGGTTATTTTGGAAACAATAGCTAGCCTTCTTCCCAGAGAGAAGAATGCTACGTCAGTAAGCTTTCTCTTAATGCTTCTTCAAGCTGCAATATATTTAGAAACAACCGTTGCTTGTAGGCTCGACTTGGAAAAGAGGATAGCTATGCAACTAGGACAGGCCGTGTTAGATGATTTACTAATTCCTTCTTACTCCTTCACCGGCGATACATTATTTGATGTGGAAACTTTGTAGAGGATAATGGAAAATTGCCTGGAATATGAAATGGAGGGTAATAGCTTGGGACACAAGAGAGAGGACGAGTATGTTTCTCTTTCACAAAGTGATATGGAGTCCATCACGAGGTTGATGGAAATTTGTCTTGCTGAAATTGCTTCTGACAGCAATTTATCTATCTCAAAGTTTATCGGTGTTGCAGAATTTATTCCTGAACAGTCCCATATAACCGAAGATGGGATGTATAGGGCTATTGACATCTACCTGAAGGTTTTTCCATGCATTTTCTTAATTTATTTCTTAAATCTTCACTGATGAGTAATGACGAATAAATCAACTAGGATTTTGGCTGAGATTGTGGAGAGACAATCCCACAAAGACTGTGAAATAAATAAACAACATATAATACATTGAGTTACTCATCTAAGAGCATCTCCATTGTTGTACTAAAAAAAAGAGCATCTCCATTGCTACGTTGTGAATTGTAGATGAAGTGGCTGTCAGAGAGAGAGAGAGAGAGAGAGAGAGAGATAGGCAGTTTATTTTAATTGAAAAGAAAGAGATGGAAAACATGTGGAAAAAGTGAAAAAAAAGAGAGACGGAAATGATTTAAAAAATAATGATAGAATAATAATAGATGATGTAAAATCGGATGTGTGATGTTGGAAATGGCATGAAAGGCGATTACGAAAAAATAAGAAAAAAGTGAGAGACATATGGATAAGGAAGGGAGAAGTGGGACCCACTATTTTCATTGGTCTCTCACTCACTCTCTCTTTCTCTTCAAATTAGTTGCCATGGAGAATGAAATAGATCACTTGCAATGAAGATGCTGTTAACAAGTTGACCTTTTTGAGATGAAACCCAAATCTTAGTATAGTAGAGCATATTAAGCTTCGATGGGCTAATCAATCCAGCTAAGACTAAAAAATGAGAGCACTGGTTTTAGAATTCATGCGCTTAAATGAACCATAATCTTACACGGTCATGTAAAAGATAATCCAACATTGAAATATCAGGAAGTAATGAACAACATATAAGGCATTGAACTACTTGTCTTAACACCTTTTAAAATGGAACTCCGAGTCTTAATAGGGATTAGAATTTACGATACAATGTTATTTTGCTCTATCTTAATACAAATATGTGATTTTCTGGACTTCTTTGATACTTCTTTTGTTTCATTGATTCTGACAAAGTTCTATAACTTGGTTTGCAGTGGTGATAAACACTGGCATAAATTGTTGAGGCAGAAATTTACCCTTAACAATCGTCTTATTTCTATTTTTGTCTTTTTAACCTCTTAGAAATCGTCCTTTCCAACCTCTTGGACGTCCTTTTTTATCATTGGTGTTGGGAATTTATGCAAATTCCTCAATTTCACGCCGCAGGATCTTTTGTTTAGAGAAAATAAATTGGACAGAAAAATAAAAAGAAGAGGAATTTCGGACTATCAAAACTTTCACTATACGATAAATATTACAACCATATGAAATTTCACTCGCCCAACCCCCAAGTATTACAATGAAAAATAAATCGAACTTAGCCAAGCCTAGTTTTCTACCATTTGAATAACACCGAACGAGTTACAAGAAAACTCTCTAAATAATAAGCTCTCAAATTTTCCTCTACTAAACTGATGTATCTACAAGAGAAAACAAGATCCGATTTATAAGGAAGAAAAATAAATACATAAGGAAGGTCTGGGCAAACAAGTCATACTTGTAATTTTGGCAAGTTCTTTAAGCACAATTTTCTTTCCATAATTTCAATTGTTCTCTTTTTTTATTTTCTTCTTTTGGAATTATTCTTGGCAATATTCTAACAATTGGGAAACAACCTTTTTCTTTACATTTGATTGATCTTCAGGGTACTTAAATGTATAAAACATATGCAAATTCAATGATCCAAATGGCTTGACATGCAAAATATTGCAAGAAAGCTTATAATTTGTTTCATGATTTCATAGAAACTGCTCCATATCTTATTCATTTGGTTCCTTATAATCTCCTGGCTTATCCTTCATTAAGTGACATGGAGAGAAACAAAGTTTACAGTGTGATGGACTGTCAAAAGCTTTCACAAGAAGCTTTTGCACATGCAGCCCAAAACAATCGGCTACCTATCTAGATGTTAGTCCAAGTGTTGTACAACGAGCAACAATGCCTCAGAGGAATAATGGATAGTAGCCTCAGCGACTCTCCTTCTATTCCATTTAAGGCAAATAAATTCTCCACTGACATCTTCCCTGTTTGTGACATTCTTTTTGAAGTCTAAAATGAATTTTTGAATTCACCATATTTTAGTTTGAAGCATGTCAACAAACTCAAGAACATCGACCATCGAATCTCAAACAATTCGGATTATAACTACAAATGCACTTCCCGATTATCAATCTCACTGTCAATCAAAAAAACTAAATATCCTCCAACACTCAAGCATTATCACCACTTAACTAGACCCAAGATTGCCAAAAACACTTAATGCCTTAGCTATTTCCAACTCTTTCCCGAAATCCTTGTTTACGCCCATTTTGTTGGTCAATTAGGGTCATCTTGTAAATGGGGGTTTTTTTTTTTTTTTGTTTTACTTCAAGAACTTGAATGACAGCCCGGCAGTATTCATTCAATACCAAACCTTGATTCTAGGTATTCTTCGCTTGAAATTACTTTGAGAGACAATGAATCAGCTATAGCGACACCAATCGGCCTCACATTTAGACTTAAAAATTGTGTAGATCGTGATGTTTCCAGTCAGCCTTTTCCTTGGTGAAAAGGTAATGGATAAACATATCCTCAGTTATGGACCTTTTATTGATCGATGATGCCAAGCTGTTGCCATACTTAATCTTCAATTCCTCCATAGAAACACGGTTAACGCCTTAATTAGACGCAAGATTGCAAAAAACACTTCATGCCTTAATTATTTCTAACTCTTTCACGGAATCCCTCTTTCTGCCCATTTCGTTGGTCGATTATGGTGATCTTGTAGGAGGTTTTTTTGTTTTCCTTCAGGAACCTAAATGAGATTCCATCAATATTCATTCAATAGCAAATCTTGATTCTAGGTGTTCTTTGATTGAAATTATTTTGAGAGACAATGATTCAGCTGTATTTGTACCAATCACCCCATATTTAGACTTAAAAATTGCTTAGATCACGATGTTTCCAGTAAGCCTTTTCCCTGACGAAAGGGGAACAGATAAACATATCCTTAGTTATGGACCTTTTATTGATCGGTGATGTCGAGCCGTCGCTATACTTAACCTTCAATTCCTCCATAGAAACATGGGTTTCTTTAATTCCCGCCCCTCAGTTGGGCCCATGCCCTCTATTTTCTGGACTCTTGGCTATTTTTTACTTTTTCTATTTTAAAATACTTTCGATCTTTTTCTATTTCTTTTGAATTAACAACTAATCTCCAAATACATAATCAGTCTAATTAAAAGTTTGGATAAATTGCAACCAAGGTCCCTAACCTTTGGGGATGTAACAATGGGATCCTAAACCTTCAAAATATTGCACCCAAAGTCTATAGCCTTTCAAGCGTTAGTAGTAGAGATTATCTTATAAAAAATGTTATTTTTTATGGTCAAATGGTCAAATTGTTGTAAAATGCTAAAATTGCCCCGCTAATATATAAGAAACAATTTAAGCTGAATAATAACTTTTAGGGATGTGTGAATTAGTCCTAAATATTTTTAAATTGCACAATTTTAACTTTCATTTTTAATAATATTTTCATTTGAGTCCACAATTAAAATTATTGAACTATTTTGATCCCAGTTAAATAGTTTTTATCGAAAATTATCATACATTAATATGTATTTGCATTAACTTTTTGATTTTAGAAAAATTCTTTTTGTATTAATACGAACCAACAACTAATAATTAATAATTAATGTTATTATTATATCACCATAATATGTAGTTTAAATATCAATAAACATATACTGATTTAGCCAAAAAAGTGGAAATAAAATAAAATAAAATAATTTTAAAAAACCAAAAAGAAAAAACCCATACATTCCCCAAGCCAACCATGTATCCTCAATCCCCACCCCAAAGGAAACCCATCCCAATCCATAAAAGGACCAACCATGGGGCTTACCCTTGGTTTTCTTGCGACAAGCAACGTCGCAGGTAGTCAACGACCTCGTTGCCTGTGAGAAAACGAGTGAAGAAACCCCCTTGTAAGCTTTTTAATGGTGGATCGTGAATCATAACCCACTAGGAAATAATCAACACATAGGCTTTCCCCCTAATTTTCTTGTTGCCGATGAAGTCGCTGGAAGCCTTTTTGTTTGTTTTTTTGGGAGTGGGGATGGGGTTCCTTTTAAGTAGGGGGTTGGAGATGGGGGTGGTTTGGGTTTGGGTGGTTTTTGTTTTTTTTGTTTTTTTTTTTGAAAAACAATTTTATTTTATTTTATTTCTTTATGTTTTGAAAAAAATGTTGTTTTATTTTTTATTTCTATATTTTTGTTGTTACATTTTGCGTATTTTTACTAATATTTAAATTATATGTTATGCTGATATAACAATAAGATTAATTAATAGTCTTTGGTTCCTTCTTAAAATTGTGTAATTTAAAAATTGCACATCCCTGAAAGTTATGCATTGAACTTAAATTGTTTCTTATTAATTGAAGGTACAATTTTGACATTTTACAATAATTTAACCGTTTGACCATTAAAATTAACGATTTTTTATTGAAACGATCTTCGCTGCTAACGGTTGAAAGATTAAAAATTTCGGGTGCGATACTTTCAAGGTTGGGGACCTCATCGTACAAAGGTTAGGGACCTTGGTTGCAATTTATCCTAATTTTGATAATACCACCACATTTAAATTATTTTAAAGGTCCTCTATCTTTGTTTATCATAAAATCTAAATCCAATATTTTTTTGGTCACATTTTCATTTTTATGTTTTAGTAACAATACAATTAATCCATCAAAATGATTTTTATAGGAATTTATGCGCTGAAATTAAGATAAAAGATTTTCTTTGATTTAACTTTTAATTATTGTTTTTATGTACGTAATACAAATTAGATTTCTTATGTCTTGGTGAAAATTTTAATGAAAATTCCTATACATGCTATATAATAGAATTAGATATAAAAATTTTGACTCAAAATAGCTTGAGACCAAAATTGCTAAAATAAGTAAGTTTAGGATCTTTAGTGATATTTAAATGTGATTTCATTCTAAACTAATGGGGTGCGAATATAATAAGCCAATATATAAAAGTGGCCTAAGTGGTGAAAGTGGTTTAGGACCGTTTTACCCCTGTAATTTTTAAAATTTACCTTTTAACCATTAATTAACAATAATAAAATTTTAATTGGTACATAATTAATCAAGCAATTATAAACCTTTTCACCTACCCGTCTCTAATAAATATTATTGTTAATATATTATATTTATAATATAAATTGTTTATATGAGATTTTCAATAAACTAGCTCCTTCACCCGTGCGTTGCACGGGGGTATAATTCTTTAGATAATAATAGTATTAATATGTGTTAGTCGTGTTAATATAATAAAAAATAAAATAAATAATGAATTGCAACAATAAAATTAATTAATATAACTAATAAAATAATTCTTGGAAAATTTCGACAGAGTTTCCCTCTATTTTGTACCAATTCATCCTGCAAATAATTAGGGAAAACTCACCAAGAAATACAAATTTAATTTACAATACTCTTAAAGACATTAACAATTAAAAGAATCCAAACATAGGACCATCAATAATAGTCAACAACAACACACAAGACAAAAAATAAAAACATCTTCATGTTTTGATGAAAATGATGAATGCACTCAAATATAAGTCACATCCATAATTATCACATAGGATATAAAAATTTGTGCTATTATACGATTGAACTGTATTAAAATAATAAATAAATTTTACATGAACATAACATTTTTGACATTACTTTTACACAAATACTGGAGCTGTAGCACAAAAACTTACAAAAATATTAGAAATAGCATCATATTTTAGATATAATCAATAAAACTCACTAAAAGTGTAATTTTCGACCGCTAAGTACATTGAGTTACCTTTTTGAATCACAGTGCCACTAATGCATATGCCGATGCTTTGTTCCCCACGTGGCGTGAGGGCCCCACGTCGCCCAAAAAGTTTTGAAGCATTTTTTAGTATCTACATTAGATTAGATGAATAATACATAACCGCCCCCTGATGGTGGGGGCCGATGGGGCCATACAAATTTTTGTTTTCCAGCGTGGGTACAGGATCTCCTAATGTATAAATGGAACATATAATCAATTTGTATAACTCCGCCATATTTGTGACGGGAACATTATATCTAGATTTTTTTTAAGAGTGAACATTATACCTAGATCAATATGAGAGTACAAACACAATAATATATAAATAAAATCATTCACTTCACATATCAAACCATGAATGATATAAAAGGATTTGTGTAAAAAAACAAATAAAGTTAACAACATACTTGATGCGATTAGTAAGTATGAAACTATAAATTTAAACAATTCTTTACAGACGACATTTGTGGTCATGATATTTGGACGACCATCGTCATTATATATCACGAACTTTAAACACTTCCTATGCGTTATCCTCGAGGCTGCAACATACCCTTCATATTCAAACCTTTGCTATCCATCGGGTGTTGTGCAGGGGACAAATTTTTCAATATTTTTTCCATATATATTGATTGAATATTGTATTATCATAAGAATTAGAAAGAACAACTAATAATTACTTAAAAGCCTATTTCTCTGCCTTATTATGGTTTGATTCATACTTTAAAATTGTACTAACTCTATATGAATTAGAAAAACAAAAATAATAAAATATAATATAATTTATCACATTTCAAATTATTTTGATTACAAAGATGATGGTGTACGTACTCAGAAGATAATTACAATTTATAATCTAATCTTTGATAATTTAACTCAATAAATATGTACTTTTAGTTTTAAATCTCTCATTTTTTCATATATATTCATTCAACAGTTCATTATGATACAATTAGAATAATAACACAATTCATACTCTTAACTTTTGTATTTCAATATTGCGTAACTAATAACATTGATTCATGACTAAGGTGTCAATTGGACCAACGAGACACTAATTTACTAAGTTAACATGTGAACATTTTGGCACAACAAATAAACGTTTCACGGAAAAAAAAGGTGTGTAGAAAGTACAATTAATCAATGAATTCACATTTACAATTTAAAAAATTGTGCCAACTCAACCAAAAGGTATAAAAAATTAATAATACAAAAAAATTATCATTACGAAGAAATAATAATTATTTTAACAATTTATCGCAAATAATCCATCAAAGTGGGTCAATTCATATTTTAATTTATTTTATACTTGTAAATAGTAATTATTGCATTGCAAATTAATCTACTGCAAAAAAATTAAAAAGTTTATTTGACTTTTACAATTGTGACGAATTATGTGAATTAAAAATTTTAATCAACCATACAACAAAGTATAATTAATTTTCACAATGAACATATTGAAATAAAAACTAAATGATCTAAGGCAAAAAAACTAATAGTGTGAAGAAAGTACAATCAATCCACGGATTTATCTTAACAGTTTAAAATATTGCATCGACTCGTACTAATGATTTTAAAAATTGATAATATAAAAAAATGAAAAAATTTTGTTATTGCAAAAAAACTATAATCGTTTTTTCACACGAAGTGAGTTCGGCACTCTTTTCATTGAAACTATCTTCCATTGCTGAAAAGTATTTTCTATGTAGGCACAAAAAATATATGATCTACGAAAAAACTTTAATAGTGCCAAGAAAGTATGATCGATCAACAGATTTACTTTTAATATTTAAAAAATCATGTTGTCCCATCCCGATGGTATAAAAATTAATTAAAAAAAAGAGAAAATAATCTGCCAATATGAAGAAAGAAATAATTGTTTCAAAGTTGCCAAAAACATCCATCGAATTGGGTCGATTAATATTTTAATTTATTTTATACTTGTAAATAATAATAGTTGCATTACAAATTAATCTATTGCAAAAAATTATAAAGTATATTATATTTTTACAATTACAATGAATTATGTAAACTAAAAATATTAATTAATTGTACAAAAGAAGTATAATTCGCAATGAACATACTGTCATAAAAACCAAATGATCCAAGGAAAAAGTTAATAGTGTGAGGAATGCAAGTTCAATCCATCGACTTGCCTAAACAATTCAAAATATTGTATCGACTCCTATTAGTGGTTTAAAAAATTAATAATATAAAAAAATAAAAAATTTTAATAGTGTGAGTTCAACACTCTTTTGATTGGAACTCTTTCACTTTTGAAAAATATTTTCCACGTGGGCACAAAAAATAAATGATCCAAGAGGAAAATTTAATCGTGTAAAGAAAGTACGATCAATCCATAAATTTACCCTTACTATTTTAAAAATTATGCCGTCTCAACCTAATGGTATAAGAAATGAATGACGAAAAAAAGAGAGAAAAAATAGTTATCATTTTGAAGAAAGAATAATTGTTGCAACAACTTACAAGAAACACTCCATCGAATTGGGTTGATTCATATTTTAATTTATTTTATATTTGTAAACAACAATAGTTGCATTACAAATTAATTTATTGGAAAAAATTATAAAGTATATTGAACTTTCCAATTGTAACAAATTATGTGAACACCATAAAATTGATGAGAACTATAACTCAAATTCAATATAAAATGTTGAAATGCCATAATAGTTCTCAAAGTTGATTAACTACTAATCAAATCCAATAACAAAACCATCCAAACTAATCTAAAATCCGTTTAAAAGATATAACTGTTGAAAGGTAATATTAAAACCCATTTTCCATTAATTATTTCCACTAAAGGATATATGTAATTTGAAAGATATAGATATAGATTCAATTAATTAAAAATACTGGATTAATGTTACAATTGAATGATTAATTAAAAAAATTTAATGTTACATATTTCTTTTAGTTTTTTGTACAAATTTGATGAATCATAATTTTTTATCACATCAAAATGAAATCATAAGAACTTCCTAATTTTAATTAATTTAAATTTTTTAGCTAATTTTATTTTTGAAAATAATTAATTATTGCTAAAACTAAGTAAATGGACCGATCTCATCATATTACAACTTTCTTTTAATTTTTATGTAAAATTTTAGTGACTTTTAATTTTGTATCACACAAAAATTAAATCTTAGCGCAATTGCTAATTTAGATTAATTTCCATTTCTTAGATAATTATTTATCAAAATCAATATTTAGAAAATTGGACCGGATCGGTTGGTACAACCATCTACCGGTCCAAAATTCGATCCGGTTATAGTTTGAAATCTGACTATTAGAAAACTGGTAAAAAATTGATCAACCGACCAGTTCAACTTGGTTTATTTATTTTTATTTTTAGTTTTATTGGTTTTGATTTATTTTTTAATTTTTTTAATTAAAAACGGTTTGGCCCTTCAACCGTTGCTTTCTCCAATTTGCTAATCGGTTCGGTTTTCTAAACATTGATAAAAATAATTAATTATTTAAAAAATTAATTAGTTGATCGAATCAAATTTTTAAATTTTAATGTTATACTTTTCTTTTAAGTTTGTGTAAAAATTTAATGAATGTGAATTTTGTGTCACACAATAATCAAATATTAATAAAATTATTAATTTTAATTAATTTATTTTCTGGAGAATTAATTTTCATCTCGTAGTTAATTATTTATAAAAAGTCTCTTATTCTATATATAAATATAGATCTTTAGATTCATATTAGAATGATATAATAAAATAATAATTATCAATACTTATGCAAGGAAACAAAATCTAGATTTAATATTTAGGCTTTAATATAAATAATAATTTATTGATTTTTTTTTTATGATTGATTATATAATAACTTAATAAAAAAGGAAAAAATCAAAAGACAAAAAATATAGAGAAGATAAGTTCAAATCAGTGGAGATTTGAAAAAATCTAATTTGGGTGAGGATAAAATTCAATATAAATAATAATTAGTTAATTGATTGTTTGAGATTAATTATTAATTATTAAAAAAAGGAAAAAAAATCAAAAGAGACAAAAAAAAAAACTTTATTTTAGGTGAAAAAACTAATTAATCTAATTAAAATATATATTGAAATTTCTCTGCTTTAAAATATGTTAAAATTTCCCTACTTTTTTATATATATAGATTGATCCAATGAGGTATCGTATCATTATTTGAAACTTTATAATGTGTTCCAATCCAATTGAACACAAGATCAGATCGATCCTATGTTTTCCAATATTTTATGACTTAATTCTTGCAAATCTCATTCAACCGTATATCGTATTTATGCTGCTATTATTTAAAATTTATGATGCAGGAGAGCCCATTCAACATGGCCACTGTTATAGGCCTACTCATTGGCATGCTTTTCCATGGTCTTTTTCTAGATTTGTGCTATATTTCTAAATGTGACAAATATTTTTAGATCATTTTTTCTGACAATGTTATATATATATATATATATATATATATATATATATATTAATTGGGAATAGGTTATAGTCAGTGCGGTCCATGGACGACACTGACTTTAGATGAATATATATATTTTTTAAATTGGGAATAGGTTGTCTAGCTGTATTTTTTTTTTTAAATCTTTGTTTATTGGTGACAATAAGTAGTGCTAACCCCCAAGTACCCATGTATCTCTCTCTCTCTCTCTCTCTCAATTTTCAGTCTCTCTCGTTTATATTTATGAAACAATCTTTGTAAATTTTACTTGTTTTCTTTCTCTTTTTTTTTTAAATTTTTTTGGTATTTAGTTTTACTTATATTTTTGTTGATTCTAAGAATAAATTAAAAAAAAAATTCTTTTTGGTAATAAGAAATTATAAAATGCATATTGACATGAAGTTTTTTATTGCACTGGTCGAGATTTCTCACTTCGCCACTGCAGAGTCATGAAATGAATATTAATTGAATTCAAAAGATTTTTTAGTATATGAATAAATGTATTGATTTTAGGATTTGAAATTTGGAGTCAATGTTATACATTTGTTTAGTAAGTTAGGATTTTCGATTTGCAATTCCAATAGCGTTTATTATTTTCCTCAAATTGTTGTTTGCTTATCAAGATGCATGCAAAACAGTGACAACAACAATTGAAATAGTATCATTATTTATGTAGAGAAATGTATACTTTAATTTTGAAGATCGATAACAAAGTAAATGTACAACTTCTTTAAAGTTTGAAAACTTGTAAAGAACTATTGTAAAATATATCTTTTTTGAGTTTTGTGCAATTGAATAGTTACCAGGCTCTTATCTTAATGCAATTATTAACTTTTGTCGGGACCACATTGGAAAGATTTCTTGGCTACGCCACTGTCTCCCCTGCTCCACATTTCCATCCCTTTTCCCTACACATCTTTCCATTTCTATTCGTCAAAAATAGTTACATTCTCTCTATCTTTATCCTCTACAACATCTCCAATTCACAACATTGTGCATTGGAGGTGCTGTAATTTCTCGAACACAACTCCTAGCTTCACTTTGTTTTTACTCAAACCCTAGCACACTCTCTTTACTTCTTTTTTGTTCGTCTTCTTCATCATCATCACTATGCATGACTACTTTTAGTTTTGAAAAACTTTAGAAGTCTACGTAAAATTCTGTGACAAAATATCACACTCTAATAGGATGTGACATCAAATTACCGTTACATCCCCCTAAATTGGGGACGGGGCCCACACCCCTATTAGGGTGTGGTATTTTACCACACAAATTTTGTGTGGACTTCTAGCATATCTCTTTAATTTTCTTTCTTCTTCCTCATCATCATCAAAGTGTCCCAATACAAGTAAATTGAAAAGCAGAACTTAAATACTTAATTAATCACTTTATTAGACTCGTTTCTACTTAATTTTGTCACGACCTAATTAATCACGTCACCATGCAAATATTATTATAGTTCACGCAAACGAAGAATTAATTGCAATATGACTAGTCCTCTATAGGGGCCCATGGCCTAAAAGAGGAAAGAATTATAGGCCACAAAAGTAGCTTATAATTGATAGTCAGTCTTCTCCTTGCATTATTGAACTTGCCCACTTGAACTGACGCTGATGAAATATGCATTGTCGAGCGTTTCATTTCATACACCGGAAATAAAATCAGGTCATAATTCCATTTTAAATATATTATAATATTAATGCAACAAACTCAACATTCAACCATTCATGAAAACCAAATTAAGGGGTTGTTTGATTGGATGTAAATTTTATCCATACGGTATTCCGTGTAAAAATGTGTGGTTAATATTATATTGAGAGATGTGTATGTAGTTGAAAATGTGTATTGGTTATACGAAATTGCGTGCGAATTAGTTTTACACCCAATAGAACAAGCCCTAAATTCTCTACCAAACGAATCTTGTTTGTCCTACGGATTTTTTGAAAAATCAATTTTCTCAAACATTATTTCTGGCCATTAATTATTCTTAATGATGCGATAAAATTTTCAAAATTTTTAAAACGTTTATTTATTTCTCAACATATCCAAAATTATTTCTTTAAGTCTCTCCCAAACAAACTATTTATACCAACTGAAGGACCCACAAAAATTCTATGTACACCCTGTGTACTACTTAAACATGTACATGGTATAATGCTAACCATTAGATATTAGTAGGTACTCACTAGTGACCCACAATTAATTGTTGTCCTTTATAGATACGTGGTCAACTAACTAACTAATATAGCTTACATTACTTAAGAGAACAATACAATGTTATTCTCCATCTCTTTCTTATACAAAAAATTACAATTAATATTGTTGAAAATTTAAAATTTACTAGCATTTTGACAGATATATCCAATATTGAACGATGATAGATTATTTTTATTAACAATAATATAATTAAATATTGGCATATTAAGAAATAAAGATAATGAGTATAGAAAGTGAACAAAACTTTGGACCAAATAAAAAAAAAGTGGAACTATATTTGTGGAACAATGAGAGTAATTAACTTAGAATAGAAAATATTATAGCACGTTAGGATCCGTTCACCATATCTGTCGAGCACATATTAAAAGATATACACTTTTTATTTTTAATTAATTACAATTTAAAGGAGTCATTTCAAAATAATCAAGGGATTGAACAATTGTTAAGGGCTCAAGGTTCTGGGTTCGAATTGTATCCCCGCCCCAATGTTCAAGAGAAAAAATAAAATAAATTCAAAGCATTAAGAAATTTTCCGAGCACGCACTATCATTGGAACAGAAATTGCTATGATGCTAATTTTTTGGAAATAATCTCACCAATCGCAATATAGTTGGCAGAGGCGGAGATAGGGGTGCGCCAAGTAGGGCATTGGCCCACCCCAAATCTGGTCCACATTCAAATAAGATTAAAAAAAAATATTTCCATGCACGATAGACATAAGCTAATCCAATTTCCAAATTATTACTTAAATGCAAAATCATCTAGCTTCCCACTTCTTTACGTGCATACAAGCATATTGTAATGTCGGGATATTTTGTCTGCAATCCTTCAGCTTCTAATCTTATGGTAAGTTGTAAATCTCTTTATCTCTTGTAAATCTCTTTATCTCTCTAATTATCTTCAAAAATCGCCTCAATATCTCGTTGCCTCTATCTCCCAAATTTTAAATTTTCAATACTCTGAACTAGAAAGTAGAAATTAATTGATAAATATTGAGAATTTCATATTCATAATTTATTGACTATTGCAGAGTTGTAGACACCAAATTTGGTGATTTGCGCTACCTTTATTTAAGATCAATCTATGTGACTAATGTTTACTCTCTGTATGTGCCTATGAGATAAAATATTAGACTCTAATTTGTACTTTTAAAATTGAATTTTCGATTTGGGAATTTAATTTTTTTATTTATCTTACTTTATTTGAATATTTGAATTATTTGGGATTGTTCATTTGTTATGATGTAATGATAATGCCATTTTTGAATTTTGTTTGATCATTGAACATAATTTTCTTTGGCTTAAACTTAGATCTCAAATATTTGGATTTTTTTGAAAATTACGTATTAGTTGAACATGATTTTGTAAGCCTTGGTTCGGCTCCCCCCGTTGATAACTCCTGGCTACACCCGTGGTTGGTTGGTGCCGTCTTTAAATGGTAGGTCATGGTAGCTAAGTTCGCATCCCTTTCATCCCTGTCACTTTTCCTTATCAAATCTACCTGAGCCCCACTCCCACCTAGTCCTGTAAAAATGTACACTTTCCGTTCTCACGGTCTCATTGACCAAAATGAATTATCATCAATTTCTGCAGGGTTCATTTAAAAAAGTCTGTAAATTTTACTTTTCAACAAGATTTTGACAAAATTTTTATTGGAATCGAAGTAAGACTCGTGAGACGAAAAAAGTACATAGCAATGTTGCAAATCTCGTAGTTGCAATTATATTCCAAAAATTGATTTTATGTCTGCATATTTAATTATCCTTATTACTTCATTGCATCTGTTTACCATACTATATGATGATCATCTACTAGGAAGGAAGATGATAAGTGATTGAAAAGCACTTGATTCGTCTCACAGCTATCTTTTTTTATTCGGTTTATGTTCATGAAAAAGTATCATTTTGTGTGTTTTTATTGTTTTTGGTGTTAGGGATCAAGAAGAGTGAAAAGAAGTGGAAAATGATCAAAAAGTGCGAAAAAATAGAAATTGGGGACCAAAATAAACAAGATCAAAAGATGGAGGGCCTCCTATGCAAATATGTTATGGCCATAATCACCTAGGGTTACGCACATGTCCTCTGTTGTGAAGAAATGCAAAAATCAATAGAAGCCTAGTAACGGCCGTAACCTTCAAGAGTTACGGTTGTAACCCCCATATACGGTAGAACAAGAAAACAAGCAGAATGCTAGTTACGACAGTAACCTTGATACGCTAAGAAAAGCCCTAATTTGGCCAAAATTTGGGTTTCTAGCGCATGAAATTGAGCCTATATATAATTAGGGGACAAGCTGCAAAGCAATGCATACAAGTTTTTAGAGAGAAAAAGGAGATCAATTGGAGGATTTCAATTGCAAGAAGGACACAAGACGGCGAATTCAACATCTAAAACTCAAGAATTCGCTGTAACAATGAGCGGCTAATCTTCTACATCTAGTTCAAGGAGGAATTGTTCCACTTTGTTTATTCGTCTCCTTGTCAAGTAACGTTATGCTTATTCTTCTTAATTCAATTTGTTACGCTTCTAAACCATATCTGAATTTATATGAGTCATTGATTCAATTTGGCCCGTTGGATTATTTGATTTATGGATTTATGTGATGTGCTAGAATTAGATCTTTGATCCGTAATTGTCATAGATTCTAAGTCGTTGTAGTAATTAAATCTCACATAGACTTAATAACAAATCAACTTAGGTTAATTGATTGCGTAATTCAACATGTTCTTCTAGATCTTCACACTAGCAGTGCATTAAATCATAAGAGCTTGTTTACGGTTGTCCATTAGCCAGATGTTAATTCAACGAGTTTGTTTTGAATTAATACACTTAAGGAAGAATTTACATAATCAGAGCTTGTTGATTATTTAGGGTCGATAAATTGATCGGGAATAGAAACACATTACAAGGAAAAGAATAGCAATAGTTGGCGGCACAGTCGAGCCCGAGAACTAGGTCTTTCTTTCATTGATTATTTTAATCTCGTATTTCTTATTTTTATTGTTATTGTTTATGTTTGATTCTCTTTTCCAACCAAACCTTCTAATCATTCTAATTGCTAGAACAATTGAATAAAACATTGTTCTTTTGCTGGGTTCAACCCTTACTCTTGCTACTATATTTATTTGTTATAAACTCGAGTAAGGAAATATTATTATTTGGTGCATTACGGCACGCTCCCGGAAGATACCGTGATATTATGTTTAAGATTATGATTGTTACAAATAATGTGTGATGGAGCAGATTTTTCCTACGTGTCATCTATATAACTTTTTGCACTGCTAGTAAAACTCAATTTATCACGGATCGTGAGAGAGGTTTTTGTCTATGTGAAAGAAAAAGTCAAATGATTGTTTTTCTTCACCTTCTTCGAAAAATCCATCTTTTTCGATGCATAAAAAAAATTTTCAAAAATTATCTATACACCGATTATACGGTCAGATTCCGCCACTTATTTGTGGTCTAACTCTACTATTTTATGCTATTCCCATTTTGCCACAACGAAGTTGAAAAGATAGGCAACTTTGTGGAGGAAAATAAATCTCACATGGAAACCTCTTCATTTTGGCCTCATTGTCTTATCTCTATCTCCCACCACATACCAAAAACTAAAATTCGTTTTCCCTTTGACACTTCAATTTAGCCCCCTAATTCTCTTAAGTCCTAGCCAAAATGCTGCCTTACCAAGTTACAGTTACTTCAATGAAATTGAGGTCCATTATGGGATGTACGTGGTTTATAAAGGTACGAGATAAATCACTAAATTTATGACAGAATGTGAAATATTGTACTTGCAGACTTGTTGAACAGTTGAAGTTGGGGTTATTTCTTTAGTAACATTTGATCTTTATTTTTTATTTTTAGTTAAGAATTGGCCACATGCATAAATTGGACATTTCTTATAAGAATTTATATAGCTTCAGAGGTGATGGATGCTTAAATGGATTCGGCTTGAGATGGTGAATCTTGATCAGGAGAAAACCACAAAACCCACATTTGCATATACGCTTGCTAAGAAAAATGATCTTATTTCCACTGCCACGAAGAGAACCAGCGAATGGTTTGCTATTTTTTCTCCCTCATCTAATCAGTGTTACATGGTTTTGAAAGATTGGTTTGATCAATTTTGATGGTTTTAGGAAACCTAAGATTATTCACATATGGTGTTTGTTTAAATGCGCAACAAGATATTTTCACAGGAAATCCCAAGCGACATTATTGTTAATGCAGTGGGTTCGTTTTTACTACACCAGGTACAGTATATTATTGTCTCTGATAGCATATATACCATCTGAATTTTGATGTCTTAATGTGAGGAATTTGAAATAGTTCATTTGATTCATCTGTTGTACGTGTCTTAACAATAACAGTTTCCATTAGTCTCAAAATGTGGTTACATAAGGAAGTTAGTTTCGGAATCCACCGAAAGTGATCTTGCTGTTATCGAAATCCCCGATATCCCTCGAGGAGAGGAGGCATTTGAACTTGCTGCAAAGTTTTGTTATGGAATTAAATTTGACATCACTACAGAAAACATAGCCATGCTTAGTTGAGTATTAGGGTATCTTGAAATGACAGAAGACTGCGCATGTAGCACCTCGTTCGATTTTGCATATGATTTCGTATGAAATTTGAAATGATATGAATAAATTTTGAAATGATGATTATGTGTACGATATGTTTACGGCATGTCAATAAGTGTATCTGATGTGTTTGAAAATGATATAGCCTTCAAATTCATGATACGAAGAAAATTTCAGGAAATTGGGATTTACGGCCATAAATTGTTACGTTACGGCCATAAAAGTGATGTTAAGGCCGTAAATTTATTTGATATGGCAGTAAAGGTAAAGAAGAAGATTTGAAATTTTACAGAGAGTTTAGTGCGGCCGTACATTTTAATTATACGGCCGTAATATAAGGAATACGGCTATAAGAAATGATTATACGGCTATAAACTTCAAAGATGAAAATATAGAGTTTTTCAGAAATTGTATATGGTTGTAAGTGTAATATGCGATCGGAAATTGATAAGATACGGCTGTATGTTTTATGTTACGGCTGTAATATTAGAAAGGGTAAATTTTCAAGGACTTTTATATGGCCATAAGAAATATCGATACGACCATAATTTTAAGTCTGCAGATTGGTTTTTTAGACTTTTTCTTGTTATTGGTTGGTATATATATCAACCAAACTCGGTCCTAGCACTCATAACACACCTAAGGACACTTCCAAATACCTCTAAGCTCTTCAAACTAGGTTTGAGATTTGTTATCATCATTATCAACCTTTTGGTGACAAAGAAGAAGACAAAAAAAAAAAAGGAAAAATGGAGAGGAAGAGAATAAGGGAAGCTACAAAAGTCCTTTGAGCTTGTTTTCTTCAACACAAAGGTAGGTAATGAATGTATTATACATGGAAGAAGGTATGTATCTACATATATATGACTTGGTTTGAAAACTGTGATTGAAAACCTCAAGTTAGCTTTGTTTGAAAGCTTGTAATGAATCAATTGAAGTATTTGATTATATGTGATATGTTTTGATAATCTCAATATCGTCTTATGCTGTATGTGAGGAATTCATGATGATGAAGAAATAATACTTTTGCTTTTACGATGCCTATATGAATGTGAAACCATGAAAATGTGTTCATATGATTTATGTGAGCCACAAACCCTCATAATATATCTATATGTGAAGAAATTTATGAAGACAAAGAGACAATATCCGGTATTAGCGTACTCGCCATGAAGTAATTGACGTATTTGATTATATGACTTGTTTTGATGACTTTAGCATTATGATACGTTATATGTGATATGCTACGTTATATATGATACGGCTAGTAAGTTGAAAGCGTAATGTCTTTGTGTATGCGATGAAAACATGAATGTGAGGCCTTGTATGTATGATATGAAGCTTTGACGATGAACTTTTATGTAAATGAAGTCAAGGCTTGAAGGTAAGATGTTTGTACACTCATGCCATGAAAGCATTTGTGTGTAAGGTTGCCTATCATGTGTTTACACTTATGTGAAAGATATGATACGATGGCCTAAATGGGGTATCTAAGCCCCATATGTGATGTGTTAGCCTAATAGAGGATCTAAGCCCCAAATGTGATACGTGGCCTGACCATATATAATACGTGATTCGATGGTGCAATGTAAACACATGGTTAGCAATAGGACCCAAAGTACAATTGTGACATGTATACGACATGTGTTTGCATCTGCATCTATTTTCCAATGAGTCGTTATGACCTATTATGTGTTCATCTGTGTTTTTGAAAGATGCAAATCATACGAAGTAAGTGGGAGATGGTGGGAGTCTTCAAAGCTTTAATGTGTGGAAATGTGTGAGGGAAAAGGGAAACAAACGATCATGTGATGCTTTCAAATGTAAGTTTGAAATCCCTAGAATTACTTCATATATAAACAAAAGTTTTGTAAGATAAAAGAAGTAATTTCTATAACGAAATATGAACTCGGGATTTCACAAATGAAATGTGTGTAATGTCGTCTCTAGCATGTAATATCACAAAGGATAAGATTTGTGTATGAGCCCACTACAATAAGAAGCACTTACATTGCAATTTATATGAAATATGAAACGTTACGATGTATTATATGTAAAGAAGACGGGGTTTAGAGGGGCCATTACAATGCAGTTGGGAATCTCATTGGAAGAACAGAGAAATACCTTTAGGAAGTGGTATTAAATAGCCTTGCTGGCATGTGACTGTTTTGTATTCTTTAGAAAACGTTTTTCCCTTAGCGGAAAAGGTGAGATTGGTGAGTCGATGCATAGGCATGATAGCATATATGGCGTGCAAAGATAGCTAATTCAGCACATCAGGGAGGGCCGATAGTGGCAAGAATGATTCGATATCTTCCAAGTTGTCATTGTCCAATACTAAGCCTCCTGTTTATTGGCCGGTTGAAGATTTAACTGTCCTTTGAATTGATTTCTTTCAAAGGGTTCTCATTGCAACGATGTTAAGGGGTTTTCAACAATACGCCCTCGGTCCAATACTAATGCTACATGGACAAAAGTCTCTATGTGGGTTGGTAAGTTCTTGCTCTATAAACATAGATAATTAGTCACATGGACAAGATTTCTGTTGAACCACTTGATTTACAAGCTTAAACTGACATATATGTTCTAATTGATATCCTTAACATACCCCTTGAGGTGTGGGTAGGATTTAGTTTTCTCAACAAAGCCTAACACATGCACAAATCATTTGAAAATGGTGGCGGTGAGATATGAGTTCAAGATTCTTGCCTACTTTTATATCATGTTGAATCACTTGATCTATAAGTTTAATCGATACATAAGTTCTAATTTATATTGTTTAATATTATCTTCAACAATTATATATAATGTTTCTTTCCATTCAAGAATTATTTGGAAACGATAGGAAGAAAATCGAAGCAAGAGAAGAACAAGAGAAACAGGTTATTTTGGAAACAATAGTGAGCCTTGTTCCAAGAGAAAAGAATGCTATGTCAGTAAGCTTTCTCTTAATGCTTCTTCGAGCTGCAATATATTTAGAAACAACCGTTGCTTGTAGGCTCGACTTGGAAAAAAGGATGGCTATGCAACTAGGACAGGCCGTGTTAGATGATTTACTAATTCATCCTTACTCCTTCACCAGGGATACATTATTTGATGTGGAAACTTTGTAGAGGACAGTGGAAAATTACCTGGAATATGAAATGGAGGGTAATAGCTTGGGACACAAGAGAGAGGGAGAGTATGTTTCTCCTTCAGAAAGTGATATCGAGTCCATCACAAGGTTGATGGAAACTTATCTTGCTGAAATTACTTCTAACAGCAATTCATCTATCTCAAAGTTTATCAGTGTTGCAGAACTTATTCCTGAACAGTCCCGTATAACAGAAGACGGCATGTATAGGGCCATTGACATCTACTTGAAGGTTTTCCATGCATTTTCTTAATTTATTTCTTAAATCTTCACTGATGAGTAATAGCGAATAAATCAACTAGGATTTTGGTTGAGATTGTGGAGAGATAATCCCACAAAGACTATGAAATAAATAAACAACATATAATACATTGAGTTACTCATCTAAGAACATCTCCATTGTTGTACTAAAAAAAAGAGCATCTCCATTGCTATATTGTTTATTGTAGATAAAGTGGTTGAGAGAGAAAGAGAAAGAAAGAGAGAGAGAGAGAGAGAGAGAGAGAGATAGGCAGTTTATTTTAATTGAAAAGAAATAGATAGAAAAGGTGTGGAAAAAGTGAAAAAAGAGAGATGGAAATGATTTAAAGAATAACGATAAAATAATAATAGATGATGTGAAATCGGATGCGTGATGTTGGAAATGGCATGAAGGATGATTAAGAAAAAATAAGAAAAAAGTGAGAGACATATGGATAATGAAGGGAGAACTGGGACCCACTATTTTCATTGGTTTCTCACTCATTCTCTCTCTCTTCAAATTAGTTGCCATGGAGAATGAAATAGATGACTTGCAATGAAGATGTTGTTGACAAGTTGACCTTTTTCAGATGAAACCCAAATCTTAGTACAGTAGAGCATATTAAGCTTCGATGGGCTAACCAATTCGGCTAAGACTAAAAAGTGAGAGCACTGGTTTTAGAATTCATGCGCTTAAATGAACCATCATCTTATACGATCATGTAAAAGATAAATCCTACATTGAAATATTAGGAAGTAATAAACTACATATAAGGCATTGAACTACTTGTCTTAACACCTTTTAAAATGGAATTCCGAGTCTTAGTAGAGATTAGAACTTACGATACAATGTTATTTTGCTCTATCTTAATACAAATATGTGATTTTCTGGACTTTTTGATACTTCTTTAGTTTCATTGATTCTAACAAAGTTCTATCACTTAGTTTGTAGTGGTGATAAACATTGGCATAAATTGTTGAGGTAGAAATTTACCCTTAACAATCGTCTTATTTCTATTTTTGTCTTTTTAACCTCTTAGAAATCGTCCTTTCCAACCTCTTGCATGTCCTTTTTTTTTATCATTGGTGTTGGAAATTTATGCAAATTCCTCAATTTTGCGCCGCAGGATCTTTTGTTTAGAGAAAATAAATTGGACAAAAAAATAAAAAGAAGATGAATTTCAGACTATCAAAACTTCACTATACGATAAATATTACAACCATATGGAATTGTAATCGCCCAACCCCCAAATATTACAAGGAAAAATAAATCGAACTTACCCAAACCTAGTTTTCTATCCTTTGAATAACACCCAAAGAGTTATAAGAAAACTCTCTAAATAATAAGCTCTCAAATTTTCCTCTACTAGATTGATGTATCTACAAGAAAAAACAAGATCCCGATTTATAAGGAAGAAAAATGACATAAGGAAGGTCTGGGCCTACAAGTTATACTTGTAATTTTGGCAAGTTCTTTAAGCACAATTTTCTTTACATAATTTCAATTGTTCTATTTTTTCTTTTTTTCGTTTGGAATTATTTTTGGCAATATTCTACCAATTGGGAAACAACCTTTTTCACCTATTCACATTTGATTGATCTTCAGGGTGCTTGAATGTATAAAACATATGCAAATTCAACGATCCAAATGGCTTGACATGCAAAATATTGCAAGAAAGCTTATAATTTGTTTCATGATTTCACAGAAACTGCTCCATATCTTATTCATTTGGTTCCTTATAATCTCCTAGCTTATCCTTCATTAAGTGACATGGAGAGAAAGAAAGTTTGCAGTGTGATGGACTGTCAAAAGCTTTCACAAGAAGCTTTTGCACATGCAGCCCAAAACAATCTGCTACCCGTCCAGATGGTAGTCAAAGTGCTGTACCATGAGCAACAACGCCTCAGAGGAGTAATGGACAGTAGCCTATGCAACTATTCTTGTATTCCATTTATGGAAAATAAATTCTCCAATGACATCTTCCCTGTTTGTGACATTCTTTTTGAAGTTTGAAATGAATTTTTGAATTTACCATATTTTAGTTTGAAGCATGTCAACAAACTCAAGAACATCGACCACCGAATCTCGAAACAATTCAAATTACAACTACAGATGCACTTCCTGATTATCAATCTCACTGTCAATCAAAAAAACTAAATATCCTCCAACACTCAAGAATTATCACCACTTAATTAGATCCAAGATTGCGAAAAACACTTAATGCCTTAACTATTTCCAACTCTTTCCCGAAATCCTTGTTTACGCCCATTTTGTTGGTCGATTATGGTGATCTTGTAGGGGGTTTTTTGTTTTACTTCAAGAACTTGAATGAGAGTTTGTCAGTATGCATTCAATACCAAACCTTGATTCTAGGTATTCTTCACTTGAAATTACTTGAGAGACAATGATTCAGCTGTAACGGCACCAATCGCCCCATATTTAGACTTAAAAATTGTATAGATCGTGATGTTTCCAATCAGCCTTTTCCTTGGCAAAATGGGAATGGATAAACATATCCTCAGTTATGGACCTTTTATTGATCGGTGATGCCATGCTGTTGCCATACTTAATCTTCAATTCCTCCATAGAAACACGGTTAATGCCTTAATTAGACCCAAGATTGCAAAATACACTTAATGCATTAATTATTTCCGACTCTTTCACAGAATCCTGCTTTCTGCCCATTTTGTTGGTTGATTATGGTGATCTTGTAGGACGTTTTTTTGTTTTCCTTCAAGAACATGAATTAGAGTCCATCTATATTCATTCAATAGCAAATCTTGATTCTAGGTATTCTTTGATTGAAATTATTTTGAGAGACAATGATTCAATTGTCTCGTACCAATCGCCCCATATTTAGACTGAAAAATTGCTTAGATCATGATGTTTCCAGTTAGCCTTTTCCTTGACGAAAAGGGAACGGATAAACATATCCTTAGTTGTGGACCTTTTATTGATCGGTGATGTCGAGCCGTCACTATACTTAACCTTCAAGTCCTCCATAGAAATATAGGTTTCTTTAATTCCCACCCCTCAGTTGGGCCCATGCCCTTTATTTTCTTGACTATTGACTATTTTTTACTTTTTCTATTTTAAAATACTTTCGATCTTTTTCTATTTCTTTTGAATTAACGACTAATCTCCAAATACATAATCAGTCTAATTAAAAATTTGGATAAATTCCAACCACGGTCCCTAACCTTTGGGGATGTAACAATGGGATCCTAAACCTTTAAAATATTGCACCCAAAGTCTATAACCTTTCAAGCGTTAGTAGTAGAGATTATCTTATAAAAATGTTATTTTTTATGGTCAAACGATCAAATTGTTGTAAAATGCTAAAATTGCCCCGTTAACATATAAGAAACAATTTAGGCTCAATGCATAACTTTTAGGGGTGTGTGAATTAGTCCTAAATCTTTTTAAATTGCACAATTTTAACTTTCATTTTTTAATAATATTTTCATTTGAGTCCACAATTAAAATTACGGAACTATTTTGATCCCAATTAAATAGTTTTTATCAAAAATTCTCATACATTATTATGTATTTGCAGTAACTGTTTGGATTTTTGAAAATTCTTTTTGTATTAATATGAACCAACAAATAATAATTAATAATTAATGTAATTATTATACCTCCATAATATATAGTTTAAATATCAATAAACATATACTGATGTAGCTGAAAAAGTGGAAATAAAATTAAAAAAAATTATTTTAAAAATCAAAAAGAAAAAAACCCATACATTCCCCAAACCAACCCTGTATCCCCAATCCCCACCCCAAAGGAAACCCATCCCAATCCATTAAAAAACCAACCATGGGGCTTAGCCTTTGTTTTCTTGTGGCAAGCAAGGTCGCGGGTAGTCAACGACCTCCTTGCCGATGAGAAAACGAGCGAAGAAATCCCCTAGTAAGCTTTTTAATGGTGGATCGTGAATCATAACCCACTAGGAAATAATCAACCCACAGGCTTTCCCCCTAATTTTCTTGTTGCCGATGGGGTTCCTTTTGAGTAGGGGGTTGTGGATGGGGGTGGTTTGGGTTTGGGTGGTTTTTGTTTTTGTTGTTTTTGAAAAACAATTTTATTTTATTTTATTTCTTTATGTTTTGAAAAAAATGTTGTTTTATTTTTTATTTCTATATTTTTGTTGTTACATTCTGCATATTTTTACTAATATTTAAATTATATATTATGGTGATATAACAATAAGATTAATTATTAGTCTTTGGTTCATACTTAAAATTGTGTAATTTAAAAATTGCACATCCCTAAAAGTTATGCATTGAACTTAAATTGTTTCTTATTGATTAAAGGTACAATTTTGACATTTTACAATAATTTGACCGTTTGACCATTAAAATTAACGATTTTTAAATGAAACAATCTCCGCTGCTAACGTTTAAAAGATTAAAAATTTCAGGTGCGATACTTTGAAGGTTGGGGACCTCATCGTACAAAGGTTAGGGACCCTGGTTGCAATTTATCCTAATTTTGATATTACCACCACATTTTAATTATTTTAGAGGTCCTCTATCTTTGTTTATCGTAAAATCTAAATCCAATATTTTTTTGGTCAAATTTTCATTTTTTACCTTTTATTAACAATACAATTAATCCATAAAAATGTTTTTTGTTCAATTTATGCGCTTGAAATTAAGATAAAAGATTTTCTTTGATTTATCTTTTAATTACTGTTTTTATGTATGTAATACAAATAAGATTTCTTATGTCTTCTTGGTGAAAATTTTAATGAAAATTCCTATACATGCTATATAATAGAAGTAGATACCAAATTTTGACTCAAAATAGCTTGATATCAAAGTTGCTAAAATAAATAAGTTTAGGATCTTTAGCGATATTTAAATGTGATTTCATTCTAAACTAATGGGGTGCGAATATAATCAGCCAATATATAAAAGTGGCCTAAGTGGTGAAAGTGGTTTAGGACCATTTTACCTCTGTAATTTTTAAAATTTACCTTTTAACCATTAACAATAATAAAATTTTAATTGGCACATAATTAATCAAGCAATTATAAACCTTTTCACCTTCCCGTCTCTAATAAATATTGTTGTTAATATATTATATTTAAAATATAAAATGTTTGCCTGAGATTTTCAATAAAATAAATTGATCCAATGAGGTATCGTATCATTATTTGAAAGTTTATAATGTGTTCCAATTCAATTGAACACAAGATCAGATCGATCCTACGTTTTCCATTTTATGATTTAATTCTTGCAAATCTCATTCAACCGTATATCGTATTTATTCTGCTATTATTTAAAATTTATGATGCAGGAGAGCACAGACAACATGGACACTGTTATAGGCCTATTTATTGGCATGCTCTTCCATGGTCTTTTTCTAGATTTATGCTATATTTCTAAATGTGACAAATATTTTTAGATCATTTTTTCTTACAATATTATATATATATATATATATATATATATATATGACCATTAATTGAATTTTGTAATTATCGTATAATTGGTTGAATTAGTTATAAATCTCTTCACATAAATGTGTTTGGAAATTTTGATTTTAACTACATATATTCGTTAAACTTAACAAAATGCCACATTTTTTTTGGAAATATTTTAATACATTCCCCGAGTTCAAAAAAAAAAAAAAAACAAGCATATCGTTCTTTAATATTTTGGTGTGCTCCATTTCACTTTAACGTGAGAACAAATTGTATATTTGCTTGTTTTGGGGTTTCGTCTTACAAATCTCGTTTAGTTCAATTTTTATTTTTTATTTTTCTAGGGGGGGAAGGGTAATCGTTCAGCTCAATTTACTAAAACAATAAGTCGAATAGAACATTGTTTGTTTTCTTGTTTCTCGAAATTTGCAATTATTTTGCATCTCATCCCATGAAAACAACGTGGCAATCAATCGAATATGGTATTTATTGATCGATTAGGGACATTGATATTGTTTGCTACAACTTTAAATAAATATCATTTTTGTAATTATCATTTTATACTACCTATTTTATTGATTTGACAATTTTTTAATTGTTTATAGTCGATTTTCGATTACACATTCAAATAATTTTTTTTTTTCAAAATTTTCAACTAAAAACACCCCATTTTAAGATTTAATTTAGTATATCAAATAGAAAGTGAATGGATAGGGATAAGAATTATTTTTTAAGCACATAATATTATGCAAAGCAACAAAAAATAAGTTAAGCAAACTACCGATTTTTAAAATTGTGACAATATATAAATTCGTGTCAATAGTACTCTCCCCATCATAATTATATAGGCTTATTGATTTTTTTCACAAAAATTAAGAAAATTTATTGGAAAAGCAAATTTTACAACTAATTTCCTTATCTATCTCATTTAATGAGCACTAGTATATCGCTCATGCGATATACGGGAACAATTAAATTTATGTACGATGAATAATTGATATAAAATTATAAATATAAATGCTGAATTACATAATTGATATAAATTATGCATAGGAGATTGTATAATTGTAAATAATTATTGAAATCTATAATATTTATATTATAGTCAATGCAACAAATGTAGAGTAAATTTACAATTGTAATTATAAAAATTCAAGTGTATCACATAATTAAGAAGCTTATTAAAACGTGTAACTTTAATTCTAATTGGCATGCATAGCATTGCACAACAATGCTCATGGAGATTAATTAATTGTAAATGAACCATTGTGAATGAATATATAAAAATTATTCGACTATCAAAACGTGTCTTTCTAATTGGTATATATCAAATTTATATTGAACACTTTTTTCTCTCTGAAATAGACATTACATACTCTAAATTTTATGATTTTGTGCGTTCTTTTTGTGATTAGCTGTAATTATTACTTAATTTTAACTCTATTGTATAAGAAGTATTATACTTAATTTTGTACAACTTAAATTTATAGTAATACCGATAATTTTTTGCATCTACATAATTCATTTGATTTCTTTCCATTTGCGTAAATTGTATGTTAATTGTAGAAAGAAAAATTTTTTATTTTTAATTTTATATACTTAGAAAAGGTAAAACTTGTGCAATGCAAAATCAAGTTAGTGAGCATATCATATTAACTGTATTAAAAATGAAAAACGTCATTTAATTTTTTTAATTGGAAACTGTGTGTCGTATTGGCACTGCCAAGAAAGCGTCCGCCAAGCGTGACACTTCAATTATAATAATATAACGATTAATAAATTACTATTTTACTTAAAAGTAAATAAATTATTCAACATAAATCCAGTTATAATTTTAACCGCTCACTATTGATTTTAAAAAAGAAAAACAGTAAAAAATACCCACTATTTTTGATAGACCAATTCACGTAACCAAGCAAAACCACCAAAACTTGCAATTTTATCACTATAAAATTAAATAAAAAATATTTATTATTTAATATTTTGAATTAGAACTTTAAAAATGAAGTTATATTTAAAGTTTTTCCAAAAAACTTTTTTTCTCATTGAATGTTTGTTTGAAATACTGGTTTATTTTCAATTATGTTTTTAATTACTACTAATTCATATTGGTTTATTTCTAAAACTAATTTTATAATTTTATTAAAATATTTAATGTGTGCCTCGTTGACATCTTTACCTACATGGACTTCACAATTAATTATTATAATATAAAGATTGTTCAAAAATAATAGTTGTTCCTAAGCAAATTAAATAAGGTTTTTTTGATAAATGAACAAAAAAATATTGCTTAATATAAAAATAAGACTATATATTTGGGACATCGAGAAAAGAAAATAAGCCTATATATGCGAAATGGATGGAGTAGTAATTTGACATTTATGAGAACATTCTTGATGAAATAACTATGGGGATAAAAAATAAATCATTGTTGAAAAGTTTATAAAATATTATAAAACAAATAAAAAATTGGCTTCTAATTAAGCATCAATTTTCAAGTTTTCAAATAAGAAGCAACTATATTATTTATTTGGAATTCAATTTTGAAATAAAAGATTATAACTATAATTTACTATGTGAGGTAATTGAAGTGGCAGTGTATATATTTTGGCTGGTTTAGAAGGGTAGGAATTTACTAAGAGAATTGTTATCTAATAGGATTTCAAATTCAGGAAAAATAGAGTTTAGAGTGTTGCTTATTTACTACTAAGGATCTATTTCAAGATGGAAGATAAGACAAATGAAAATATGCAAAATAAACAAAATTGCAACTTTAATCATGAGGATCATTTAGCATTCTAATGATACAATATTTTAAGAGTTGGAACTTGGTCATAAAGAGTATATAAACTATATATATTATTACTATCGCTAATCATCACTATATATCATCATCACTACTTATATTATTATTATTATTATTATTATTATTATTATTATTATTATTATTATTATTATGATTATTACTATTATTATATAAACGTGTGAACCTATTTTTGCCTTATAAGAATTTTGTAATTACTAATCCATCCTTAATTCATTAATTAAAAAAAAAAAAACCTCTCCGCCTTCCTTTTCTTTTGTTTTTATTTTCAACTCTCAACCTCACACTTTTTTCACTAATACTAATACTAATACTAATGCTAATACTGAACATACAAATTGATAAATGCGTGAATGAGTTGGAAAAAAACTCTTTTCTTTCCTTTTCTTTTCTTTTTATTTTTGACTCTCGCTCTCAAATTTTTTCTTTTGCGAAATCGACATCATGTTCAAATGTCTCAATTTGAATTTTAGTGTATGTACGAGCTTACTTTCAACAGTTAGTTGTGAACATGCAGTTTGTCATATGCCTCAAATACTACAATAAAAGTCATGTTTTTACATTTTTCATTTTCTATATATATATAACCTCAATCTATTATATTTCGTTCAATTAAATCCAAATTATATTTTTAACTTGTCAATTTAGTCCCTCATATTTTCTTTACTCCTTTTATTTTCAAATTAATATCCTTACTTTATGTAAAAAAATTCAATTAGGTTCTAATTTATTTTATATTCTAATCTTGATCAATTTTATCTACAAAAATGACATTTTCATTATTATTGTTATTATTATTATTATTGCTGTTATCATCATCATCATCATCATCATCATCATCATCATCATCATTTATGAGTTATTTTTCTGAATTATATATATTCTAATGTTAATACGAATCTAACGAGCAATTGCATCGTGTAATGTAATGATGATAAACTTTAGCCAATTACACAATCAAAAAATTTGAACAATAACAATAATGTTAAATCTGTAGTTTTAGAAAAATTTAGATTTTTATTCTTATTAAACATAATATGAGAAGCTATTAAGGATAAACTTCAATTTGGATTAGACAATGACTTGATGGAGTTTGAAATTCCACATAGATTTGTTTTGTGAGAGCATAGGCCGGTCTTAATGATTGTGGGAAACTGTACTGTTTCTTTAATCAAGTAGTGTGCAGAATTAAATTCTATAATGATAATATTGTTATATCATATTAAGTTTAGAAATCATGGTTCAACTTGTATAATTCTTTTTTGATCGTATTATTTAGGGATGCCTCACGGCTATGTATATTTCTAATTTAGCATAGGTACCTAATTATTTAGATATTAGTGAAATGATTTTACTGAAAAATGAAAGAAAATTCAATGTCACACCGGTGCTCATCTCTAACATCCAACTTTATCACAACTTCTCACCAATTTTCGAGTGCTCAATTATTCTTTGAATACAGAATTTATTTTTAAACTAATTTTTCTTAATAAATTACCGTTTTTAATTTCAAAACTTTTTATTTCTAATTTGGTGAATAAACTTAATTAAACTACCAAAGAACTCAAAAAAATATCAGTTGAAAACCATAACAATACACAAATCTCCGTAGGAAGTTCGAGTAACAGATTTACAATATTTTTATAAATACGTCATACTATCAAGAAGGCCTAAACAGTTAGATGATCAATAACTTGAAATTGAAATTTCCGTATGTAAGACATAGACACGAATCTATAATTGTTTCAGCAGATGTCAGGAAAAATTGCAATAAAATTTTATAATTAGAAATCCAGTGTTTTTGAAATTTTCTCCTGTATTGTATTTCCCTTGATGATAATTTAAAATGTAAACTTTACACAGTATATTAAGTGTTAGAGGAATTTTGCCCCAAAAGAATATAATGTACCGTGTGGATGGTCGGATGGATATAAGATATTACAGCTAATATGGACATCCAATATCACATCTTCCATTGCTATTTTATTTATATCTTTAAATTTTTTTCTACCACTTCCCTCATTGGAGCAACCAGGTTATAGTCAGTGCAGTCCATGGGCCGCACTGACTTTAGATGAATGCATATTTTTTTTAATTGGGAATATGTTGTCCAACTGTATTTTTTTAGATCGTTGTTCATTGGTGAGCACGAGTAGTACTGTTAACCCCCAATTACCCATGTGTCTCTCTCTGTCAATTTTCGGTCTCTCTAGTTTATATTTATGAAACATTCTTTATAAATTATACTTGTTTTCTCTCTCTTTTCTTATTCTTTTTTTTATTTAGTTTTACTTATATTTTTGTTGATTCTAAGAGTAGAATTTTTTTTTTTTAAAAAAATCTTTTTGGTAATATGAAATTATAAAATGCATATTGATATGAAGTTTTTTATCGCATTGGTCGAGATTTCTCACTCCGCCACTGTAGAGTCATGAAATGAATATTAATTGAATTCAAAAAGATTTTTTAGTATATGAATAAGTGTATTGATTTTAGGAAATTCCGAGTCAATGTTATACATTTGTTTAGTAAGTCAGGATTTTCGGTTTTCGATTTGCAATACAAACAGCGTTTATTATTTTCCTGAAATTGTTGTTTGCTTATCAAGATGCATGCGAAACAGCGACAGCAACAATTGAAAGAATATCATTATTTATGTAGAGAAATGTATACTTTTGAAGATCGATAACGAAGTAAGTGTACAGCTTCTTTAAAGTATGAAAACTTATAAAGAATATTGTAAGGCATGTCTTTTTTAAGTTTTGTGCAATTGAATAGTAACTAGGCTCTTATGTTACATATTGCTATTATTAACTTTTGTTCGGACCAGATTGGAAAAATTTCTTGGTTACGCCACTATCTCCTCTCCTCCTCATTTCCCATCTTTTTTCTCTACGATCTTTCCATTTTTATTCGATAAATATAATTACAGTCTTTCTATCTCTATCCTCTACAACATCTCCAATTCAGAATATTGCGCATTGGAGGTGCTATAATTCCTTGAACACAACTCGTGAGCTTCGCTTTGTTTTTATTCAAACCCTAGCACACCCTCTCTTTACTTCTCCTTTTTGGTTCGTCTTCTCCCTCATCATCACTATGTATGACTACTTTTAATTTTCTTTCTTCATCATCATCATCAAAGTGTCCGAATACAAGTAAATTGAAAAGCCGAACTTAAATACTTAATTAATCCCTTTGTTAGACTTGTTTATACTTGATTTTGTCACATGCTTCAACGACCTAATTAATTACGTAACCATGGAAGTTATATATAGACATATAGTTAGTGCAAACGAAGACTTAATTGCGATATGACTAGCCCTCTATAAGGGCCCATGGCCTAAAAGAGGAAAGAATTATAGGCCACAAAAGTAGCTTATAATTGATAGTCGGTCTTCTCCTTGCATTATTGAACATACCCACTTGAACTGACACTGATGAAATCTGCATGTCGAGTGTTTCATTTCGTACACCGGAAATAAAATCAGATCATAATTCCATTTTAAATATATTATAATATTAATGCAACAAACTCAACATTCAACCATCCATGAAAACCAAATTAAATTCTCTACCAAACGAATCTTGTTTGTCCTACGGATTTTTCAAAAATCAATTTTCTCAAACATTATTTCTGGCCATTAATTATTCTTAATGATGTGATAAAATTTTCAAAATTTTTAAAACGTTTATTTATTTCTCAACATATCCAAAATTATTTCTTTAAGTCTCTCCCAAACAAACTATTTATACCAACCGAAGGACCCACGAAAATTCCATGTACTCCCTGTGTACTAAACAACATACATGGTATAATGGTAACCATTAGATATTAGTAGGTACTCACTAGTGACCCAATATACAAAGGACCACAATTAATTGTCGTCCTTTATATATGCGTGGTCAATTAACTAACTAAGAGCATCTCCAGCACACTCTTTAAACTTAAAATACTTTTTAATTTAAAGATTGCCTTGTAAAATTATCTCCACAAATTTCTTTAAATTGGGGCTTTTAGTTTAGAGAGTGGGTTTGCTCTTCAAATTGGAGAACCAAACTCACTCTTTATATTTGGTTTTGTATTTACCCATTTAACGATTCACACCTCTAGATATATTCTTTATTTGGATTTATATTTACCCATTTAACGATTCACACCTCTCTAGATATATTTATTTATTGACTTTTACAAATTTAGATCAATTGCAAAATTCAATACTTCTACCTGCACAAATATAAAGAGTGTGTTGGAACATATAAAAAAACCCACTCTCTAAATTAATAAATACTCTTTATTTCTTAAAAGATACTCTTTAAATATAAAGAGGCTATTGGAGTTGCTCTAATATAATTGGAAGGTGAAAAAAAAAACTAATATAGCTTATATTACTTAAGAGAATAATACAATGTTACTCTCCATCTCTTTCTTACAGAAAATTGCAATTAATATTATTGATAATTTAAAATTTACTAGTATTTTGACAAATATATCCAATATTGAAAGATGATAGTTTATTTTTATTAACAATAATCTAATTAAATATGGGCATATTAAGAAATAAAGATAATGAATATAGAAAGTGGACAAAATTTTGGAACAAAAAAAAAAAAAAAAGAGTGGAACTATATTTGTGGAACACAATTATTATCTATTGCTCGATTGGACATGGTTTATTGTATTCATTTAACATATGTCATCTCAGAATTGGATGTATGATATAATCACCTAGACATTATCCAATACTGAGATGACATATGTTAATTGGACACACTAAATCCGTGCTCAATTGAGCACTAGATCATAATTTTTGTGGAACAACGAGAGTAATTAACTTAGAATAGCAAATCTTATAGCACATTAAGATCCGTTCACCATAGCTGTCAAGCACATATTAAAATATGTACACTTTTTATTTTTAATAAATTACAGTTTAAAGGAGTCATTTCAAAATAATCAAGGGATTGAACAATTGTTAAGGGCTCAAGGTCCTGGGTTCGAATTGCATCTCCACCCCAATGTTCCCCAATAAAGGAAAAAAAAAATTATCAAAAGCATTAAGAAATTTTCCGAGCAGGCACTATCATTGGAACAGAAATTGCTATGATGTTAATTTTTTGAAACATGCATTAAATGGAGCGTATGCCGTGTCACAATTGAACCTTGAAAATAATCTCACCAATCGTAATATAGTTGGTGCCTTCTTTAAATGGTAGGTCATGGCAGCTAAGATTGCATCCCTTTCACTTTTCCTCATCAAATCTACTTGAACCCCACTCCCACCCCTTCCTGCTAAAATGTATACTTTCCGTTCTCACGGTCTCATTAACCAAAATGAATTATCATCATTTGCTGTAGGGTACATTTAAAAAATTCCATAAATTTTACTTTTTGACAAGATTTTTATTGAAATAGAAATAAGTCTATATATCTCCGTGAGACGAAAAAAGTGCATAGCAATGCCGCAAATCGCGTAGTTGCAATTATATTCCCAAAATTGATTTTATGTCTACATATTTAATTACCCTTATTACTTCACTCCACCTGTTTACCATACTATATGATGATCATCGAGTAGGAAGGAAGATGATAAGTGCTTGAAAAGCACTTAATTCGTCTCCTAATTGTCCTTTTTTTTAAATTTAGTTTATGTTTATGTAAAAGTATCGTTTTGTGTACTTTTATTGTTTTTGGTGTCAGAGGATCAAAAAGAGTGAAAAAAAAAGTGAAAATGACCAAAAAGTGTGAAAAAATAGAAATTGGAGACCGAAGTAAACACGATTAGAAGATGGAGGCCTCCTATGCAAATACGTTACGGCCTGAGCCACCTAGGGTTACGGACATGTTCCCCGTTGTGAAGAAAACAAAATTCAGTGGAAGCCTAGTTACGGCCGTAACCTTCAAGAGTTATGGCCGTAACCCCCATATACAGCAGAAGAAAATTAACAAGCAAAATGCTAGTAATACGCTGAGAGAAGCTTTAGTTGGCCAGAATTCCATTTTCGGTATGATTTCTGGGCTTCGTGTGCATGAAATTGAGCCCATAATTAGGGGACAAGCTGTAAAACAATACATTGAAGTTTTTAGAGAAAAAAAGGAGATTAATTAGAGGATTTCAATTGCAAGAAGGACATAAGACGCTGAATTTAAG
Organism: Jasminum sambac; assembly: GCA_018223645.1. Taxonomy (NCBI): domain Eukaryota; kingdom Viridiplantae; phylum Streptophyta; class Magnoliopsida; order Lamiales; family Oleaceae; genus Jasminum; species Jasminum sambac. The sequence goes on along the minus strand of CP073651.1, from coordinate 28,678,425 downwards.
ATCTAAAACTCAAGAATTCACTGTGCCCATGAGCGGCTAATCTTCTACATCTAGTTCAATGGAGAAGTTGTGTCGTTCCACTTTGTTTATTTGTCTCCTTGTGAAGTAACGTTATGTTTTTTCGATCTTTTTAATTCGATTTGTTAATTTGTTATGCTTTTAAATCAGATCTGAATTTATATGATTCATTGATTCAATTTGGCCAGTTGGATTGTTTGATTTATGGATTTATGTGATGTGCTATAATTAGATATTTGATCCGTAATTGTCATAGATTCTGATTCATTGTAGCAATTAAATCTCCGCAAATTGAATAACAAATCAACTTATGTTATTAGGTTCGAACTTGTGAAATTGATTGCCTAATTCAACCTATTCTTCTAGATCTTCACACTAGCAATGTATTAAATCATAAAAGCTTGTTTAGGGTTGTCAATTAGCTAGATGTTACTTCAAAGAGTTTGTTTTAAATCAATACACTTAAGGAAGAATTTAGATGATTAGAGCTTATTGATTATTCAAGGTTGACAAATTGATCGGGAATAGAAAAACGTTACAAGGAAAAGAATAACAATAGTTGGCGACACAACCGAACACAAGAACTAGGTCTTTCTCTCATTCATTCTCTTAATCTCGCATTTGTTATTTTTACTATTATTGGTTATGTTTAATTCTCTTTGCAAAACAAACTCCCTCAAGCATTCTAATTGTTAGAACAATTGAATAAAACACCATTCTCTATAGGTTCGACCCTTACTCGCGCTACTACATTTATTTTTTTTAAACTCGAGTGAAGAAATATTATTATTTGGTGCATTGCGGCACACTACCAGAAGATACCGTTATTAAAACAAAGTGCCTTTCTAATTTCTTTCTTTCTTTCTTTTCCTTTTTTTTTTTTTTTTTGTGGCCTCTCTAATTTCTAAGGAAAATGATATTTTAAAAAAATCGAATACAAAAATTTGTACCAAAAGCGCTATTATTTTTAAGATTTTTTATTGTTACAAATAATGTGTGACGAAGCAGATTTCTGCTTCGTATCATCTATATAACTTTTTGCACTACTAGTAAAACTCAATTTGTCACTGATCGTGAGAGAGGTTTTGTCTACATGAAGGAAAAAGTCAAACGGCTATTTTTCTTCACCTTCTTTGAAAAATTCATCTTCTTCAACGCATCAAAAAAAATTTTCAAAAATTATCAATACGCCGATTATACAGTCAGATTCCACCACTTATTTGTAATCTAACTCTCTACTATTTTATGCTATTGTAGTGACATAGTCCCATTTTGCCAAAACAAAGTTGAAAAGATAGCCAACTTTGTGGAGGAAAATATATCTCACATGGAAACCTCTTCATTTTGGCCCCACTGTCTTATCTATGTCTCCCACCACGTACCCAAAACTAAAATTCCTTTTCCATTTGACACTTCAATTTAGCCTCCCCAATTCTCTTAAGTCCTAGCTAAAATGCTGCCTTACAGAATTACAATTACTTTAGTGAAATTGAGGTCCATTATGGGATGTATGTGGTTTATAAAGGTACGAGACAAATCACTGAATTTATGACAGAATGTGACATATTGTACTCGCAGAACTGTTGTAACAGTTGAAGTTGGGGTTATTTCTTTAGCAACATTTGATCTTTATTTTTTTATTTTTAGTTAAGAATTGGCCACAGGCATAAATGGGACACTTCTTATAAGAATTTATGGAGCTTCAGAGGTGATGGACGCTTAAATGGATTTGGTTTGAGGTGGTGAATCTTGATCAGGAGAAAACCGCAAAACCCACATTTGCAAATATGTTTGCTAAGAAAAATGATCTTCTTTCCACTGCCATGAAGAGAACTAGCGAATGGTTTGCTCTCTTTTCTTCATCCTCTAATAAGTTTTACATGGTTTTGAAAGATTGGTTTGATCAATTTTGATGGTTTTAGGAAACCTAAGATTATGCACAAATGGTGTTTGTTTAAATGCTCAACAGGATATTTTCACAGGAAATCCCAAGTGACATTATTGTTAATGCAGGGGGGAGTTCGTTTTCACTACACAAGGTAGAGTATATTAATATCTCTGATAGCATATATACCATTTGAATTTTGATGTCTTAATGTGAAGAATTGGAAATAGTTCATTTGATTCATCTGTTGTACATGTTTTGACATTAACAGTTCCCATTAGTCTCAAAATGTGGTTACATAAGGAAGTTAGTTTCGGAATCCATCGAAACTGACCTTGCTGTTATTGAAATCCCCGATATCCCCGGAGGAGCAGAGGCATTTGAACTTGCTGCAAAGTTTTGTTATGGAATTAACTTTGACATCACTACAGAAAACATAGCCATGATTAGGTGTGTATCAGAGTATCTTGAAATGACAGAGGACTATGCAGTTGGGAATCTAGTTGGCAGAACAGAGAAATTCTTTCATGAAGTGGCATTAAAGAGCCTTGCTGGGGCCGTGGTTGTTTTACATTCTTCAGAAAACCTTCTTCCCTTAGCGGAAAAGGTGAAATTGGTAAGTCGATGCATAGACATGATAGCATATGTGGCATGTAAAGATAGCCAATTCAGCGCATCAGGGAGGGCCGACAATGGCAAGAATGATTCGATATCTTCCAAGTCGTCAATGTCCAATACTAAGCCTATTGTTGATTGGTGGGCTGAAGATTTAACTGTCCTTCGAATTGATTTCTTTCAAAGGGTTCTCATTGCAATGATGGCAAGGGGTTTTGAACAATATGCCCTCAGTCCAATGCTAATGCTATATGCGCAAAAGTCTCTACATGGGTTGGTAAGTTCTTGCTCCATAAACATGCATTATTAGTCGTATGGACAAGATTTTGGACAAGATTTTTGTTGAACCACTTGATTTACAAGCTTAAACTGACATATCAATTCTAATTGATATCTTCAACACGCCCCTTGAGGTGGAGGTAGGATTTATTTTTGTCACCAAAGCCTAAAACATACATAATTCATTTTAAAATGGTGACGATGAGATACGAACACAAGATTCTTGCCTACTCTTATATCACGTTAAACCACTTGATCTATAAGTTTAATCTGATACATCAGTTCTAATTTATATTATTTAATATTCTCTTCAACAATTACATACAATGTCTCTTTCCATTCAGGAATTATTTGGAAAGGGTAGGAAGAAAATCGAAGCAAGAGAAGAACAAGAGAAACGAGTTGTCTTGGAAACAATAGTTAGTCTTCTTCCAAGAGCGAAGAATGCTATGTCAGTAAGCTTTCTCTCAATGCTTCTCCGAGCTGCAATATATTTAGAAACAACCGTTGCTTGTAGGCTCGACTTGGAAAAGAGGATGGCTATGCAACTAGGACAGGTCGTGTTAGATGATTTACTAATTCCTTCTTACTCCTTCACGGGGGATACATTGTTTGATGTGGAAACTGTGCAGAGGATAATGGAAAATTACATGGAATATGAAATGGAGGGTAATAGATTGGGACACAGGAAAGAGGACGAGTACATTTCTCATTCACAAAGTGATATAGAGTGCGTCACAAGGTTGATGGAAACTTATCTTGCTGAAATTGCTTCTGACCGCAATTTATCTATCTCAAAGTTTATCAGCGTTGCAGAACTTATTCCTGAACAGTCCCGTATAACAGAAGATGGGATGTATAGGGCCATTGACATCTACTTGAAGGTTTGTCCATGATTTCATAGAAACTGCTTCATATCTTATTCATTTACTTCTTTATAATCTGCAGGCTCATCCCGCATTAAGTGACATGGAGAGAAAGAAAGTTTGCAGTGTGATGGACTATCAAAAGCTTTCACAAGAAGCTTCTGCACATGCAGCCCAAAACAACCGGCTACCTGTCGAGATGGTAGTACAAGTGCTTTACTATGAACAACAACGCCTCAGAGGAGTAATGGACAATAGCCTCAGTGACTCTTCTTCTATTCCATCTAAGGCAAATAAATTCTCCACTGACATCTTCCCTGTATCAGATGAGCTCTCAATTCTACGTAAAGAAAATCAGGACCTGAAACTCGAGTTGGTCAAAACAAAAATGAGACTCAAAGAAATTGCAAAAGTCAATGATCCTAAAGGATCAATTGGTAGTAGCCCCAGTACTCCTCTACCCACTGATAAGCCTCCTTTGCCTAGAAAGTCATTCATAAGCTCGGTCTCGAAAATGCTGGTGAGATTTATTCGGGCAGATGGGATTGTCCCTCATAATGGCAAACGCCAAAATAAACCAAGCAAAGATAGGCGACATTCCATATCGTGACAAATATGATTCATACTCGATCCTTTTAGCGTTGGACGAAGATATGTTATGCCTTGATTGCATGGTTTTATTTCTGTTTTTTTCCCGTGTAATATTGTGTAAATCGTAGTGCAAGTGCATTTTGTTCATATATGTAAAAGATGATGAGTCTTTATGCATATAATTTTTTTTTTTTTTGTCTTTATATTCATTTAATGAGTAATATCTTGTTATATACTGGATTTGAAATTAGGAATCCTTGTGATGGGTCACCAACTTCAGCTAAAACATTTAAATTAGCAAAGAAAACAGATTCTTATGATGCTTAATCATATAGTTAATTGGGTTCTGTTTAGTGTATGGATGAACATAGCCTCTAATAGCTTCAAAACCAATGTACTTGATGCTTGACAAAGATTTGTGGGTGAATCATAGTCAACACACTTAAGAATACTATAACAACACACTTATGATTGTCTAAATGTGGATGTAGATGTGTAAAACACGCCGGGTTTGACTTTCGATGGGTCCCGAAATTTTAGTCAATGAAGCACTGTCACCCCTCCCACTCCCGTCCGTCCATTTTACTCTTCTATAGGTGGATCCCTACTTTGAATTGGACTTAGTGTGCTCATGTAAACTTTTATTTTTGCCAAAAACTAATTTTTTTTTTCCTATTTGAATAGTGATTGAGATTGGAGGATATGTAGGCAATAATGAATCGTGATTTGAGATATGTGGCCAGTGTTAAAGTTTGAGTTTGACTGAATAGTAAAGGTAAATTTTTAAGTAGAAAAAAGTCGAAACAGACGTAGGTCGTAGGCTTTAACGAATGAGGCCTCTTTGTGATAGGTTGATTTTTATAGTGTAAAGCAAAAGGAGAAGGCGAAAAAAGATGATGTAGCAGCTTTTTCATCTCCTCGTCCAAACCAAATAATCAGATAATATTTACCTCAAGTCATCTTATGATTTCAAGATTATATTTCAGTCATTATATAATTGTGGGGTAGCTTGGCCTTTTGGAATTGGAATCTAGTGTTCATTTGGTGGTAGACACCTCAGGACACTTAAAAAGGTTATTGCTTAAAGTAAAACATTTTCTGTGTGGTAGGTACAGAAAGAAGATCATCAAACACAAAGAAGAAAAAAGGAAGGGTCTATTTTCACTTATGGCATGTATGAGTTAAAAGTAGTATTATAATGCAGTTGAATAAAGGTTTTAGTTGATCAGATTCCTTCTATCTTGTTTGCATATTGGAAGAAAACATGTATCCATCATGATGGAGGCTAACCGATGAATAACCACAATAAAGAAGTGGATAATAGTAGACTAAGGTTGAAAAGTTCCAAAATCTCCACAAGTACAATGGCCCCCTCAATAATGGAGTTGAGATTCCTTTCAGCCATAGATTTACTTCTTGAGGTACAACGATGTTGATCTGAACTAACCATCAAACACATATTTAGTACGTTGGACTGAATAGATTCATAAAATGAGACGCCTTATAAAACATAGAGTATGTTTCTCAACTAGTTGTGAAACCTATACCCGTTTTTGCATATTTTTCAAGAACTAAATTTTTTATTAGTCAATTTTAACTTTTTCAAACATATCACCACACCTATATGTGCGGTTGTTTTTGCCTAACACAACTTATCAAAGTACTTATGAGTCGTGAATTGCCGACTATCTAAATCTATGGGACTATTCTCACCTACAAAGTTGATCTAGTGCACTTCAGAGTACACACTATAGATCCCCTTAGAGTGACGTGGCACATTAGTCAGGTGCTACATTAGCTGAGGTGTATTATAGTGTGCATCCTAGAGTGTATCAGATCATCTTCATTCATGCCTAAGGAGAATGAAGCCTAAGGTGCGTATGAGCTCAGCATATAATTGAACAAATTGAGGATAGAACTCATTTTCCTATAGAGGACAAAAGAGGCCCAACTTTCATGTGATGCAGATCTTGCTGTAAAGTGGATTTGCAAACTCAACAAGTTTTGATAGATGCCCAAAATCTTGCAAGAGTTAGGTTTTTGAAAAGTAGACAAAATCCCGAGGAAATAAAAAAATAACAAGTGTGTCTTGTTTGATTCCTATCAAATGGTCATAATGCTTAGGTTTAATCCAGACATCAAATTGATGATTCATGTGGGTCAATCTCGGGGTCTTGGGATTCCCATAGGTAGATTTTTTTTTGTTGTGAACCAATTGAAGACAATCTTGTCTACATGTAATCTCAATCTAAGCATCTCTTTAGTATACTACTATACGTTGATGGATCTTCTTTATGTTGCATTGTTGGCCGTCTTCGGTCATAAGTAAGGTTCCCACGATTTTGGTATGTGTATATACAAAGTCTAGACACAATTTTACACGGGGAATGAAAATGTGAAATTTACAAATTACAATCAGCATCATTTTCAAATTAAGGGTAGATTTAAAATTTCAATAAAGTTGTGTGCAGTGGATATTTTGGGTGTACACATAACATAGCAAAATTGTCAAGACCGAATGCTTGATCATGTCATATAAATAAGCATTTTGTTTTTATTGGGTTGAAAATTTAGGTGTCTTCTTGTCTTTATTTTCAATTTTAAATTTATTTTAAATTTTCTATTTCCATACGAGTTTGCTACAAGTAATGTCGTGGTGTTTAGGTTTTCCCACATTTTGATGTGTTTTTACCGAAAATGTTCAAAGCAACAAATATTGCCTTAAGCTTTCTTTACACAATTTTTTTATTATTGTTCAATAATTCATTCTATAAAATGTGAAAGTCGATGAGTTTTTTGGTGTTTTTAAGAATCGAAAAATGATGATAGAATTTCTAATTAGTTACGAAACACAACTCACCCTTACATTTTAATAGTTGGGATTAATTATCTTGATATAGATGAAACTAAAGTTTGACTTATAGCCATAAACTTTTGTATATATAAAAAGTAATACGAAAGCTAGCTAGATAAAAACGCAACGTGCCCTCATTTCCCTGAATAAAGACATATATGGTTGATTTTTTATTTTTTATTTTTTGAAAATATAAAGACATGGTTGATTAGGCTATGTCCTTATTATCTTTTTTTAATCTAAAAATTAATTTTTATTATTGACTCACATTCAAATATCCATATTTAATATTATCTACACGTTTCATAATTTCCACTCCTATCCAACATAAAAATGATAATTTAAAAAAAAATAAAAATTTATTCAAACACCAACGTATAGTTGCAGAGTAAATAGAATTCCATTGCAGTAAAAACTAGAAATGATCAGTTAATATCAACATAAAATCCAATTAATATTCACAGAATCAGATCACAATAGGCAGTCTATGGATTATTTTCACTGACTTGGGATAATTATCTCAACTCAAATTCATACTTAAAACCTGGAAAAGCCAAGGTGGACTACTCAATCTATCTTGTCTCAAATGTTCTTCAACCTCAGAACCACTTTTCCTCCCTCCAAGAAAACTAGGATTGGACATAGTTGTTGTTCCTAGTCCCCATTTCTGCTGGTTCAATGATTCTTCTCTAGCATAACTTCTCGTTCGCTTTACTTTGCTCGACCCGGTCGAGCAAGAAGAAATGCTGGTTTCTGACGTTTTTGCCCTCGAGTGATACCTTTTCGGGCCTAATGTCAGCTCAAGATCATTTTCGTCTTCGAGAGATTTGAGGGCTTTTGTGGTAGTAGCATTATGATCATCATTGAGCTGTTTGGAATTAATCCTATGTTTTGCAGTTTCTCTCATTAGCATCTTTTGGGTTTGATAGAGGCGATGAAGTTCACAAACCTGACAAAATTTAATAACAAGTCAATCAATCAATCATATATTTCACAATATCTAAACGGAAATTAGTAAATACAGATTAAGATAAACCGCCTACCTGCTCACGAAATGTTTCTTCGTGTTTTAACATCGCCATTTTCACGTACTCCTTGTCGTACGAATTAAGAAGCTTCTCCATCAAAATCCGACCGATAAAAATGTAAAAAAATAAAAAAAAAATATATTGTTGAGGTTTCAATATTTGTGCTTGGAACTTTATGATAGATAGCCCTTCTTATATTACTTGTCCTGTACATACACAAAAATGACAAATTAATATGTAATTTTAGTCCACACTCCACATGTTTTTCTTTTTAAAGGTACAATGTAGTTTTGAATTTAACTATTTTTTCGTTACAAGTATGATAATGTTTGGGCCATGATAATTATTCACATAGGAAAATATCTCAAACCATTGGGTTCACATCATTTTCATATAGAGATAGCAAGTGATGCGTATTTAGGACGTAGTTGCTAAGATATTTTCTTTGAGTTTACAATTACACCCCTCAAATTGTCTTTTCAAGATTTCCAATCCAAATCAAGTGATTAATTTTCGCCCATTTTTCTCATTAGGGTTTGTATTTTGGCTTTTGCTGATTATAGAAAAGTATTAAAAATTCAACCGCCATAAAATTGTCGCATCACTGTTATTTTCATACCAGAATCACTCCAAAATGAAAACAATTAGAACTTCGACATGGTATGGACTGAAAAGGTGATTTCTTCTTCTAATCAAGCATTGAAATTGAGTTGTTATTCATGCAAAAAATAATCAATTATACAATAACTGTATAATGAAAAAAAAAACAAAAACACGTATAAACCATCTATCGGATTAAAGAAAACTCTTGTAAATCTTCTTCAACAAAGATTTCATAGTTTTTGCACTTTCTTTTTTTTAATTAAAGTAAAAAATATATATATTTGCTTACCTTACAAGACTATCTCCTTTGTAATTTCATCTTCTTCAAGAAACTTTCCTTTTTCAATTTTCATGACATTCCCTTGAGTATATACTTGTGTGATTGATGCATATATATTTATAATAATACATAGGTGTAGCAGCTGAAGAAGAATTTGACTGCACAGAAATCAAAGCAACTGTGTTTTGATGTGAGAATGCCAAACAAATCCCAGTGCCTTAGCCAATCTGATTTAAGCTTTGTGAAAGAGATGCCCCAGACATGTCCAGCACTGCAAATGTATAAAATAATATTTATTTTTATATTGAAATTTTAAAATTGAAAAATCCCATATTATTATACGCCCTCCATCCCACTAAGATAGGCAAGTATTTCTATTTTGTCCGTCCCAAATTATTGTCCAATTTCCTTATTGAATGTATAATTTATTTTCCATGTTCTAAAATACCCCTATTTAAGATAATTGGAATATTAAATATCAAGATAGATATTTCATCTCCCAAGATATTTAAATATATTCACACTACTTTTTGACCATTCAATATAGGGGTAAAATTGGAAGAATATATGAATATCTTATAATTCCAAGAATATTTAAGATATTTTATTAATATGTATGAAAAATGGTGAGTGTCTATCTTAGTGGGACGGAGAGAGTATAATGTAACATATAGTTGCGGATCACAAGGGTTCTTGAGACAAATCATCAATGTAACAGCGTAGGGAATCACATGCACCGAGGAATTCTATATGCTATCGACAGTTGTCCCCTCAATTAATAATTATATAAATATAAATATGTATGTATATATATACTTTTCTGCGAGAAATGTATGTATGTACACTTATAATACTATAGAAGATATTGGTTTTGATCTGATACCCACATGATAATCAAATCCACGCCATGTGGCTTCTTTACAGGATGTCACGTTATTACACTAAGGGTGTGTTTGATTGATGGGTTGCAAAGGAAAAGCGGGAAAACGTTTGCGTGGTAAACGAAATACCACCTACCCCCTTAAGAAAACGTTTTCATACTTTTTGTGGAAATCGTGCTTAAAACGGTTGTACATTGTAAAATCATTTCATTTTACAACTTGCAATCAAACAGCGAAAGTGTAAAACGTTTTACACGATTTGACATTTGCATGCAAAACCAATTCCAATCAAACACACCCTAAAATATTTTTTTGATATTTACGTTAAATTAAATGAATAATATATAACTCTTAAATGGTCTCCTCCAATTTCACCCATTATAAATTTTTAAGAGTCTTATAAAGCGCACCCACAATGGATACCAGAGAATCACTGTAGAAGATGTATGGTGAGGGGGACATGAAGGTGGGGCCGCCTGGCTCACGCACACCATTGGATCTTGACCGTACGTTACGTGGGAACATCTTGGAATAATCCAACATATAGTTGGTGAACGTCACACGATCTCGAGATACATTATCTCATTATAGATTAATATTTTTGAATTATTATTATTATTGTATGAATAGGGGAAATGTTTTACTACTCCAGGCGTATTGGATACCACGAACAAACTAAAGTCCTACATCCTTAAAATCAGAAGAAGTTATTGACTTTTTAAGGATTGAGCTACCTCTCGTGCTCGATTAATCTTTTCGGATAAATCTTCAATCTCTTATAATGATATAAGAGTCAGGGTCCGGACTTAGTCATATAGATATACAAGATAAATCCAATGCAAAATATAATGGCCTCCAAAGTGGGTTATGATGTCAAGAAAAATAACCTAAATTGGCATTTGAGGAAATTGGGCGGCCGTCGAGATGCAGTGAAAAAGAATTGGACATTGATATAGCATTCAAGAAAGTGGATGACTCTAGGTGGTCGTATCCATATAAGCCGATGATCCTTCTATAGGGGAAGAGTTAACCCTTGATAAGAAAGAATTGGACATTGATATCATGATGATATATTACTTCATATGAGAGTTTCATCTACACATTCCTACATGATATAACACCTGTTAGAGGCTAAGGTGATCAGAAAATAAGGTTCCAGCGACTTTTGGCACTTCGACGATTAAGTCAATGACCAAAAGCATTTCAAGAGTACAAGAGATAAGAGAGAAAATTGAGTGAGTAGCATTTTTCATAATTTCGGTGATAAATTGACTCACCTATATATATAGAGAATTTGTGTGGGTTGAAATGGGACAATGAGCTAGATCACAACTCGATCAATAAGCGTTATTTCAATTAATGAAGTCGAATTCAATTAATGTTGTCTGCATCTTAGCAAGCCACTGTAGGATTTTCGTTTGTCACAGTGTCACAATTTATGAGTGTATACAGTATACTCAATCAGTATAGCTAGAAATACCAATGTTTTTTTCTTTTTTTTTTTCATATACATAAAACTAAGTAGAAATATGTAACGAGTTAGTCTTACATATATAATAATGATAATGATCTAAAGTCCAATTTAAAAATTTTATTGAGCTTAAATGCACAAAACCACATGTGATATGTAAGAAACCAATGTGTTTGGGCACTGGATCAGATTTATGGAGCCTGCAAATTCTTCCCAATTGATAAGTACACGAGTTCAATTCCAACTCCAGGTCAGGGTACGGTGAGTAATGTATCCCCACCCCATGTGGATGAGGACTAGATTCATATGGATATTAATATAGGGCCGTATTTATTGACTTGGCTAAATTTTTGAACTCAAAATATAAAGTACAGCAAAGGACACACTAGACCCCTATAGTAGCATCGCATGAGCGATTAGGTTAACTCATTAGATTAGGAGTTAATAGCTGTCCAGTGATAATTGGTCAGGAAAAATATTTTTAATAATTGGTAGGAAATGTTTAATGAAAGGAAAATGACATCTACTTCTTGTATTGTCTGCGTGCCCGTGCTTATCAACAAGGATTGGTCACAATCCATTTCTTGACTATTCCCTTGCCAAATTGGGTCGTTTCGATGATCTTCGAATTCTTTGCAACCTACGTTGTGATTAGACTTTTGTCACTCGAGACGGAGTATACTTAGAAAAAGGAAAAGAAAAAAAAAAAGAAAGAAAAAAATTGCCTCCATTTTTATGGTTTTGTCAATTTTTTCTGTCGATCTCCTTCAAATTTTTTAATTTTCAGTCGGAAAATTAAGATTTTGTGCTCATCCCTATTTCGCTTAATTTGAAAATTAAACTTCTACCGCCTAAAACACCAACTTCCTTGGTGTTGAATTAGGATTGACTCTGACTCATCATCTTTAAATACGTAAGTCGTGCATGTTTAATTTATATGAATACAATATATACTTCAACATTAATTGACTATATTATGGTCTCCATGTTCTAGTGCCATATTATACCGCACCACCAATTAAATACGCTATTATAATATATTACTTCGTTGCATCAAATAAGCCACGATATCATATATGTGACCTCGACACTCACACATTGCACTTGAAAAACATGCTACAAGAGAAACCTAATATGTATAGAACAAAAGAAGCGTAAAAAGAGTTTGACCAATAACATCGAATCTGATCTACTGTATTTTTCGGCGTATATCAAACAAATACGGGTGCGAACTTTATTATAAGATCTTCTCTCCTCGCCTCTCCATCACATCAATCACGATGCAATTAAAGCGGCAAATACAAGTTGCATGTGTAATCGTATAAATAGAAACACCTAAAGCAAAAATGATGAAAGAAGGAATATTGGGACCTAGAGAAAGAGGGTTGTTGCACGCTTTGCCGGTGAAACGAGGTGCACAAATTTTGGGTTGGGGGACTAGTGGAGCATTAAAAAGCCTGAACTATGCCCTTGTACTGTTTTTCTGGTCCCATATATTTATTTTATTTAAATATTTTATTTTTCATCTCAAATGAAATTTATTTAACTTTTTTGGGCTAATTTTATCAGAAATTACTATATATTTACACTTTATCTTACCGCAAGTTTACTACACCAAACACAAGTGAGAGTGAAATGACTATTTTACTCTATACGTTGAAATAAATGAGATTGTGCGTATGGCGTTGTCCAATTTTATAATACAATAATAATATGTTGGGTCCATTGAAGCGTGATATATTTAGATTTAATTATTAGTTTTAAATATTTAAAAGGATAGATGCAGATAAGTTAAGACTTTTATTCTTAGCATTTGGTTCCGTGACGATTTGTTAGGGTAGGATCACGGGTGATAATATATATATATATTCGTATATATATATTATGAAACTGATGATAGTGACTAAGTACTTAATACCTTGTATTAACTAAATTTACCTAAGATAATGACACCAATAATGACATTTGGTGGAATCTCGAATCTTTTATAGTCGTGTATACTTAGCTTTCTGTCTCTACCAATTAAGAAAGGGCTCAATATGGAGAAACCAATCTATATTTTCAAATATTGTAAGGAAAATTGAAAAAATAATAATCACACAAGTAATTTGCACGCTCAATTAATCTCAAAAGATAAGACTAATTTCTATAGGGAAAATCTTGGATTAAATTTCCGGTGGTTAGCCATTCGATCTAGAATAGCTATATGTTTATAAGAAATGTTGACTGGAAGACGGTAATGTGACATCTTAGTATTAATTCATCTATAATGCATATGTACTGTTAAGGTTACTCAATAAATATGATTCAATTTATCAACGACAGATAAAAGTCTCCTAATATCAAGATTTCGCAAAATTGTCCTTCGTGTCAAAATTTTTATCTTTATTGATGCAGAACGACAATAATACTCATCATTTTATCATGATCTAAGGGTGATTGTAATTTTTTGTTTCCTTTTTTTTTTTAATTGTTGTTTTGAAAACTAACAAGTTGATTGTGATTTTCTGGTTGTTGAGTACATATTAAATTTGAAGTGTATCAAAATCATTAGTTGTTAAATCCAGTCCAAAATCTTGTATATACAAGATTTTCTAAAGTTACATTTAAAATAAATGATGAAATCCGATTCTCTTCAATATTCTCTACTTCCACTAGAATTATTCATACAATTATAATGGCACTATTCAATGCTAACAAACGACGTAACCACTTATACTGTCTATACACAATAATTTTCATTAATTTATATTTGTAGAACTTAAGTTTACTTAAAAAAAAAAAAAGTAAATTCACGGGATTGTTGCATGTCTAACCATTTGTTATATTTAAATAAGGCAACAAATGGCAGATCCAAGATTTTTACCCAGTGGGTTGTTATACAAAAAAAATTCAATTCGACGAAAATTATATATAAATTTCTTTTTTTTCTATATAGGCTTTGTGGGGTTTTTTTTTTTGGGGGTTGGGGGCATTCGGGGGCGGCCAGTGTGCCCCTTCCGGGAGGGGATCCGCCTACTAGGGCAAAGATAATGGCGATATAATTTATTTCAAAAAGATATGTTCTTAGTATATAATAATAGTCGTGAAATTCTACTCCATCTCACCTTAGTTCTTGCAATTATTTGGTATAGGATTCGTCAGAGAGCAATAACACCAGGAGATACACATATATTGCAAGGTGGGACCCACGAAAGAAGAAAAATCTATGGACTCTTATCCACGGAGATTGAAGATCACAAATAGTGTTTGTATCGCAAACACGACACCGTTCACACTTTTAGAGCGTACCATCAATCAATTTGCTTTTCAACAACAATTCCATGGACATGTTGAGACTTGATACACACCAATTATTGGACCACTTCGGTTTCTCTACTTTTACCGCTGATGGAGTAATTTCCCATCAACAAAGTACCTTTTAGTAGTGGAAAATATTAGAGTAATTATATTGCACTCCCAACAATATTTTTCCCCGTTAAAGATTATGTGATCAAGAGTCAAATTAATCCAACGATTAAAACAATATTATATATATAAAAAATTAAATCAATTCAAAATTGATCCAAGGTCGCACGAATCGACCTAGTTTTAGGGGTGAATAGGAGTATTGGTGTGGGTTTGACCAAATTAGGTTTTACGGTTGACCAATCAAGTTTTTTAGTTGGATCGCGAGTTTTCCAATGAGACTTGTCACCCTAGTCGAGTAGTTTTGGCAAAGAACTTCTAAAGCGCTCAAAATAAAAACGCCAAAATTTGCAGTCATATGAATAGTGTGATTTTTGTTTTAATAAAAATCAAGTTGTTACTTATTTAGTTAGAGAGAGTTCAATTTTAATTTCATGATGAATTATATTATCATTACTACAGTTACAAAAGTTTTTATTTAATAAAATTTTTTAGTTGAATGTAATATATATAGGTTTTTTGTGCACAAAATTTTATTTATTAAGGGCTTCCTGCAAAATTTAGATTTAAGGCTTCCAAATCTTAGGATCGGCTCTAGTCCTAGTTGGTTTTGAGAACAATAGTTCTCAATAATAGCTCTGATATTCTATTTATGGAGGTGCAAGGAATGACAAGACATGTGATGGGGCTTCCTGGTCGGGATTCATTAGAAAGAGCACCAAAATAAAACGATGCATGTTAATCGGACGAGCTAAAGAGGCGGTCGTCATTATATCGTCACAATTTATATGCCCGCTACTCTTGGTCTCTTGGATGAATGGTATAGTCGTTTGTATAAGCACAATTTTGAACACCTCCTAATTTGTCATATCAATTGCATTTGGGCTTTGAGCCGTTTATTAAGAGAAAACTAGCCTCGATGTCCCTGCAAAATTTTTCCTTTTGATTTTTACGATCCAAAACTTTTTTATTTTTTATTTTTTATTTTTTTTACGATGGTGGCGATCGTGGCCGTGCTAAAACTGGGCTTTCGCCCAGATTTTGCTTGGACAATCAGCTACGGAAAACATGAGCTGACGATCATGGCCGTGCTGAAACTGGGCTTTTGCCCAGATTTTGCTTGGACATTCAGCCACGGAAAACATGAGCTATCACCAAGTGGCCCAGACATAAACCAGGTGAAAGCCCAATTTATGTTAGGCGATCACTGAAATCTTTTTTATATTTTATTTTTTTATTTTTTATTTTTTTTTAATTTCCTTGTGGTTTTATGACTTTTTTGGTTCGTATTACTTTTTGTGCTATTTTTGTGAATTTTTTTATCTTCTTCTTTCTTTCTTTTTTCTTTTTCTTTTTTTTTATGTGACTCTATTATACCCTCTTGTGAATGTTTTGCATGATTTTATTTAAAAACATTGTGACTTTTTAAATCCATTTGTCACTTCTTTTTCTAAAAAAAGTGACAAATGGATAAAAATTGGCATGGGTGATCGTCCAGGTGTCACTCCATCTCCAAACCATTTTTGGGCAATGCCGAGGTTGATTGGGTGATCGTGCAGTGTAAATATAAGTATTCACGCATGTGATCGTTTGGTATAAATATATTTTTTCAAAATTTAAAACAGTATACTTTTGTGAACAACCAGTCCATTAATTTGAAGAAATAGGTCTAGTCCTTTTCCTAAATTTAACACATGTGGTTATTTTGACCTTTTTTGGGCCCATACAGAACATCAATAAATGTGTTAAATTTAGTTAGCCGTGCCACATAGATTTAAAGAAAAAAAAAGAAAAAAAAAAGAAAAAAAAGAAGATGTTAATTAACACGTCAATATGTTAAATTTAGTTTGTGTCTGAGACTATAATGCACATGTTAAATTTAGACACTACAAGCCATGTGTTAACATTTAATTAGACAAAATAAGTGAGCAATAAAAGTAATAATAAAAATATATTTTTCTAGACATTTAATTAGACAAAATAAGTGAGCAATAAAAGTAATAATTTACCAGCCTTGTTCACCGTAGTTACGGCACTAGCACTCTAATTTCCAGCCATATACGACCTTCGTCTTGAAATATGAGACTAAATATGTCCAAAGATTACGAGAGGCTCTAAGTAATTGAAAAATTTTCTGCCATACCGCGTGGAAAGTTTTTTGGCCAATATTTGGCCAAATTACAAATCTAATATGATCATGCCTGATCCAATCTGATCCAAATTCGTCTCGAATTGCTCCGATTCACGATCACTGATTCACGGATCATTGGATTCGCTCAATTCGAATCGGGTATCCATCGAGTTTGGATCAAATCAAATCGGATCGGATCGAATTTTTTTGCCATCACAACTCGAGGCCCAAATAGTTGCTAAATTTGATGTATATAGAAGGTAGAATTAGCGCTATGCGGCAGAACAGAACACGTGAATAGATAAGACAGCCTTGTTCTGGGTTTTGAATACACATGCATCCAATTATTTGGAAATGTTGTGAGAAGCAAGGAGCATCAATAGCTTATTTTCTTTAGACATGAAATTGATGTAACTGTGTCGGTTATTACGAGGTGTGCTATTGAGTGTGTTTTAACTGTGTTTTGTGATTTCTTTTATTATTTACACGATGTGATACTGCGTATGTCAAGATCGTTTCTTGAAGGTATGGTTTGAGCAACCTCTTGAATAAGGGAAAAAATATTGAGAAGAACACTGCATTACTACTAGTTGGTGATAGTGAGTTGATCGATTTTCCCTTGTATTGAAAGGTTTTAACTTTTATGACATCAAATAATTCAGGGTTATCCTGAACGCGAATACCAAAAATCGAGGCTTTAGGAGGGTCTATCGTTCCTATAGTCTCATGCTAGAAGATTAGAGACTATAGATTATGTAAGGAAAACAAAATCAATAAATTAGTAATTTTTTGTTTCCTTCAAATTAGTACATAATGTTAATTGTATTTATTTTACCCGTTTATATGGCCGACCCCTTGAAGTAAGGGAGATTTATGAAACCAAATCCGCCTCCTCCATTAGTGTGTGGTTTGATCAATGTGGCCGTTATGGAGTGACGTCGATTCTTATGTGAGTTGATCGGATCTTTAAAGGCAGCTCTACCCATGTTAATACTTAATAGTGGCCCTAATTCATCTCACTCGATCCCTACAATAAGGTATCCCACCGACAAATGCTTCAACAGCGGATGATCAAGTTTCACGACTCGAAGCACAAGTAGAAAAATTGGTGGCGGTTATCACACGCCTTACTTAGGGTACGTCATTAAATGATGTGATTGATGAGGAGCAAAGGAGGAGCGACGATAATGATGGGGAGCTTTCAGGGGGGTCGTAGAGAATTTATGTTACCTTGAAGTCTATGTGGATGCTTTTCAAGTATATGTTTGTACGTATTTGTTGAACTCTTATTTTGTAAATTCTAAATTTTATTTTAATCTTATTTTAAAAATATTTTACATTTTCATTTAATGTTATATTTGTTAATTAGGTGCAAAGTCGTCCATATAGACGACAAAGGGGCAACAATGTCATCCCCATATGTGAAGAAGCTATAGAGGCGATTTATCGTAACCATCAAAGTATATGAGTGTGAGACCGATGTTGTCACCCTTAAAGCTCCACGTACTTATAGGGGAGACCTGTATCACTCCTATAGAATAATTAGGATTGTTCAAGTATTCTCACTAGTGTCCAGCATTCTGCGTGGCCACCTTGACCGTTGATTCCAATCACATACGACCCGTTGGGAAAATTGGGACCAGATCCAAAACTAGCACGACGATGCGAATCTCTAGTGGTCCATAACAATGATGATATTGTAGACACAAATATCGGTCCTATCCGCCCGTTCTTTTACAACTTTTAACAAATTTTTACACATTTTAACACATTCACATCAAAAGTCAAACCAATTACATCCACATATTTTATGGGACCCACTGTACTGCATAAATCTCCACCACTCAATCCCACTCATTCTCTCTCCTATTTCACATCAAAACTCATAAATACTCATAAATACACATACACTAACGGGGGCTATAGACAACTTTACTGTATAGTGTGTACGACTGAAACATTTGTTTCTCCCTTAAAAATTTTCACTCGAGCAGTTTTATATATCATCAAATTGTACCACCTTAAACCCCACAGAAATCTGTCTTAACGTGCATGCCAATGTCTATATATCATAGCATCTCATAAATATTCATTAATTATTCATTAATAGGCGAGGAAAACAGTTACTAATTAACCATTCAAAAAGAAAGAGAAAGCTGTACAGTGAGGAAGAAAAAAGCATTAGGACAAAGCCACCCACATCTCTTTCAAACATCTCTTTTCTAATATTCTTTCTTTGTTTTTTTCACAAATTTTCAAATTTGCCAACCCAACTTGTCATACATATGATATATTGGGAAACTATTTACTCCCCAATTAATAAACTCTCTTGCTAATTATACAAATTTTCTCAAAAATGGGTCGATTAAATCTCTTCATACATGTGTTTCCACTTCTTTCGAGTATTTTCTTCTTCTCGAATATGGCTTCTTCTCAACTTAGACAAAACTACTATGCTAATATCTGTCCAAACGTCGAAAATATCGTAAAAAACGTTGTTGTACAGAAATTCCAACAAACGTTTATCACTGTCCCAGGGACCCTCCGTCTCTTCTTCCATGATTGCATTATCCAGGTATGTTGAGCTCCCAAATTCACTAGTTAATTAATTAATTCATATCATATAAAAACTTCGCTCATTTTCTCATTTTATTTTTATTTATTCATTTTTTTTGTGGGTTCTTGGAAATTTGTATGTATAGGGTTGTGATGCATCAATCATAGTAGCATCAACTCCAGGCAATAAAGCAGAAAAGGATCATCCAGATAATCTTTCACTAGCTGGAGATGGATTTGACACTGTAATCAAAGCTAAAGCAGCTGTAGATGCTGTCTCAAGTTGTAAGAATAAGGTTTCTTGTGCAGATATTCTTGCCATTGCTGCTTGAGATGTTATTGCACTAGTGAGTACTTTATTATTGTCAAAAGAAGTAACTTATTCATATATTTAATTATTTCAGAAAATTAATTATTTGCTTATAAGTAATATTGTTCATGTTTTTGCTTATGGAAAGGCTGGTGGACCTTCTTATGCTGTTGAATTGGGGAGGCTTGACGGGCTAAGTTCAATGGCTGCAAATGTGGATGGAAATTTGCCACAACCAAGCTTTGATTTAAACCAGCTGAATTCCATGTTTGGCTCTAGGGGCTTGTCTCAAACTGACATGATTGCGCTCTCTCAGGTAATAAATCAAAACTTCGCATATTTGGATATTTATTATGTTACATCTTGGTCTGTGTCGTCGTATAAAGGTCCACATTCCACGTTTCTCCTCTAACACATCATTATTTTTGCCATATGGAATCTTAATTCGCATCCTAAGATGGTCTTGAAATGTTTGACACTAGGCAAAGCTTGAAATTGGAGGCCTTCGACGAAATTTGATATCAAAGTTTATTTTATATGATTTTGAAATTTGGCGGTCGACTTTTATTAATAAAGGAAAATTTAAATTCTGAATCTCAGACAGTAACCTAATATCACTTGGCTGAGATGGTCCGATAACCATTATCTCACGTGATTGGTAATTGATATAGCATCCGAAAAAGCTAAACACATCCCCATCAATCAATGTATCACTAGCTGGAAATATCAATGTAACGAGAAAGACATTTCAAAAATATTTGTGTCCGTTTGGCTACAAGTCGATATCCTTTTCTATGCCAACCATTTTAAAGTATGCACTAGAGAAGCACCCCAAATTTTCTTGCCCTTCTATAGAATCACTAGAATCACTATAAAATACATTATTCACTAGTTATTCAAGATATCTAAGCCGCCTAAAACGTGGTCTAATAAATCATTATTTGTCAAATAATGAAAGTAGGGGCCCCTAGGATTACTTTATTTTGCTTTTGAAAAGAAAAAGGAAAATAAGAAAAACTATTTGCACAAGTAAAGCATACATACATACATACATACATGATTGCATGTGTTCATTTTATGATTATTAATCTATATCTATATCTATCTATAAATAAACTAAAATTATTTTCCTCCTCAAATCTACATTTTTTAGAAGTAAATAATTCATTTTTTATTTCCATTTCCCGTCCTTTCTTATTCCTAACTCTTACCTAAATCTTGATCAATTCTAAAATCTTTCAACTAAATCTCTACCAATCAAGTCTGTCACCTAAATCTCTATTAATCTTTGCAGTATATAAATAAATTTAATATTCAATTCTACTTATGTCCTTTTTTTAAAATGAATTATATTTATGTTTTCATTATTATTGTTAGTTTGCGAAAATAGAAGTATTAAATTAATCAATAAATTATAATAAATATCAATAATAACAATTATTATGGTAGGGGAATCAATATTATTTCAAGTAGATAAAATCTCTAATACGATAATGAAATCGTTGCGCTAGACAAAGATATTGCGATGACAGATGTAATTATAGAAGACGTTGTTTCCATAGGGTAACGACATTAGTCGTCACAATATCATCAACTGCTACAATGAAAATGTTGTTGTAATAAATGGAAAACTCTATTGCGACTACAAAATTTAATCGTAGGAGAGCTACAGACATTAGCCTATTACAATGACACGTTGCAACAGCATTGAAGGTGTATTGCAACTAAAAAAATTATCAACGTAATTTTATATTGGATATACTTTTCCGTGCAACGCACGAGTGATATAGCGAAGAAATATAGGGTTGCAAATTTTAGAAAATCTTTTGTATTTTTTCTCTTATGCAAGTTCTAAATTATATCTTGAACATATATCTTCCCCTGCAACACACGGGTGAAAGCACTAGTTTACAATAATGTGTGAAAGAATTGGTTTTGTCACCTATACTAGTGGTAAAATTGTTTGTATATTTGTTTAGAAAAATTTCTGACATTCTTCAAGCATCAAATGGTTGTCTATAAGCATTCTCCATCTGCACAGAGTATTACAGTATCAATTGAACTATGACGCTCCATTTGTTGGTAGTTCATATTTATTCGCTATAAATATTGAGTAATGAGAATTCGGTTGGACAATGCTCTGCACACTCTTCCTTGTGTTGTCACTCACAAAACATTATAAAACGAGAGTGAAATAGTCATTCCACTGTCCCCTTGTTGACTACTTTTCTGCAGCTGCCCACAGCGTAGGATTCTCCCACTGCGACAAGTTCTCAAACCGGATATACAATTTCAGCCGCCAAAGCCCAATTGACCCGACCCTGGACAAACAATATGCGGCCCAATTGCAATCCAGCTGCCCAAAAGATGTCGACCCGAGGGTAGCCATAACCATGGACCCAAGCACTCCCCGAAGCATCGATAACGTATATTTTCAGAACCTACAACAAGGCAAGGGCCTGTTCACTTCGGACCAAGTTCTCTTCACAGACCCGAGGTCAAAGCCCACTGTCGATATATGGGCCACAGACAGGCAGGCCTTCGAGAAGGCCTTCGTGGAGGCCATCACCAAAGTGGGCCGGATCGGCATCAAGACGGGAGCGAATGGGAATATTCGTTTTGATTGTGGAAAATTTAACTAAACAAAGAACAGATCAACAGAACATGTAGGTTGATCTACTAAAGAAATTAAAGAAATTATACTGATGATTCTGGTTGTGGACATGTAAATGTACACAAAATTTAATAAGAACATTAATCCAAAATACTATGAAACACATTTTTGGAAAGCCTTTTTACTAGCTGAGATGCTTTATTGTATATATGATTCTAGATGCCTAATGAACATTGTTGGAACCAAAATGATCCTAGCCGTCCTTTATAGTTGCAACCACTGTAAATAAGTGGTGCCTTTGGACCGCCATCAAGCATTCTAACGGGAGGCACATCAACATATTGTCTCATCCAATCTCAACAGCAATGAATGGCTAAAATCATGACTTCTCACATTCCTATTACAATGCAACAATGCAAACAACGATATACCGATTAAAAAATCTCAAACTGTGCACAAGCTAGAGAGAAATGCATAAAAAGCTAATCAGCCTCTTCCATTGTTTTCATAATCATAAATAAATGGAAAAAAGGCAAGCAACAAAATATAAACAAGGAAAATTTGCTTAGAAGAAGGCATTTGCCATGAAGAGCACTCGCTGATATAATTCCTTTTTGGACTTTAACACAATATATCAATCGATATTGTATTAGATATAGTTAATATTAGCATAAAATCTCAAATTAGTTAATGGCTTGTAAATCATATCATAGCCTAAATGACTGCAAATGGACTCGTGGAGATCAACAAGCCCACAACTCAGCACACCAGTCGACAGCCCGACAAACGCACAAATGAAGACTTGGTCTGACCAAGGCACTCAGGCAGATTAACATATGCCGGTGAACCTTTAAGAAAATTAAAATTTCTAGAAATTAAAGATCGTAACCTAATTTCTAGAAATTTGTGCAACTCGTATTTTGTATTGCAATATTACATCAACCCATGCTATCTCTATCACTTTTGCAAGCCTTTTATATTATGTAATTGCTTTTGAGAACAATCACAGATCTTGTAAACTTGAGCTTTACTGAGTTATACTTTGCAAATGGAAGAATTAGAAAAAGACACACAATAAAAGCACACTGGTATGAAATAAAACCTAAAATAAAATAAAACCTTAAATTCGAAACCTTAAAATAAAATAAACTAGAGTGAAACCTTTGTCCTTGATCAATCAAATTCTCAGTGCAGGCCCATGCTTTTATTGTGTGTCTTCGCTCGAAATCATAATACATAATCATCCGTTCCATATTTATTAATAAACCAATCAATGAAACCAATTAATGAAATAAATTAGGTTTTATTTATACAATACAAATGAGAATTTAAGGTTTCACTCTAGTTTATTTTATTCTCGTTTGCATTGGCCATTTAAGTTTTATTAATGTTGGAATTTTAACTTGTTTAATTGATTATATGCCGATTTTATATTATTGGATTTTTTTTATATGGTCGCCAATTAGCTATTTTCCCCTTCAAGCATTCTAGCATTGCCGATAGAGCTCTCTGTTATTATCCTATGTTTCTTTTGGAGTTGCTGGTTGCTTTAGATTGCTAAGACTGATATTCGAAGTTATATGTATATGTGTGTGTGTGCGCACGCGTGTCTGTGGAGAAAGTACTTAAAAAGAACAAAAAAAGACAAGGTGTTTGACTTAGTCAAATTTTTTATTTTTTATTTTTAAGTATAAGCAATAATTGAATACAGTTTGGCAAAAGTCCACTGCTCCCCATTTAAAGGGATGAAGAGACCAACGGACCTCATTAATTGGACTCTCCATAAAGACTCTAGGTTATACATAATCTATAGAAACCAATCTTTTTAATCACAAAAACAATAAGCTAAAGTCAAGCATCATAGATCATGCACATGAATCGTGATTATATATCATCAGACAATCAGCATTGCAGTTTCACAATGTTATCTGTGTATTTTGACTCTTCTATACGTCATATACCTCAAAGTTTAATTCTATTACCTTGAGCACAGCACAAGGTAGGAGAATGGAGGCCATGTAGTATAAGTTGCTGTTCCGCTGACCAGTCGACACCTGCCAAATATCGATGAAGATGACAGAGCAACAGATGATCACAAACAGAATGTGCTTTTTTTTTTTTTTAGCAGTGATGGCATGAAAGGTACCTTCAAAAGAAACATCATTAACTCAAGTGCGATTGGATAAATGATGCATAGATTTTCTGTCCTTTAGATTTCCTCGACAATATTCTTTGTGGTAGACTTCCAGTTAAGCCATATATGCTCCTGAGAGAGGACCTGCCCAAAATACACTAAATTGCACAATTTTCATTGATGCCTATCTGCAGGAAGTAATCCTACCAGCTAACAAAAAAATGAACAGAGGAAGAAAAGAATATCTACATAAGACAGAAATCAAATAAACATAAATAGAAGAGCATTATGCAAGAAATCATATTTAAGCAACTGAACGATATTAGAAAGCATTTGATCGAAAACCAGTAATTGAATATGCCAGCAATGGCTATATATTTATTCTTCTTCTGATTGTTTTTGGTTTGTGGGGTGGAGAGGGGTGAGGTGGGGGAGGGGCATGTAGGGGATAATAATGACAACTCTACACGAATAGGATGATTAAGAAAGAAGTGATTGCTGCAACGAAAAAATCTTATAATAGCTAAATAAGGCAATGAACTATATGTAATGTCTACATTCTTACAAGTATCCATATCTTTAAAGCTTTATGATATGAAGACATCCCACTTCAGAAATAATCAGCTCTCAAATGAATATAGAAACTAACCAAGTCGATCCAAAATATTGCTGTGTAGCTTGTGGACGCATGTTGACTGTATGAAACGGGTCGAAACCCCAGTTAGAAGGGCCTCTAGAGTTACATACAACAGGTCACCATTTTGAGATGAACTTCAAAATGTCATCATCAACTACTAAACATCCACATAATCTTCTGATGCATCCAAGGATATCTTCTCAAGCTGTATTGGCCAATCTTCTCCAAGAATCCCGGGATTCGACTCCATCGCAACTTTGAAATCCACCATTGAAACAGAAGCAAATCTACTGAACTTCTTCAAACATGGCATGGGCCCCAAAATGTTTGTACCACAAGGACGAAGATTATCAAGAACCTTGTTTTCACACCTCGAAGCTGCTAAATCGAAACAAGGCTGCAATAATCTCTTCATAAACATGTCGAGTCCACTGTTTAGCAAATTCACACAATTCGATGAAACATTCAAACCCTCCATCTCCAACTTCTGTTCTAAGTTCTAACCTCTTCCTTAAAGAACCAGAATCAGGCAACTCACCTGTGTTACAACAGGTCTCAGTATGAACATAAGATGATGTGCCATAGGTGAATACCTTCCTATTTCCTTTCATAGTATGAGAGATCCCGAGCGGAGCCCTGAGAGGGGCTTTGCTGTAAATTCCAGGGCTTCCAGCAAATTGTTCGACCTCTTCACCCTCTTCAACAGAGGTGACCTCAGCAGGCGGCCTGCTACCTAATGACAACAACTCAGTGGCACTCTGTTGTTGTACCACATTGTTTGTCTTCTTTAATGAAGGATCACTAAGGTTCCTAAGATACGCATTTGGGACTTTCCAATTTGATGAAAATTGAGCTCTTTCATGTTTAGGTGGAGTCTTGGAAGTAGTGGCATTTCTGATAATTGCTCGAAGAAAACCATTGTGAAGTGCAATATGCTCTCTCCCCAACAATTTGATACAGAGTTTATCAAATGCCAATTTGCTAAGCTTGAGGGTTAAATATCTATTCAATAGATTAAAATATTTGTCTGCTTTTTGGTGACCCAATCTCCTCTCTATATGCAATTTTAGGTCCAAAGTACTGATTTGGGGGAAATGCAGAACTCTTGACATTTTAGCTTACTATCATCTAAAAGAAATATAATTCAATAAAATCAAGAAGCTAAGCAAAATGCAACCAATCCATATTCGATTTCTTGTTCCAAAACCCTAATTCTTGTCAAACCTCATCTGCAGTGAGACAAACTTCCAATAGCGAATTTCTGCAGAAAAAAATAGCAAAATCCACTTGAAAATCAACCTCACAACAGCAGATTTAACTTCATTTCTCAAACAATTTCAAATTCAACAAACAGCACATCATCGTGCTTCAATAAGCCAAATTGACAACACAATTCAATAAGAATTACAATAAACAACTACAAGAAGCAAACTTCACCCAACCCCAATTGAAAATTCAACTTCCGAATCAAACCCTTGTCCGAAATTTCAATCAGCAAACAACAAAACCCAGTCGAGCGACCAATTGCAGATTCTAACAAACCAAATCAAGGCAAGAGAGAAACTTTACCTGCTTTAGCAGGCGCCACATTCACAGACGTGCGGCTGTAATTACATTACAGAACAGTGAATTTTCATAGCAGCAGCAGTGATCGAGCTTCGAGAGTGTCAGATAGAGAAAGCGAGGAGAGTCGATTCAGCTGTTGTCATCAGAGAGTCAAAGGCAAGCGTGTGGGCATTACAAGTGACGATGAAGTATGAAGAAGAATATCTATTTGAATCTGAAAGTTGTCATTGTGCAGGGGATGAAATGGGAGGGTACCCATTTTGGGTTTGGTTAGCCAATCATTTGTAAGGTTTGGACCAAAGTTTTTGCGAATTGGATTACGAGTACGGTCTGAGGTTCAAGTGCGGCGCTCGGGTAATGTATGTCTGCTCGAGGAGAAAATGTTGGCCAAGAGAAGAAAATAAAAAACAAAAATAAATAAGACGAGAGATTAGACATAATTAGGTAAATTTTTAATTTATTAAAAATTAAAGTTGGATAATGGGGGACAAGGGCGTAGCCATGATTTCAGTTCAAGGGAAATAAGTGTGACAAATTTTATTGAGCCCCGGTGATTTTACGTGACATAAGATTTATCTATAATAGAATTTATATTTAAACTCATTACATATTCTAATTTGACAAATTTGTCTTCAGGTAAGATTTGCCGAGAACAAACATCGACAGCAACTATTCATTTAAAAAGAAAAAATATTGATAGTATATAGGAAAACGATAAATAAATATATATATATATATATATATATATGTAAAAAATCAAGATTCCTGTTCACAAATAACAGCAACAAAGAGAATCACTTGACAATAAAAAATTTCCCATAAATTCCCCGTCTAATAAATTTGTTTTGTTTGATGTTACTCTTCTCGTTGGATGTGGATGGCTTCATTTTTTAGTTTTCTTATATGCCTCATTTAATATGCATCGTTATTAACGTATAAGAACTACTAAAGTGGAATAATAAATAAATGAAAGAGTACATTAGGAAATATGTTCTAAAATATTACTTTTCTAAGATCACTAGTTGAATTTTTTAATCTTTGTGAAATTGAAAATGAGACTATATTTGCAGGATAGAGGGGGTAACTGGTGTGTTGAATTAATTAGTAATTGAATGTGAAAGATGAAGTTTAATTTCATATTACCGAAACTCATTCAATTACTATAAAAGAAAAGCACCCAAAAAAAGTGAAAATATGTATAATGTGTTATAAAACTATAGAAAAGTATAGAGAGTTTAGAGAGAATGAATTCTATAGAAATCTAAGGGGTAAATTTTATTAACAACTGAAGCCCTATTTATAGGAAATTTGAATGGCACAATCGTAATTACATAATTTCATCAAGGGTATAATAGTCATTCACATAAATAAAATATAATAAAATCATCCCCTCGTTCCCCTCATTAATACATATAATATTCATATACATATAATATTCATAACACTCCCCCTTGAATGACTATTTGTGAAATTATCTTCTAAACTAATTATAGAAAAACTTGGAGTGGTTATGTAGTGTTTTGCCAAAATATTGCTCCCCCTCATTTCTATCAGCAGTATAGGAGTATTAGGGCGCTGCCTCGTTAAAACCTTGCCAGTAAAACCCAATGGGATAAAACCTGGACGAAGGAAAAAGAGTACAGCGCAAAATGCTCCTCATCAATGTAATATCACTTGATATCTTTAAATCTTCGCAACCCAATATTGTGCACCAATCCTTCAAATGTTGCGGTTGGCAATGCTTTCGTCAATAGATCTGCAAGATTATTCTTGGAACGAATTTGTTGTACATCAATTTCATTATTCTTATCAAGTTCATGAGTGAAAAAGAACTTTGGTGAAATGTGTTTCGTCCTGTCGCCTTTAATGTATCCATCCTTTAGTTGAGTTATGCAAGCTGTATTGTCCTCATACATAATGATTGGATTGGTTGTAATAGAGGATAAACCACACTCTTTTCGAATATGTTGTATCATTGATTTCAACCATACGCATTCTCGACTTACTTCATATATTGCTATCAATTACGCATGGTTTGAAGGCGTGGTGTAAGTGTTTGCTTAATCGACCGCCATGATATTGCAGTTCCTCGCATGTAAATAGATAACTGTTTGAGATTTTGCTCTGTGTGGATCGGATAAATATCTGCATCGGCATAACCAACTAATTGATTTAGTTTTGTTTGAGTAAAATAGGCTCATATCAACTGTTCCTCGAAGGTAGCGGAACACATGTTTGATTCCATTCCAAAGGTTCTCTGTGTTGGAGCAGAACTATATCTTGCCAATAGATTTACCGCAAAAGATATATCTGGTCTTGTATTATTAGCAAGATATAATAGTGCACCTATTGCACTAAGATATGGTACGTCAGGACCAAGCACAATTTCATTTTCCTCTCGGGGTCTAAAAGGATCCTTTTTCACATCAAGAGACCGAACACTCATTGGGGTACTTAGTGGGTGTGCTTTATCCATATAAAATCGCTTAAGGACCTTTTTCTCAGTATATGTAGGCTGGTGTAAGAATATCCCATCTTTTAAATGTTCAATTTGCAAGCCAAGGCAAAACTTAGTTCTTCCAAGATCTTTCATCTCAATTCTCGCTTTTAAATAATCAACTGTTTTTGGAATCTCTTCATTTGTCCCGATAATGTTTAGATCATCTACATATACAGCAATAATGACAAATCCTGAAATTGACCTTTTTATAAAGACGCATGGACATATATGATTGTTTTTGTACCCTTCTTTCAGAAGATATTCACTTAGGCGATTATACCACATACGCCCAGATTGTTTCAATCCATATAATGATCTCTGAGTTTTATCGAATAAATTTCACGATCATTGAATTATGTGCTTGAGCAATCTCGGTCCTTGAGGAGTTTCATATAGATATCATTATCGATTATGCCATATAAGTAGGCAGTAACTACATCCATTAGCCTCATATTAAGCTTCTCATGTGCAGTTAAACTGACAAGATATCGAAAAGTAATTGCATCCATTACAGGGGAGTATGTTTCTTCATAGTCAATTCCAGGTCTTTGCGAAAATCCCTGTGCAACCAATCGTGCTTTATATCTCACTACTTCATTCTTCTCATTTCGTTTCCTTGCGAATACACATTTATACCCTACTGGTTTGACCCCTTTTGGTGTTTGCATTATAGGTCCGAAAACATTACGTTTTTCTAACGAATCTAGTTATGCTTGAATGGCCTCTTTCCATTTTAACCAATCATCTCTTCGTCGACATTCATCAACAGATTGTGGTTCAATATCTTCAACTTCATTGATTATATCAAGTGCTACATTATATGCAAATGCATTATTGACGATCGTTCCTTTTCTATTCCATCTCTTTTTTGTGAAAGCATAGTTCATAGAGATTTCATCGTTAATTTCATCATTTTCAGGTACCTGAACCTTCTCAGGAGGTTCTTGCTCGATTGCATCTAATGATTCATTTATATCTTACGCCTCCCATCGCAATTATTTTGAGCATTTGCTCTCCTCTTTTTTCGAGGATTTTTGTCTTTTGATCCGATGGGCCTTCCACGCTTTAATTTTGTTCTCGATTCATTTGCGATTTCAGTTTGTTTTGGAATCTCAATTCGCATAGGAGTATTCTCAACTGGAATATGTGACTTAGTTATTCCTTTAGCGTCTGTAAAAGCTTCTGGCAATCGATCTGCTGTTCCTTGTAAGTAAATTATCTTTTGAACTTCTTGCTCGCATGTCCCAGTGCGAGGATCTAGGTTGGATAATGTTGTAGTATTCCATGTCACTTCCTTTTCCAACCTTTTATATGTCACTTCCTTCTCCAACTTTTTATCTTCTCCCCCTAAAGGTGGGAATACTGTTTCATCAAACTGACAATCGGCAAAACGTGCATTAAAAATATTTCCTGTTTTGGGTTCAAGATATTTAATTATAGATGGAGATTCAAAACCAATATATATTCCCAATCTTCTTTGAGGTCCCATCTTAGTACGTTGTGGAGGAGTAATGGGTACATATACTGCACAACCAAATATTTTCAAATGAGAAACATTAGGCTCCTTTTTCGATACCAATTGTAATGGGGAGAATTGATTATTGGACGTTGGTCTTAACCGTACAAGTTCCGCTGCATGTAAAATAGCATATCCCCATGCGGAAATTGGGAGTTTTGTCCTCATGAGTAATGGTCTAGCAATTAGTTGGAGGTTTTTAATAAATGATTCAGCTAGACCATTTTGAGTATGAACATAGGGAACTGGATGTTCAACTTTTATTCCAATTGACATACAATAATCATTAAAAGCATGTGATGTAAATTCACTAGCATTATCCAGTCGGATTGTTTTGATTGGATAATCTGGAAAATGTGCTCGTAACCTTATAATTTGTGCGAGCAATCTCGCAAATGCCATATTTCGAGTGGATAACAAGCATACATGGGACCATTTTGTGGAGGCATCTATTAAAACCATAAAATATCTGAATGGTCCGCATGGCGAGTGAATAGGTCCACATATATCACCTTGTATCCGTTCCAGAAATGTTGGAGATTCATTTCCGACTTTAACTAGTGATGGTCTCATAATCAATTTTCCCTGAGAACATGCAGCACACGAAAATTCACTAGATTGGAGAATCTTTTGACTTTTCAGAGAATGTCCGCTTGAATTTTCAATTATTCTCCTCATCATTATCGAGCCAGGATGACCTAAACGGTCATGCCAAATATTAAAATCGGTTGGATTTTCAATCTTCCTAGCTAGATGTAACATGTACTTCAATTGTACTAATATTGGTATAGTGCCCAGGAAGAGTATGCGGGCATTTTCTCTAGCACATGTTTCCTTTTGGAAATCATAGTAGTTATATATAGATATTATGTATTATTTTCTTTTGCTGTCTCAATATGGTATCCATTACTCCGTATATCTTTAAAACTCAATAGATTCCTTTTTTGATTTAGGGGCGAACAAGGCATTATTGATAATAATTTGTGTTCCCCCTTTCAATATGACATTTGCTCTTCAGAGCCTTCAATAATTGTTTAATCGGATAATGTTATTACATCATTCTTCATCGTGGTCAAGTTTGCAAAATACTTTTATTTCTTAATATGGAGTGTGTAGAAGCACTATACTGCTAATGATTTCTTCATCCATGACTTTGGAGTCACTCAAAAGGCTACCAATATTTTCCTTCAAAAGAAATAATTAATTTTAGAATGAAGTATTTTATTTATATAAAATTAGAACATAATATTTTACAAACATACACATCCACACTACCACACACATATTATACATCATTATTTATTACACAAACTCACAATACACATTATTATCTTTCATACAAATACAGATAGAAACTACAACTATTATAATATTGTAAAGAAATATCAATTCTCATTTGGTTCGTAAAAATCTGCAATTTCAAGATGTGTCGCTATTGATGGCTCCAAGAGTGGAATTTCTTCCTTATATGAGAAATTGGTCTCAATATTATTTCCTTTCTCCCTTTTAGATGCTTGATATAAATCAATAAGGTGTTTAGCAGTTCGACAGACTTTTGCCCAGTGACCTTTCATGCCGCATCTATGGCACGAATTATCTGGTTCCCTTGTTGATTAATTCACATTTCTCTTATAGAGATTTCCCCTTCTTTCACCATATTCATTCACATTTCTTTTGTAGAGATTTCCCCTTCTTTCACCATGATTATTTGCCTTCTTAAATTTTGGGAAATTTTCATAACCACTTTTATGCCATGAAAAATTTCGTCCTCGACCACGGCCTCAACCTCGGCCTCGAGTATTGCCAAAATTGTATCCTCGCCTATTGTATCCTTGTCCACGGCTTGTAGATGCCATGTTGTTTACTTCAGGTATTGGTAAAGATCCCGTTGGACGAGATTCATGATTTTTCAATAACAACTCGTTATTCTGTTCGGCTACAAGTAAGCAAGATATCAACTCTGAATATTTTTTAAAGCCCCGTTCCCTATATTGTTGTTGCAAGACTACATTTGAGGCATGAAAAGTAGAGAATGTTTTCTCTAACATATCATCATCCGTAATTGTTTCTCCGCATAATTTTAATGTAGAAGTGATTTTGAACATTGCGGAGTTATATTCATTCACTGATTTAAAATCTTGCAACCTTAAATGTAACCAATCGAAACGAGGTTTGGGGAGGATTACAGTTTTCTGGTGATCATATCTTTCTTTTAAATTTTCCCGAGTTCAAGGATCTTCAAGCTGTAAGATATTCATTTTTAATACTTCATCAAGATGATGACGAATAAAGATCATAGCATTTGCCTTGTCCTTTTCTGATGTTTCATTTCCTTCTTTAATTGTATCTCCGAGGCCTTTGGCATTTAAATGCATTTTGGCATCAAGAATCCATGATAGATAATTCTTTCCAGTAATATCGAGTGCCGCAAACTCTAACTTTGTAATATTTGATGCCATATTATAAAATAATTAAAAATAAGTTAGAACATCAATTAACTAGGTAAAAATTATTGTTATTATATTAACTAACTAGACAAAATAATTGCCATTATATATTTGATTACTCTTAAAAGTAGGTTGATATAATATTGTTTAGTAATAATTAATAAAAGTAGGATAGATTAATAGTGATTTTGAAGAAGAAAAATATTTTCTTATTTATCATTTTCAGGTATGATTAATTATTTATTAATCATGTAGTATTATGCGGTAGAATACCACATTAGATACATGTAATAAAATGTAATACAAATAGTATAGTCTCAATTAATTTAATTAATATAAACTGTATAAATAGTTAAACCTCCACTAGGTGGCAATGCCTCCTTTGAGTGTAGTAAATAGTAGTACAGAAAGATGTAATTAATTGATATAAACTGCATAAATAGTTAAACCTCCACTAGGTGGCAATGCCTCCTTTGAGTGTGGTAAATATTAATACAAAAATGTAACACAAATAGTATAGTCTCAATTAATTTAATTAATATAAACTGTATAAATAGTTAAACCTCCACTAGGTGGCAATGCCTCCTTTGAGTGTGGTAAATATTAGTACAAAAAGATGTAAGAATTCATGCAACCACCCAATTTATGATAGTTGTACTTATCACAAAAATGGGTATGTCAATATTTGAATTGTAAGATAATTAAACTATTTGATAACTTAGTCTAACAGTTAGTAATTCATAAATAAATTCTTCATCAATAAAGAATCTCTTAGACCGTCCCTCATGGTGGTAAAACTATTTATCTAATATAAAGAGTGTGGATATTTTTCATTTGGTGGTTAATCCCACCATTTGAAGTAAATTATAAGGATTTCTATGAACCAATACGTACCTGTGTTCAGAATGAATTGTTATATTACCGTTTGGTTGGGTATATATTCACGGTAGAGCAGTCGTGCTTGTCTACTTTAGAGAGAATGGAGTAGAGAGAGAATTTGTAGAAAATTGAGTATTTCAAATTGTAATAATCCAGTTTCTGATACAGAAGATCATCTATAAGATGCAACTGTAGAGCATACTTCTTTCATATTACTTAAGGGTTAGAGAATCGTGCTGATAATGTGTTATAAAACTATAGAAAAGTATAGAGAGTTTAGAGAGAATGAATTCTATAGAAATCTAAGGGGTAAATTTTATTAACAACTGAAGCCCTATTTATAGGGAAACTTCGAATGGCACAATCGTAATTACATAATTTCATCAAGGGTATAATAGTCATTCACATAAATAAAATATAATAAAATCATCCCCTCGTTCCCCTCATTAATACATATAATATTCATATACATATAATATTCATAACATAATGTAGTTATAAAAAAAAAGGAGAGAAAAAGAAAGGTTAGTTTCACTTTTAGTCTATATTCTTTGCATTTCGAGCCAATTTTATCCCTATTCTTTTTTTTCCGACTTGTTATGTCCTCATTCTTTTGTGAAATATACAGCATTTGTCCCTGTTAACAGATTTCATTCATTTCTACCATTAACTTACCATATTTTGTCTTTTTCTTCCACCTTAGTAAGGGTAAAATTGGAATCTTCCACCCAAAGTTTTAATCATCCCAAGATTGAGGGTTAAAGTGGTGGAATGTTGACAGACAAAAAGAGAAGTGGTTGGGCATCTCCATTGGGATGTGAATTGTGGGGATTGTGTGGATGAGAGAAATAGAGAGAATATGATTATTTTAATTGAAAATGAAATGGAGAATATATAGTGAAAAAGAGATAGAAAAGTGAAAAGTATGAGAGATGTAGAAATAAATTTTAAAAAATAATAAAATAATAGTAGATGGTGTGAAGGTGAATGTGAGAATGTAAAAGTGACACGAGAATTTATGGAGATATAAAGTAGAAAAAGTGGAGAAAAGGTGAAGAAAGAAAGAAAAAGAGAAAAAATATGGGATCCACGCTTTTTTTTTTTTTTTTGTCTATCTCTTTCCATTAAGTAGGAAGGTCAATCCATGCTTGCAATGGAGATGCTCTAATGAAACCTTACAGCAGGGGTTGGAAAAGAGCGCGAGGGACTAGGAAAGATGATTGTGTTTCAGGCAGTGGGGTGGGGAAGGTGGGTTATTATCAAATTGAATCTACAACCTTAAGATTGACACAGATTTGTGGCAGGAGAAATTGGATGTAGAGAGAGGGAAATGGATTCATGCATTGAGAAAAATGTTCACCTCCACCATCGAATTTGTCGACCAAGCTCTGATTTGATGAAATGCGGAAGAAGGTTGCGGGGGATTGTGAAAGGCGACTTCACTTTATCTTCTACTGTGAGGGATTTATCTTCTCCAGCTACTCACTTCATCATCTCTCGGCGACTACACCAACAAATCTGTAAAACCTACACTCTCATCACCCAAAGTCCTATTTTCAAAGCAAAGAACTTTCTATAGCAAATAAATTTTTAACGTAATTGTCCTTCATAACTTTTAACCTAATAGTGCTTCATTCTATCTCCTGTGTAGATCACTTATTTGGTGGGTTCTTTCTTATTTTCGCAAAATCAATTGATATTCTAACTTTGCTCCTCATTTTAATTGAAGAAAGAGACAAAAATCACCAATTTAACGATAAATATGGTAGGAATCCATTAATGGGACAAACGCTATGTATATTCCAAAAGAATGGAGACCTACCAGGTTGAAAAAAGAATAGACATAAAAGAAAAATTGTACACTACTATAGTGAAAACCATAATAGTTTACATAATATTAGGTGATATGTCTAATAACCACCCATCCAAAAATGATGTGATAGGTGAAATTGTAGAATCATGCCAAGTATCCATTACGTTAACAACTATGGAATCTATTATGTTATTGTAGTATGGTCCGAGACAAAATCATCTCAAAGCGTAAAGAATAGTGACGAAAAGTGAAAATAGTCCAAAATGAAAAGGCAAAAAATTGAGAATAAGCATACACGTAGAAAAGAAATGCGTATATAAGCATTAAAAAAATAAAAAAAATGGGTACATAGGCATTTAAAAAAAGTGGGAAAAGAGGAAATGGGGAGTTGAACTCATGACCTCATAAATATAACCATAATCTTGTGTCAATTAAGCTACAATTTTTTTGGTCATATATATTAAAGTATAACCTTAATGTAGTGTTTTTAAAATGTATCTACATACACTTTGGGCTATAGCCTAGTTAAATCCATCCATGATGGTAGAGGTCACAAGATTTTATATATTAGATAATAATGAGTAATAATTTGAAATATATGATTCACATTAAGATTTGATTTTGATTGTCTAGTAGAAATTAACTTTTAGATAGGAAAAAATATAGAAAAACACAATTAGGGATCTATTGATATTTTGTGCTTTTGACAAACTACGCAAGTTTATTTTCTGATATAAATTGATAAAACTAAGTATAATGTAGTCATATGTTGTAACTTGTTAGTAGTTTTTTTTTTTTTTTTTTACAAAGAATGATGTGTGAATCAGTGGCAAGATCAAATTTTCAATTTTTACGAGCTCAAGTGGGTGTATGCATATGCTAAGTGAAGTAAAAGAGTAAAACATTCAAAGTTGCAAATGTAAACTTTGAACTTAAAAATTTCTTAAATGGCGTTAAATCTAGCGTTTTAAATAAGAGATCTAAGAGTTCACTTTTATGGGAACAAAAATACATAGACATTTGTCTTTCCTCAACTTCTTTATTTTTTCTCCTCATATTTTTCTGTTTATTTTTAACTTTTCATCTCAATCTTTCTTCTAATAAAAGACTGAGTTAGTAATAAGTAACCTCTCACTTTTTGCACATATTCACTGTCCAGAACTCAGATATCCATGTTCGTTGTGCTCGATCCACTTCCGTCTCTCCTACTTCTCTCAAAGCTGTTCCTTCACGTGGATTCATGGATACGACCACAGCCTATTCTCTTACTATTGAGTCAAACCAATGCTTTCAGCCACTCAACGATCTCCTAGTTGTTGATCAGAATGGAATTGAATTTGGTTGGTTGCCTTTCGGGCACTAGCGCGGTGCTAGGTAGTTAGGAGCGAAGGTAGTACGAGGTAGAGCCAAGACTAAGAAAGGATGGAGCGGGTTCTTCACCGTAGAACTTTTACATGTTCTGTAACATCCCTCTAGTTCCACATTCTTATTCATAGCTTATCATCACATCTCCATATATCGTGCATGGATAATTCATTTTCATTGCAGTCAAGTGCACTATTTAGTTCTCATTCATCGTTCGAATCACATTTTTGGAACTAGAGGCAACGTTACTCATATACATTTCATATACAAAATCCCGAGTTCATGTTTCTTAAAGAAATTATTTTCGTCATTTGATAAACTTTTGTTTACATATATGAAAAGACTATAAGGATTCCGATCATATATACGATACATACTGTAGGATCGTTGGTTTTCCTTGTCCCTCATACATCGTCACATATCAAGACTTGGAAGACTCCCCGGTATCTCCACGTACTTATCATGTTCTGCACCTTCAAAACACATAAACAAATACATGATGAGTCATAAAGACTCAGTGGGAAATAGATGAAGATACAAATGCATGTCTGTGCATGTCACATTCTTTGTTCGGGCCCCATTGCGTTTCATGTGCTTACAATGGCGCCAATGTATAACATTTTATATTTGGCCAGGTCTCAATCCTCATGCGGGGCAAAGATCTCCTGTGAGACCTCTTTTCAACATTTATGGGGCTTAAATCCCCCAGTGGCCAATCTTTTCTTTTTCATATGTGTAAACACATGATAAGTAACATCATATTCTCATACTTTTATGACATAATTGTGCAAACATCTGACCTTTGAGTCTTGATGTCATTCATACAAAGTTCATCATCATCATAAATTCCTTTCTTATACAAAAGCATTACCCTTTTCAACATACTTAACGTATCATATATAATGTATTATCTCACCCAAATCTTTCGAACATAAATTATAATCAAATATTTCTATTAAATCATGACAAGCTTATAGACACGGACACCTAAGCTTTCACTCACATGTAAATCAATCATATCACATACGAGCATATGTCTACCTTCCTATTTTTATCATACTTCTATTACTTCAAAACATGTCATAAATTCGAATACTTCAATTGATCCAGAATGAACATGCTAACATTTATGCTAACACTTGATCTTATCGCGTTATCTACATATATTCCTTCACACATATATGACTTATGAGGGTGTTGAAGATCTTGTAGATCATATAAACACATTTATAATCATAAGGGAGCATAACATATTCACAAAACAATTAGGATAACTATTATCAAGCTCTCATTCCTCAAAACTGTATATTGATAATCATAAATCCACCGAACTCTCGTGAATGCATAATTTACTTCTTCATATACTTAAGTACATCTATTACCCACCTTTTGATGGAAAAAAACAAGCACAAGAATGTTTGGTAGCTGTTCGTTGTGAAATGTGTCAAATAAATGCCGCAAGTGTACGGGTCGAACAAGTAGTAAAATGGATTTTGAGTCCAAATATCGATCCCACAAGGACTTGATTTAACTATCAAAATTATCAATTTTATACTCTATTTGAAAAGACAATTCGAATGCTGTTTTGTTTTTCAATGGAAATAAAGTCTTACTAAATAAATATAAAAACTAAATAATATCTAAATAACAAGAAGTAATATTTGCGAAATATAAATAAACAACGATGGGAATTATAAGACTTGGGACTTACAATTTCACCGACTTTGATCTCTCTAGTATACGTAATTGGATTCAAGTAGTGATCTAATTTTTAAATCAACGATCGAATTTACAAAAATAACTATTTACCTCTCTCGAGGATAAATAATTCTATTCTATTAGGCCAATTTATTTATCTCTAAATAAATTCGTTATCAACCTTTTAGAACGCATTCACATGCTAAATTCACTTAGGTTACGTCGAAACTTTACCTAAAGATCACACTAACCACAAGTTTATCTCTAAACCTTGTCTAAATTAGTGTTCTATGTTGTTTATTCTAATTTGTATTTTCATTTCTCAAATCCAACACAAACCAATTCATAATTTATCAATTGATCAGAAAGATAAATTTATAAGTCCAACAACATAAAATTAACGACAAACCAGTCACATACTATTAAATCCAATAACAAAATACTAGAGTTCACAAAGAGGATTCATTGTTCGTCCCAAGTATAAAATTTAGCTACACATGAATTTTAGTACGAGAGTTTCACTAGATGAAATATAGAAATACATAACCAGATGTTAACGAGTTGGTGTCTTTCCTTGGGTATTTTCTCCTTTCCGTTCTTCTTCAACTGTCTCCAATTGCACCTCCTCCTTAAAAGCTATGTATTTCTATAAATTCTCTATAGTATGGGTTTTGTTTTCACTCTTGTAATGCATATGTAAATTTCATTATATGAGTGTAAATCCCTCTGCATGTGCTCTCTCTATTCTCGTATTTTTTCTGTAGGAATTTGCATGCATTCTCTCCACTCAAAATAATCTCTCTCGTAACATGGCCTTGCATTCTTTTATAAGAGCTCCACTTTCAATTCTTCCACATGCCCAATTGTTAGTCAACAAAGGAAAAAGGAAGTGATGATTGTGTTCTTACATGATGGGCAATTATGATGTTCCCATTTTCTTTTCTCTTTTGTTCCCGCTAACATTTGCCTCCATCATTATCTCCACTCCAATATATTCCCACTAACAACTCTCAAATGATTATCCGGAGATGCCAATACGAGGAGAAATTTTGTAACATTGCCATGCGATCTTTCATCTTCAAGAAATACGATTTTTCATCCGTTTTTATCGTTTTCCCTCTTTGTAACTCCTAACATAAAAAGTAAATAATAACCAGTAAAAATATACAAAAATATAATAAAACATTATAGAAATATGATAATTAAAACACTAAAAATATAACTTAACAAATACCCCCATACTTAAGCTGTTGTTCGTCCTCGGACAACAAAAGACTCAAAATATACAAAAGCAAGCGCACCATCAAATAATTTAAAATTCAAAGCAACTTGACAGACACAAATACAAGTAAAAAAAAAATGTAATCAACTCACTGTTCATACTACAAAAATATTTAGCTCGTCCCTTGGTAATCTTCACTTCTCGTTGCCTTTTAGATCCAGAAATTGAGTGGTTAGCAACCCGACCCTCAACGGTCCAATTATATCCTTACCCTCTCGTGGTCACATTTAACTTATTTTCTCTCAATCCCCAATGATCATCCCAAGGGTAACTCTCAATTACTCTTTTCTTTTTCAACTCCTATCTTTGAAGTGAATTTTATTCTTTGGGATCAATAGTGTAGTAATGTGATGATTCTCCCTAAATTTGAGTGTTCCAACAAACAAGTTACTCCAAAGTAATTCAAACCAACTAGAATTCCAAGTCAACAATGCTCACTTTTTCTTCTCTCTTTTTCTTTTTCTTTTTTTCCTTTGTTAAAATGTAAACGTGCAATGCAATGCCCCAAACAATAATGCTTTCTCAATGACCCATGTAGCGGGCTTTAGGTCGGCGACTCGAGCTCGTCCACTCAAGGCACCAGGTTTTGAAATACCCTAAGAACTTATTCACCCGAGTCAATGAGGCAAGAGAGTGGTAGCACAATGAAATGAATGCATTTTGTTTTTTTGTTTTTTACACGACATGGATTGCATTTCTAGTAAACGGTCATTACCTTGTTTCTACTTGTTGATCAAATACACTCCACACAAGTTATCATGCGGAATCATCTCAATACTAACTCATCCTCCATCAATAAATTCACCACTTATCTCTACAAGTAAAGTGTTATGAAAATGAAGGGTGGTGGGAAGAATTCAAGCACACTTCTTATTCCAACCAACCAACTTCTAAATCCAAAAACACTGAGTCATGACATCCAATGGACGAGCAAGCATGAAAAGAACTTGAGCAAAGATATTTCGTGAGTTAAATACACTTTAAATTTGAGAAAAATGAAAATTTTTACACAAAATTGTCACACATGCACGCAAAGACTAGACATATAGCAAGCAACTTATAAATAATAAACACACCAAACACGACAAAAATTCAAAAGGTAAACTCAAACTAGTAACCCCACACTTTAGAATTACGACCAATTCTACCATTCAAAAATACAAATGACTTGACTAAACGAGAAGCCATGCAATCAAGAATCGCTTTTATTAAAGCATAAAAACACAAAAACGATTTAAAATGTATAGAACAAATAACAATAAGATGCGTCTCAAGAGTCTACCACTCCTTACTCGCCATCTCGAGGACAGATAATCAAATTCCACACAAATTTCAACTAATTGCATAACAACACAAAAATCCCACCCCCAAATCGAAATGGACATTGTCCTCAATGTTCAATACAAAGGAGAGATAACACGAAGACGACTCAAGTTGGGGTCATACGCAAATCCCGAAACAAAACTAAACAGAATCACACAAAGATGCTGCAAAAATCAAAGGCTCAAATTCCACAATTATAATCGCAACTCTAAATCGAGCTCATTCGGATCCCGTTTTC
The DNA here is from genome assembly GCA_018223645.1 of Jasminum sambac. Taxonomy (NCBI): domain Eukaryota; kingdom Viridiplantae; phylum Streptophyta; class Magnoliopsida; order Lamiales; family Oleaceae; genus Jasminum; species Jasminum sambac. The sequence continues at coordinate 28,636,637 of CP073651.1, read as the reverse complement.
GCTTGTGGGAGATTCGGTTCCAATTGATTGGAGGGTGTCTTAGGATCAAGTTGTGGTGCATAAGCATGAAATTTCTCCAACAATTCCTCAATGGATGAGGCAACTAAAATCATGTTTCTTGAAATGGGAGAAATTAGTTGCTTTGCAGTAGCAAAATCCAGAAACGCTAATAAACCATCGAAGAAATGATCCACATTTAGCAGGCCAATAGGTTTATTGTGCAAGTTAAACAGGTACCAAGAGATAATGTTAAAAATTTGTTCCAATGTGTCAAAACCTCCCGGAAGTGCAATGAATACATCAGAATATGAGATGATGAGTGACAGACGCTCATAAAGGGATCGAACGTTTACCTCAGTACCCACTGTGAATCCGTATACCTGTGATAAGGGCTCGAGAGTAACTCCAATCACTCGAGATCCTCGTACTCGAGCAGCCGTAACAGCACAGCCTAACAGTCCGCACAGTCCTCCTCCATAGACGATATTGGCTTGAAGTTCCCCTTCTGCCTACATCGACTGCTGCAGCAGTGTATTCTGATCTCACCCCCATAGTCGAGCCACCAAAGAGGCCAATGGTTTTTAATTGTACATATGAAGGTTCTTCTGTGTGGGGAATGGCTTCCATAATCACTCGAGTTCACCCAAAAAGCTAAAACTGAAACAAATAGAAAAGAAAATCACAAACAACAATATAAACAAGTAGTTGTGATTGTGGCTCACATCTTCCTCTGGTTTTACGTCCAGAAACGGCTGCAACACCTTCTATGAGTTGGGGATATGCTTCCCATCCAGTTTTCCTAAAGCGGCAAACAGGTCTTTAAAGTCAGATTCCCAAGACTGTAGTGGTCACGTTCTTTGTTGAATTGAGTCCATAAACCAAGAAGTTCATGTTGCACAGCTCCACAAGGATGCGTCTCAAGAGTCTGTAGGATATCATCCAACGACTCCTTACTCAGGCCATCCTTAATGAAAGCGATCTTATCTTCTCGATTTTTAGACATAAATCCAAGTGAACGACAACCTGTATCACATGTCCATCTAGCACACTTATATCAAACATTCATCCTTTTTGCTCGTCGTTTCTTTGAAAAACTGCTTTTGCCTAAACCTGATAAATGTTTGGTATAGATGGCTTGAATTTCTCCCCCTATTCGAACCTTGGCTTCAATTAACCAACGGATATCCTCAGGCATCCCATAATACATTAACAATCTCAACCGCTCGAGTCGAAGACGGTAGATTTGTTTCAAATCATTCAAAGGAAAAGATTAGTAGTATTTTCGAATTTTCACAAAGGCAGAATCCATGTTTAGTGGGAGAAATTGATGAAATAAAAGAAGAAAAGGATAAAAATTTGAAGTATGCACTCAACAATCACGAGAAGAAGATATATATACAAACATGCGTCCATATCCGACTAAAGGATCGAAGAAAAGAAGAATTTTACCTAAAGAAACTGTAATCGCGTAGAGAAGTAGAGAAAAATCAGGTGAAGACGAAGTGTGGTGTGGAGAAATGAGTCACCTCGTCTGACTTTAAGGATCGTGTGTGACTACTGTGGCAACCACTAACCCGACAAGTGGGTAAACTATCCGCGGAATCCGATGGAAAAGTAGATCGCATGGCCGTTGAGAAAACGCGTCTGCCAGCTGTCAACTTGTGTCGGTCCGTGTTGTTTTTTTTTTTTTATTCACAACGTACACTTTTCCACCGCACGAAAAAAGTCATTAACATCGACCCCACCTGAAATATCTTATATATACATTGATAGAACAAAATTATGAACAATAAAAATAAAAATTAAATAAAACAAAATAAATAAACATGAAAATAAAAATAAAATGTGAAAATAAAACACAATTTAAGAAAAATATTAAACTCAAATAAATATAAATAAATGCACTCAGATAAACAAAATAAAACAAAATAAAATAATGTAATGCACACACAGCCACGCATCAAATGAACGAAGTTTGGGTTGCCTCCCAAAAAGCGCTTGTTTATAGTCACGAGCCTGACTGAAGGAATCACTGCAGTTCCAAAATCGATTGTTCTTTCGAGAAATCGGTTTCAAAGTAGTGCTTTAGTCGTTGACCATTGACTTTGAAGGTCCCTTTGGTAGGGTGAGAGAGCTCGATAGCACCATATGGAGTCACTTGTGAAATAATGAAGGGCCCTGACCACCTTGACCGGAGTTTTCCTGGGAATAGCTTCAAACGAGAATTATAGAGTAAAACTTGATCCCCTACCCTAAATTCTCGCTGTTGAATGTGCCGATCATGCCATTTCTTAGTACGCTCTTTGTAGATTGTTGAAGTTTCATAAGCACCTAACCGAAATTCATCCAATTCATTGAGAGTCAGACATCTCTTCTCTCCTGCAGCTTTCATGTCCATGTTCAATTGTTTTACCGCCCAATATGCCTTGTGTTCCAATTCAACAGGCAAGTGACATGACTTTCCAAACACTAATTGAAAAGGAGACATACCAATAGGTGTTTTGAACGCAGTGCGGTATGCCCAAAGTGCATCATCCAATTTCTTTGACCAATCAGTGCGAGATGAGTTAACAGTGGTTTCCAGAATTCTTTTCAACTGTCGATTTGATATCTCAACTTGTCCGCTTGTTTGTGGATGATAAGATGTGGCCATTCGATGATGAACTCCATATTTGGCCAAAACAGATTTGAAAAGTTTGTTGTTGAAGTGAGTACCACCATCACTAATGATAGCACGAGGTGCTCCAAACCTTGTGAAGATGTTCTTTCTAACAAATTCTACCACCACCTTAGCATCGTTCGTCGGTGAAGCACGTGCTTTAACCCATTTTGACACATAATCAACTACTACCAAGATATATTGATTGTTGTAGGACGATGGGAATGGTCCCATGAAATCAATTCCCCAAATATCAAAGATTTCAACCACCAAAATGTTGTTCAGTGGCATCTTTTGTCGTGCAGAAATGTTGCCTGTACGATGGCAACGGTCACACGCTTTGACAAATGAAAATGCGTCTTTGAATAAAGTGGGCCAAAGAGAATCCGCTCTGTAGCACTTTAGTTGCTTTGGTGGGTCCCAGATGGCCACCATAAGGTGATGAATGCACACGTTCTAGAATTCTTCTCATTTCATCATCAGGCACACATCTTCTGATGATTTGATCAGGTCCTCGTCTGTACAGAAATGGCTCCTCCAGGTAGAAGTGACGAAGGTCATGGAAAAACTTTTTCTTCTGTTGATAGGAAAATTCATGTGGAATTACGCCCCCAAATAAGTAGTTGACGTAATCGGCAAACCAAGGAGCTTTGTCAACTAGAAATAATTGCTCGTCCGAAAAATTCTCATTGATGTCACCGTCTGTGGGCTCCACACCCTGCTGAAGTCTTGACAAATGATCTGCCACTTGATTTTCTGTTCCCTTCCTATCCTGAATTTCAATGTCGAACTCTTGTAAAAGCAATACCCATCGAATGAGCCTCGGCTTAGCATCCTTCTTTCCAAACAAGTACTTTAAAGCTGAATGATCTGTGTAAACCACCACTTTCGACCCAATGAGATATGCTCGGAATTTGTCAAAAGCATAAACAACTGCAAGTAGTTCTTTTTCAGTGGTAGCATAGTTAGCTTGAAATTTGTATTGAGAGTCTTGCTAGCATAGTAGATCACTCAAAACTTTGTCCTTCCTTTGCCCCAAAGTCGCCTCTACAAAGCATAATCACTAGCATCGCACATGATTTCAAAAGGCAAGTTCCAATCCGGTGCAATGATTACAGGTGCTGAAATTAGTTTGTCCTTTAGAGTGTTAAAGGCAACACGACATTCCTCCGAAAAATGGAACGGCACATCCTTCTCCAATAGCTTGCACAATGGCTTCGAAATGGCGGAAAAATCCTTGATGAACCGTCAGAAATCTGCATGGCCAAGAAAGCTACGAATGCCCTTGATGGATGTGGGTGGGGTAGTTTCTCAATGACTTGCACCTTAGCTCTATCAACTTCAATCCCTACCTCGATACACGATGGCCCAAGACAATCCCTTCACCACCATGAAATGACATTTCTCCCAATTGAGTCACGAGGTTTGTTTCTTCACATCGTTGTAACACTAAACTCAAATGATGGAGACACTCATCGAAAGATGACCCGAAAACAGAGAAGTCATCCATGAAAACCTCTATAAACCGCTCCACCATATCTGAGAAGATCGCCATCATGCATCGTTGAAAGGTGGTGGTGCATTGCATAGGCCAAACGGCATTCTCCTCAGAAGCAAATGTCCCATAGGGGCGGTAAAAGTTGTCTTCTCTTGATCGGAAGGTGCGATGGGAATTTGATTGTATCCAGTACCCATCCAAAAACCGGTAGTGAGAGTACCCTGCTAACCGTTCCAACATTTGGTCTATAAAGGGCAAAGGGAAGTGGTCCTTCCTGGTTGCGTTGTTGTGCTTTCGATAGTCAATGCATACTCTCCATCCAAAGGATCGGTCTAGTGGGAATTAGCTCATCATTGTCATTCTTTATCACGCTTATCCCTCCCTTTTAGGCACCACATGGATCGGATGACCCACTCACTGCGAGATAGGGTAAATAATGCCTGCATCCAGAAGTTTAACTATCTCGGCTTGAACAACTTCTTTCAACGTGGGATTCAGTCTGCGTTGATTCTCAATGGAAGTTTTCGAATTTTCCTCCAGCAGGATTTTATGCATACATATAGAGGGACTAATCCCTTTTATGTCAGCAATTGTCCATGCCAGTGTTGTTTTGTGTTCTCTCAAGACTCGAAGCAGTTTTTCCTCTTCTAACTCCGTCAAGTGATTAGAGATAATCACAGGTAAAGTTGAAGAAGCACCCAAATATGCATATCTGAGATGAGTGGGAAGGGATTTCAATTCAAGAGTTGGGAGAGAGTCAATAGATGGCAAGAATTTTTTCGAGGCTTCACCCAAAGGTTCGTAAATCTAATTTCTCCTGTACGTCATGGTGGGTGATGCTTCCAAGTTATGAGCCATCTCAGCTCGGACTTCATTCTCCGTGTTAGTACTTTCCGATTTGACAAGACAAGCCTCCAGAGGTTCTGTCGGTAGATTCTCTTCAAAAGTGTCTTTCACTACTTGATCGATGACATCGATTTGAAAACAAGCATTTGTGGAAGAAGAGGAAGGATGTTTTAATGCTTTTAAGACATTGAAAGTCACCTCCTCTTTATCCACCCTTAGTGTCAATGTACCTTCGTAAACATCAATTAAAGCTCTCCCAGTCCGTAAAAATGGCCTCCCAAAAATCAAAGGAATTTCCTTATCCTCCTCCATATCTAGAATAATGAAATCCACAGGGTAAATGAATTTATCGACCTTGACTAACACATCCTCGATAATTCCTCTAGGGTATGTGATAGATCGATCTGCCAATTGTAAAGTCACAGTGGTAGGCCTACATTCTCCCAATCCAAGCCTCCTATAAATAGATAGGGGCATGAGATTGATACTAGCACCAAGGTCACATAAGGCAAATCCAGAGTAGAATGACCCAATGGTGCATGGAATGTTGAAACTCCCTGGATCTTTCAGTTTGGGAGGTAGTTTCTTTTGGAGAATGGCACTACATTCCTCAGTGAGCATCACTGTCTCATGTTCTTCCAGCTTTCGTTTGTTAGAAAGAATTTCCTTCATGAATTTGGCGTAGCTGGGCATCTGTGCTAAGGCATCTTCAAAAGGGATGTTGATGTGTAATTTCTTGAAAATTTCAAGAAATTTCCCGAATTGTTTATCCAATTTGTTCTTTTGTAGCCTTTGAGGAAATGGGATAGGAGGTACGTATGCTTTCACAGGTTTTGGAATCTCATTTTCCTCCTTTTCGAATTGGGATTTTTCAGAGGATGTTTCACCAACACTTGTTTCCTTCGTCTCTTCCTTTCTTTCATCAGTATCTTTGATCTCATTGTTCTCCTTTCTCTTTACTTCTCTCTCCGGAAGTTGTAAACCACTTCTTGTTGTAATGGCATTGACTTGTCTAGGGTTTGTCTCAGTATCACTTGGTAATTTTCCAGGTGCTCGTCCTGCAACTGCCGATGCGATTTGTCCCATTTGAGTCTCCAAATTTTTTATCGCAGCGTTTTGATTTTGGAGAGTGTGTTCGGTTTTCTGCATAAAACTGCTGTTAACCTCCATGTACTTTGCGAATACATCTTCGAGCGAGGTTTTCTTTTCCTGTGGCTGGTGGAATCCAGGTGGTCTCACCGGTGCTGGATTATCTTTCCATGAAAAGTTTGGATGCTGTCGCCAGCCTGGATTGTAGGTGGGAGCATAAGGCCCAAATTGTGGCCTTTGATTGCTTCCAACAAACATTGCTTCAGTGGACCCATTTGAGTGCGTGACAGGACACTCGGTAGTGGCATGATTTGCGCAACAAATTTCGCACCCTCCAGATGATTGAACCATATTAACCGTTGGAACAGTCAATCCTTCAATTTTCTTTGATAGGGCTGCAACTTGAGCAGAGAGTGCAGTGATAGCGTCTATTCCATGAACTCCAGCATGTTTAGGCGTTGCTCGATCCGAATACCATTGATGGTCGCTTGCGACCATTTTCCGTAATTGACGATGCTTCGTTGAAAGTTTTGTCCATTAGTGATCCTCCTTCTTTGAATCGTGCTTCTTGTTTTCGCTTTCCCAACCCGTTATAGAATGTTTGGACTATGAGCCATTCAGGTATTCCATGATTTGGACAATGTCTCAATAGATCATTGAATCGTTCCCATCCTTGTAAATAGATTCCCCATGGCGTTGATTAAAGAGGAAATTTCTGTCCTAATTTTCATTCTACAGGTGGAAAGAATTTTCTAAAAATTTTTGGCATAAATTATCCCAATCGGTGAGAGTTGGCGGGTAAAGCAGAAACCATGTTTTTGTTTTTCTCACAATGAAAATGAAAAAGTTTCATTTTTATCGCATCTCGGCAAGACTGCTAATTTTGAACATGCCACAAATTTCTAAAAATTTTCCGATGTGTTCGTGTGGGTCTTCATCGGGTAGGCCATGGAATTGAGCGGTTTCTTGAACTAATTGAATAGTTCCAGGCTTGATCTCAAAATTGTTTGCGGGGAATCATTTGGAGGAACTAAGCAAGTGAAATTATCCCCAATTGTGGGAATAATATAATCCCTCAAAGGACGCCCGCAACAATCCTTGATCCTCTGCTTCTTCGGCCATTTTTCTTTCCAACCCTATAGCTCGTAATCTATATCTAAAAGTTCGCTCAATTTACGGGTGAAGGAATTAATGGACTAAACTTCCTACCACGCATGCAAATTGCATCAAAATAAAATAAATAAAATAAAAGCGAATAAAAATTTCAAATTAAAACAAAAATTGATTGGTATTGATATTAAATCTAAATCCCTAACGGCGCCAAAAACTTGTTCGCTAGAAATGTGTCAAATAAATGCCGCAAGTGTACAGGTTGAACAAGTAGTAAAATGGATTTTGAGTCCAAATATCGATCCCACAAGGACTTGATTTAACTATCAAAATTATCAATTTTATACTCTATTTGAAAAGACAATTCGAATGCTGTTTTGTTTTTCAATGGAAATAAAGTCTTACTAAATAAATATAAAAACTAAATAATATCTAAATAACAAGAAGTAATATTTGCGAAATATAAATAAACAACGATGGGAATTATAAGACTTGGGACTTACAATTTCACCGACTTTGATCTCTCTAGTATACGTAATTGGATTCAAGTAGTGATCTAATTTTCGTCAACGATCGAATTTACAAAAATAACTATTTACCTCTCTCGAGGATAAATAATTCTATTCTATTAGGCCAATTTATTTATCTCTAAATAAATTAGATTTATCAACCTTTAGAACGCATTCACATGCTAAATTCACTTAGGTTACGTCGAAACTTTACCTAAAGATCACACTAACCACAAGTTTATCTCTAAACCTTGTCTAAATTAGTGTTCTATGTTGTTTATTCTAATTTGTATTTTCATTTCTCAAATCCAACACAAACCAATTCATAATTTATCAATTGATCAGAAAGATAAATTTATAAGTCCAACAACATAAAATTAACGACAAACCAGTCACATACTATTAAATCCAATAACAAAATACTAGAGTTCACAAAGAGGATTCATTGTTCGTCCCAAGTATAAAATTTAGCTACACATGAATTTTAGTACGAGAGTTTCACTAGATGAAATATAGAAATACATAACCAGATGTTAACGAGTTGGTGTCTTTCCTTGGGTATTTTCTCCTTTCCGTTCTTCTTCAACTGTCTCCAATTGCACCTCCTCCTTAAAAGCTATGTATTTCTATAAATTCTCTATAGTATGGGTTTTGTTTTCACTCTTGTAATGCATATGTAAATTTCATTATATGAGTGTAAATCCCTCTGCATGTGCTCTCTCTATTCTCGTATTTTTTCTGTAGGAATTTGCATGCATTCTCTCCACTCAAAATAATCTCTCTCGTAACATGGCCTTGCATTCTTTTATAAGAGCTCCACTTTCAATTCTTCCACATGCCCAATTGTTAGTCAACAAAGGAAAAAGGAAGTGATGATTGTGTTCTTACATGACGGGCAATTATGATGTTCCCATTTTCTTTTCTCTTTTGTTCCCGCCAACATTTGCCTCCATCATTATCTCCACTCCAATATATTCCCACTAACAACTCTCAAATGATTATCCGGAGATGCCAATACGAGGAGAAATTTCGTAACATTGCCATGCGATCTTTCATCTTCAAGAAATACGATTTTTCATCCGTTTTTATCGTTTTTCCCTCTTTGTAACTCCTAACATAAAAAGTAAATAATAACCAGTAAAAATATACAAAAATATAATAAAACATTATAGAAATATGATAATTAAAACACTAAAAATATAACTTAACAGTAGCTCCTCCTTCCATTCCATTCCTTTTCCTTTCCGCTTCTTTTTTGCACCAAAACATGGAAATATATAGATGCATATTGGTAAATAAATATCAAACAAGTTTGAGAAGCTTAGGAATGTTTAGAGGTATTCTTAGGTGAATTATGAAGTGTAAGAACCAAGATTGGATATTTATATATCAAGGAAATGGCTGGAAAAAAATCTAATCTGCCGACTTCAAAATTACAGCCATATCTTATCAATTACTACCGTAAAACACAAATGTACGGCCGTATCATCATTATTTATGGCCGTATAAAACTTTCTGAAAACTTTTAACATATATTCATCTTCAATGTTACGACCATATTAGTATATTTTATGGTCGTATCACGTCATTATACGACCGTTTAAAACTTTCTGAAAATCTTTCACTTCTCCTTCTCAAATTTTATGACCATATCATACAATATTATGGTCGTACCATAACTTTTACGGCCGTATCTATGACATTTACGGCCATAAATCATGTCCTGCTGAAATTTTCCTTACAACATGAATTTGAAGGCCGTATTGTTTCAAATACACTCCTAAGCTTGCCATAAACACATTACACACATAATCATCATCTCAAGACACATTCGTATCATTTCAAGGCTGTATTTTAAATCTTATACGAAATCACATACGAAATCACGTACAAAATCAGGCAAGGTGTTACACGTTCCACTCATGCTCTGATAGGAAGCTTTCCTTCTATTGGTCTTCCTCTTGTGATCATCCGATTGGAAATGATAACAGAATGCATAAGTCGTTAGAAGAAGTTCTAAAATAGATATACATATAGTATACCAAAAAATGACCCTATTTCCTCTATGTGGAAGAAAGAAAATTAAGGAACCCGCAAATATTGGCAAAATTACAATTATTGTTAACCAAGGAAAATGATTCGTGGTAAAGACAAGATAGACTTGGACCAGAAAAATGGGTACCTGACAATGAGTTTACGAAGGCGGGATAGGCTAATCACCAGACTGCTCTGGAATAGGTTAATTGTTGGAGACAAGAACGAGTTTAGAGAGTGTGCCCCGGTCAGTTATAATGAAAAAGGGTTTCGAAGTTTGTATGGTCTGAAGAATGCCAAAAGGCTTTCCAAGTGATGAAGGGCGAGGTCTGATCCAAAGGTCCATGGAAAATATGGGAGAAAAAAGCTTTTCCATGACTCTACCACCCAGGTTCAGGAGGTTGCACGACTATCGTGGTTGAATATATTTCATGCAAATGAAATCATGTGATGTTTGAGATTGTAGTGAATCTTTTGTAATCATTTTTAGTACTATTAATGGTAATCTATTTATATTTATGAGAATCACATATTAATATACATGGCTTTGGCTTCCCATATGATTTGTAAAACCATGCAGCTTTGGTGGAATTACTGGTAAGTTTCTCTTATTGAAATTCTTATTTTGTTTATGATTTTTATCCACAAATTTTTATAAATTAAGAATTTTTGTTTGTAAGTATTCTAAGAGGATTTTGTTTGAAACCGTATAAAAATATAGAAATGAGCGGTGACTTGAGCCTTTATTGCATATAGAAGCCAGTAGTTTTGTTTAAAATCAACTTACCAAGCAAGCCCTAATTTTCAATTGTTCCCTTGCCTAATGCGTGTATATTTGACAGAGATTCTTCATAAAATGATTTCTAAATGTGTGGTTAAAAAGTTGTGGGTTTTTTGTCCCATCAACAAAATCGTGGTTGAATTGATAATTTATTTGAATCTATTCCAAACAAGTCATTTGTTGTTTTGATTCCAAGAACTATTTGTACTATGGCGTTGGACTACTTGGTTGTTAGTAAGATTTTTAAATATGTGCAAATTAGTGGAATGATTATTGGTTGTTTAATATCCCATCTTGAATTCCTCGACAACTATAGATTTCCTGTAATGCCCCGCTCAAAGTCGACCCGACAGAATGTATATGTGTATGATGTGTTCATGAAATGTTTGGGAAAGTGTGAGACATGCCGGGAGTCGAAACGGCCGTCGAAATGATGAAAACAGGAAATTTCAGCAGAACTGACGTTACGGCCGTAAATGTAAGGATTACGGCCGTAAATGTCAGGTTACGGCCGTAAGGGTCGAAGGTTACGGCGTAAATGGTGAATAGTGGAAAATGTCCAAAAGTTTCAGAGAGCAAATTACGGTCGTATGATCTGAAGATACGGCCGTATGGTTGGAGTTACGGCCGTAAGGCATGGAAGTTACGGCCGTAAGGAAAGAAGATGAAATGCAGGGGATTTACAGAGAGTTTATTACGGCCGTATAAATCAGGTTACCGCCGTAAGGATATGGTGTTACGGCCGTAAGTAAGGGGTTACAGCCGTAAATGTGGAAGTTACGGCCGTAAGTTTAAGTCGGCAGAAGTGTTATTTTAGAAGATTCTAGCCATTTCTTGGACATTTCTCACCCAAACTCGGTTCCAAAGCTCCCAAAACCCTTCCAAGTCTCTCATGAACCTATGGAATCATCTCCCACTCCATATATGACCTATGTAATGCTTGTGTAATCTATGATTACAAGAAGGAAGGGAGGAAGAAGAAGAGAAGAGATGAAGAAGAATGAGGGTTATCTATGGTTCTTGAGCTTGATTTCTTCTATACTAGGTGAGTAATAGGTGTTTATTATGTTATAGTATGAATATGATATGTTATAGCATGTTTTCATGAGTTTAAGCATAAATATGAGATGATATTCATGTTATGGCTTGGATATGTTTGATATGTGAATTCATGTGAAAGTATATGATCTTATATTGTGAATTTAGCATGTTGAATGATGTTAGATGATAGATATGAAGTAGTACATGAGATATATGATGATTGAGACCATGTAATGATGCTAGAATGATATGAAAGCTAGGATATGTGAACGAATGCCAAGTGAATGATTACGTGAAGTACGTAACATGTTATGATGATGAATGGGATGTTATATGTAAGGATATGATATGTTCTATGATATGTAATGATAAGAAGAAGTTCATGAGAAAGTATGCTATGTAATGCCCAAGAATGTTATGATTACGATTACAAGGTGAAGCATGAATGATGTATGACACGAAGCATGACGTATGTGAAAGAATGTAGTTGCGTATCATGTGTTTATGACGAATGTAGCGCCCCAAGAGTAAAAGAACTTTTGGGGGACGGCTTATGATGTTACCGGCGGCCTAACGGGTAAAAGAACCCTTAGGTGACGGCCCGGCGGCCTAACGGGTAAAAGAACCCTTGGGTGACGGCCTATAATATTATGGGCGGTCTAGGAGTAAAAGAACTCTTTAGACGACGGCCCCGGCGCCCCAAAGCGTAAAAGAACCTTTGGGGGACGGCCTATGATATGATGATGATAACGTATTCACATGATTCGCAACTAGGGCCCAAAGAAAGGAAGAACATAATGTTACACGTGCATTCATACATTGCATTGCATCTATTGCTCACTGAGTCCTCGTGACTTATTATGTGTACGTTTATGTGTTTATGATGCAGTTACGTGGAGAGTGGAGAATCCGACCGAGAATGATGTGTGTGGATGTGCGTGGGGAATGGAAGGATCACGGTCCTGCAGCCCAATTCCGGACGGGTCGTTACATTTCTGTAGGCTATTAAGTTGTTGAAGCTATAATTCATTATCGTTTTATGACTTGGGCATGTGGAAGTGTGGATATGCTTCATTTTTGTTTTGTTCTTATACATTAAATAAATACAGTCACTTTTGAATTATCTAGGACTAAGGATCTGTTTAATTCAATTGTTTGACACAAAGCTGGAAAATCTTTGAATTTTATGATGGCCAGTTTATGTAGATTCATTTTATGCTTGATTACAAGTAGTAGATAAATCTTAATTGATATTTCATTATTATGCACTTCAATAGATGGAAGTGAGTTGAATTGAGGACCCAAAATGCTTGAAGAAGCAGAACAATAATAATCTACCGACAAATGTCAAGGCAGTAAGACTTTTTGAATATCTGAAGGATGGTGGTTTCAGGATGTGCAAGTTGGCAGAGCAATTTTCTGCAGATGCAGCACAACTGTTTCTTCAAAGCAAAGGGTACTAAAGTTCGACGATGATGAAACGAATCAGATTTTTTAGGATAAAATTGCAAACAATCTGCATGAGTATGATGTAACCAAGTGAAGGTTTCTTAAAATTCTTGATTTCATGCCCAAAATGGATCCCCAAAGGTTGTTTAAAAAGTCTTTCAATTCCCTAGCTGATTCATTTTTGCTTTGAGTTTTTGCAATATTTTGGTTCTTTATCGCATTAACTCTTTTTTATATATCTCAAGTTAGCTTTGACAGGTTACATTTTCAATTTGTTTGGTAAATCTTGATTCCATATAGTTGACTCAAAATTACTGAATTTTTACTCGAGTTTGATATTGATCTAATATGTTGTTTCATTTACATGGAATAGTTAATTGATTGAATATATACTAGAAAAAAGAATAAATGTTGTAATTGGTCGAAACTCATAATGCTACTTCATCTTGCTTCTCCCTTTAGCAAAATTTTAGGGCATTATGATGCTTAAATGAGTAAGTAAATAACCAAACTTTCATATGTAGCTCAAAATCTAATTTCCTCATTGCTATAAGTTTTCATTACAAATTTTAGCTAACTAAGTTGAATTGAGATGCAAATTATTTGGATTAGCTCATGAAAGTGTGTACTCTGGTTGAAGTCGATTAACCTAACTTTTAAAATGGAATGTACAGCTGAGATTTGATATAAAAATGGGACAGTTTTACGTGGTGTGACTTCTGATTATGTTGATAAAAATAAATTTTCCTCTGATGTGTTCCATGCTGTTTTCATATTCATATTCCCTCCTTAAAATCTGATAAGCCGTGGAAATAGTTTTGCAAGAATTTATGGATTTATCATTTGAGAGATTTCCAAGAGAGAGAAAAGATTAAAGTGAAGAATGTTAATTGATTCTTGATAATGAAGTATAGAAACTTAATCAGAGGGCCTATATACATGTTTATGCTGAACAAACTAACTAACTCTTCTGATTACAATTAAAGTCTAATTAATACACTAGCTAACAGAACTAACTAAATAAATCAATCTTTGGAATCTTCTATGCTGGTGATGTCTTGACACTGATTGTTTATGTGCATCTTGTTAAGGAGCTTGTAATACTGATTTGTACCCAATGCCTTAGTGAAAACATCAGCTGGCTGTTCATTGATAGAGATGTTTTGCAGCTTGATAGTTCCCTCCATAACTTTCTTCCTTACATAATGGCAATCTACCTCGATATGCTTAGTTCTCTCGTGGAAAACAGGGTTTTTGGAAATGTGTAAAGCAGAAACGTTGTCACAGTGCAGTTCAACTAGTTTCAAAATATTGATCTTCAGATCCTTTAGTAAATAGGTAATCCATATGATCTCAGCAACTGTGCTAGCCATTGCCCGATATTCTGCTTTAGTAGAACTTTTTGAGACTGTGGATTGCTTCTTCGATTTGCAACTGATCAAGGAATCTCCAATAAACACGCAAAAATAAGTAATGGACCTTCTTGTTTCATGGCATCCAGCCCTGTCACTATCAGTGAAGGCCCTTATCTTCAGCTCGGAGTGAGATGATAAGAAAATCCTTTGTCCAAGTGCAGCCTTTATATACCTCAATACTCTAAATGCTGCTTGTAGGTGTCTTCGATTTGGTTTCTCCATAAACTGTGATAAAATACCAACAGAGTAGCCAATATCTGGCCTGGTAATACTTAGATATAGTAGTTTTCCAACTAGTTGCCAATAGTAAGTAAGGTCAGGTAGACTTCCTTCTTCTGAATTTGCTAATTTGTGATTGAGCTCCATTGGGGTCCTACATGACTTAGCTCCTAATTGTTCATATTCTTGCAGCAGTTCCAAAGCAAACTTTCTCTGGCAAAGTGATATACCTGCCTTGGTTCTCGCAATTTCAAGTCCTAGAAAATACTTCAGATTTCCCAGATCCTTCATCTTGAAATGAGAGTATAATCTGTGTTTTAGATTCTCAATTCTGGACTACTGAATCCCTATTATGACTATATCATCCACATAAAGTAAAAGTGCCAAGAATTCATTTCCTTTACCCTTAACAAACAAAAAGTAGTCTGACTTTGATTGAGTGAATCCTTCTTGCAGAATACATTGTGTGAATTTAATGTTCCACTGCCTAGAAGCTTGTTTTAGACCATAGAGTGATTTTCTTAGCTTGCATGCTAACTTACCTTGGTGAACAGAATGATGAGTAGAAGGGTGAACAGATTCACCTGATGTCTCTCCCTGAATATGGTAACCCAAAGGAAGCTCCATGTATACATCCCCAGTCAAGTCCCCATTAAGGAAAGCGTTGTTCACATCCAATTGTAATAGAGACCATTCATGAATAGCAGCAAGTGCCAAGAGGACTCTGACAGTAGTGAGTTTAGCTGCAGGATTGAAAGTCTCTTGGTAGTCAAATCCTTCCTTCTAAGTATAACCTTTGGCCACTCACCGAGCCTTATGTCTTTCAACAATCCTGTCAGCCTCGTACTTGGTCTTATAGACCTACTTACAACCAATAAGAGAGTGATCATGAGGGAGATGGACAATATCCCACGTGTGGTTTTCTACCAAAGCTTGAAGTTCAGAATTCATGGCCTCTTCCAATGGGAAAATTGAACTGCTTCATGGTCAGTAAAAGGCTCTTGTGGTTGAGAGGAAATGGACAGTATATAATGATAATAGGTAGGGGACAAGTGAGAATAGTAAAGAACTGAATGGAAAGGATGAGCAGTGCATGTATGAGTGGAAGGAAGAAGAGATGTGTGGTAATCTGTGAGGTATGAAGGAGGATGAATGGTTATAGTACTACGCCTGAGAGGTGGTGGAGAAGGTGCCTCTTGAGAAGAGAATGATGGAGTGGTGTGTAGGGTAAAAGAAGAATGAGGGTATACATAATATTGTTGAATGGTTGAAGGAGGTGAGGGGGGATGATCTGTGGTGGCAACAGGAGGAGAAGATGGGATTGGTGGAGTGTAGTCAATTGAATGGAATGATGGTTCAGGAAGGGAATATGATGGAATAGGGATGTCAATTAATGGAGGTGAAGTGGGGAGAGATGATCGAGCATAGGGAAATATTTGCTCATGAAAAACAACATCTCTAGATGTAAAAACAGAGTGTGTTTGGAGATCATACAGCTTCTAGCCTTTAGACATTGATGGATATCAAAAGAATATACAAGATTTGGATCGAGGGTCAAATTTCTTCTTGTGTGGGATGGTATTAACAGTAGACCAAAGACAGCCAAAGGATCTTAGATCTGTATAAGAGGGCTACTTATTGAAAACATTTCATATGGTGTTTTCTGGTAAAGGATTTTTGTAGGTGTTCTGTTTATGAGAAAGGTTGCTGTGAGGATAGTGCCCCCCAAAATTTCAGTGGTAAATGGGCATGAAAGATGAGTGCCCTGGCTGTACTGATGAGGTATTGATGTTTTCGTTCTACTATCCCATTCTTCTGGGGTGTGTATGGGCATGTAGTTTGGTGAATGATACCTTTGGTACTATAGAAGGTAGGTTGGAAGAACTCTTTGCCATTATCAGTTCTTATGATCTTGATTTTGATGTCGAATTGTATTAGTACAAAATTGTAGAAATGTGTAATGTACTGAGGGACAAGAGATTTATGCTACATGAGATAGACCCAAGTATTTCTAGAGTAATCATCCACAATACTAAGAAAGTAGTGGTTTCCAGACAAATCTGGTTGAGAGTATGGTCCCCAAACATCCATGTGTACAAGTTCAAATACAGAATTAGTACTTTGAGTATGAATAGGAAAAAGTACACGTTTTTCTCTTGCTTTAGGGCAAGTAAAACAAACATCACATGGTGGTAACTCAGGAAAGAAAAGAGAATCTTTTAAGGGTACATGACCCAACCTGTGGTACCATGTATTAGAATCCAGAGCAGTGGAGCAAGCATTTACAGTAGTGTTGTGTAGATGTGTTAAGGAAATGTCTTGAAGGTAGTATAGTCCATCAGCCACTTTAGCAACTCCAATCTTCATCCATGGTGAAAGGGCCTGAAGAATACAATAATTGGAAGAGAATATCAAGGCTAATTCTTTTGATGCTGTCAATTTGCCAACTAAAATGAGATTGAAAGTGAAGGATAGGACTAGGAGAACATTATATAGTGTGAGAATGGGACTGAGTTGGACTGTGCCAATGTGGGTAGCTTGCACTTTATTTCCAATTGGGAGCAGGACATATGAATATGAGAGAGGAATGTATGAGGTGTAGGATGTTAAAGAACAAGTTATATGGTCGGTGGCACTAGTATCTAAAATCCAAGAGTTGGTGGTAAATGCAGTTGAAGCTAAATATGAAGTCATAGCTATGTGTTGAGGTATTATACCTGCAAGATGGGCAACTGGTGGATTAATAGTAGACGGTGTGTTAAGTTGTGTAGGAGGTGATGCCATGTTGAGCATAGTTGGTTTCTTCTGTTCCTTAACCACAGAGTTTACACTGCCAGTCTTGCCCTTAGTGAATTTGAATCCTGGTGGAAAGCCAATGATCCTATAGCATTTTTCTTTGATGTGGCCTCTCTTTCCACAATGGGAACAGACTAGGTCACTTCTTCCCTTCTTCACAGCCATAGCTCAAGATTGATCTGCAAAACTCTGTTGTTAACTGAGATAGAGTCTCTGTGTTTCTTCTCTCAGCACCAGATTATATACTTGATCCAAGTTAGGGAACGGTTTCATCATGATAATATGAGATCTAACTCCTTGATAAGTCTCATTTAGCCCATTTAAAAATTTGAGAACCAGATCCTTCTGATGAGCATCAACAAATTGCTGAAAGCACTGATCATTACACCCTCCACACTTGCAATAAGGGAGAGGTCTATACCTTCTCAATTCCTCCCATATAGCAGTGAGTTTTTTAAAATACGCATCGATCGATTTAGTACCTTGACTGATGTTACTCAATTGATACTAAAGATTGCATATCTTTGAATCGTCTGGCTGTGAGAACCTCTGGTCCAGCTTACTCCAAATCTCACTTGCATCGTCTAGGTAGAACACGGTAGAGGCAATCGAAGGTGAAATGGACCTCAACGACCAGGCTATAAGTAGATTATTGCAACGAATCCAGGCTAAATAGGTTGGATCTGTAGGAGCAGGTTTAGGTATGGACTTATCAAAGAACCCTTGCTTATTTCGAATCGATACTGCAAGCGAAAAGGACCTTTGCCATGTTGCATAGTTCGTAGCTATAAGCTCAAGGGTTACAATCACGGATCCATGATGCTCCGAGTGATGAAGAAAATATAGTGACGATGGATCTTCAGTAAGGGCGTAATGATTTGGGGATGGAATTCGATCTGCTCAAGTTTCGCCAGTAGCTTCAGCCATAGCAACCGAATTGAGCTCAAAGAGGAAGACTAAGGAAAAACAGAGGAAGACGATTGAAATTCAGAGTTTCAAACCTCTCAGCGCTCTGATACCATGAGAGATTTCCAAGAGAGAAAAATTTGGAGTAAAGAATGTTAATTGATTCTTGATAATGAAGTACATAAACCTAATCAGAGGCCTATATACACGTGTATGCTTAACAAACTAACTCTTCTGATTACAATTAAATTCTAATTAATACACTAACTAATAGAACTAACTAAATAAATCAATCTTTGGAATCTTCTATGCTGGCTATATCTTGACATCATTGTCATTGTTTCTTGTTAATGGTAAATCGACCGTGAGAACTGATATTGCCTTTTATGTTAACATTTTGCCTCCATTTTTCTCTCTATTTCGTTTATATCATACCTTTTAAGTTATCATTCATCGCATACTAAGTTATCATTCACCGTTGGAAAAATGTCATGCTAAAAGGGTAATGGGATTATAGGCCCTCTCGATATTTTCAAGCTTTCACTCTGTGGGGTGGAAGTGAAGCCTGGCATCTACCCCAAAATTTTTTGCAACAAATTATAAACTTGAACTTAAGGTAATGTAAGTTCGTAAAATGAATCTATTTAAATTTTGTTCTTCATTAAATTAGAAAAATTTTATGAAATACTTCATTTTTATATATTATAAAATTAGATATGTTTTCAACTTCCAAATTTAGAATATGAGAAAGCTGATATAAAAAGTTCATTAAATGCATTTCATGTTGTCCACACTCTTAGCACTCACATGTGTTTATTTTATACCTTGGATTAAATCTCATAAGTCGACTCTCTACTTTAGTTAATGATGCATTACTTCGCACACCCTTTGTCCCTCATCTGGTGAGATATATTATGTTGTTCTCTTTCTTAATAGCAATCAATTGGAACGGTTGATCTATGAATCTAGCAATGTATTGATACTTTTGATCCTTGATTATGAGACACAATAAGCATGATAGGGACTAATTTTTTCCAATTTTTACTACTTTTTACTACTTTTTTATGAATTCTTTCTTTATCCTAAATCAATCCCATCCACACATCTCGTCACATCCATAAATCTCCACCATTCAATTCCACTCATTCTCTCTCTTATTTTACATTCAAATTCATTAAAAACCATTAAAAACCCCCTATCACCCTTAACGCTATGTTTCTTTATTATGCCTCATAGTCTGCAAACTCTTGCATAGAAATTGCATTCCATGGTTTTAGTAATAGAATTATGGGATTTTGTCAAGAAAATAGTTGGGTCTTAAAAATAAAATAAAATAAAATCACTCTATTATTGTACATGGCTCCTCAACTAAGTTTTCACTTTTTCTTTCAACTGGTGCTAGAAAATGATGAAAATGATTATCGATTGACATCGATCCTTCTTTTTACAGAGAGGAGGTATTCCAGATAAAGTGGAATCCTAACCACAAAACAATGTTGGCCTTTTCCACGGGTGACATAAGGTTGATGGTTTGGGACCTTAGAAGGTATTTGAAGCTAAGAATCTTAATTTATGCTCACAATTCATGCTAAAAGTTCTGTCGCAAGAACCATTGGTCTACAATGTTTATTGCTAACAAAACTGAACAATATTTATTCCCTGTTTCAGAATTGGAAATGAACATTTGGAAGGCGAAGCAGCCGAAGCTGAAGTTGGTCGCTCCGAGTTCATATTTCTCCCACGATGGACACCAAATTGAATATCTATGACCTCTCGTGGAACAAGAATGAGTCGTTTGTCATTTCAAGTGTAGTAGAGGACAATTCTTTCCATGTTGGGTAAATGTCCAAACTGCTAATTGTCTGTAATGTTCTCCATAATAAAAACTATTGTAATATTATTACGGAATCTATATATATAATATGAGAATGTTTTCCCTCCCTTGCAATCCAACCTTTTTTTTAATTAATTATTTATTTATTTAGTATTTCCATTAGAGAATATCTAATCGCTAGCCCTTAAATTTTCTCCTATCACTCACGTGCCTAATCCATGTTTGAATTCCATTCTCTGCCAATTACAGCTCTAATAGATAATCATACTAAATTAATGGCCATAATAATATCCCAATTACAACTCCCCGCCCATCTATATATATATATAAAGAGCGTTTTTTCTCGCCTAAATGCATCCTCAATTTTTCCCGCCTATTAAATTTACCTAATATACTCTTCTATTTATATATAGAATAATTTATATATACATATATAGAAAATGATGATTTTTTCTTATTATATTTTTTTTGTCTTAAATTCGTCTTCTCATTTTAAAAAAGCTCTCTTTTTATTTTTAATTTTGTTTTCTAATCCATATCCAACTTTCTTTATTTTTCCCCTCCATAATATATTAATATTAATGTATATAGATTTTATTTCATTATTTCTACAATACTTTATCCAATCTCATAACATCTAAATACTCTCTCTATCATTTTCTCTCCTTTTTTTTATTTTCTACATATAAAAGAAATTGTGATTCTATTTTACTCGACTTGATGAGAGCTTTAAAATAAGCATACTACTAGTATATAAATTTTTATTTTTTGAAAAATTAAAATTTACCACAAATATATAAATTAGTGTCCAACCTAAATATAAATTGATAATTTTGAAGACACTTAATTGATGTTTGTGCGTAAAATTCAAATATAATGAGATGTATAAATTGTTTTAACTTTTAATTCTATTCCATGTTTGATTTACTTTGAAAATAAATTAAATAAAAAATAATGTTTCAATTTGTTTATCTCGAGAATATATCATAAAGCTAGCTTTATTTTATATTTAAAACTAAATAATTTTTTCCTAATAAATATTTAATTTGCCAAAATAATAATTTATATATTGATATAGTACTTAAGTACAATTTCTCGTGTAATTACACAAAATCGACAAATATTATATATTTGTGATAAATTTCAATTTTTTTTCGAATCAGTAAATTTCAAATTTTTTTCTTTCAAATCTTCAATTTATAAGTTTATGTGTTGAACAATATAAAGGTCTTTTAGGAATTAGAATGAATTTTTGACTGATCTTTTTTTCATAATTCTCATATTTAAAAAAATAAAATTATTTAAAATTAACAATTTCCACTAAGATTTATTTTTTATGCCATACAAAGTAAATTACCATTGATTAAATTTTTACACAAAAATTCAAATAAAGGTTTAACATTGAAATCAAAAAATAAGATCAGACCCGTTACTTAATTTTAGAAATAATTAATTAATTTATAAATAACTAGCCAAGAAACAAAAATTAATTAAAACAAAGACTCAATTTTTTTGCGATACAAAATTACGATTCATTAAAGTTTTACACAAAAATAAAAAGAAACTTATGGGTAGTTGGCCCGAGTTTGAGACAAAATTCCACCACTACGATTCCAAATTTATACTAAAAAATTTAAAACTTAGGTTGGACCCAATAATTAATTTCAGAAAGAATCAATCATTTTTATACATAATTAGCTAAGGAACGAAAATTAATTAAAATTACCAATTTCTGTAAGATTTAATTGTTGTGTGATGAAAAATTACAATTCATTAAATTTTTATATAAAATTAAAATAAATATGTAACATAAAAATTTAAAATTTAGCTTGGACCCTTTCATAAATTTTAGAAAGAATTTATTATTTTTAAAAATAATAATTAGCTAATAAATGAAAATTAATTAAAATTAGCGATTTCGCTAAGATTTAATTTTGGTGGGATAAAAAATTAAAATTCATTTCATGCTTACATAAAAATTAAAAGAAGCGAGCAACATCAATTTTGTTTAATTAATCATTCAATTGTAACATTAATTGATTTTTTAATTAATTGAATCTATATCTATATCTTTTAAATTTTAGGATATCTTTTTAATTATAAAATATTTTTAAAATTAAATTCATATAATTCTTAGAATTATGGCTATGAAGCAAATTATTTTGAAAATAATTAAATTTTTAGAAATAATTAAATTAAATAAAAATTAACTATAATTATTTAAGCAATAATTAATTAAAACAATCAATTCCATGGCTAATATTTTGTTGTACACGTGTTCAGTGGACAAAGATTGATCCAAAAAAAATAATTAATTACATTCTTAAAGGGGGAAGTATAATTAATTTTAAAAAAATCATTAAATTGATGATGGTTTTCCTTAAAAAATGAAAAAAATCTTTTAAATTGTAATATATCATTTAAATTAAAATATTTTTTCAAAATTAGATTAATACAATTTTTAAAAGCATAAATATTAAAATAGTTATTTTCATAAATAATTAGTTAAAATTAAAATCAATTAAAACGAATTCCATTACGATTAATTAAAATTAATAATACTGTTATTATTTAATTGGACTTGGTTTCAATGGAAGAAAATTGATATGGTTTCGTTGGAAGAAAATTAATTAATTTTATTGTTAAAAAAGAAAAATAGCATTAATTAAAAAATAAATAATAATTAAAATTAATTAGATTACCATAATTAACTAGATTTTTCCTAAAAAATGAAAGGCATCTTTTGACATGGAAAATATTTTTTTAATTATAAAATATCTTTAAAATTAGACTTACACAATTCTTAAAACTGTGATTAAAAACAAATTTTTTAGAAATAATAAATTATTTTTATAAATAATTAGCTAAAAATAAGAATTAATTAGAATTAAGTATGTTACAATTAATTATATTTCTTAGATTTAATTGGATATATTCTTCATTTGATGAAAATTGAGAGAGTTTTATTAGACGAAAATTAATCAAAATTAATGAAATTATTAAAAGTGAGAAACATAATTATTTCAAAAAATGAAAAATTATTAAAATTAATTATATTGCTATGGGGAAGAAAAATACGTTTACAAAATTAATTTATCTTTTTACGTATTTTAAAATAAAATTAAGTTCAGGTCTATAAGATTTTGGATTCTTAGAATTGGGTTGTTACATTTTATTGTAAAGTAAGTCGACTGATCATTAGTCCCTAATTAACTTTATTTACCTTTTCAGTATCATTTTTTTTCAAAACATGCTTTTCTTTTAATTCTCATATATTTTTATATTTTCTATGATATTTCTTTTGAGTTACAGTTGATGGCAAAACATTCATATTTCTTTTCGTATAGTTCCGGTGTTTCAAAGGATCTGCTCATTTTTTTTTATTTTTTTAAAAGTAACAAGCTCCAAAAATAAGTTTTCGAATAGTATTATTTTTTATTTTGACACTACTCGAACCAATAATTATATAATAATTCTTTGGTTCAATATATCGCTTTCGCTAGGGAATAAATTTAAGAATTCTTGCTTGGTTATCGACTCAATCAATTATTGGAATTATATGACTCAATTAGAATATTTTAACTGGCTTTCGACTATGTTAAATATTTATCTAAGTTTCCTATCTGCTAAATAAATATTAAAAATCCTACCTACTTTAAATTATTTATTTTATATTGAATTTTTCCAATTGAGATTTTTTTTTAATTTTAAATATCATCAAATTGATTGTATGTTTTAAGTATTAATCATATATATTTCAATTTATTTGTCTCATCCAAATTAATTTAAATGTTATGTCAAATCATTCAATATTTAATATGCCGAATATATTAAATTAGTAACTTTATACCTAATATGTTAATACACGTGTTTAGTATATTTAGAATGTATTTATTGAAGAAATAAAATGTTAAAATAAAAGTCTTCAATTAAACTATCACGATGGGGCGTGGAAAGGGATGAGAATTTTCTAGCGGGGCATGGACGGGGAATGGAAGTTTGTAATTCTCATGTCATCCTCGCTCGCCCTAGAGTAAATACGGATGGGCTGGAATGAGGATAAGTGTTTTCCAACATGGCAGGAATGGGGTGTTGAGGTTTGTCGGACATTACTCACTACATTATTATTTTTATAATATATCTATATTGATTATATTTCATAATTAAAACTTAAAAATCATTATTTACATATTAATTGTTAATAACGTACATCATACTGATGTATAATTAATATCTCCCAAAATTTATAATTGCATATAATAAAATGTAAAACAATTTTAAAGAAAAACAATGAGTTCTACTAATGTTGGTAGAGTTATTTTGATAACTATAATATTTAATGTTATTTTATTTTGGATTTATATTAGTGAATTAATATTGCAATGAGCAAAAAATTATATATTATCACAATCACTGCTATAAATTATCATCCCGTACAAAGCACGGGTGTAAATACTAATAAAGTTACTATTCTATGGAAAATAATAAATTAAGTTGTGTGGATTTTTATGAGTTGTTCCTTACATACTTGCAGGATGGATTAGTATGAAATATAGAAAAAAACTCTTTCGAAATTTTTATAGAATTGTTTGAAGTTAAATTATTTAAATTTATCGTGTAACTCATTCTTTATTTTAATTTTTTTTAGATTTTATGTTAATATTATTAACATCTATCAATATCGTTATCAATTGAAAATTTTGTCTCCTGTGCAACGCACGGGTGAAACAGCTAGTTTTCCTTAATTCTGCGATTTGTACAAGTCTTGCCACATCTTCATATATATATATATATATATATATATATATATATACTAGTTGGAACACTCGTGCGTTGCACGGGGGCTAATTATATGAATTGAATTTTTCTGGTTATTTGAGTGCGAACAATTACATCACACGATTTAAGAGAAGAATGTTCCTTTTTTTGAAAAAATTTAACACAATTTCTCTTGTAATTGGGGTAAATCCAACCTGTTAAAGTCAATTACAATGTCGTAACAAGTAACCGATACACAAAGATGCAAAAAACTCTATGAAAAACAAAGTCTAATATTGAGTAATAACAACATTAGAGTGTTATCCACGAAATTATATTGGAGAACATTACCTAGCATACTATAACATTCATAAATGCATTAGCATTAAAAGCGTAAATATAATTTCGCAGTCTTTTCACCACGACTTCCTTGTTATGCGACGCATAAGGTATTGATGTGTGATATTTGCCATCGGTAACCTACAATAGAACAGGCAAGCAGAAATATCATCAATATTGAAAAGTATAAAACCAATCCACAATTCTCAAAAGCCAACTAACTACATATTCATCCGTACCAACATAGAAATAGGATGAGATACTTTGCAGCGAAAATAGCAATCCATAGTATACCAAAGACAACCAATTCATCTACAACGACTAAAACAAGAACAAATATCACATGAGGATTCCAAGCTTCAAATATTTTGCGATGCAAATAGAAAAATATGAGCTACAATGCAAATCATAATATTCCAGTTCAATGAATATGTCAATGTGAGATTGAGTCAAAAGGTGACCAATCCTATGTCTATATATACGAGATTTATCCTTTATACAATCGATATGGCAACTGATAAGTGAATACAAACTTTGAAAAATACAAACAACTTACCTCAAATGATTCATGTTCATAACACTATAGGTTGTGAAAACTTCATAGGACATGATGTTTGCAGTTATATTAGTGTGGCATCCACTTTCGTCACAAATGACGAACTTCAAACCCTTCCTATTCGTCACCCTTGAGACAATGACATACAGCTGACCATGGGTGAAGACTGATCTCCTCAAATACACCCCAATATTGTTGAGCGTTTGTCCCTGATTCTTATTGATGGTCATTGCATAACAAACCATTAGGAGAAATTGCCTCATTTCAAAATGAACGGCAATCGTATATCGGATGGAGTTAAACTAAATCTAGGAATTAGAAAATCCTTTCCAATATTTATTCCAAATAGAATCTTCGCCTCTATAACATGATTTCCAAGCCGCACGACTATAAGATGGGTACCATTGCACAAACCAGCCACGTGATCTATATTACGCATCAACATGATTGGGACACCGACCTTCAACTTCAAAACATGATTGGGCACTCCAGAATATAAAATCCCATTCAAGAACTCCGGGGTATGAAGCTCGATAACCAAATCACCCTTCCCGCCATTTGTCCTACACGTGGAATCAGAATTGTAATATGTTCTCAATTCTATACGATTCATGTTAACCATATAATCGTTCACCATTCCAACATTTTTGAGCATAGGGGCAAGTATATCCCATCCATTCAACTAAGAATGAGAAGTCCTCTCGGTCCAAAAATTTAGATAGGTACTGTCCACTATAACTTTCATCGAATCAAAGGAACTGCGCACCAAAAGATTCCCGTGTATCTCAACAGGGGCCTCACCATCATTTGGCCCACCAATCTGTCCATCCCCAATGTTTAAGATCCATTCTAAAAACTTTCTCAATTCATCAGCGTGTTCATCTCAAAGGAGATTATGGAGCCTCCTATTTCTCACAAGTCTCAATACTCTACAATGGTTCCGCAAAGAAGAGAAATTGAAAGATGCATTCACAATTTCAGGGTGTGTTGCCTTTGGTTAATCGGAAGTATCTACCTAAAGTTCCCACCAAATAAAACAGTTTTCCCACCGAATAGTAAACCAGAATCCATCGGGTTGCTGAATCTAGCAAGATCCCGCATCATGGGTTCCAATGCTTCAAAACAATACTTATGTGTCATAGGAGCTCTGTCCCAGATTATCAGGCTAGTCCTCTCACCAAAACTCGGCCTAGTGACTTCCCTATTTAATGTTGTAAGTTCAATTTTCATCAATATTTAATCGGATAGAAAATCGTGAATCAGCGGTTCTACCACCTGGTAGAAGGAGTGAAGTTATTGCACTCTGTGCCACATTAAACACTATCGCTCATTGAGACCTGACTGCAACTGGAAGCGTCCTCCACAAAAGGTTTTCCCCATACCACCATATTCATATAAAAAAAATACCCCGCAATGATCACCACGAATTACATTCATCACAGTGTCGTAAAAATCCTCTTTGTTCATAAGTCGGGTTGGATAGCAACCTTGCATGTTCCTCCTCCAATTCATCCTTATTGTAGTTCGATTCATTGTATATCAGCATGTTGTCTAGGGCAGAGAAATACGAACCATCAGGAAAGGGCATGGAATCATAGTCTCAAAGGAATCTCCTCCATTGGAGAAACAACTTCTCAATTTCAACTAACGCGTAGTTCCTGATTTGATCATCAGATAGTTGTAAATCTATAATGCATATCCCACAATTAGTTAATACTTGGAAAATTACAAACGAAGAATCAAAGCATCCAAATAACTGGAACATGATTACTTGGGTTGCGAAGAGCATT
The DNA here is from genome assembly GCA_018223645.1 of Jasminum sambac. Classification (NCBI taxonomy): domain Eukaryota; kingdom Viridiplantae; phylum Streptophyta; class Magnoliopsida; order Lamiales; family Oleaceae; genus Jasminum; species Jasminum sambac. The sequence goes on along the minus strand of CP073651.1, from coordinate 28,609,008 downwards.
ACAGTACTTGTGTTTTATATCTTTTGACAAATATTGCCAGCATTTATCCACAACGTCTCAGGTCTGTCCAAGCAGTCAAACACAAGTAGGGTGACAAACAAATTTCTCAACAATATTTCAGAAGCCCAATGACTTACCTCAATAGTGCAATCGATGCACTCTTTGTCATCGTCTAAAAAACCCCGAGCATGTCAAGCTTCCTTGAAAGTATTATATGCCGTCCCATCAACTGTTCTTATATCTTCATAAGATTTTGGACCATGCACATGATTTAGCAACATGCGCAGATAGTACGTTGAAAAAATTAGTGAAAACCATAAGGAAAAAAATCAATTTCAAAAATATTAACGATGCGTTGTATCGAAAAAAACAGCATCAATAAACAAATGATATAACACGAAAATCCTATTAATAAGATGGGAAGTGGCAAATCATGTTTCTAAAATTGAGAACTGAAGTAAAAAAATGCCTTTCTCCAGTGCCTGGCCGAGCACAGGGTGTGAAAAGGAAAGTAGCGTGACTATATGGATTTCTTCTTTGCAGATGGGTTTCAGAGGTTAAGAATGATATTTTATACTTCCCCCCGTCCCATATATATAATTCTCTTTTCCTTTTTGGATCGTCCCACATATATAGTCTCATTTCTATATTTAATAGTATTTTTATATTCATTTACAATTATACTCCACATATATCATTGAAAATAAAACTATATTTATGACCTTTATTCATTTAAATAAGGGCATTAAAGGAAATTTGTTTGTAAATTTACTTTTTCAATATCATTTTTAATATTTATGTAAAAATTAAAGTGGACTATATATATAGGACAGAGGGAGTATATTTTACACAATCTATAACAACAAAAAACTTGTCTTTTATTCCCTACAACTAAGGGTCGGCTATATAGAACCATACAAGAAATCACGTCGGATCGCAAGTACAAATTTTTCTACGCCACTAAGTTGTATCCAAAGATATTTGCTCATCTATCTGCCTAGCACACATGTCCTTACGAATTACTTGCATCCACGTTATCAATTGTCTTCATCTACCTTTCCTAACATTTCCAACCCTAATACTCTCATTCTTCCTAACAAGTGCACTCTCAGTTTTCACAAGTATGTGCTCAAAGCATCTTCGTCGAATCTCTCATATCTTATCCTCAATGGGGCCACTCGTACTCTACCACAGATCTCTTCATTTTATACAATCTACATATTAATTAAAAAATTAGCATGCTAGACTCTTGGTTAGGAAAATAGATATAGATATAGATTATTACTAATAAATTACTTAAAGAGTAAAAAATCTGCGTAATAAAAATTTATTAAAGAAATTCTGAAAGCTAATTCAAAATCAGACAGAAAAATGAGATTTTTTTTTAATTTTTTCCAATCCTACACGGAGATTTTCTTTTTTTTTTCAATAAGATTTAGAACATAACATATATTAGTTAATCGTATGTATTGAAAAATGCTCTATTAAGAGGTAATTAACATTATAGCTTAACAATAATCTTCCTATATCTCTAAGCTGCATATAGCATAAATGATTAACAATTAAAAAATAAATAAATAGCTGCAAAAAAGTAATAGATTTGATTAACAATAGTTTTTGTTAACACTTGAGTAACTTGCTGCTCAATTTTAAATTGTCTAACTAATAGTTCAAAAAATTCAAAAAAAAAAACAAATGATTAAAAATTTTTAAAAATACTTGCGAGAGAAAAATATATTTGATTAACAAAAGATTAGTTATAAAAAGTTTCTAGGGTTCGAACAGATAGTGTTAATAGCGTGTTGGCTGAGGTAGTAGACACAAATAAAAAGAAATGTTAATTAAAAATAAAAAATGTATAAACTTCAAATAAACTTCAAATAATTTTGAGAATTAAAAAAAAGACTTTAATAAGGATTACAAATTGGACATGTGTGTTGACATATAGATTTAAAAACTATAAAATATAAAATTTTTAAATGATTTTGATAAGGATTGATATTAGAAATATATTAAATGATAGAAGTAAAAAGATTTAAAAATTAAAAATTAAAAATTGAAATTTTTAAAAAGTAATTCAGTCCATAGCCCAGTCTATACAATATAATGGCTACCATGATTATCTTAAATTATTTTTAATTACTAATTTTTTAAAAGTATTTCAAATGCCTAACTTAAAATTTTTACATAATAATAATAATAATAATAATAATAATAATAATAATAATAATAATAATAATAATAATAATAATAATAATAATAATAGAGATGGTAAGATAATCATGGTTATTTATAGATAATGATAAAATAAGGTAATCAAAAATGTAATTGATGTGATATGAGGAGGGAAAACCTCCAATAAAAATTAAATTAAAAATCAGTCAAATAGTGAGCGGGAAAATTCCCTCCAAAAATAGTTTCTATTTATTAATATATAGATATATATATATATATATATATGTATATATATATTATTTTCGAAAAAATGTGCAACATAAAAATTCAAAGAAACGTGTAACATTAAAATTAAAAAATTAAATTGAACCCATTAATTAATTTTTGAAATAATTGGTTGAGAGAGAAGAAAAATTAATTAAATTTAACAATTTCGCTAATGTTAGGAATATGATTTAGAATATTTAAACATCGAAGAAGGAAAACGAGTCCAATTCAGATAAGATTTAGGAGATTTCTTATGTAAGGAAATGGACTCCAATTCCAAATAGGATTTCGAGAATTTTTATGTATAAATATGGGTATGAAACTCAATTGTGAGGTGTGCCCAAAAAGGTGAGTGGGGAGAAAAATTAGAAAGAGAAAGAAAGAGTGTTGTTCTTTTCTTGTCTAATTTTGTGTGCCAAAGAAGGAGTGTTAAGAGTTGAGCAAGAGAGAAAAAGTGGTGAGTGCCTTCGGGCACGCACTTGGCGTGAAGGTCTCTTTTGTTTGTGCGTGGTGTCAAGACGAATTGCACATGGACAATAATTGAGGATTGGATTGTTATGGTGAATTGCTTCGTCGATCGTGGTTGAAGGAAATTAGAGAGATCGAAAGAAAACGATACGAACGGGGGTGTTGCGTACATTGTTCTTTGACTGCTCTAGTTTTGTTACGAAGAGAGTTAGTGTGGAGAAGTTGAGAGGATGAGAAAAAATTGTAAGAGTGTTTTTCTTATCAATAAAAGTGTTCTTCTCCCATGGTCGTCGGCGGTTGGTTGAGCCACGTTAATTGTTAGTGTTTTTATTGTTCTGCGTTTGTTTGTGTTTTTTCACTGCGCTGTTTCGGGGGAAATCTATTCGATTTCCCAACACCTAATATTTAATTTTTGTGTGATGCAAAATTACCATTCATTAACTTTTACACAAATTAAAAGAAACATGAAACATTAAAATCTAAAAATTAGGTTGGACCCATTAATTAATTTTAGAAATAAATAATTATTTTTATAAATCAAATTAACTGAAAAAAATTAATTCAAATTAATAATTTCTTCTAATATTTAATTTTGGTGTGATACAAAGTTAAATAAAATATTAATTAAATCTATTTAAAGGAAATGTCTAACATTAAAATTTAAAAATAATCAAATTATTAATAAAATAATCTAAATGTGTAATATCAATGAACTTTAATTAAAAAACCTAATATTGATTTAATCTTTTTAATTAATCGTTAAGTTGTATCATTAATCCAATTCTTTCAAATAATTGAATTTATGTCTATGTTATTTAAATTGTAAGATATCTTTTAAATTATAAGTTTTAAAATTAGATTCATGTAATTCTTAAAATTATGTCCATTAAGCTAATCTATATATATAACAAACTAAGGGTGAAACCACTATTAGTTTTGTATAGTCACTACAAGATTTTTTATCTTTCCCCACAAAATACTTTTGTAGCGAAAGATCTTTATTTGTGGCGAAGTGACAGAAGAGACAAAAAACATTTGTAGCCAGGTTTGTGGGCTAAACCTCGAAAGGAAAGATAATAGGCCACAAATTGTGAAAATTTCGAAAGCTAATGTCTGACGCTACAAATCTCTTGGAGACAAATAGAGTTTGTTAGAAAATATTAGAGGCGACAAAACTTTAAAATTGTGAGGTGAATTTTGTCCCTACAAGCCTTTTGGAGACAAATGCAATTCGTTGGGAAAGAGTAGAAGCCACATATATGCTTTGTCTCCTAATGTCTCTCCTCACAAATTATATATTTCAAAAATAAATAAAAATTTTAATTTTTACCCAACCAACTAACCATCTATTTAACTTCACTCAACCCAACCCAACCTACTAGTTACTTAATTATTACTTAATTAGCTTCAAGAATATGCAATGCGTAGGAATTGAACCTTAGACCTCATGGTTAAGAAACTAAGATCTCAACCACTCGGCTATTTTAATTTCTTGTTACTTATTCTCATTCTCATTAATATAATATGTAAGTTATGAGTGTAAATCTTACAATTAGTTAACTACAAAGTTCAATTTGTTTGCAAAAAAATTTGCATACAAAATCATATAGCTACAATTCTTTTTTCTGGAAAATGTAATATTTGTGTATAAATGCCAAACAATTATAGAAAAAATTATATGCTTGCAAAACCTTTTGGGAAGGGAGGGGGGTTTGAGATACATTTTGGCTACAAATTGCAATTTATTTGTGGAAAATTTGTACCAAAAATCACACGCCTGCAAAGTCTTTTTTTTTTTTTTTTTTTTTTTGGAAAAGGTAACATTTTGCTACAAATTTTAATTCGTTAAAAAAACCAGATACCTATGAAATCTATTTTTTACGAGAAAATATATCATTTGGCTACAAATTATAATTTGTATAGGAAAATTTTATAGGAAAAATTGCATTCCTACAAAATCATAATTTTTGTAAGGAAAGGTAATCTTTGGTTACAAGTTTTAATTTTTAGGAAAAATTATATGCTTACGAAGTTTAGTTTTTGTGGGGAAAAATATTTTTTGGCTACAAATTTTAATTTGTCTACAAAAAATTTGCAGCGAAAATTATATGCCTACAAAATCATTTTGTTTGTGGGGAAAGGTAATCTTTGGTTACAAATTTTAATTTGTAGGAAAAATTATATGCCTATGAAACTCATTTTTTGTGAGGAAAGATATTTTTTGGCTACAAATTTTAATTTGTTTGCGAAAAATTTGTAGCCAAAATCATATGTCTACAAATTAGTTTTCTTTGTAGGGAAATGTAATTTTTTGTTACAAATTTTAATTTGTTTGCAGAAAATTTGTAACGAAAGATCAAAATTCTTGTAGTGAGTGGTTTTATGATAGTTTTAATTTATCTTTAGTGGGATTAGGATTAGGACAGAGAAGTTGCTACAATTTAAATTGAACGGTCAAATGGAAAAATTTCTACACATTGAATTTGCCACATCCTGTTAGATTGCGAGTTAAAGGGAGTAGTTACTTTTTTCAAATAGTTAGCTTTCAACAAACATGTGCTAAATTTTTGCTAACTTTTTTATTAGAACAAGCCAAATAACATTTTAATTTATAATAATTTTAATTACTAATAATTATATAATATATTGGGAAGATAAATTTCACACAAATGATACAATAAGATTAAATATTTACATAAAATTCGAAAATGTGAACTATTAATCGAAATTTCGCTAAAAACTAATTTATTTTTTACATTGTTTTCATATTACAATACCATTAATTTTTTTTATTTATGTTTTGTAACGTAACAATTATTAACGTCAATTATTTTATAATTATCATATTAATAAAGTTAAATTGTGTTGTTTTATGGCAACATATTTCTACTATGTTATTTATACGTAGTAAAAAATTGAATTTCACTCATCATTATTCTATTCTCTATATTGATTAAACAGTAAGAGGAATTAAATAAAAGAGTTAATATTATTATGGTTTTTACAACTTTTGGAATTAGTACATTAGTGTTCAACTTATGATTTTGAATGGGCTTTGCAATTTGAGATTTTTTTTCACTTGATAATAATTGATAAAATGGGTCTATTAATGTTAATCAAATGCTTTAATTATTTTGATTTATTTTTTGTCCACTAATAATTTATATGAGAGGAGATTTTAAGTAAATATCATACTATATGAGTATTTTCCAATTTTGTTAAAAGAAAAAAGTTAAAAATGTGTTACTATAAAGCAAAAATATTTTAAAATATAAATTTTTAAAATTAAATATTTGAAATTTTATAAATTTGTTTAAAAACAAATTTAAGAAATTTTACAACATTATCCCATATAATAATAAAATTTTAAATTTTAAATATTCGAGTTCTTTTTCAAAATTGTACATTTTTTGCCTAAGTCGTTTAAAGATCATAGCATTATTTCATTTTTCTCAAATTAAAAATTTTTAAATTTTAATTTTTGTTCATATAATTGTTTCTGTAAGATTTCATTTAATGCAAATGTCGTGGATAAAAACTATACACAATTCATCATATAATAAGTTATTACGCTACATGTTTATACGAATTAATAAAAATCTTAATTTGTGTAAGTACACAAATGTTTCGATAATTAAGTATCATAATTCATAGGTCATTTAGTATTCTACTTTTTCCTTTTAATTATTGTAATAATAGTTGTTACGGATGAGATCAACAAGATAGATGTGTTAACAGAGTATAATATAAAATTATATATACGAATATATTAGAGTAATGATTTGTCTGTTACAAAGATACTAATGTCATAACAATGTTTTTATTATTTCTTTCAAAATGTAGAGTGCTTGGATTTTGGAGAGCCTTTCCACAAATATTCATTTTTTAAAGCAAGCTTTTCGTATGACGAAGAACAAGGAAGCGGTGTAAGAAGAAGGCAAAGTCAAGCTTCTAATGATTGAGGACCCTCCTACTATTTTACATGAGTTGTTATATGATAATAGTGAAAAAAAACACTTTGTTAAAAACGTTTGGGTATAGAATATGATGTTTTCCTTTACGTCGATCGGAGGTGGGGTAGATTTGCATTTGAATGATGGAAGAAGTCATCCCATCTATAATATATATAAAGTAGAGATGCATGGTTTTGTTGTTTTCTAGTAGTGGTTTTAGAACATGGTTAACTTCTGTTTTAGGACAAAAATAGTTGTTTTTATATTGATGTCCCTATAATTGAATGTCACGTGTTCAGGTAGTTTTAAGTGTCAGTAGATAATGGGAAGAGTCAATTTTTCAAACTGTTTTCTAATTTACTTTAATAAATATGTCCTAATTTTTTGCTCTAACTTCTTCATTTGAACAAGTCAAATAGCATTTTATTTTAATATAATCTTAGTCAATAATAATCGCACAAATGAATAAAATGATACAATAAATATCTTTAACTAATATCCTAAGATGGAAACAATATTTTTCATTTTCGGTTGGATTAATTCATAAATTCTACACAATAAATATTGAAAAATAAAATAAATTTATTATGGAGAAAAGGTTTTAACAATGTTGTTATTAATTTTTAAATTTCCTTGCTACAATTTAATTAAAATATTTATACATGATTTGATGAATAGAAACTAATTATGGTATGAGTTATATAAATCAATTATTACAAGATAAAAATTATTATGTTACTTAAATAATTTTTAATCATCTATTATAAATTTAAATTATTATAGTACTCTAAATGGTGACCAATAATGAAATGTCTATTAACCAATTTAGGACATTGTAATAGTTCTTAAATAAGTTGAATTAATAGTGTACACACACAATGTTAGCATTACGCATTAATAATTGATCATTGTAATTTAATTTTTTTAATGATATATTATATTAATTGCTCTTTTGGTGGAAAAAATTTATCAATGAGGCTTTTCATTTTTTACGTGTTTTACAAATTTTTACTTTCTTTTTAGCATCTCTAAAAATTATATACCTTATAGATCTTTTAAAAATTGTAAATATCTATTGATTTTTTACATTTGAATCACAAATTTTCTTGATTCACCTGGAATCAAGCTATATTTTTAATATCTTACTATTTTTTATTAGTAATTACTGCCAGTGTATTGCAGGGGTGTCAAGAAGAAAATAAAAAGTTAAAACTAAGTTGATGCTAAAATAATTTTAGAACGTTGGGAGTAAAAATGTAAGAGATTGTTTATGATTATCAGCTGCTATTGAGTTTGTTCACTATTTAGTTCATGTAGATTCTTTACGTTGTTGCTTCAGAATTAATGTGTCATAAAAATTTTTACTTTTGGCGATTTCGTCCTTGCAAAATTGCCATGTTGCGACCAATATTTTATCTAAAATGATAGTTTGATCATCCTCTTTGTTTTTTTTGAAGATTGGAAGGCCTAGGCTTTTAAACATCTACCCTCAATTTTCTCTTTAGTTCTTTTTTTTTTTTTGGGAAAAAATGTTAATGGTGAAAACTCTCTTTTTTTCATAGTGACTTTTTTGTCAAAATTAAGAAAAAGGTTTATGAAATTAATTTTCTGGCTTTCGGAACATGACCTCAAATAGCAAAAAATAATGCATAATTTAAGTTAATTGTAAAAGAGATAATAAAATAATGAATTATAAGTCAAACTAATTGAAAAATAAAAAATAAAACCATAAAATTTAAATTGGGTATGAGATGTAGTGCCTTAGGTTAGTGCAAATGGTGCACGAAAATGGCGTCTGTTGTAATACATTACCTATTATCTCTTTTGCAGATTCGTCACAATTAATAGTGGATGATGATTCGACAAAACTGTAAATTGACATTGATTTTAAATAATTTTTAATTTTACATATGTTTCTACTTTGACCTATATTTCTTCTATGTTACATGATCACTGTTGTGGTTACCGTACTATGTATTTGTTTTGAATTACATTTATGTTTTAATTCAACATTATCTTGATATTATTTTTAAATTATTTAATTTTTAGCTGTACATTGTGCTAATTTGTTGATATATATATATATATATATATATATATTTGACATTGTTAAAGCATTATTAGAACTTGAAAAATATAATTTATTGTATCAGATTGTAATTCATTTAAAACTAAGGTCATTTAAATACTTATTGTTATAAAAGTATAGAAATAATAGAGAGAATTTAGAGAGAATGAATTATAAGGAATTCACAGGAATGAATTTCATTAATAACTGAAGCCCTATTTATAGGGAAACTTCGAATGGCACAATCGTAATTACATAATTTCATCAAGGGTATAATAGTCATTCACATAAATAAAATATAATAATTTATTTCCCTCACTTCCCTCATTAATTATATTATATTAATATTATTATTATATTCATAACACTCCCCCTTGAATGACTATTAATACAAATGTCTTCTAAACTTGTTTGGAGAAAAACCCAGTGGGAAAAAACTTCCAAACCGATTGCAGGATAGCTTGGAGTGGTTATATACTGCTTCATCAAAATATTGCTCCCCCTGATATCTATCAACGGTATAAGAGTATTCACGTGCTGCCTCGTTAAAACCTTGTCAAGAAAACCCAGTGGGAAAAAACTTGATCGAAGGAAAAAGAGTACAGCTACTCCATCTGATTTCATATCTTGAGGACCGATATCCTTACTTCTGGTAAAGGATTTCAATATCATCATTGTTTGGATCTAAAGCATTGTCTCTATTATAACTTGATCCAATAGATACACTGTGTCGATTTCTCTTGTTGTCCTCAATATACCATGAATATGCCTCGTTAAAACCTTATTAGGAAAAACCCAGTGGGAAAAATCCTAATGAAGGAAAAAGAGTACATTATTCATGTGAATACGCCTTTAATGTTTCCTCATTAAAAACCTTGCTAGGAAAACCCATGGGATAAAACCTCAGTCAAGGGAAAAAGAGTGCAACGCGTATTTTATACAAGTATGCTGCAAGCATTTCAAAATATTTCATAGATTTGTATGAGTATCATATACATTGGTTCATACTCTTCATTCATTTCCACGTGAATGAAATTTTAGATGTTATACAATATCATGTTATATTTAGTGTATATATGCAATCAATAGCTTCGATCTCATTTTCTCACTATATCGAGATATATACCTAAATCTCTTCTGGAGATTTCATAGTAGTTGAGATTGGGCTGCCTCATTAAAAACCTTGTTTGAGAAAAACCCCGTTTTGGGACAAAAACATCAATCAAGGAAAAGAGTACAGCATATGAATTTCTCAACAATATCAATGTAGATATTTTGAGCCGTTGCATGCAATCGATACAATAATACATTTGAAACCTCTTCAAGAGTTTCATTCTCATTTCTCATTAAACCGTGCATGAACACTTTAATCATAAGGGCATATATTTCAAAGATCGGCATTTTCGATGGATTTTAATATCCTCACTATTATTGATAGTATGTAGCGCTATCTTTTCATAGTGTGTCGACACTTTCAATTTTATTTCTTTCCCCATATCGACATAACTTATCGAGATATCTCATTATCAATCCTCTTGTAGGATTACACAATATAGTTATGTCTATATACTCTTCAAGAGTATATGCCTCCGTTATTAAGACCATCTTTAATAATTTGCTTGATATATATGATTGGGGAAATCTCATAATATCAACGCTTACAGCGTGCTAACTTATCAAAGCATCTTAATGATATATGTGATTGTTCATAGCATCTTTTATACATCTTTGAACTTCAAGTTCATATTTTAATTGTGAGGATATAGTATGATGCATTTCACATATCATTTTCAGCCTTTAATACTCCCCCTCATGCTAAGAAAATTTAGAACACTAAAACTCATATATGTTCTCATCATTCAGCTTTAATATGAGAATTTATATAGTTTGCATTCTATTCTCGATATTGGCAATTTATTGGAGGACTTTAAATAATTTGCCACATAATATCCCACTTGTATGCGCATACTCAATCCTTCAGGGATTTATTCAAGTATTGGGATATACATTTACTAGCTTTATCATTAAATCTGAAATCATGCTCATATCAGTGAGCAAATATTTCGTAAATTTCAAATTACGAATCATATACACATGTGACTATCTAGTGGATCCATATCATAATATCTAGTAGTCCACATGGAGGATGAGTGGGCCCATATTTCTCATCCTTTATTCCAGATATATTTGGGATTTATTCCCAATATTGGCTAGTAATGATTTCATCATTTATCGAGAACAATCATTGAAGAATTCTTTTAATTCTTCACTTGAAATATTGATTTCAATAATTATTTAAACCGGGATGGTCAGTCCGTTTCTGCAAATGAGTATTATTGAACTTTTAGTTCAGTAAATTCTTATATCGATTTCACTAGTATCTGTATAGTGCTCAACATGATTTATTACTTTCATCATATGTATAGCTCACCGACATATTCCATCATGTTTCGGTAGCATTATTACACATCACTGCTCAAGCATGGAATCTTAGCACATACGCTTCATGTTTCGACATCGCTCCAACGCTGAGCCTTACCTCATACTGGCGTTTATAAATTATCCGGGCACTTACAGTATTCACCATAATAATGGTCCAGATATAATAATGGATAATTTGCTTTCAAATCTTCGAAAATACTATCCATCACTACCCATCAAAATCCTAAAAAGGATTTATCGAAGTAGGCTTGAAAGGTTGAGGATGCTAATGAATAAGGGTATCCCACAAGATATCCGATGGTTGATTGAAGCAAAGGTTCGATTATCTGGTGAGGTTTCAATTCCTTCTAAATACATGCCTGGTATGGGTAAAAGTAGTTTTTCAAAGAAACGGAGAGCAAAAAGATTAGGAGGATGCTACAAGTGTGCTCGGTGGACATGTGACACTCGATGTAAATCTGTGGGGTACTTGTCCAGAAATTGAGAAGATAAAATAGCATTCATTAAGGATGGATTGAGTAAGGAGCCTTTGGATGATATTCAACAGGCTCTTGAGACACATCCTAGTGGGCATGTACAAGGTGAACTGATGGCCTTATGGGCCAAATTCAAAGATGAACAATCACGTTATAGTCTTGAAAAACTTACTTTAGAAGATCCTGTTTGTAAATTTAGTAGAAAAACTTAGTATAATAATTTTCTCATATTAATATAAGGAAGCTCGGTGTAATAACGAAGATCAATGTTTTTCTTGTAATTGTAAATATTATTTTTCAATTTTTAAGATATATATATGTATATATATATTATTTTTCAATCACCGACAGCTATATGTCATATTACTAAAATTTTTCTGCCTTTTTTTTCTTTCATATTTGTCAAAAAGTAAATAGTACAATCAATTATTGGTTTGAAAATTTATCTTTAAATAGAGCGATTCGTGTCTCTCATGTTCATACGTTGAAAGTATAGTGCAAAAAGAGAGATAGGAGTAGAGATGGATATAGAGATTTTAGAATCATCTCATACAAGTCACCTTTACCTCACCAGATTAAAACCATATGTGTTCTTGGTGGCTCCAGACTAGTAGGTCATATCCAATATGTGGATATGACCGACCAACTTGTAAGGGAGTTAGGGAAACAAAATATCAATATACTATATGGATGGACTAATAACAAACTATTAAGGAGTCTTATGATGGCCGCACAATCATGGGGGATAAGAGTGTCAAGTGTAATACCTTTTCATCGAGTTGGAGGTAGTAATCGAATTGGAGTTAGAAATGTCATTAGTCCAGCTGGATTGATGCTACAAACACAATCCATCCACGACTGCCTGATGTACATGATGAGCAATAGTGATGCTTTTATTGTTCTTCCAGGCGGCTATAACACGCTGGAGGAAATATTCAATATAGCGTCATTTGCACAGTGGAACTTTCATAACAAACCCATAGGTTTGTTGAATATTAATTATTTCTTTGATGGTTTGCTAGCATTTCTAGATCAGGGTGTAGAACATAAATTTATTTCTCGTTCAGCGAGAAATATACTTGTTTCCGCTAATACAGTTGCTGATCTACTCATCAAGATTCAATCATATGTTCAAAAATCTGTGGAAGCTGAAACCCATCGGTCACAGACCATCGGTGTCAAGAGAAAAAGAGATCCTTTGGATCTTTCATTATGAACAGAATATTAGGTGGCAGAGATTCTGTAGTATTTATACTCTCGACGCATCGCTCATTTATGGGTTCAATATGTATTTTCTTTTCGCATGTTTATTGCCATCTTTGATATTCTCAATATGTTCCACTTCGGCTGTTTTGTACTTCTTCTGGAGTAATAATGATAATATCATATTGTCTTTACAGAAATCTTAGTGATTATACTTCTTCAAGAGCATTTTATTCTCATATTAATACAATCTCATATCATCGATGAGATTACTTTATATAATCTCTCCATGCGATATATTTTCTTTGATTTATCAACATGGGATCTATTGAGTATTTTACTTTCATCTATTTATCCAATGGTAACTTCAGGTACCACTTACTCAATTTTCTCCATCAATATTCAATAGACGTGGAAAGTGAACATTCCTTTATTAAATGCTTTTTAAGAGCATTTCTCATCATATCACAATATACTAATCTCATAATGAGAATTTTCACCACGGTATATTTTCTTTCTCTTTTATCACAATGGGATTCTTTGAGCAATTTCATTTCATCAATACATACAACGGTAAATTCTGGCATCACTTGCTCAAATCCCTTCTTTAATATCAATAGAATATTCATATCAAACATATAAATCAGTTATCCAATTGTGGGGTTTAATCCAACCACATTTGTAATAAGTATTCTAAACGTGTGGTATAACCCATCACATTGAAAATATGCATACCAATCGTGTGATATAACTCACCACATTGGAAATATATGCGAAATTTAAAGTGCGTAAATTTAAATTGCAGAAATTAAATTTCCTCCAATAGGTGGTCGAGCCTACCTTATGGGAATTATTGCAATAAATATAAATTTACGAATTTAAATTGCGTAGAATTAAAATGCATAATGATTAACTACTTCTTCGGGAGTAGGGTCTGCTTAGTAGAAGGTATTACCCTTCACTTAGCATATAAATTGCATAAATATATAAAATCTTCCGTTTAGTGATGGTTGGACCCATCATCAGGTAGGAGGTGTTGGCAAAGATTTAAATTGCAATAAATAAAGTGCTGAGACTTAAATATCTATAGAATCAAATTTGTTCTAACTATTTCTTCAAAATATAATTATTGTCAAAGAAAGCAGTCAGTAAATCGAAATATCTGCTTCTTTGCCAACCGCTACGATTCTTGTGGCGTCTTGCTGGCAGTGCGTGGCGCTACACATATTTCTTTATAAAACATTAATACATACTCAATCTTTATAGCTGCTACGATTCTTGGCGGCGATCTTGCTTTGGCAAGTGCATGGCTATTGCACATGTCTCTTTATAAAGTTTTAACATTATAAGCACTAATACGTAAATATTCACAAGTCCAAGGACCCTTTTGTAACTTTTTCAAAAGTTGGGGTACTGATTTGTAAATTTTTGAAAATTTACCTTATCAATATTGGTGTCAAATCGAAGATCTCGTTGAATCGAGTATAATGGAGTCGAGAAAATTTGATTTTGATAATATATGCTCCTTATATCTCGAGAAAACGAATGTTATAGTTTTATATATTATTATATTATAAAATAATAATATAATATATATAATATATACCTCTCCGTCCTTTTGCTTCCATTTTGTCACTTAATTTTTGAAACCCGTATTCGTCGTGTTTGGCTTGGAAAATTCCACTAATTGACATTGGTATTGTGGCTTTCTGAGGAATAGGTATTTTATAACTGAGGTGTGGTGTGCTTAATGCGCTTTAGAGAGAGAATGGGACAGAGAGATTTTATAGAAAATTGAGTATTTCAAATTGTAATAATCAGGTTCGATCTGAGAAGATCATCTATAAGATGCAACTGTAGAGCATACTTCTTTCATATTACTCAAAGGGTTAGAGACTCGTGCTGATAACGTGTTATAAAAGTATAGAAATAATAGAGAGAATTTATAGAGAATGAATTATAAGGAATTCACAAGAATGAATTTCATTAATAACTGAAGCCCTATTTATAGGGAAACTTCGAATGGCACAATCGTAATTACATAATTTCATCAAGGGTATAATAGTCATTCACATAAATAAAATATAATAATTTATTTCCCTCACTTCCCTCATTAATTATATTATATTAATATTATTATTATATTCATAACACTTATCAGATTGTAACTTTAATTATTGTAGTTTATATTATTTATCTTTCACACATCACACAATTTATTAAATTAATCTCTCACCATTTATTTTTAATCATTTTAATTGTGAACACATTGTAAACCTAACTTCGATATATTGTAATAATATATACTACCAAATTGTAACAAACGTTATGCTACTACCAAATAAACAAAATTGTAAATCATGTTTGAAATAATTTATTATTTACTTAACACAATTTTACTACCGTGTAACGCATGGACATAAAAACTAGTTTTATTTAATATTAAACGTAAATTTTTCTTTCTTTTCTAAACAATATTTTCAATTATTAAGTGGACATAAAATCTACGTAAGTTAAACTGAATATATATATATCTCTGTGTGTGTGTGTGTGTGCACATGTGTGTGTATTATATTCTTATTGTAACATAACATATTTACGTTAATGTCCGACTAAATAATTCCGAGACGATTGTTTCTTTACAATCTTGATTTATTAGGAATTGGAATGAAAAAAAATATTTATGGAATATTTATTTAGCATGCTTAAAATATTTATAATATTTATTACATGTTTCCATTAATTAATATACTAATATCACTATTTATGTGTTTCCAAAAAAAAATATCACTATTTATGTGTTTCGGTTACTATCAAATACATATATGAATGCTTCCGTGCAATGCACAAGTGTGAAAACTAGTGATTTTAGAAATAATGAATTCTTTCTTAGAAATAATCAACTAAAAATGAAAATTAATTGAAATTAATTATACTAGTATTTCTCTAGTGCAACGCACGGGACCATTAAAATAGTTTATTTACATAAAACAACAATAATACAAAATAAAAATAATAAAATATATGATACTATAGATTTTAATAATGATTTACAAATTTCAATCTATTATGTAAGAAAAATATCATATCAGTTACTGTAATTGATGATTTTAGGCAATCACAAAATATTAAGGGATCAAATTTTAAACAATACTTATTTGAAAAAAAAGAAATAGTACTATTAAAAATTTTGCCAAATTTGTTATCGTCATCGCCATTCCGGTAGTTAAGCCACGACGACTTTCTCGAATAAGGATTTTAGAATATTAAGTGTTAGAGAATTTCTGCTATGTGGATTGTGTATTGATAATTATTTTTTTAAGTGGCTTGTAAAATAATGAAATGAGACATGAAAGTCATCATTTTATATTTCTTTTCTAGTTAATTAATTATTTATTATAAATTTTATTATTTACCCACTCACTATTTGATCTTAAAACATTATTCACTATTTGAACCACTTAATGCACGTTACCCACAAAACCTATCTAAAACTAGCATTTTAATGTCATAAATTTTTTAAAAAAATTTTGCTTAATTTTTTAAATATGTCAAAAGGTTTTTTTAAAAAAGAAAACCATAACTTACGTGACATTGTGCCCATATATATATATATATATATATATATATATACTAAAAATTAAATTGTATATAGAAAATATTAATTATTATTTTCAAAATTAATTAACAAGTATTGCAAATTGTAACTTTGATCTCTTATTATATTTTCATTAATGCATGCAACACTAAATATAGAAGAATTAATATATATATATATATATATATATATATGCATATACATAAATTGATTAAAAAATCAGAATATATATAAACAAATATACATATAAAAAAGTAAAATATAGAAAACAACACCAAGTAAGGAAAATAGAATAAATTAAATAACAAAAGTGACTAATTCTTAAAAAAAGGTCAAACATGACACTTTACTTCAGCACTTTACCTAGGTGGTTCTTTTAACTTTATATATAGTTAGATTATAATTAATTAAAATTATTTATATTGCTAAGATTTAATTGGACATCGTTTAATTGGACAATGATTATTCAAAACTAATTAGATTGTTACAGGTTGTCAATATTTCTCCTACAAAATTAAATAAACCTTTTATTGCAAGATATATTTCACACTGCAAGTTATTTTTAAAACTTGACTCATACAATTCTTAAAATAGTGGACATTAAGCTAATATGTTATTAATAATTAATTACTTTTAGAAATAATTAGTTAAAAAATGAAAAATAATTAATATTAATTATATTGTTAAGATTTAATTGGATGAAAATTTACACGGTTTGATTTGATGAAAATTAGTGGAAATTAATTATATTGCTAAAAGATAAAAAATAATATTAATTTAAAACAAATTAATTAAAATTAATTAGATCGTTACGGGTCAATCGACAAGATTTGCCCGAAAATATAAAGTCAACTTGCAAAATATCTTTTAAATTGTAAGATATCTTTTAAATTACAAAGACGTCTTTAAAATTATATTCATACAATTATTAAAAGCACGGCTATTAAGCTGATTATTTTAGAAATAGTTACCTAAAAATGAAAATTAATCAAAATTAATTATATTACAACTAATTAAAGTTAAATATATTGCTAAGATTTAATTGGACATGATTTCATTCGACGAAAATTAATCAAAAGTAATTACATTGCTAAAAGGAGAAAATATAATTAATTTAAAAGAACAAATAATAGTTAAAATTAGTATGTTTAGATGGCGTTTATTGAAGAAATTTAATGTCATTATTACATATTAAAAAAATACAAATAAAAGTCTCCGGTTAAACTATCACGATGGGGCGTAGACGGGGAATGTGAATCCTCATCCTATTGCAATTCTTATATTATACTCTCTCGACATCGATTAAATGAGATATGGCGGTGATGAGAATAAGTATTTCCTAACGGGGTAGAAATGAGGTGTTCGAGTCTGTCAAACTGTACTCGTTATATTGCTATTTCTATAATATATATGTATATTGATTATATTTTATAATAAAATTTTAAAATTAATTATTTACATATTCATTGTAATACGCATGGGTGTGTGATAAGTATTTTAAAGTGTTTATTTTATAGCCTTAATTGTGTTTAATGTGTTATATTGTGTTCGATTGTGTTTAGTTTTAATTGTTTTCATGTAGAAAATCAACATGAATCGAGTGCATTGCAATAAAGGAAGAGAAGAGGGCGAATTTACGCGAAATCGAAGAGTTTTGGATCAATATATGAAAGGAACCAAAGTTGGAGGATCAAATATTGCAAATAAGGGTGAACTATTTATGGTATAACAAGGGCTAAAGTGCCATATGGGTATTTTTTTTAGGGGGTGATTGCCATATTAGTATTTTTTTAGCTCCGGCGCCAAATTGGTATTTTAAGTAACTCCGATGCGCATATAGACCCAAATCGTCGCCGGAATGAATTTTCATTAATAAAAAATTAATTTTCTAATTTAAAATACAATAAAAAAATCATTTATTCAAAAATAATAATATCTTAATTAATAATAATAATAATAATATAATACCTTAATTAATATCTTAATCATATTAATCAAATCAAATAAAAAATTAAAAAAAAAAGGACACACCCCACCCACGCCACCTACGCCCCAAGCCACCACCACCACGCTAGTGGTGGTGGGACTCACCAAAGAACCACCAGATCTGGTGGTCTTTGGTCGAAACCACCAGCGGCCATTGGTGGTTTCTGCCACTAAGCAGCGACCACCACCACCAGCGTGGTGGTGGTGGCTGAGGCGTAGGTGGTGTGGGTGAGTGGGTGTCTTTTTTCTAATTTTTATTTGATTTGATTAATTTTGTATTCGGTATGTTTTACAATGACATATTCCTTATAAAATTTATTTAACTACAAAAATTGCATCTATTATTAATTATTGCTTAAAATTAAAATGTGTGCGTCTCTAATGTTAAAGAAAATTTTCAAAAATTATGATATTAATGTAAGCAAATATTACTGTATTGAAAGTTTTTGATAAACACTATTTAATCGATATCAAATTAATTCAATAAAATTAATTATGGACCAAATAAGTATTTATAGAAAAAATAAATATTTAAATTGTGCAATTTATTAAAATTTGAGACTGAAGAAATAAAATTTAGGTATAATAATTATATTTATTATTAATTATCTGTTAAAATTAAAATGTGCACCTTTTTAGTGCTACTTTTTTCCAAAGATTCTGTAATGTCAAGAAATTTTCAAAAAGTTATCAGATTTTTTGGATTATTTTCTCTATTTTTTATAATAATAATAATAATAATAATAATAATAATAATAATAATAATAATAATAATAATAATAATAATAATAATAATTTTTGAATGTCTCCGGAGTTTCGCCGGAGTTGTGGCGGCGGCGCCGGGCGGTGGCGTGGTGGTGGAGAAGGTGGAGATATAATTAAGTTTTGTTTGTTTATTTATATTATTATTATATTATTATTATTATTAATAATTAAGATATGAAAATGAATAAAAAAATATACAAAGATTTTTATTGTATTTTAAATTATGAAATTAATTTTTTATTCCAGAAAATTCAATCCGGCAACGATTTGGGTCGATATGCTCGTCGGAGTTACTTAAAATGCTAATCTGGCACCGGAGCTAAAAAAAAAACCAATATGGCAATCACCCCCTAGAAAAAATACCTATATGGCACTTTAGCCGTATAACAAGTTACGCCCGCAAAAAGACAAGTTGCGCCCGCAATAATGGAGAAAAGACATGGTAAAACGATCTGTAGGCCGCAGAGCAGGTGTCATGAAATGAACGGCGAGAGGGCAAGGGTGCGACAGTAGGCCGCAGGGAGGCCGCAACTTTTGGCCGATAGCAACCGGCGAATTTTCGGAATTTGTTTCCTACTTGGACTATGCCATATTTATCTACACGACTTTGGGCATCTTTTAAAGCCTTAATGGGGGCAATAAATAGATGTTGGAGAGACATAATTAGGGAGCTTTTGGAGAGTTATTAGAAGGATCAATTGAGAGCAAAAACACACAACCAAGAGGAGAATTTAATGGTTTTTGAAGAGATTGAAGGCAGGAGTTGATGCTTGGTGCAAGATCCACTTTTTCTTCTCAATTCTTCTTATAAATCCGGTGATGAACTTTTTTATTTTCGTTATTTATTCGCTTTTTAGTATGAATAACTAAACCCCATTAGTTGGGATGAACGATGTAATTTAGATCTATGATTTAATTTTAACTCTCAATTTCTTGTGCTTTTATTTTATGTGTTGATTTTACTACTATGTTTAATGCATGATTTACTTGGCCACTAAATCAATGATTTGTGAATTTTAACAAACCGAGAGGTAAGTTAAAGATTTAGACCACATAGTAAAATCCGGCAATTTACATAAGAGCTAGAGATAGACTTTTATAATTGTTGTGATCCCACGTGACATGTGAATATATGTGAATTTCTATGTTCGTTAATGCATTTGATTAAGGCTTACCCAGACTATACATAGAGATATGATAGTTGACTTAATTAAATAGGATTAATTTGAACTCGAGAGAGGTAAATTAAATCAATTTCGTGAATTCGATCTAACACAACTTGAGATTAGAAATTGAGAGGAGAAATCAAATAGGACATCTAAAGATAAATCGGGATTCCCAACTTTACTCTCCATTAATTCAACAAACCTTTTTAATTTTTGCAATTTATTTTCAAGTACTTTATTATCTTCTTGCTAAAAAACCAATCTTTTAATCTTTATATTTTTATTTGCTTTTGTTAAGATTAGTTTGAACCGATATTGAGTAAACTAGTCCTCGTGGGAACGATAATCCGGACTCTAAAAAGGTCCACTTTACTACTTTTGTGGCGATATCGTGCACTTGCGATTATTTTCACAACAAGTTTTTGGGCCACAACTATCCACCCTGCGGCTGCAGTGTGTAATTAATATTTTCCGAAATTAGTAATTGTATTTAATGGAATTTAGAATAATTTAAAAGAAAAAAACAATAGCCTCTATGAAAGTTAGTAGATTTTTTAATGTGGTTATTCCTATAACTATAGCATTTAATCTTATTTTACTTTGCATTTATATTTAACAGATTTAATCTTACAATGAGCAAAATATGACATATTATCACAATTTCTATGACGAATTATTATCCCAAGCAACGCATAGGAGTAAATGATAGTATATTTAAATAACATTAACGATCAATTAAAAATAATGCACAAATAATTGAAAATCTAGTTAAATACATTTTTTGTTAAATGAAAATCTAAGTATACCAAAATTAATAAGTTCGCCATGTAGTATTACAATTATTCACAGTTTATGTACACCATATTAATCACAATCAATTTACAATTATCAACCAAATGAAACAAAAATAAATATTTAAAGCAGTGCGCTATAACGACGAGCGTATTACCTTTACCGCTTCTTGATTATCGCAACAAAATTACATATGCAATTGTTAGGCATCAAATTTTAATTCATTTTTACACATTTTAATTTATTTTCTTTTAAATTTGAATATTGTCAAATTAACAATATTTACATATCTCGATTCCACTCATTCTCTTTCCTAATTCACATAAAAATGTATATAGCTATGGCATTGGGTAGTATACTACATGCACTTTATGATTGATATTGAGATTATAGATGCAACCCAAAATTTTTAGAGCCTTAAACGAAGCGTTATTAGTAGGAATGCCAATTTTATCCACCGGTCTCGAAACTCGCCCCTAATGAGGCAGACCCTCCCCAACTAAACAGATAATTGGGGCGGATCGGGGGCGGACTTTGTGACCCGTGAATAATTTAGGTGCTGGTCTAGGTCGGCATTTATCATCCCCAAACCACCCCTATTACCTACGGATTTATTTATATTTTCTAAATTAATTTGAAAAGTTAATATAACTAAAAATTTTTGGACATTTGCAAAAGCAAAATTTGAACTCTTAAGCTGTACCCATAATTAAGTGTGTGACCATTACTCTATTCACTATTTCTATAAGAAAATTTTGAGGTAAAAACAATGATATATAGCAACTTGATCATGGCTCAGCTCGTGGCCTAAGGACTGACCCACCCTGCCACCTACCCAACCCGCCCCTCTATAGCTCATGGGTCAAGGGGCAGGTCTCGGCTGACCCGTTCCAAACCCAACCCATTGTCATTCCCACCATTATATATTAAGGCTTATTAGTACAATCAGGACCCTTACACTTTATTAACTCTTTTGAATTAACATATCACCTTCATTACATCATAATTCTGCATTATTTGTACGCATAATCTTGATGTCAACCCCAGCATGGGCCATTTTTCGCATTGCTGCTTCACACTACACATTAATGTCCTTTTCACGGTGGGTTGGACTTCAGACTTGGAGTTGCTCTAAAATTCTATAGTTTCTATGCCAAAGAAGAAAGAGTTCCTCGCGCCTTCGTAGGGTATTTACTACAAAAATTACATAGTTTATGGGTCCCATAGCAATAGCCTTGTTTGTATGGTGTTTATAAACCATTTTTTTCCTTCAAAACACTTTTGATCATGGACCATGATATAGTTACAATGAAATGGTACAACGAAATTGTACAACGCACATGTGGTTGGACTCTTTTTTTCTAAATATCACATCACTCTTAAATTAATCAATGATTATTAATGGACAATATGTGTGTCCTACAATATGTTATACAAGTTTGTGGGAGCAATATCATTTTCCTATGATTACTAACTACTACGTGGAATCATTCGGAATCACGTGATGGTGGAAATCAGCCCATTTTTCCCATGAAAGCCATGCTAAGATTGGATTTCAAAGTTGCAACGTAGCTCTAGAAAATATGGAAATTTTCTAGTAATCCAGAAATATCAAGTACTCGATGCCCTTAGCCAATAAATATTATTCGCCTATACTTATTTCACAATTTAACTAATAATGTATCGAATTAAGCTAGAAATACAGGCAATAACTTACCACACATTTGCCACACCCTAATAGGAATAGTAGAAAATGACCATAATGCCCCTAAATTGGGGGGGGGGGGGGGGGGGCGGCAATACCCCATTAGAGTGCGGTAGAAGTCGACCCAAAATGTATTAGTAAACAATGTCTTTTGAGTAGGATTAGTAGACTCAACACTCCTTGGACCACTAGAAACTTTTCCCCGTTGAAATAAAAGGCTAGGAGATCTCAAGAAAGGTCCGTACTTACCTCTGTTTAATCAAATCTCCAAGCTTTCTTTTGATACTTAGGTTTCCATATATGAACCCTAAACAATTACCAACAACATACAACAACATAAATATAAGGGAAGAAAAAATTATTCATGATTAGCAAACAATCAGTACACATCTAGAGAAGTTAGCTGGGGGAAAATATAGTACCAAAAGTATTAAAAATAAATTTGACAACATTAATTTAAAAGTATCATCATCAACTAGGTACCCAAGCAGTGGCAAATACAACATTATGTCCTTTCCATGTAAGAACAACATCATCTTCTTCCCTCTTCAATCCCCAACCAGCTGCATGTTCATCTAACATACTCTTCACTTCTGCAATTGCTTCTTCGCTTAACGAAATCCCCCGAAAACCCGCATTTCTCATTCGTTGCACCCATTTGCTCTTCGGCTCAAGCCTCTCGACTCTTTGAGGCCCTTCGTGCGCAATAACATTTTCTATCTTCCAACAAATGTCGGCTTCATACCATTGCCTCTGCTTGCTCCCCCGGGGAAGAAACGTGTCGACCGTATCGAAGGGTATCCATAGATAATTGTAGGCTGATCTTAATCGATGGACTATATTGTTTGATGTAAAATCTGCATCTTCGTCGACTAGAATAACAACCGTTGGATCTAAACTCCGTAATGCCTTGAGGAACATCGAACGAAGAAATGAGTAATTATTGTTGGGAGAGGTTTGAGGTGGTAGGGTGTCATCTGGTATGTAATGAAGCATCATGTGTGAATTTACAACTAAGGCCTCACCATTTTCTGTGCGTAACATCTGTTGCAGCCTTAGCTCCTCGATTAAAGACGAGAATCCATTTGAAGCACTTGAGGGAATGACCCTAAACTCCATAACTATATTACGAGACCTAGAAAAATTAACTAATTTTGACCCTAATTCCTCGTACGACACATCCAACATCGGAGGGAAATCTTCGGTGGGTCCCACAACCGTGAGTTTCACTAGTGGCGCCACCTCAAAACGGGTGGCAATGGCATCTATGAGTGTCGGAATTTGCATGCAATGGGTCAAACTCAAGTCAACTATATGGACCACCGAGCACCCTTCGACGGCTTCTAATATGGCTGCGTTAGCGGCGGTGAATCCAAACCGGTGCCATGGGGTTAAGTCGACGAAACTAGTGAGTTCGATAATGGAGAATTTGTGGTTACTCATGGGAAGATTGGTGTGCACATTAGCCATGGCGGTGAGTAACTTACACGAGCCACTTTTGGCGGCTCGGGCGATGATGGCTCGTAGGAAGCCACAAGTGAGCCGCTGGTTCGAGTCACCATCTGGCGGGGCAATATTGTTTAAAACCCACAAAATTTGTTGCGCTAGAGTCGCGTCGTTGTTTTCGATTGCGTTGATGCAGTGGACGAGCAATTGTTCCATGCAATTCGCATCGCCGAAACTCCCCAAAGATTTCGATGTGGGAAAACCAAGCCATGGCCTTGGACTAGGACTAGGAGTACTAGGACTATAAACTTGATTATTATTATTATTCTTGTTCATTGTAATAAATGGAGAAACTTGGTGAGTGGGTAGTGATGGTATTAGGGTCTCACTGAATCTCATCATGAGATGATGAGTATGATGTTGGGGTGGGGTTGCGTGGGGTAGGGTGGGGTGGGGGTGGGTGTGGGTGGGTTTAATTTGCAAAGATGAACAAATAGAATTGAGACAGAAATCAAGAAAGTGACGAGACTAAAAGTGGTACCTGATCATTGATAAACGAGCAATCTTTTTGCCGGAAAATCTTGGAAACAAATCAAGAAAATAGACTGTTCATCTTCGTGATATCATTTTTATTCCATCATCCAGAGAAAAAGGACCGGTTGAGGTGAAAATTAGGCAGAAGGGGACTATACTGCAAAGTCTGCAAATGATTTCAGTGGTGAAAATTGAAATGAGGTCTATAGAGGAAAAATTAAGGAAAAGATAGCAACTTTTCAAGGATAAACAAAAAGGGATTTGCAGAAATTTCAGAGGAGAAAGAAGGGGAGAAAGAGATGGGTAATATAGAGAGGGGTTGGGATTTTGGTGGCATGTGAAGTAGCCGGCCTGGAAATTTGTCCGTTAGTGGGATTGGATTTTGTCGTTTAGAGGTAAAGAATGAGAGCAGTCGACTGTGGAGATTTGGCCTACTCACGGGCTATCATACACCCACATCATGCACAAATCATTTTCTGCAATCTGAACTACATTTATTGTTCCTCATTCAAGTGGATCCTTGGATCTTGTTTGATTGGGGACAATTTTATTACGCGTGATATTCGTTTAAAATATGTGATTAATATTGTATTAAAAAGTGTATATGTAGTTGAAAAGAGAGAGAGAAACTTTTTGGGATAATTTTTATACCCAATCAAACAAAGCCTTAATTTGTTACTCATTTCAAAGACAATATCTATCTGCTATCCCATTTAATCAAAACAATCTATATTGATTGAATGAAAACGCGAAATGAGCTGATTTGTTAAAAGAATTTTGTTTGTAACGTCTATCTTTTCCAAAGATTGTGGAATTTCTTTTGGAGACTCTTGTTGTATAGTTCACTTGTCGCATAAACATTTGATTTTTTTAACTAAAATTATACACTAAAGAAGAATTAATTTGTGAGCTATGAGTATAAGATGTGACGGCTATCAACTAGGTTGCATATATAGAAACCCTTATGTAGCACAGTTTGTAGTCGAACTTCTACGTGTAAAACATGATAAAAAGAGTCATTTTCAAAGGCATAAAGCTTAGGATGAGATTAATGCTTCATAATTCCGAAGTTTCAATTATTCTCCTACTCCCTCCGTCCCACTAAGATAGGCACCCAGCATTTTTCACACATATTAAGAAAATATCTTAAATGTTCTTGGAATTATAAGATATTCATATATTCTTCCAATTTTACCCTTATATTGAATGGTCAAAAAGTAGTGTGAACATGTTTAAATATCTTGGGAGATGAAATATCTATCTTGATGTTTAGTATTCCAATTATCTTAAATAAGGGTATTTTAGTAGATGGAAAATAAATTATACATTCAATAAGGAAATTGGACTATAATTTGGGATGCAAAAATAGGAATACTTACTCTATCTTAGTGGGACGGAGGGAGTATCATGTATGGTGATCAAGCATGTTTGCCACTACTAGAAATAAGATCTTTACAGGCAATCTGTCGTCACCTATATAGTTTTGTACATATAGATCTTTAGGAGCAGCATACTATTATGTCGTCCTAAAGGTCTACAGGTATAAGGCTATACGGGCTATGGATCGCCCCTAAAAGTTCAATTTCTTATAGTGTACCAATTGAGTATGTCCAATCTTTGTTTTCTATGTATTAGATAATTCCATCTTAATATTCTCGTATACAGAAAAATTAATTAGAAATAAATATATAAAACATACACGCACGTCGAATATCTTATCGAGTGCTAATTCATGTTATCCACGAGAAAGAAATATCAAACCTGGCATGTTAGCGATGGAAGAGAATTGTGAATGGGACATGCTAGTGTATATATGTGTGAACATGACACACTATGAAAACGGCTCCATATTATATGTTTCGTTTGTTGTTTGGAATTTCCTAAATGGTACACGTGAATACACACACCTTTTTGCATGTCCAACATTATTGTTCTCCTTGTATTTCCCATATATACCCCACCTCAAATAGACCACTCGACCCATTTCATACATATCTGCAACCACATAAAGAATGGCATGCTATATACCCTTTTTCAATATTTCAAAGATAATTCTTAATTAACCAATATTTTCATGAAAAAATGACTACTTAAAAAAAAAAAGGAAAAAGAAAAAAATTTGAATGTTTCATGAGGGAGTCGGACCAAATAAGGTGTGAGGCACATGAGTTCTATTTCAATAATCTTGTTTTATAAACTCTCACCTTTACACGAGTCTATATATTTAATTCGATCTAGTTTGTTTATTAAGTAGATGTTCATATATACGACTTTCTTTTTTTTTTTTTTTTGTGTGTTGGATATAATGTATTAGAATTTGGAAATAACGGATACTCATTTTCACGCGACGAAATTACATTGATCATAGATGGTATGCTCCACAAATAATATAATTTTTTTGAGCTTTGCCCTCGAAAATGAAAAAAAACACAAAGACATATATACACACATAAATTGACGTGGCGAGTTGTAATCAACTTGAAATTATGTATTTGTAAATATATATTTTTCAACATACAAGTTATATTAATCCAAAACTCTAAAAGATATATATGAAAAAAAAGCATAAAATTAAATTGATAAGTCCTAAAAATAAAAAATATAAAAAGGGGCAATAGAAAGGTTGAATTTGGGTTTGGGGGCTACGTATGTCACAATGAAGCTCCCCTCCGTCCGCCCATGTCTATAACATAAAAATAAAAAGAACATAAAAATAAAAAGACAATGCTTGAGGTGAAATAATGTGTGTATACCATGGATTGAACTTTTAAAATCATCTTTAATTGAAAATAGGGCAAATGACTTAAATCACATGTCACAACAACAAAATTCCACAATTCCCAATTTATTTTTTGGAATTCCACTTCTCACAATATTTTAAATTCACTTTCCCAATTTGCCCTCAACTTCATCTTCTATTTCCTTCCCGTTTCATCCTCCATCTTCGTCATCTCCATCATCACATCATCGCTACTATCTCCAATCATCTTATCCAGCCTACGTGCAATATTTTCCAATTTCAAATAAAGTCTATAACCTAGAGTATAGGATCTAGGAAAATATATCAAAACAATTTAGGGTGTGTTTGATTCCTTTCCGGGAAAACGAATTCCTAAAAAACGGATTCCTGGAAAACGGATTCCTACCTTTTCCTCTGATTGAGTTTTCCAGGAAAACTATACTTTTTGTGCTTTAAACGCTTGTACGTGGAAAACGTTTTCCCGAAAAAAAAAAAACGAATCGAACACCCTCGTATGGAAAAAAATGGCTGGAAAACGAGTTTTCCAAGAAAAGTTTAAGCGAATCAAACACACCCTTACAGATTTATACTAAGCATATTCTCTAGTCTTCATCATCTTCGACTCTGGGTAAATATTTTGTGTTCGCGGATCTCTTCTTTTTCCCTCATTAGTCCGCCATATTTTTAGTCACCACCATTTTCTTGAACTTTCACTAACCTTTTGCTTCTTCTCATGGTCTCCAACTCCATTAAGACAGATGTCGATCAATTGTCATTGAAGTAGACTCGATGAATGGAGTCTGCAACTTGATTGAGGCAGATCTCCATTAATATTTCTTCCTGTGTTCTACAACTTCATTCCTTCATGAATGTTTCTTCTCGTGGTTTGTAATCACTATTTTTTTGTTGGGAGCCAAGTTCACTATATCAATTTTTTCCAAATCTGGTTTGATGTCTTGATTAGTGTTGGCAATGGATCAGGTTCCGATCGGATCGGCCTAATCCAAATCCAAATCCTAATCCAAATCCAAATCTAAATTCAAATCCAAATCTAAATCCGAATTCCTTAGATCCAATTCGGATAGGAGCGGATGAAGAAAAAAATCCAAATATGATCCATATTGGTATATATTTTTATAAAAAAAATAAAAAAAAATCAATTCGGATCGGATTGGATCGGATTAGACCTGATCTGATCCAAATCTAAATCTGTTTTGGATCGACCAATCCATGGATCGTCAGATCGGCAAAAAATTGCGCCATTCGAATTAGGTATCCATCGAATTTGGATCGGATTGGATTGGATCATATTTTTCTGCCATCACTAGTCTTGATGGGAAAGAAGACGTGGGGAGATGAATGTTTTCCGTGGTCTTAGGCATGGGGTGGGTCATGCAGTGGGATGGGATTGGGTGGGGGTATTTTGGTCCGAGCATCTTGAAAATGTTGTGAAGAGTGGTGCTAGATACAATAAATTTTAAGTTTTATTGACACAATCAAGACCCAATGTTTTAATTCGGTGAGCACTAAAGGCTTATCATTTTTTTAGCATTTTGGTCTCAATCTAATGTTTTCTTAGGAGATAAAGACTTTTTAGGTTAAAAAGACAATAATACCATTTTATTTACATCATTTACATTAAATTAAATAAAAATATTTATAATCGGAGTCCATAACCTCAGAACAAGTATAAATTAGTCATCATCTTCAACACATTTTTCACCACCTCCACCATTGCCGCCGTCGCCTGTGCCACCATTACCAAATCTGGCGAGGCCCAAATGCGGTTTGGTGGTTGAAAACATATATTTATAGTAAGAAAATTAATTTATATGATCGTTAAACGGTAATGTTCTGGTACCCACTTGTGGGTACGTTACGGTACCCACAAGTGGGGAAAAAATTCGTAGAGAGTCGGGTGAGCGCCCCACTATCAGGGAGCAGTTATGTATTATTCGTCTAACTTAACGTAGATACTGAAAAAAATTTTAAAAAATAAAAAAAAATTGGAGGAGTGACATGGCGCCACGTGGCGTGGGTACATACCCACAATGGGTATTAGAACAAAACCGGATCGTTAAAATCCAAATTATGGTAAACAAATCGGTAATGAATTCATATAAATAATGTGAAAGAAAATTGTTTATCTTTCCAGCCGCAGAAGACAAAGCAAACGTTAAATTAATTGTCCCACGCGATTAAAATATATAATTAGAGTTTTAGGAATTTAAGTTACCTCATTAGCCACCAAAATTTGAAAAGACATTTGTCACATCATTCAGAATAATAAACACGTAATTAATGGTGTTAATTGATGTATAATTATAATAATTAAGCTTATGCTCTAAATCATTTCACCTAAGTTTTGCAACAGAAAACACTCAAAAACATCGGTCGAGTTGGAGGGACCTAAGGTTGCTACCCTGGGGATAGTCCTATGGCTCACTGGGTCTAAATCGAATTTCCAAAAATGAACCCTTTTTTCCATAAAACTAATATAAAGAGTTACTTACGAAACTCAATTATGACCACAGTAAAAATTAGTCAAATGTACAGTAATAAGCTAACAAAGAATATACAAAATTTGGTTAGAACTTCAACGCAAAGTAAAATGGAAAAAATTGAGTCAGAGCCAACATAAAATCTTGAATTTATCTATTGTTTTACTTAAACATAAATAAATATTGACAAAAAATGGGCATAAATTTCTTTTTAAAACAATGCCTACAATTTTGGATTCAATACTTGAAATTATCCACTTGTTTACTTAAAAATGGGTCTACAAATTTGCAATAAATTTAAATTTGAACCTTTTAACCGAAAAAAAGTATAATACATAGTTGAATTTAGTATAATGGACTAAAATGGGTCCCCGAAGGATCGGACCTGAATTGGCCTACTCACGGGACTCATGATAGGACTGTCCCTGTTGCTACTGCGCTATATATATATTGGCCCTACAATATATTTACTGTCCTCACGAAGTAGATTTTCTCATTTTATCAATGCTCACAAACGCCCGGGAGTTAGTTGAAACTAACCAGCACAAGAATCCAGATTCAACTTCAATCTCAATATACTTATTATAGTATAGTTTAATGATGAAAATGACTCATTCATGTTTATTCTTTATTAGCCAATTACCTAAGTTCCCATTATTGTTTGTATTTCAAACATAGCTTTCCCAACTGACGTAAGCAATTCATAATTTTAATTGTTGATCTTGTGAATAGTTTTGAATTTTTATACCGAAGAAAAGGTGACTAATTACTCCCGTTAACCCGTTAATCTTGCCATCTTGATTGTATAATCAGACTATTAAATTTTCAAAATACTTCATCATGATATTAATTTTTTGTCATATGGAGATAAATAATAGTCACTATAAAAATAAAACGATTACTTTTCTAATAAAAATTTACCCTCATGTACTTTTTCAATAATTTATTTTTTCCAATTAATTAGTTTAAAGATTATTTAGGACAAAACTTTTCATCATTAAAACGAAAATTTCTTGTATCCTCAATGATATGTGACTCTCTCTAATACCAATTCAATTATCCAAAGAAACTAATTAAAAGTTTTACAATGATCAATTTCAATACAAAAACTAGTTCATATATGCTTATATATTATTAACACTAGTTTTGATTACTTACCCATATGTGGGTAGGCTAATTAAAATACCCACATAATGATTTGTTAGTTTGTTATTGATTCAGAGTATATTTTAACCAATCCCGTTCTAGCACTATTATCCTTATCATATTTACGGAACTATCGGGTCATTTTGAGGGCCGTCCAACCTCCACTTTGAAATTAGGGATAAGATCTAGAATCGATACAGCGAGGAAGCTCTAATAATTTTGAAAATTTTTCAGCGACATTGTTATTGCCCATGGCGGCCGGTCAAAGTTTTGGAAATATTTTTTGCCTAAAATTATTGCCAAAACTTTGATCGGCCGTCACGGGCCGCCACAGTATCACCGGAAAATTTTCAAAATTGTTGAAACTCCTTCTCACCATGCTGATTTTAGATTTAGTCTTGGATTTCAAAACGGAGGTTAGACGGACCTTCAAAATAACTAAGTATTCCATAGTTAAAAAAATATCTTATGATTTTTGAAATTTTTTCATATTTTAATATATCCACGTATAAGGTAAGTGATCAAAATTATTATTAACACTCAACCCAAAACGCCAGCCGAAAAGCTGACCCCTTTTTGTCCCGTCTTGTCTTTTGCAAGTGTTCAATTTTAAAAAGAAACAATAATTTAATATATAATCACATCTGGTTTCGGAAATCCAAAGAGCATTAGAAGAATCTGATGAAAGCATAAAGTGAGAATCAAATAAGTCGAAAATGTTAACTTAAATTATGAGTGTGCGATAATTTTAAGGAAGATAAGTTAAGGTACAAACACTAGAGGACACATGTTGTGAAAAGCAAAAAAACTGAAGAGGGAGCATTTTTTTGGAATTTCTCGCTGAGGGAATTCTCTTGAATCCATGCAAATTTGGATTTTTTGCGTTTGTCACTAAGACAAGACATGAAACAAAGTGCATTAGCATCAAAGTAAGGAGAGTAACCACGTGATTAAGATACCTAAATCAGACGAATAAGATACCTAAATCAGATTAATTCTATAAATTAATTAACAAAAATTGATTTAGCCAATAGTACAGGGCAAATTAGTATACATGAAATATAATGGACAGCGAGGATGAAATATCTCCTACGACTTGTAGAATGTGGTGCTGATTGAATCTTCTCACTTTGGCATTAGTTCGCATATATTATGCTGCTCACTAATATTGGTCGTGTATATAAATCGTTAGTACAAATTAATTTTTCAATTTCACATATATAATTGTTAATTTGTCGATAGTGCACTCAACAAACATTGTGGATTGAAAGAGTAACGAGTTACATATATAAATAGACATAATGTTACACGAATAACTAATTTATACAGTTAGGTGTACAATCCTCTAATAAAAGAGCATGAAAAATACTATTTTTACCCTCCTGTATTTTGTGGGGCCCAATCCCACTATTAGAGATTTATACACCTAATGTGTACATTTTTTTTTTTTTCTCTAGCATTATATTGCTAGCTCATTTTTTAATGTTATATATGATTAATTAAGAGAAATTAATTTAAAATGAACACAAAAAGGATTTGTTTAGGTGGTTTCTCTAGAGGTTCTGCAAAGTCTACTCCAATGTTGAGCTCGACAAAACTATGTGATTAGTTGCTAGACGCCGTTAATTAATTGTTGCATTCGTGGATAGGCTTTAATTTGTGTCCGTTGAATTTTAAATTTTTATTTATTTATTGATTGATTTATTTTTGAAAGTGACCATTGAAAATTATTATGATAAAGTTTTTGAAGTGTCCGTTGAATTTTATATTTTTATTTATTTATTAATTGATTAATTTATTTTTGAAAGTGACCATTGAAAATTATTATGATAAAGTTTTTGAAGAAGAATAGCAAAATCATATTATGGAGCCAAAGGCACAGATAGACACCCTTTCTAGTTTCTAGAGTAGAAATTCTCTAATTTTGGCGAAATTTTGACCGACTATGTTGTCGGATTCTGTTTAGGAATTGGATCTATATAATCCGTGAGTGCACACTAATTAAGTCCAATCATTAACCACTAAAGAATTCTATAATTATTATTTTCTTGATCACCTGGCTTAATTTGGGACGTACGTGATAATGCGTGGAGTGTGGACCACTTTGCTCGCTTCTCATACTAAAAATTTTTCATTTTGGTTACTTGTCATGAACTTATGGCGAAGAGATTGAATTCTCGAGGGTCACGTTCTTCAACTAAATGTAATGTAATTAATTACATACCGGAGTGATCTGTTGTCCACTATGGGTAACATAAGGTCAAATTCAAGCCGATATGATGCTATTGCGTGGCACCACGTTATCGACCAAATTTTTTTAAAAAAATGTGAATATCTACATTGGATTAGATGAATAATACATAACTGTCGCTTGATGGTGGGGGTCCCACAAGCCCCCGCTAATTTTTTTCCCAAAGTGTGGGCACCATAAGGTGCCTACAGTGGGTAAGAGAGCATAACCGTAATTACATAAGAGCTTAATAAAAGCAGCATTTGGACATACTCCCTCCGTCCTATAAAGGTAGGTTTGTATTCCATTTTAGTCTGTCTCATAAAGATGTGTCACTTTCTTTAAATGGAGTAGTTACAATATAAAGTTCCTTATATATCCTTATGAAAAAGTCAATAATCCTATCTTTGTGGGACGAACGGAGTAAAATAAATATATACTCCCTCCGTCTCACTAAGATGACTTGTATTCTATTTTCGTTTGTCCCAAATTACAATCCACTTTCCTCATTGAGAATATGATTTTTTTTAGTTGACTGAAGTACCCCTATTTGATATTATTTGAATACTAAAAATCAACTATCTATTTCATCTCCCAAAAATATTAACAATGTTTACACTACTTTTTGTCATTTAATGCAAGGGTAAAATATAAACAATATAGAAATATTTTGTAATTCCAATAATATTTAAAATATTTTCTTAATATATGTGAAAAATGGTGGGTACTTATTTTAGTGGGACGGAGGGAACAGTACTTAAGAGATACCGATATATGAAATCTCCCCGCAAACATTAAACTACAATGATCAATCTCCAAAATGCATGCCAATTTCCACATCAAATTTAGAAATAAAAAGGTTTCTCTTAAATTAAACTTGCATACTTAAATTTGTCTAATCTTCTATACTCTATATCGCAATGTGGCACATGATCTAGTAATATCACCAGATCGTAAAATGAAAACTAGTTACGTTATACTTTACTAAACTTAATGCAAGAGTCTTATCCAGAATAGCGCCATTGAGCGATTAAAATTCCAACCACAAGTGTCTGGATCACAAAAATAGTAAAATTGGATATTTTGATTCTAGTTGTACCACGACGACCATTAGTATATTCATTTAGTCTCCACTAGTCTTACTCGAAACTATATAAAAAAAAAGTCACTTTTAATTTAAAAAAACTAAATTAACAACTAAATAACCAAAAATTATCAAAAGCGAGAATTTTGAAATTAAAGATGATGAATTAAACTATTTAAAAACGTTTGCGTTTGAAAATGCAATATGAAAAACGAACACAAATGGGTTTTCTCACATGATAATGTTGAAGGATTACATGCATCTAGTGTTGCTGTTGGCATAGGACTAACTTGAGACATTTGCGAATAGGAGTAGTAGGCGTACTTCCAATTGAATAGTGCTCCAATCTATATATTAAGAATAACCGAGTATTTGCAGCCGAAGCCCTTTCCCGCCAAAAATTATAATTGCACTGCAGTCCTTCAAAAATTTGCTGGGCAATTGTATACATATATTTGTTGGGCCTTTATCCTTGTCATATCTGCCTAGAAAGAGTCCACTTAACATTGTGTGTATGTATCCATTATCAGAGCCGGCGTTCATTCATGATCCCCAATTTCCCTAATTCGGCATTCATGCAAATTTTGTCCACAATAGGCTTCATTCATGATCCCTAATTTCCCTAATTCATGATTCCTATTGATTTATATATTTAGCCAAATCCATTCCATAAAAATTTTTTGGAACATATTCACGAAATTCCTGCATCTATTCACCAAATTCCCTAAATTTTGGTATATATTCGTAAAGATTGTCAAGCAAATCCGCCAGATTTACCTATATCGTTACCTACCTTCTTTATTATTCTTAACCATGGAAAGGATTTCTATTCCTTCTGTACAAATTTTTCCATCTGCATTCTATTTACTCATTATAAATATAGTACATTATGTTTTCCGCTGTACCAACGACCGACTGAGGTATTTCCGAATATTCTATGTTATGTTGTGATTTTTGATTTTTGCGTATTTTTAATTTGCTTTTCGATTTGCTTATTTCCGCTCTGTAATTTGGTTATTTTTCTGACTGAGAGGTGTTTTCGATTGTGGGTTCGGGTTCTTATTAGTTTTCGCTTGGTGGTTTTTTTCCACACTTAATTGTAGAGCAAGCGTAGTTCGCAACTGCAATCATCTCTTCGAGTGTTCGTCATTTATTCATTCAGGTACATATGTAGTGTTCTTTCTTTTCTATTGCTTTTTATGACGTTTTGGGGTTTGTGATATGGTTACATCTACTCTTTTTGTCCATGTTATTAATAAGATGCTTTTTTTCCCTTTTTGTGGATAGTGTTCATCGATGGCTCCTGAACCAATGAAACTACGTAAAGTTGTTGGGGATATCCCCAATAACAAGGGTTTTTTGGTTCGTGTTCTTCGTCTTTGGATTGTTCTGTTTCGCTATTAAATGGTTGGCTTGAACATGGCCGAGATGAAGACATACTATAGTTTTGATTCCACATGCAGATCTGATGAGTCTGATAATGATTTGCTAAGAGAAATTCATTCTCCCGAATTCTTGAATGGGATTAATTGCTCTGGTGTTCCGAACCATGTTTTGAGATTGAAGTTGGGTGTTCCTGTCATGTTGATGCGTAATATCGATCATTCTGCAGGGCTATGTAATGGAACTCGCCTTATAGCTAGTCACGAAACTTGGCGATCATGTGATAGAG
Source organism: Jasminum sambac (assembly GCA_018223645.1). Lineage (NCBI taxonomy): Eukaryota > Viridiplantae > Streptophyta > Magnoliopsida > Lamiales > Oleaceae > Jasminum > Jasminum sambac. The sequence goes on along the minus strand of CP073651.1, from coordinate 28,572,591 downwards.
GCGAAGATACTGAATGGGGTAAATGCTGGTAAGGAATTTTTGATTCCTCGATTGAGCCTAGCACCGTCTGATATAAGGTTACCGTTCACATTTCAGCATAGACAGTTTCCTTTGGTGGTTTGCTATGCAATGACCATCAATAAGAGTCAGGGACAGACATTGACCAATGTTGAAATTTATTTGAGAAGACCGGTATTTACTCATGGCCAGCTCTATGTTGCAGTCTCGAGAGTGACTAATAGGACAGGTTTGAAGTTTGTGATTTCTGATGATGACGATCGTCCAACTAAACAGACAATGAATGTGGTCTATAAAGAAGTTTTTAATAATTTGTAGTTTTAAACTTATAACTCATATCAGGTATGTTATTTACTTTATCAATTATTTCTAAACGAATGATGTAGTCAATTACATTAATATGTGAATTTAAGCATTTTTTATTTATATATTATTGACAGTGTCTGTTGTGTTTGTACATAGATAATATCCGTTCCACATTGCGAGGGGTTGAAGATCTTCTATATTTATTTGTGCATACCGTCGTACTTTACAGCAGGTAACATGACCTGTTTCAAATTATTATGCAGGTTTTTCATTTGTAGGCTTGATTCTTTCGCTAAATTTGTAGTCCATCATTGTCGGATCGTATAATAATGTATACTATTTTCGTATTACCATTTATTTGTATATTAATGCGAATTTGTTAGTCTTTCATAAAATTATGGATGTCATTTATTCTTAGTTATATTAACTGTTTCTTACAAGTTATGGAGGCAACTTTGTGTATTTGGGTTAGTTCTTAAATTCATATTTACAAGATGAAATTCTACTAAATATAGATTAAACTCTGTCGGACGTTTGATCGAATTGCGTCGCTATTTTTGTTAATTTATTGAACTCACCATTTTTTTATTCATTTTGTTGGTTGTTTCATTCTTGCTACTAATATTTATCAAGATCGTTAATGGTTTGAAATTTAGCCCCCGTGCAACGCACGGGTGGGAACGACTAGTATTTTAGAATAAGCAAATTAGCAAAGGTTAAAAAAAAATTAAAAACCCCAACCCCACCCACCTAACCACCCCCTGCCCAAAACCTGGTGGTGGTTGTCATCACAACCAGGTGGTGGGGGGTGGTTGGGTGGGGTGGGTGGGGTTTTTTATTTTTTAATTTTTTTACTTGATTTGATTAATTTTTTATATTCGTATATTTTTAAAGCGATATATATCTAATAAAATTTTATTTAGCTATGACAATTCATTTATAAGTGTTTGTTAAAATCAAAATGTGTTCGTCTGTATTTTATTTTATTTTTTTATATTCGTTATATTTTTATTTTGCTAGTACTACGCACCTAATAAAATTTTATGAAGATATACTAATTATATTTATTGTTGACTGCTGGTTAGAATCAAAATATGTACTTATCTAATGCAAAAGAAAACGTAAACAAATGTTGTTACGTTGAAAACTTTCGGTAAAATTATCTAATTAGTGTCAAATTAATTCGATAAAATTAATTATGGTCCAAATTCACACTTGTTAAAAAAATAAAATACAAAATTATATAATTTAATTAAAATTTTTGATTAATTTAACTAAATTAAAAACTTTAGGACCTTATTTTAAGAACCCACAAAGGTTAGGACTTTTTGTGCAATTTTTAGTAATATTTTTGACAAAAATACCCCATCATAAAAGGACAAAATAGCATATTTTGAATTTGACTTACAGTTTAATGGACGGATTCCATCCATTTTGACTAAATTCGTGCATCAAATTTTTTTTTGGATCAATCAAGCTACGTTTGTTTATTTCGGACTAAACTTGCCAATTGTACATTTTTTTTTTAACCATTTGTGCCAATTTCCCTTTCCAAAATTTTAAATGTAATTTTCACCCTCCAAAATGAGGGTCGCCATAACTTTCACTTTGTGAGGTCAAACAAATTCAAACTCACGTAAACCTCATGGGCAAATGTGATTTAGGAAGAAGATTCATTCAAGCAACTTTGCTTGTAGATATAAATTCCCATTTTTTAGGAGTTGATGGACGAGTTAGTGAGTTTTATTTGGTATGGAGCTAATAGGTATTTAGCAAAGAGTAATTCTAGAGGAACATTTTTTATTGATATTTTTAAGTGATATGGTGATGTAGTATTTTATCATTAGATGATAGAGATGTGCTTTAGATATATATCACGTGGACATTATCATTATCAGTGCCGAAGCTAGTTTTTGAGTTTGGACGGGGTAAAGTGCGACAATTTTAATTTCATAATATAGTGTACCTACTAGACTTTGCCCTGCCAATTGCTCGTACTATAAGAATCATTTACAGTAGAGTTTATATCTAAACGCATTGCATAACCCCGTGTTTACGTTTGCCGAGAACAAAAATCAATGTCAACGATTAATGTAAAAGAAATAATATTGATAATATATATAGAAAATGGCAATAAAACAATCATATTTTCCATTGGTCACAAAAATAAGTATATCAAAAATCAAGACTCCCATTAAGAAAATAGTGGCAAAGAGAACTACTTGAAAATGAAAAATTCCTCATAAATTCCACATATAACATTTATTTATTTTTTTCAAGTTACTCTGCTAGCATGATGTTGGCGGCTTATAATGGATGAAAACCATTGAAGACAAACTACAAACCAAGTAAAAAATAATAATAATCAAATAATCAAATCAATAAACATAAACGGAATAATTGAAATACAAAATATAATACACAATTACGATTCATAAACTAATTTATTGATATACTCTTGCAAACTCCATATTGCAGATTTCAAAGTTGGAACGACAAAATTCACATAAAATATGGAATTGGAATTTGTACTTGAAGAGGGGGAAAAAGAGCACGACGTGTTTAATTTAATTGGTAATTTGAGTAGGAAATCTAAATTGTAATTTCATATTACCTAAATTTACACAATTAAAAATAGGTTAATTAAATAAATGAAAGAAAATGTGAAAAAACAAAACTAAAAATAAGCATATATGTAAATTATATAAATGTAAATGAAAAGAGAAGCAAAAAGAAAAAAAAAGAAAAAACCAAAAATAGGCGTAATGAAAAAGGATATAAAAGAAAAGAAAATGGAATATAAAAAGAAAAAGAAGAAACCTTACAATAATGTAAAAGGCAAAGTGAGGTGCGAGGCCACTGAGACTTGAACCCAAGCCATATATATGCAAGTACACAAAGCACAACAGTTGAAACTTTTACCGGCTAAACCATGTATTTATTAGGGGCCATTCTGATTGCTATTTTCGGGTCATTTTCTATTTTCTGTTTTTGAAAATATTAAAAATGCATTATATTCATTATTTTGGAAAATACATTTTCAAAATCATTTTTAAGATTTGTATAGAAAATATGAAAATATCTTTTAACGTTTTCGGCTTTTTCTATGTTAAATGTCGAAAACAAGGAAAACGCGTTTTTGGATTTTAAACTTTACATTTATTACATTTGAGTCTTGAATTTTATTTTTTGTATGTTTCAGTCCCTCGACCATCACTGGCCACCGCCATCCACAAAAAAAGTCAAACCACCTGATATGATGGTTCTCTACTTGAGAACCACCGCAACGGTGATTCTCCACCTTGAAAAAGGTGGTTCTCAAGTGGAGAATCATCATGGTTCTCCACCTTCGCAGGTGATTCTCGAAGGTCGAGAACCACCTGCGAATGTAGTTTTCCACCTTCGCTGAGATGGTTCTCAACCTATGAAGGTTGAGAACCAACCACCTGCGCCACATGCATCAGTCTCCGACGACTGCAAGAAGAAGAGGAAGGGAGGGGAGGGGGCTAGAGTTGATGAAGATGAGGGCTTGTTTGAATGTTTTGAAAAGTTTTAGGCCTTTTGTGTAATTTTTATTGTACCAAATTGTATTTTTGTAAAAGTATAAACCAAACACGTTTTCTATTTTCTCTTCTCAAAAATAAGTTTTAAAAATAATAAACTAAACGCATTTTCAATTTTCTTAAAACAACAATTGAAAGCAGAAATACCAAAATATTTTCGAAAATGAAAACAGAGAATACAAAATAAACAAAACGCCCCCTTAGGTTTTTGCTTGAAACATCTCTTATACTTATATATAATAATGTATTTTGTTGTGGACACGACTAGGGTAGAGCTGAGCTACAACCTAGTTTAACCCCCTAGCTCCACCTATGATCATCACCCAATGAAAAATGACACATCGCCATATCATTTAAAAATGTTTTCCTGGAATTATTCTTTGCCAAATATACCCGATATGAAACTTTGACGTTATCTTTAATAATTATATACATCGAAATTGATATGTTACTAGCATTTAGATAATTTTTATCGCCCGAGCATTGATATGGTAGAAAGAGCACGGAATTATTGGGATAATTTATGTGATGTGGAGCATCATGTAGCGTGCCATATTAGCGATGTGAGAATAAAAATTGTTCCAACGCTGGGTATATAACAAACCCGTTGTATGAATATGCAATTTCATTCGTTTATAGATCTGATTTTTAGTTAAATGTTGCAAGTTTTACAAAAAATCAACACAATAATGTGATTGACCATTAGTTACTGAATTTTTCAATTTATTTCACAGCCTTTGGCGAAATTCATATCAAATATAGCCATTATGAGAAATACTATTTTATATTTGAAATAATGCAAGAAATGGCGGTTCAAAACAAGGTAATTCTTAGAATGACATTTATTTTTGGAAAAGAAAGGGATGGCAATCTTCTCCTTCCTCTTTTTCTCTTCCGCTTTTTTCTCTCTTACAACTCCTCCCCTTCTCTCTCACTTCGCTCTCTGTCTCTTGCTGATGGTAACTAGTTTCCTATCGACGAACAAACGACAATAGATTTTCACTAGGAAGCCAAAGCTTTAAACATGGACAACCGCTCTCTGCAAACTCCCCCCCTCCCTGCCCAAAAAAAAAAAAAAAACATTATTGATATTTGAATCTTTAAGCATGTGAAGCATGTGATAGGCAACAAATTTTACCAACTTTTACCACTTTTTTAATTTATTTTTATCTATTCTTTCTTTTGATCAAACCAATCACATCTACATATCTCGTAGGAACCTACATGTATTATATAAATCTCCACAATTCAACTCCACAAATTCTCTCACCTCTTTTACATTAAAATTCATTAAAAAAACCATTAAAAAACCTCCTATCACCCTCTAAATGTGTGGATTGCATGAGGTAGGCGTTGCACAAGGTGCGAGAATGTGGAAGAATGTGTGTGAGTTGAAGGGGGTGGGTTGCAAATTTGCAAATCCTTTCTCCAGTCATCTTGGCCTCCCAAGTGACATCTCCACTGATGATTGGAATTCACACTAGTACAAAATTGAGCTTAGGTGGCGGTTGTTTTACACTTAGGGTGACGTTTTTTTGATCGCCACCCAAACCAGCGACACCCAAAGTCGGCCAAAGGGTGGCGGTTGAAAAAACGCCACCCAAAATAGACTTCGGGTGGCGGTTGTTAAAAACAACCGCCACCCTTTATATTTTTTTTTTTTAAAAAAAGGACTTAGGGTGGCGGTTGTTGGACACAACCGCCACCCTTTATATTTTTTAAAAGGACTTAGGGTGGCGGTTGTTGGACACAACCGCCACCCTAAGTTTTTTTAAAAAAAAAAAAAAGCACTTCGGGTGGCGGTTCTAGTGCAAAACCGCCACCCAAAGTCCACTTTTTTTTTTTTTATGATATGAGCAGAATGAGCGGAATGAACAATCTAAGAACACACGAAATAATTTTTAAAACACACGAAATAATTTTTAAAACACACGAAATAATTTTTATTCAAAACCAATCACATCCAATTACAACAAAATAAACAATCTAAGAACAAAAACACAAAATTATAAGATGAAAAGCTAAAAATTGCATTTTGAGGCCTTAGATGACCTCAGATCGGCCTGAAACATGGGGTCACAAAGAATTGCTGTGATTGTCGTAGATATCGTCGCGACGATTCCGGAATGTACTCGTGGGCTGAAAACGGACATCGTATGCAAAAGTTATGGCCATTTAAAGTTTACAAGCTCAAAAACTCGAAAAAAATTTATATTAACAATTATACAAAAATAAACGAGATTTACATGACCAAAAGATCAAAGAAGCTTACCTTACTTAAATTATGGCACCAATTTGTGAAGAAATTACACTTAAATCTAATTTCAAACCATGAATATTTGAAGAAATTTCGAAACATTTTCAAAAGAGGGAAAACTCATAAGCGGGAATACCAAATCTAATGAGTTGGTGGAATATTTAAAGAGAAAGGGTGGCGGTTGTAGCAAAAAACCGCCACCCAAAAGTATTTTAATAATAAAAAAATAAAAAACGGGTGGCGGTTGTTAGCTTACAACCGTCACCCTATGTACTAATTTTTTTTTTTTTTTTACGTTGGTTTTGGGTGGCGGTTGTTAGCTTACAACCGCCACCCTATGTATAACACAACCGCCACCCGAAACCAACTTAGGGTGGCGGTTGTTTTACACAACCGCCACCCGTTGGTACTAATTTTTTTTTTTTTTTTTTTTTTTAACGTTGGTTTAGGGTGGCGGTTGTTAATACAACCGCCACCCGAAACCAACTTAGGGTGGCGGTTGTTTTACACAACCGCCACCCGTTGTTCTTTTTCTTTTTTTTTTTAACGTTGGTTTAGGGTGGCGGATTTTTACTATAACCGCCACCCTTTCTTAATTCCGAGCATCAATGGTGGCGGTTCAATAAAAAACGCCACCTAATGGGCGCCACCTAATGTCACTTGTGTACTAATGTCAATATGCTAGAAAAATATCTTTTGTTCAAGTCACCTGAATTTTTAATTGAAATTTCATCTCTAGAAAGTGTCTATGATGAAAATGGTGAGCAGAGAGCCACTAGAATTGCAAGTGGTGATCGGAGAAAATAACTTGTGACGGTGAAGGGTATATTTGGAAAATAAATTCAAAATGTTGCTATAATTGAAACTTAGGAGGGTGTTCTCAACATAGAATTTCATGGAATTCAGAAATCTATATAATTCCAGGTGTTCTCAATTTAGAATTCTGTGGATTCTATACAAATCTAGTGTTCTGAATTTGGAATTTTGTGAATTTCATAAAAATCTGGGATTCTCAATTGTTCATGGAATCTATGGATTTCATTAAATTATGGAATTCTATGGATTTTTATGGATTTTTAATTTAAAAATACACTAACCAAATTCTTCCCAAAATCCCACCTCCCACCCTCGGATTCTCATGGAATTCACGAATTTTCATTTTTTCTCTAAAAAGTCTTTTAGACCTATATAATCAACTAAATTATAATCATAAATTGAAAAAATATGTTTCCATTACGATTATAATTTCAAAACAGTTGCACCATAATTATCTTCTGCAAATATACAAATATATATATATAATAACAATAACACATATTTATTTATTGTTCATTGCTCTAATTTTTGAAAAATTATATAATATCCAATCCATAAAAATGAAATTTAATGGATGAGATGCAATATAATTAATATTGATAATTTCACAATTGTTAGTAAATAAAATTATTAGTAAGTCTATTGTGATTTTTCATACATCGCTCAACTTTTAATGACCTTTTTTTTACTTTTTTCTTTTTTTTTTGTTTTTTATTTTTATGATCTAGTAACAACCATCCAAATGAACTTTCCAGCCCCTTGATTATTCTACTCTAATGGAGAAACAAATATATAATAAATTCAACTAAAATCGTAAATCTAAATTGATGGCGTAGAATTCATAAGAATCTGAAAGGATTCTATAGAATTCTATTAAAATCCATGAAATCCATGAACTTCTATAAAGCCAAAAAAATCCATATAATTCCATGTTGAGAACACACTCTTTAAAAAAGTAACTTGATTTTTTTTTTTTGGTATCTTCTCATTTTTGGAATTCACTCTTTATTTTTGGGAAAAAGAAAAAGAAAAAGAAAATTACTATTTTACCCAAACGCGTGTGTACTCACGCTAGGTTACAATGTGGGCCGGTTCGGCCCAATACAACTGTAGACATCCAAACGACCAACACCCAAACCTTTAAAGCGAAGCCTCTTGCAAGTTCGCCTTCATTGCATCTTGTGCTCGATTTACTCAGACCTCCGCGGCATCGAAAACAATGGCGGGAATTATGACCACGGAGACATTCGATTCGCTGAGGTTATCTGAACCCACCATGAATGCTATAAAGGACACTGGTCTTCAGTACATGACAGAGGTAAGCTCGTGGGAACTGGGAACCGAATGTTACCCTAGTTAATGTTTCTGTTTACTCTGCCTTTATTTGATTTAATTTACTTTTTCGTTAATTTTTATCCATTATAAATTTCACTTTGCTCCATGGCTTAATCCCACGTCAAGAATTTTTTCCTATAGTGTCTAAATTCGAATCCTTAGGGCATGTTTGGTGGGGGTTATTGAAAAATTCGTATTGGTTTCAAATTAATGTAGCAGAAAGGATTTATGTTCCTAAAAAGTGGATTTTCTGTGTTTGAAGATCCAAGCACGGGTAATTCCACCACTTATGGGAGGTGAAGATGTTTTTGGAGCTGCAAGGACAGATTCTGGAAAAACCCTTGCCTTTCTTGTACCTGCTGTGGAGTTGTTGTATCGAAGTAGTTTCGAGCCTCGCAATGGGACTGGCGTTATAGTAATTTGCCCAAACAGGGAGTTTTCTATACAGGTATATAAGATGTTTACATCATTCAACTATATAGATATAATGGCACTTTTATTTTCTCCTTCTCCTTCTCCTTCTCATTATTTATTTATTTATTTATTTTTATAGTTTTCTTTTGAAGCTGCTCAACTAATTTCCAACTTGATGATACAGGCACATGCTGCGGCAAAAGACCTTCTCAAGTATCACTCATTGACACTTGGGTTAGCAATTGGTGGTGCTACACGGGGAGCAGAGGCAGAGCGAATTATCAAAGGAGTTGATCTTTTAGTAGCAACACCTGCTTGTCTTCTTGACCATCTTCAGAATACTGAAGGCTTCATATGTGAAAGCTTAATGGTATGATATACATTTTGTTGTGATATTTTGATTGTCATTGACCAAGTTTCACAAAAGATGAGTAGTTACTTTTAAATCTGTTTTTTGCTCACAGCCATTATTATCACTTATATTGTGGTTATTGTTGTGTGAAGCAGTAGGGGTTAGTTCTTGCTTGAAGATATGTATGATGATACGTTTAACTGTTTGTTTGTTTTTGAAAAATGATTTGTGAATGGATGGTTGTAAAGTATGGGAAAGTTTCAAAAGTATGAAATATTTGGCATGTCAATAGAGCTTCCCATTGCTTGTTTAGAAGTTCTTTAATTTTTTAAATTAATCTTGGCATTTTCAGTGCCTCGTGATTGATGGAGCTGATAGGATTTTGGAAGCAAGTTTTGAAGAAGAAATGCAGCAGATCGTTAACATTTTACCGAAGGTACTTGCAGCTATAGTTAACGTTCACGAGGCTTGATTCTAGTTAAATTATTTGCTTATGGTTTCCCAAGTTATGCAAAATCTCATATTGCCATTCTCTTTTCCTTGTTTTCTTTCCATGGATAAGAGGACTGGAGGACTCATGTTTTATTATGCTGTTTTGGTTACATTAGACGAGATTGATCATGGTGCAACTATTGAAGTGATGATCTGTTGTATTTATTAAGTTCAAGTCAAATTGTTTAGCCTACAAATTAGATTTGCCCATTTCATAAATTTGGGAATTTGACAAGAGAGTTCTTTAACCCATTTAGAAGTGAGAGCTTCAATTTCTGTAGGCACTTGACTACTTGCTTGGGAGTCCAAAAAACTATAAAAAAGTTGCATTTTGTACATGATATCCAGTTAAAAGGGCAGTTATGCACTTGTTTCAGTTAATCAAATTTAGAGAAAAATTGTGAACAGTTCCATTAACAGAAAAAATGAACAAATAAAAAATCAGTCTCTTCTACCCTAGATACCCACAGTTCCAACATGCCTCAATTCCCCCTCCCTTTGTTTTTGGAGATTAAGCTAATTGTCGGTAGTAGTAAAGATGTGTATTTTATGAAAGAAACGTCCAATAGTGGTTAATTGGTGTCTTGTGGAGAGAGAAATTAAGTGATCTTTCTACTAAATAGATTAAGCTTTATAGATTGTTCCAATGATAGTTACCCAAAGCTTCAATTTCTTGTGGAAGTTCTTTCAGTCAAATGTTACATAACTCAATCTGGCAATACTAATTCGTTTAGATTTTGGGGAAGATAATGGCTGGGCTGCTGACATTTAATTACTTGTCGTTTTTATTTCTTGTGAATTAGTAGTAAAGATCTCAAAATGACTAATGCGAGTCACTTTCATTGCTTGTGAATTAATTGAGATGCTACTTACCGTGCAGGATCGGCAAACGGCCATTTTCTCCTTCACACGGACTGAGAAGGTATGAATCCAAGCCTGATGTTTTTCACGCTGATTTTTTGGAATATCCTGTATTCATCTCATATCTAGAGGGAAAAAGATATTTTCTTTTGATTATGGAAAATAAAGAATAAAGAGAATGCAGTCATGAACGAATAAAGACAAAAATGTGTTCTATATGGTTTTATTTCCAATTTCTTTGAGTTACTAAAACGTCCACCTGTATAACTTAAAGAATGAAATATGTTATCTATTTCAGGTCGACGATCTTGCACACGTATCATTTCAAAACACTCCTGTCTACATTGATGTGGATGAAGGAAAAAAGCTGGTATTTTTTTTCCTTTTTTTTTTTTTTGAAATTAATAATTTTTTATTCCCTTTTTTGATTACACGTCAGCATGCATAGGTCACCAATGAAAGGCTGTGGCAAGGCTTCCTCGCTGTCCCAAGTGCCAAACGATTAATTGTTTTGTGTTCCTTCTTACGGAGGAATCGGGCAAAGAAAGTGATGGTCTTCTTCTCATCATACAACTCCGTGAAATTTCATTCAAAACTTCTTAGACACATTCAGATAAAGTGTTTCAATATCCATGGAAAGCAAAAGCAGCAGAAACGAACCACCACCTTTTTCGAATTTTGCAAAGCTGAGAATGGTATCTTGTTATGCACCGATGTAGCTGCACGTGGTCTTGATATCCCTGCCATGGTATGCTTCTTCACCTTTATTACAGGAACCCTTGACGAAAAGAATTGGGAAACCTGAAACAATGTTGACAGCCATTGATTCTGTTGTTTTTTCTTGCAGGATTGGATTGTACAGTACGACCCCCCGGATGATCCTAGGGTGAGAATATCCTTCCAAATGATAATCTGATTAATGATATTTGAACTCTCTAAACATTGTTTTATGTAATTACTCTCAGGAGTATATCCACAGAGTTGGAGCAGCATGCGCGGAAGGTGCAAAAGGGAGTACCCTACTTTTCCTTCTTCCAGAAGAGTTGCTTTTTCTTCAATACCTTAAGGTAGAAAACATTTTTGATGTGCAAGAGGATACTGCAGTATGTCTATGGAAATATATAAAACCAATAATAATTTTATATTTGGAAAAATTAATTTTCAATAACGAGATTGTCTGAGCAATGGTTGCTTTCCGTTTCAGAAAGCAAAAGTACGTGTTAAAGAATATGAATTTGATGAGAATAAGCTTGCAAATTTCCATCCCCAACTGGTAAATTCTTGTTATAGAACTGTTTCGTTTTATTTATTTATTTATTTTTCTTATTTGAAGTGATTTCGTGAAAATAAATATTTCTTATTGTATTCACTGTTGCAGGAAGCGCTGGTTTCGAACAATTTTAACTTGAAGAAATTGGCTAAAAAGGCCTACAGGTCTTACATACTAGCTTACAATTCACACTATACGCAGGAAATCTATGATGTTGAGCAACTCGACCCAAGGGTAATGATCTCTGTAAATATTCTTTTACTTCTGCAGTAACATGAGATAAATCACAGAACATTTTTGGTTAAAAATTAGAGGTCGATAAATACATGATTTTTCTCATTTATAATGAGAGAAAGCTACTTATTTTTGGAAGTGAATCTTACCTTAGTACAAAAGACTCATTTTATTTCTAGCTTTGATTACTGACATGTAGAAGCTGAAACAAATCTGCCTCAAATTCTATGGAAATGTCAAATTTTTTTATATTTCGTGTCTTGCAGGCTGTGGCTGCTTCATTCGGTTTGCATCGCCTTAACGCGTCCAGATTCAGGAAGGAGATGAAGGAAGTGGAATCCATTCAAGGAAAAAAATTCGTACAGTAGGAACGGCGATGAGGAATGAATATATACACAATAATATTATGATTCTTAGCATTAAATATAGTTGTATTTAATTAGTTATTATGTTCGTGTTTAGATTATATTTTTATTTCTTCTCTTTAAAATACTAGGTTTTTCAACTTTATATTAAGATTCGTGCGATCTTATAAATATAGGGTTCATTACTGATTTTGCACATTTCCGATTATTGAATAAATAGTTATTTTCCTTTTGGCACCTTAATTCTTCTCTCTCTAGAATACATCTCCTCTTCTTTGTTCTCATCTAGTATAATACTAAAAGGGGAAATCAACACAAGATAATGGGTCGGATTCTAGGATCTGATCATGTGAACACGAGATGGAAATTCTGAGTTTTTACTTAGAAAAGAAACGAATTTCTTCTACTTTTATTTGTTAGTCTTTTTAGTCTCTTCCTCTCTGTGGTTGTAGACTCGTAGATGATAGCTTTTGTTGAATTACAAGGTTACGGGGAGTATAAGGGAGGGAATCGAACCCTAGACCCAAGGGTAGGAGAGAGACCCGAGTGCCATTAGACCATAGGAGTCTTTAACTCGTAGATGATAACTAAAGTGAGAAAAAGCACCAAGAACTTAACTTCGAATTATTTTATTTGACTAGCGATTGCCCTTCGTCCACTTCATACTCAATGACAATCGGCAAAATCAGATTATCTATAATTTCTTACAAGTAGAGATGAATCCGCTTCTCATATATAATTCGTCGATATTCTTATTAAAAATTTGAATAGACCATGACATAAGATAATACATGTGAAGCTTAACCTCTTGTTGGACGTTACATGGTGACCTATTTTTGACCTCTTGAAATAATATCAATGTCAAATGCACAAGGAAATTAGGGCAGATGAGATATTTTATTTTTAATTTGTGTTCGAAGCAAAATATCCTTACACGCCACCAATCAAGCTAAGCTAACAACTTATTATAGTATAAATACAAAACTAGATACTCCAATTAATAAGGAACCTGAAATCGAGATTCTAACACGACTAGTTTCTATGAATAGGGGTTTTTAATTTCCGAGTTGGTTTAAATTTACTTGTTTTTTGCATAGTAATCCGTAATTAAATTGATTGTTGAAGAAGCGTGATTTTTGAATATGTACGAAAAATGCTCCAACTAATCTCAAAACATCATGAACGAAATTTTCAATTCATGTACAAGTGTTACCATTAAAAAAAAAAAAAAAGAAAAAAGAAGTACAAGTGCCACCATTGTTTAATTACATTGACGTTGTTTTGGTTTTCAGTGATTCTATTGAATAACATTGAAGACATTTTACAAATTCTTGACATTTTCCAAACATCCAATAAATTAGTTTTGTAACCATGATATGCATTTGGTGATTACCAAAAGCCAACTACAAAGGTTCTTCGATCTTTGAATTGATTAAGTTTCCGATTTCAATCCCAATTTGAGGTATGCATGTTTCACAAATTGAAAAAGGAGCCACTTCATTGTGAAGAACACACATGAACACTTAATCTTATGATTGTAGATCATAAGCAAATCAAATTAAACATAATCTTATGATTGTAGATCTGCTGATGAAAGGTTTACCTCCTAAGACATTTAACGAACATGTCAAAAGGATGGGCATTATTGTAAATGATCATTGACTCATCATATTTATAAATGTAATTGGCACTCCGAGCTCATTAACTATTGTTTTTGACAAAGCTACAGACAGGATATAAATTATGTTCGTGCCACTAGACGGTAACCCATCCCATACACGGAAAAATCTTTTGAAAAAAGAAGTTAATTAATTCACATGCAAAATAATTGTAACATTTGAGTTACTATTGTTGTCTTTGCATTAATCCAATGTCATAACATGGCAAAACAATTCTAGTGATCAAAATTTTGGTTTGACAAGATATTTAATTTGTAAAAAATCGCCCCTTTCAAATAGGTGCATGGGGGCTCCTCTCTTACCTAAAGATAGGATCGGCAGTAAACATTGTGAGATACTATTCAAGAATGTGGAAAAATAGTGCTCCACAAAACTATTCCACAATTAAAAATAAAATGCTGGTTCGGCAGCGAATAAGATCTTATGGAAAAGAAATGTGATATTTGTAAATATTAACGTATTTTAACTTAGAGTGTGTTTGATTCAATTTTTTTTCCAGGATAACTCATTTTCAAGTCTTTTTTTCTACAATTGGCTGTTTGATTGCACTTTTTTTTTTAGAAAAGGTTTTTCCAACTTTTTTCGATTTCCGTTCTTTTCCTTGTTTTGAAGGAAAACGTTTTCCTTAGGGAGGAAGTGGTTTTTCTTTTCCGGGAAAAGTTTTTTTTCCTTTTTTTTTAATGGATAATTTACTTTAACCATAAAGATAAGGAAAATGATCAAATTTCATTAAAATAAAAAATAAAAACAAGGAAAACAATATTATTTTCTAACTTTCAAATTAATCCAATCAAATACCTACAATTACTATTTTCCTTGGAAAACCTTTTCCCGGAATTCATTTACCCGAAAAACGTTTTCGTTCCTATTATTTTCCAAATTTACAATCAAACACACCCTTATAATATAATTGAACTTGATCTCTATTTCGCAATAGATTGGAAATATATTGTTCACATTAAGATATTCTATGTGACATTGCCAAATTAGACACACATTTTCAACTAACCGTCCTTTTGCACCGCTCCATCTATATAAACAAGCTAGCTCGTGAGTATGTGAGACGATAACATAAATGATGAACAATATGTCTTTTATCCATGTCTTCGCAGTTCGCACACGTGTGTGTGTATGTTTATATGTTTGGAATATTGGTATGCATATAAACGAGGTCAACGATTAAATGGGGTAGACCAACGACAGAGATCCATAGGACCATAACTTGAGCCGAAGGAGGACATGTGAAATCCATGTGAGTACAAAGCCACCAGGTTTTGGTCTCATATTTCTTTTATTCGTTTTTTTTTTTTCTCTATGGTTTTATACCCTCTACGCCCATTCTGAAAATCGTGTCGTAGATTAATCAATTTGAAATAACGTCTCGAATTGTTTAACATATCTGGATAAAATTCTTCATAAAGTTTCTCTTAAAAAATTCAACTTAGAAATGATTATTTATTTATTTATTTTTTTTGGGGGGTCATCAATGGCCACATCTTACTTGTTTGAATGGTAATTGTGTGATATAGACTGGCCCTAGGATTAGACTTGCCTGTGCTTTAACTTTGGGATTTTTGGTTAGACAATGTTGTTAAGAACTTGTTCGATTTCTAAAAGGTTAATTTGCTTCACTATTGTTTTTTTAGTAAGAGCTTGTTCTTTTCAATATTTTACAATAAATTTTTTTTTTTCTTCTTTTCAACCACACACACATTCTCCAATATAATATTAACCATATATTTTCTGCGGAATATCGTGCCCAGCAACTTACTTAACAACCGAACAAGGCCTAATTATATTAACTAGTATTTTCTTCCGTGCGTTACACGCAGAAACATATATCAAAATATATAATTTAGAGCCCAATGCCATATTTTATAACTGGCAAAATTTTTTGGGATAGGTTTAGGTTTAGGTTGGCATGTATCCGCCCCTATTAACCACGAATATAATTATATTTTTAAAATTAAAAAGTTTAATATAAGTAAAAATATTTGGACATTTAAAAATGAAAATTATTTAAACCTATAAATTATAAGTCTCTGATGAAGAGTCTTACAGTTATCTCATTCACCAATATTTGCTAAAGAAAAAATTCGATGTAAAAAAAAAAATTGCTTCATTTATCAACTCATTGGTCTAAAGTCTGACCCGGCCTGCCTCTTGACCTACCCATAGAACTTGCGGATCGGGGCAGCTCTATAGGTCATGAGTCTAAGAGTGGGTTCTTATACATTAATTGGTTTCTTCTTATTGATTATTATTAAAGAAAATTAAATAAAATAAAATAATTCCTATTAAGTTCTTTTATCTATATATGTTTATAAAGTTGGAAAATCAACCTAAATTTTGTAATTTTATGATATTAACACTAACAATTTTAATTTTTAAAATAACCGATCAACTATTAAACTATATTTAAATTGAACTCTGAATCTAGTGTTTGAATAATTGTATTGTGAATTGATTAAACTCAATTTTCAATTTTTGCGATTAAATGGAGAAATAAAATTAAAATCGTCCGCCACTGTTCAATTAATTTGTTATTGTCAAAATAAATTAATAAATTGTTAAATAGAAAATTTAATTGATAATTAAATAATGTCTATTATTGACTACGATATAATGTGTTAATTCAAGCATTGAGGTTTATAGAATTCAATATAGTTAGTCTAGTAGAAAAATATTCCACTTCCGAATATATAAGTACCTAACATAATAATTTTATATCAATCAAAAGTAAGCTTCAATATAAAAATATAGAAGCATATGTGATGGTTATCACTTTGAATAATGGATATGTCTCAAATGACAAATATCTAAGAGCCATAACTAAGTTATGCTTTACTGAAATTTCTTAACAAATTTCATCCAGAAAGCAAGAAATGGAAAAATAAGGCCAATATTTTGTATAAGTCAATTAATAATTTTTTGAAATTCGAAAAAATATATATAATTTGAATATATATATATATATATATATATTTTAATCGTCAATAGGTAAATTTTTATGGAAATACCAATTAAATTTGTGAGTTTAAAAAATCATAAATTATGTGGCATGCATTTTTCCTCATTGAGCATATGAGAGGGAGATAGAGAGAGGCGGATGTGTGGATGGATTTTGGGAATTGAAAATGTGAGTGATTTTAGGGATGATAAATCAATTTTGAGAGGAATAAAATAATAACTGTGAAATAATGAGCGGGAAATGTTAATAAAATAATAATTTTTTTATTTTGAAAAATACAACTTTGATTGGAAAAATGTCCTTAATATATTTATATATATAGATTCTATATTTTTTTTTATCAAACAAACACTTAGTACGATTATAAATACTAGTTTATGAGTTTATTATAAATGTAAAAAACAAACAAATATATATATGTGTGTGTGTATGTAAGCACGTATGCCACGTTTAATTTGATTAATTATTATTTAATTTAATGGTACATTGAATGTCCAGAACCGTTCAAACACCAACGTTGGTGCCTTAATTACGGCACCAACGAGTGCATTTTCGGGGTCGATCCGACCTCCGTTTTGAAATTCGGGACCAGATCTGGAATCAGCACGGCGATAGGGAGTTTCATGAATTTTGAATTTTTCGACGCCGACGTGAATGTATCGATCAAAGTTTTGACACTATTTTGGTAAAATAGTGCAAAACTTTGATCGCGATACA
Source organism: Jasminum sambac (assembly GCA_018223645.1). Classification (NCBI taxonomy): domain Eukaryota; kingdom Viridiplantae; phylum Streptophyta; class Magnoliopsida; order Lamiales; family Oleaceae; genus Jasminum; species Jasminum sambac. Next base: position 28,554,941 of record CP073651.1, on the reverse strand, counting down.
GCCACGCGGCATCGCCGAAAATTCAAAATTTATTAACTCCCTATCGCCGTCTTGATTCCAGATTCGTCTGATTTCCAAACGGCGTCGGATCGACTTCGTTAATCTTGCCGGATTAAGCGCACCAACGTTGGTGCTTGAACGGCTCTGCATTGATGTCTCATAACATTATTATTCTCCTTAAAAACCATGATTAGGAATCTTGAACGCCATGATAGATTTCAAAATAAAAAGACAGCCACGTCATACACTCATACTTTCCAACTTGCAAAATTATAGTCATTGATGGCATTTTTCCCCTACCATTGTTTCTACAATTTCTCAGAGAGCAATAAATCTAGATGTCCGCTGTTCTGAGTTTTGTGATATTACTCGTCTTATCTTATTCAATAAAAAATAGCAGCATATTACATCGTTAAATCCTAAACTTTTCTTTTTTTTTTTTGAATGACTTAAATCCTAAACTTAATTGTATATGTGTCACATTTCATTAAATGAGACAACTGATATAACATGATTCGGACAAACAAAACCCACCTTAACAGAAATGAGATATAAAGGACGAATTGTTTTCACGTGACATAAAATTAAATGTTGTATAATAATTTATTTATAAATATGTACCCCACACTTTGTATGTCTATTAAATAATATAATAATATTATAAATACAATAAAATAAGTGTGGAGTGTGAAAGGGACTTGCATTTGCACCAGGAAGCTTGGAATTTGTCGTGGTTGGCCATGTTCAATAGAAAATATCACATTCTCAAAAAATAGAAAATATCACATTCTTGATATTGTACTAGTGTTGGCAATGGATCGAGTTCGGATCGGATCGGCCTAATCCAAATCCAAATCCAAATCAAAGATCCCGATCCAAATCGAAATCCAAATTCCTCGGATCGGATTCGGATTGGATCGGATTGGATCGGATCGGATCGGATCGGATCAAGAAAAAAATTCAAATATGATCCATATTGGTATAGGTTTTTATAAAAAAATAAAAAATAATAAAAATAAAATAAAATAAATAAAAAATAAAAAATAAAAAATCAATTCGGATCGGATCGGATCGGATCAGGCCGATCCAAATCCAAATCCAAATCCGCCTCGGATCGGTCGATCCACGGATCAATGATCCACGGATCTTCGGATCGGCAAAAAATTGCTCCATTCGGATCGGGTATCCATCGAATTTGGATCGGATCGGATTTTTCTGCCATCACTATATTGTATACAGCACACTATTCAAGTCAATTCAATTATGCATTCCACTTTACATCCATTTCTTCTTTTTTTTTATTTTTTTATTTTTTTATTGAGTTGTGGTCTTTGTCTAATTTATTTCAGAATCGTATGAATAGATTGCCAATAGTTTTCACCTTTACGAGAAAAGTTAGTCTTAAATATCCCAGTCGGCGTCCTATTTTTAAAGTGTTCCTAACATGTTATTGAATTTAAAAAAAAAAAAAAATTCGACATATAATCGATCTTTACAAAAATAGTCTCGATGGTCACTGAACTTTACAAGGACCAGCAACATGACACCGAATTTTACAAAACATTCTCAATATGCCACCCAACAATAAAACGTATTCTAAAGTAGACTTTAATGGCGTGAGTCCAAATTGGGACTAGACTTAATTAGCGTTTGATTTTATTTTTACAAGTTGGTGGATTGCTAGATAGGAAGATTTCATGAATGCGTAAAACCTGATAGCATGTAGATAATATTTAAAGTTGGTGGCGTGTTGGAACCTTTTACAAAGTCTGACAGCATTTGAAGAATTAAACTAAAACAAATAAATAGTAAATATATAAGAAATGAAAACGTGAACAAGATGAGCATATCAACGAGCGTATTTGACATATATAATTTAAAAATTTATCTACAAATATGTTTTTAAAAGATTTTCAAAATTAATTAATTTTTCTATTCAGATGTTTCGTAGGAACTGTAAGTATTATCAATTTGTCGAGATCTAACGATGGACATCAGTGATAGGTTGAAGCTTTGGATGGCATCTTCTAAATTGATCCATGTACAAATATTATCGACTTCTTGGTCACAAATTATAAACATACGAATGATGAGAGAGAAGCCATTGTAAGCAACATATACGGATTGACCTAACGACTGGCATATCGATCATGGGGGTCTGGTATAAGTGTATAACAATTAAGACAAGGATTATTGAGAAAATGAATGCATTTTGATCACAATTAACGATTGTAAATTGAACATTTTTTAGTTTCGAAGCTAAATGAGACATGGATGTAACTTTAGGACGGTTTTACTGTGTTAAAAATAAAAAATAAAAAATTTTACATGGCATAGCGAAATGTTTCAGAAAATACGTGGTTGACAAAGTAACATACATATGCATATATATACATATATATATACACACACAAAATACATTGAGAAAATAAAATTACACATTAACAAACTACAAAGATACATTATTAATCTTTAAGCAAGTGATTGACACAAGACGGAGGTTGAGGGTATGTTTGATAGAGATTACTGAAAAATGAGTTTTAGGCATGTGATGAAGATGAAGAGAGAATGTTTTTTTTTTTGTAATGGTATATTGCAAGCTAAACATAGTATATTAGAATATATCATTAAATCATTCAAAGTACAATCCATTCCAATTTCGATTTGGGGCTCGTGGAGAACGAATTTGGAAGCGCATCCCAGGGCTCTATAACCACCATATGACAACGAAATAATAAAAACAAACGAAACAAACGAACCATCATAGAATGATTGACAAACCACAAACATCACATTGGGTGTAAATACAACATTATTAATAATATTTACAGAACCTTGGACCTTTTCCTAGTCAGAAGTGGTTTGGGCCATCAGACTAATCCTTGATCGTTGAAAAGAGAATGTATTGAAACAATGAAAAAAAGTTAAATTAATGTACTGAGTGATTAAAAATAATGAGAGATAAAAAATAATTTTTAATTTAAAATTGAATTGGTGTTTGTCCATCCATTTCAATTAGGGTCCCTAACCTTTAGGGGTGTTACGATGAGGATGCCAACCTTTAAAGTGTCGCACCTAGAGCTCTTAACCTTTAAAGCATTACAATCAAAGATCGTTTGAAAAACCAAAAAAAAAAAAAAAAAAAGAAGAAGAAGAAAGAAAAACTGTTAGTTTCACAGTCAAATGGTCAAAATCGTTGTAAAATGACAAAATTGCCCCACTAATCACTAAGAAACAAATTCAATTCCATGCATATCTTTCAAAATGTGCAAATTTAGTCTTAAATCTTCTTAAATTGCATATTTTATTTTCGTTTCAGCCCATAATTAAATTTATCGAACTAATTTTTTTCCTAGTAAAACATTTTTTATCTAAAATTTTCCCTACATTAACACTAGTTTGCATTAACCTTTTAACTTTTGATTTTTTTTTTTTGGTATTAGATACAAGCAACAACTAACAATTAATGAATATACAGTGTAAATATTAATTTCAACCAACAACTAACAATTAATGTTATTATTATATCTCCATAAATATACAGTGTAAATATTAATGAATATAAACCGAATGCAGCAAAAATATTGAAATAACAAAAAAATAAGATTTTTTGAAATGTAAAAAAATGTAGAAATAATAAAATAAAACTACTTCTAAAAAAAATAATACTAATAATAAATAAGCAAAACTTCCCACTCATGGTTAGGGGTGGTAAACGAGCTGGACAGTTCGTGAGCTCGTGTATTTGGCTTGGTTCAGCTCGTCAAAATTTCTGGTTCTGCTCGTCAAAACACGGACTTGGATTTGGACCGAGCTAACAAATTGGAAAATGGACAGTTCGCGTTAGGCTTGTAAAGTTCGTGGACCGGCTTGGGAGCTCGTCAAATTTTAATGCGTTGCAATTTTAATTTTTTTAAATTGAAAACCTATCTTCATTTCTACTCTTTTTTAACTTTACCTTCAATTAATTAATGTTTACTTTTATTCTTTTAAGGAAACATCATAAAAAGAAGGGGCAAAAAAAACAGAAGCCCACAAGCAGCTTGGCTTAGCTCGGGTTTGGCTCGTGAGATACACGAGCTCGAGCCAAACCCGAGCAGCGTGAGAGGTACACGAGTTGACCTAGCTCTACTAGTTTCACTAATGAGCAGAGTCGAGCTCAAACCCACACTTGGACGGCTCGGCTCGTTTGCCACCCCTACCCATGACCACCACTTAAATGGGAGAAATTTTGGAATGGCCTACTCTTATTTTACTAAACTTTTTGAGATCTCACTTTCTTTTAAAAAACGTTTTTGAGGCCTCCCTAACCCCAAACTACCGTTAATGAACCTAATTTAAACAAAGAATTTCCCGATCATTTTTTCTTTCAAATATGAAAAACGATTACTCTAGTTGTTTTGGAACGACTTTGGTTGAGTAGTTTAAGAATGAATGTCGTTCTGCAATGACTCACTTAACGACTAAATGAGTCATTCGAAAGACCACTCAATCGCTCAGAGTTGTTCTAGAATGACCATGATCGTTTTTGGATTGATCAATAACGATTTACAACCAAAGACACTACTTTTATGGAAAAAAACAAATCCAAACAATGTCGTTTGAAGTTGTTTTCACAAAAAAAAAAACCTAAAAAGTAAAATTTTATCACATACAAATATAAAACTCACATTGCTTCTCATTTTTCGAGTGTGACTTTTTCTCCACACAGCTTGAATGGTGAAAACTCTAAAAAACATTATTCTCCATATAATTTCAATGATGAAGTCTTGAAAAAGATGAAAAATAATGAGTAATAGGTGTTTTTGAAAGACTAAAACAATAAAGAAGAAGAAGAAAAGCGGAGGAGAGAGAAGAAAAGAGGAGAAGAAGAGGAAATGGGGAAATCTGTGAGGAAGGGAAAGGAAAGAGCCATTTATAACCAAGAAAAAAGGGTAAAAATAATATAAAATATTACAGAATTAGTGAAAGCCATCAAAACTTTTTTCACTAAAAAAAGAAAAAGGCATTTACATCCATTTCCACCACTGAAGTCCCCACCCACTTCCCAAACCCCTAAATCCACAGCCAAAAAACAAACGGGGAGTTTTCCCCACTGTATTTTTTTTTTCGGTTGTCGATGGTGAAAAAATCGAGTAAGAAATCTTCGTCGTGTTTCACGCTAGTTATCTCCTAGTGGAGGATTTTGGGGGTTGTCTTTTGGTTGTGGGTTGGCTGGTTTGGGAGGAGCGTTTAGGAAGTCTTTTATTATTATTACTAGCTGTTCACCCGTGCGTTGCACGAAAAACAAATTATTTAACTAATAACCATATTGATAGATATTAATAATATTAATATAAAATCTAAAAAATATAATTAAAATAAAGAATGAGTTACAACAATAAACTTAATTAATTTAACTCAAAATAATTCTATAAAAATTTCGACAAATTTTCACCTATATTTCGTACTAATTCATCCTGCAAATATGTAAGGAATAACTCATGAAAATTCACACAACTTAATTTACTATTCTCTATAGAATAGTAGCGTAATTAACATTTATACCCGTGCTTTGTACAAGATGATAATTTGCGGCAAAAATTGTCATAATATAATATATTTTACTCATTGCAAGATTAATCTACCAATATAAATCCAAAATAAAATAACATTAAATGTTATAGTTATCAAAATAACCATACTAAAATAACTCTACTAACATTTGTAGAGCTCATCATTTTTTCTTTAAAATTGTTTTATATTCTATTATATGTAATTATAATTTTTTAGAGATATTAATTATACATCAGTGTGATATACGTTATTAGCAATTAATATGTAAATAATGATTTTTAAATTTTAATTATGAAATATAATCAATATAGAGACATATTATAAAAAATAACAATGTAGTGAGTACAGTTCGACAGACCCTAACACCTCGTTCCTACCACACCTGGAAATATTTATTCTCATTCCGGTTCATATTCATTTAATATAAACCAAGCTCGGATGGTATAAGAATTACACAATAGAATGGGAACATCCATTTCCCGTCCTCGTTCCACTAGAAAATTCTCATCTCATCCACACCCCATTGTGATGGTTTAATAAAAAACTTTTATTTCTACGTTTTAATATATGTGTTACTGATATTTTATTTCTTCAAAAAATAATTTCTAAATATACTAAACATGTATATTAACATATTAGGTATAAACTCACTAATTTAACATATTCGACGTATTAAATATTGAATGATTCGATATAAAATTTAAATTAATTTGGATAAGATAAATAAATTGAAATATATATGATTAATACTTAAAATATACAACCTAATTGATTATGCTTAAAACTTAAATAAAATCTCAACTGGAAAAATTCGGTATAAAATAAATAATTCAAAGTAGTTAGGATTTTTAATATTTATTTAGGAGATAGAAAGCTAGATAAATATTTAACACAGTCGAAAGTCAATTTAAATATTCTAATTGAGTCGTATGATTCCAATAATTGATTGAGTTGATAATCAATTATTTAGTAAGAATTCTTAGACTTATTCCCTAGCGAAGACAATAGCTTGAACGAAATAATTATTATATAATTGTTGGTTCAAATAGTGTCAAAATAAAAAACCATTACTGTTTGAAGACCTAGTTTTGGGGCATGTGTAACACCCCGCATGTGTTAGACCATGATTTAGGTGTTCTTATATGATTTAGGCCTATTTTTAGTGAATGAGATGAAAATGTGATATGAATGAAGTTTGTGATAAGCGATTTCATGAAGATTTGAAAGTTCATGGAGGTTCGAAATGACACATCTTTAAAAGGAATCAGATTTTGAAGATGATGTCTCTTAAGATTTGTAGCCCGTTGAGTCTAGTTTCCAACAAGCTTTGAATCACCTCATTTGGACATCGGACGCAAAAGTTATGATCAAAACACTGAAGGCCGCCAGTGCAGCCGTACGACCGTACGTGAAGGTCGGTAAACCCAAAATTTTGGACACTTTAAGTCGGTTAGAGGCTCATAAATGGGTCAAAGTTGGTTCTAACATGTCAAGAACTCTCTAGCGACCTTCTTAAGTTAATCCCTAAGCCTTTAAACTCATCCCTAAGCCTTTAAACTCATACTACAAGATTTGATGCTCTTATGAACCTTTTATTTAGCTAGAAAAGGAAGAGAAGAGAAAGAGAAGTGAAGAAGGAAGGAAGTTGGATTCTTAAGTACTCAATATCTCTTGTATCATTGTATCTAAGGTGAGTATTAGATGTTAAATGGTATGTTTTAGGTAAGTATTAATTAGTGATGAGTGCTTGCCTATATGTTTGCATGTTTTATGATGAATTTACATACTTCAACTTGTGTTTGAGATATGTATTTATGATGTATGGTATGTAATTGTGTAAGGAGCTAGGTGCACTCTAAGTGAACTTGAGAATGGTAGAATGATGAATATGACATCCTTAACTTGCAAGATGATGATTACTAGTGCTCAAGTTTGAGAATGAGCATGTTGATCATTTTATGTTGCATGATCATGAAAATTAAATTACCTATCATGTGTGTAGTATCAAAAGGAAATAAAAAGGGATCGGGTGAGCTAAGCCCGTGTTTATGAATTCCCTTGGGTGAGCTAAGCCCTTAGGGAAGGAAATAATCTATTAAGTGAGTTAAGCTTAATAGAAGAACGAATGCCTATGCGGTGAGAAAAGTCCTAGGTAAGAATGATGTCAAACGAACGACAATGTGGAAGGTTGGCGCCATTACTAGACACACGATTGGTAATTGGGCCCGAATGCATAGACATTGTGTACATTATTTAACATCTATGCTCACTGAGTCAAATGACTCATTATGTGGTTGTACGTGTGTTATATTCTACAGGTACTAGTAGCGATGCGGGAGGTGGAGGAGAAAGTTTCAAATGCATGATGAGCGTATATGTGGGAGAAACCGTAGGTCCTGAGCCGTCTTCCTTTTGTTGTCGATGTTCAAATATGTTATAGTATTAAGTGTTTGAAAAGACAAATATTTTGCGAACTCATTGGGATGAAGAATGTGCTTGAAATCTTTTGTACCGTTTTGCTATTACAAATGAAGTTTCAAGTTATGTAAAGTTGAGTAACGTCACCTCTTGGCTGCACATTTTATTGTTGTAAATGCTATCGATTTCTGCATGGTAAGATTATGAAGTATTTTGAGATACTTAAGGGTATTACGGGAGGGGGCGTTACAGCATGTTTCTTAAAGGAGCAGATCATTTGAAACACTTTTAATTATATTAAAAAAAAAGAAATATTAATGTTTTTTACCAACTATAACTCAAAAGAAATATTATAGAAAATACAAAAACATATGAGAATAAAAAGAAAAGTATGTTTTGAAAAAAATAATACTGAAAAAATAAACGAAGTTAATTAGGGACTAATAATCAGCCGACTTATTTTATAATAAGATGTAATACCCCAATCCTAAGAATCCAAAATCTTATAGGTATTAACTTAACTTTATTTTAAAATAAATAAAAAGACAAATTAATTTCATAAACACATTTTGCATCCCGCAGCAGTCTAATTAATTTTAGTTATTTTTCATTTTTTTAAATAAATTATATTTTCTCCCTTTAGTAATTTAATTAATTTTGATTAATTTTCGTCTAATAAAACCATCTTAATTTTCTTCCAATGAAAATATATCCAATTAAATCTAAGAAATATAATTAATTGTAATATAATTAATTCTAATTAATTCCCTTTTTAGCTAATTATTTATAAAAATATTTATTATTTCTAAAATACTTAGTTTTTAATCATACTTTTAAGAATTGTATGAATCTAATTCTGAAGATATTTTATAATTAAAAAAAAAATCTTGCATGTCAAAAGATGTCTTTCATTTTTTTGGGAAAAATATAGTCAACCATGACAACTTAATTAATTTAGTTATTATTTATTTTTTAATTGATACCATTTTTCCGTTTTAGCAATATAATTAATTTTGATTAATTTTCTTCTAATGAAACCATGCCAATTTATGACTATCAAAACCAAATCAAATTAAATCTTAACAATATTATTAATTTTAATTAATAGTAATATAATTAGTTTTAATTGATTTTTATTTTTAGCTAGTTATGTATGAAAAGAATTAATTATTTCTGAAATAATCATTTCAATATCTGCACTTTTAATAATTGTATGAATTTAATTTTAAAAAAAATCTTGTGACTTAAAAGATATATTGCAATTTAAAATATTTTTTTCATTTTTTAGAGAAAACCCACAGCTGTCTAATTTTTTTTATTTTTGAAATTAATTATATTTTCCCGTTTAACAATGTAATTAATTTTGATTAATATCTATCCAATGAACTTATGTCCAACTAAATATTAGTAATAGAATTTATTATTTTAATTAGCTATACTATAAATAATTTTAGTTAATTTTTTTGTTTAAGCTAATTATTTCTAAAAAAATTAATTATTTGCAAAATAATTTGCTTGATAACCATAATTTAAAAAATTATATGAATCTAATTTTAAAGATATCGTATAATTGAAATGATATCTTGGAATTTAAAAGATATATATATATATATATATATATTCAATTAATTAAAAAATTGATTAATGTTACAATTGAATGATTAATTTAACAAAATTGATGTTAGATGTTTCTTTTAATTTTTTTGTAAAAATTAAATAAATTTTAATTTTTTATCATACCAAAATTAAATCTTTGCAAAATTGCTAATTTTAATTAATTTTCATTTATTTGCTAATTGGTATTTTTAAAAATAATGAATTCTTTCTAAAATTAATTAAAGGGTCCAAGCGAAGTTTTAATCTTTGATGTTGCACATTTATAAAATAAAGTTAGCTTTAGTGTATATTTGCGAGATAAAAAAAATTAGGCGTTATTTTTTATTTAATTTATTCTAAGGTAAATCAAATATGGAATAGAGTTAAAAGCTCAAATAATTTATACATCTCATTATATTTTAATTTTATGCACAAATATCAGTTAATTGTCATAACAAATTATCCATTTTTTTAATCTCATTATGTCAATAGTCATTAATCTATATTAATATCAGTTTATATTTAAGTTGGACACTAATTTATATATTTGCCGTAAATTTTAATTTTTTTAAAAAATAAAAATTTATATATTGATAGTATACTTGTTTCAAAGCTCTTATCAAGTTGAACAAAATAGAATCACAATTTTTTTAAAAAAAATTTATAGGTAGAAAATGAAAAAACAAAGGAGAGAAAATAATAGAGAGAGTATTTAGATATCGTGACATTGGATCAAGTGTGGTAGAAACGGATTAAGTAATAAAATAATAAAATAAAAAGAGAATTTTTTTAAATGGGAAAACGGATTTAAGGCAATAAAAAATATAATAAAAGAAGTCTCATTTTCTATATATATAAATATAAATTATTCTATATATAGATCGAAGATTATATTAGGAAAATTTCATGGGCGGGAAAAATTGATGATGCATTTAGGCCGGAAAAAATGCTCTTTATATATGTATATATAAATATAAATTATTCTATATATAGATTGAAGATTATATTCGGCAAATTTCATAGACGGGAAAAATTGATGGAAAAAAACTCTTTACATATATATATATATATATATATATATACTATGATTTTTAAACGCTTTATTTTTAGTTTAGTTTTGGTATGTTTGGTATGTTAAATAAGTTAGTTTATAAGTTATTTAGTTAGTTTATTTAAAAACCTTCTTTTATTAGCTTTTCAAATAAGCTCGTGAATTTTTCTCTCTTTGTTTCATTTTTTATGCCTATAATTTTCAGGAAATATATTTTAAACATATGTTTTTATGTAATTTTCTATTTATGAACCAGTTTATCAGTTATTTTACCAAACATTTTTATTTATATTAGCTAGCTTATCAGCTATAAACTAGCTTATCAGTTCTAAGCTAGCTTATCAACTATTTCTACCAAACATACCCTGTATATATCCCTATATTTTTTTCTTACATTTTGTATATTTCCTTTTTTTTTTGAGTTATATTCGGTACATTTTGATAGTATTAAACTATAGATTTATGTAGATATGATAATGACATTGATTTTTTGTCGTTGTTGGTTGGAATTAAAATGTGCAAATTTAATACAAACGAAAATTTTCAAAACTTATAAGGTTAATGTATGGAGAATTTTTGAAAAACAATTGTTTAATTAAGACCAAATTAGTTCGATAAATATAATAAATTTAAATATGGAGTGAAATGAAAATGTATGGAAAATTAAAGCTCAAATTGTGCAATTTAAAATGATTTAGGACCAATTTGCATATATCCAAAAGTTATGCATTGAATTGAAATTGTTTTGTCAATTTATAACAAAATTGACCCAACAAACCGTCTAATTTAACCTTTCATTTTATTTACAGAATGACTTTCAGTACTATAACGCCTAAAAAGTTAAGAACGTCGAGTGTGACATTTTAAACGTTACAAATCTAATCTTAATACCTCCCAAAAGTTAGAGACGCTAACTGTGATGTACTCTTTCAATTACTATGTATCAATCAATATCGATCTGTCGGCTCAAAGTGTATAAAATCGAATGCAACCAGCGGACCATAACAATTGGCATTTACTAACAACTATGCTATTTGGTTTTTGTAATGATAAATAGCCGTTTTTGGTTTTGCGATTCACCATCTTTTGCTAGTTTTGGTTTGATAAATCGATCTTGGGAGTGTTTTTATTTTCTTTGTTAAATAATTAATATTAGTAGAGAAGAGTTATTAAGAATGAAACATAATTTTTTCAGAAACGTTTTGTTAAACAACTAACGTCAAAATATTCATCCGTCACGTTATCAATTCAAGCACCTTTAAGTACTAATAAAATAATCCATGTTGAGTTTGCGAAAATTGCATATGGTTGTCACATTTGGAGAGTTCCAACAAGGTGCTTGTTCAATGTAGTGGATTTGAAGAGTCAACAGAATGTGCAAATAAAATCTAATTGAAATCACTTTCACAGAAAAAAATAGTTAATTGAAATAAATTTAAAATTATGCCTTATTAAATGTGTGGGGAAAAAGAAATTTTAGAGGGAATGGCACAAATGGCAGGCCAGAAAAAGGAAATTCCGCGCATGTCAGTTTAGTGTGGTAAAAGTTAAATATAGTAGCATTTTCAAATTGATGTTCCTACTTCAAAAAACAAAAATTTGATGTTCCCATTTTGCCCCCGATATTTTTAATTTTGTACTCTATATTATAGATTATAGGTTTTTGGTCATCTTCTCCGACAGATCTCTAATCATCTTCTCCGGTGAATTCGATCTTCTCTCCGACCGCTGACCTCCAACTCTCTACTTTCGATCCCATTTTCAAGTTCATTGAGAACCGATGTTTGTAGATCTCCATTTCCAACCTCCAACTCTCCATTATTCACTCTCCACTTTTATAGATCTAGTTGAAAAATAATTTATGAGGGGTATAGGTATGAGATAGAACCATGGTTGTAGTTGGATTGAAGTGAAAAATAAGATATACATATTTTTAGTACGAGACATCTGGTCAGAACCAATAAAAATCATATTTGAGCTTAACAAATCTAACTAAAGAAATTCATTAATGGTTCTCAATAGAGAACAAAAATTGGGCTGGTTCTCCATGAATCTCCTTCTCCAGCATGAGCTAGTGGGGGTGACGGAGTAAGGACGAAGATGGGGTGGGGGGCAGGAGGGGGGTTTACGGACTAAGATCGGGTTCTCTTTTATTTTGTTTTCATTTCATTTTTTATAAATTTTTTAATCAAAATAATGGAATGGGGTAATTTGGTCCATTTAGGTGGGAAAAATCTGCCATGGAAGGAATTGGCAAAAGCTATTGCTGTACCTGGTGTTAGCAATTCAAATGCTGCTATGCTTGTCCTTCTTTCTAAATTTTAATCTTTTCTAAAAAAAGATAATAAGTTTTAAAAATAAATTGTTGTTTGGAATTGTGATTCGAATTTTATTTTCAATCAAATTTGGAGAAGTTAAATAATTCTATTGGCTTCAAGACTTTATTCACACTCTTCCAATATTAGAATTTATCTATTCCATTAGGATTTATATTCCTCTTTCTCTGAGAATTAAGATTTTTATCCTACTAAGAATAAATAGTCTATTATACGTGCGATACACAAGAATCTTTTACTGCCTAAAGATGTATTCTTCTTAATTATTATAAAAAATATGATTTAAGATATAAAATATCGAAATTATGAAATAGAAGAAATTTAATCTCATTATCTTAGTACAAATGATTACAAAAACCAATTGCTAATGCTTAATGATTGATCTACATGAATATAATCTCAATTGCTAAGGTGCAATGATTACTCCACATGAATAAACAAACATCCATCTTTTATAGGACAAAATATTCCATCTTCTTTATCAAGTTTTTATGTGAGATTCATACGGACCACTTAAAAAATAATTAAGAAAAAAACAGCTTAAAGAAACGGAAAAAAAGGTAAAAAGTAAAAACAAAATAATATCAAAATATTGTCGATTCTTTTAGTACTTATATATATAGACCCGATTCCTAATGCTAAAATCATTGTTACATAAAAGTACCCAACCTCTTTTTATATATGAGAAAATCCCTTCTCATTTCATTAAACTTTGGATGTGCGACTCTTCTCCCACTTAGAAAGTAAAAAAGGAAAAAACAAACCCAAGAAAATGGATTTTTTTTTTCAAAAACCATAAATAAATTTGAGTCATTGTTATCAAGGAATAGCATATGCCCATAAATGTATATACTATATTATTTTTTAAATAAATACAATATAAATAGTAATTTAATTTTAGAGAAGCAAATAAATATGTTAAAAAGAAGCAAGTTTGTAGTTCTCCAATAAAATGCATCAATAATTTAATTTTGATACTATAACTTAAATGTGAAAATAAAGTATTTTTTAAGAAAATTTTCACAATCTGCAATTCCAATGTTGTAATAATAATATAATAATTTTTTATTCTCCATTTATAGATGAGAAAATCTCTACTTATTTTATCAACTTTTGATGTAAGCACTCTTCCTTCACTTAGAAAGAAAATGGAAAAATGAATAATAAAATAATACTAATAAATAAAATTAAATTAAATTTTTTGAATGGTACATTGCAAGTTAGACATAATACATCAGAATATATCATTAAATTATTTGAAATATAATCTATTCCAATCTCGACTTGGGGCCCCTAGAAAACAAATCTGGGGGCGCATCCCAAGGCTCTATAAGCACCATATGACAACGAACTAATAGAAACAAATAAAACAAACAAACCACCACATAAAAGTGTACAAACCACATATACCACGTAAGGTGTAAATATAATATTATTAATACTATTTACAGAGTTTGAACCTTAGACCTCCTACTAGTCAGGCGAGGTTCTTGCCACAAGGCTAATTCTGATGGTTAAAATTGAAAATTTTCTAAAAATCTTTTTAATACATTGTATATAGAGACCCAATTATTAAGGCCCAAATCATTGTTACATTAAAGAACTGAACCTCCTTTTATAGATAAAAATGCCTCATCATTTCATTAACTTTTGATGTGAGATTTTTCTCCCATTTAAAAAGAAAGAAAGGAGAAAAAAATTAAAAAAAAAAGATAAATGAAAATAAAATAATAACATTATATTGAAATATTTTTACAAAAATTTTTAACATTTGTAAATATAAGTCCGATTGTTAATGCCCAAATAATCCCACTTGGAAAGAAACGGTAAAAAAAGAGAAAAGAAAAATAAATATAGAAATAAAACAATATTGAAATATTTTAGAAAAACTCTTTAATGCTTGCATGTCTGAACCCAATTGCTCAGGGCCAAACTATTGTTACATTAAAAAATTTAACCTCCTTTTATAGATGAGAAATCCTAGATCACTTTATAAATTTTCGGTGTGAGAGTTTTCTACTTAAAAAGAAAGAAAAAGATAGAGAAATAAAAAAAAAAAGAAACGAAATGGCCCAAAAAACGAAAAATGGAAAAAAAAATTAATGCATGTGGCCAGGGATTTGACCCTTGGCAATGCGCAGCGCTGCGACCAAGAGGCCAATTGGCCTTCTTGGTCAAAAATGCTACATGGCTGTTATAAATGCAACCATGTAGTCATTAAATATATTTTTTTTTTTTAAAAAAAGGAGAGAGATGCGGCAATAAGGTATTGAGACTCGTGAAGAGGAGCTTTAGGAGGAAAACTCACCTCCGGATTTATATAGTAATAGATATGCTTATTTTTCTTATATACATACCATGTCATAGAGCTCATTATATTCATAGCAGTAAGAGTTACAAAACTATCTCCTCTTGGAACTATCTTTGATATAGTGCAATTTTCCTTGGTCTCTGTCTGTGAGGTTTTCACCCAAATCTTGGATTTCCCACATAAATTTTTATGACCCGAATTTTGACATATTTAAATTTCAACTATTACTTGGTCAAAACCATTCATTATGGATCAAAGTCAAAGTTTTAAAAGAATTTAATTTGATCTATTAAAAGTTTATGGATTTAATTGATTTAATTGGAAATTTAAGGGTAAGGGTGCAATTAAGAGCCAAGGATCAACTTAAATCAACCAAATAAAGAAGAGGGACCTTAGTTGCAAAAGTTAATAAATATATATAATACAAACAAAACAAACCCTCAATTGCCTTCGTGAAACATCCTGCAACGAGAACCAGGAGTCGAATTAACTACGTGAAAGGAAGAGAAAAAGAAAGGAAAAAGAAAGGGAAAAAGAAAAGGGAAAAAGGAATAAGAAAGCTTGGGTCTATCGTGATTTCGCGTGGTAAGTGTATTTCTTCAATTTTTCCCTATTGAATTCGAGGTAAATAGTGAATCTAATTTTAGGGTTTTACCAATAGATATTGAGGATTAAAAATTTATCATTGATTTGGGTCAATTAGGTGTTATTAAGATTTTATTTGGCCCTAATTAATTATTTTGAAGTGAAATTTATAGTAATTGAGTAGTGGGCGATGAAATAGACTAAAACTAACATTACCTAGATGCTGAAAATTTAGAAATTTATTTTGGGATTCAATAGGCTAGTTCCAATGGTATTAAATCTTGTAAAATCAATGAAAGAAGAGGAATAAAGTAACGGAATGGGGAAGTTAGGGAATGTTAGAAAAGTTAAAGTTTGGTATTGAATGTGGGTAAGTATTTGATTGAAAATTCATGTGTATAGGTTTTGATTAAAATACTATTGTTATTTTAGGTGGTGACGAGACGATTAGGGAAGCCTACCAATCGAGTTAGAAGCAGTCCGTAGTTCTGTGAGTGAAAAAACTAAAATTTACAAAGATAGCATGCTTTAAGTTCCAATGTCCTTTTGCAAATTATTATGATATATTATTATAAATAAATATTTCAAAAGATCGTGGATTTCATTAAATAGCGTTTTCCTTTTTAAAAGATCATGTGAATACTCTTTTAAGACAATCATAAAGTATCTTGTTAGATTTACCCACTCTGCATGGTTGTGATATGTTCCACAGTCTATGACCAAAATTACAGAGGTCTTTGGGACCCATTTTCGCACACACATAGACTTTGGACCGTATACGGGGGTGCTTAGCCTTTGGAGCTTGCTCTGTGTGTATATGACCAGATATTCAGACAGATTAGCCTTTTGAGTGACACACCACGTGTATTGAGAGTACTCTACACAAGTATATTGTTCCACATTGGTACTTTTGATGATATTTTCCAGTAGATCATTTTTTTGTTCCAGAACTTAGTTTTAGAAAGCAAAATCCATCTAAAACGGTGTGATCAGTATTGTTCAGCTAAAACAATTTCAATCATTAGTATTATCTTCATGATTTTCAATTATTTATGATATTTATGCATTTGGTTATAAAGAGATTTTATGAAGATATTTTAGATGGAAAATTATATATATTTGTGAACTTGTCCGCTGGTTGGGTTACAAAACTCACAAGCAGTTGAGCGTGAGCTTGGATCGCCTGTTGACCACCACCACCCTTATTTTTTTTCCATTTAGTTAGTAGGTTCATTTATTTATTCATTCATTTATTAGCATTTAGTTGAGGTTTTGCATTTATTTGAAAATAGATTTTTGAAAGTAGATTCATTGGTTTGCTCATTAGTTTATTCATTGATTCTTTTCAATATTGTTCTCATTCAAGTTTTGGAAAATGACACTGATGTTGGATTACGGTGGTTGTGATTGTTTTTAAAGAATTCGACATCCTTTTATTTGAAAGGAGATTTGCATTATGTTGGGTTGAATGTTTTGAGTTTTGAATAAATCCCTTATAGGATGGATATGCTCAAGATACAGAGGAAACTCTATTAAGATTTTAAAAATCCTTTTCATCATTTAAGTTAAGATAAAATCACGCAATTACAGTTTGCCTTAGCGGTGGATCTAGCACTTAGTTGCCATCCATCGTTGGCACACGCCACGTGTCAAGTGATTAGAGATAATTTGGTACGGGGCGTGTAAATTGGTATTAGAGCATAGTCTAGAGTCTAGGATTGCGTCACGTGTTCTTCTCCAGCTTAATAAAAGTTGCATTGCGCATTTCTCATAATTTCATATCATTTTGTAGAGCATGCTCGTGATGGTGCAACAACTTGCAGTCAGGCACGATCTCATACTCAACACGTTCTTGAAGGAGACGTTAGGCAAGAGGGAATAGTAGATGAGTCTGTTGACCAGTCTCGTGATGGGCCTATACAAGGGGATATGGCTCCGAATAGAAATGAACCTAAAAATGTAGCCCCAAATGCGAATATGATGGCTCAACTCGCTTCAGCCCTTGCTTCCATTTTGCTAAAACGTGAACAAGAAACAAGCATCGAGAAGGCACTTAAATTGGGAGCAAAATAGTTTGAAGGTATAGATGATCTGGCCGATACAGACGCTTGGATGAGGAGCACCGAGTGTATACTCAGGATCATGGAATGTCCTCAAGATTAAAAAGTCCTCATTGCTTCATTTCTATTGAAGGGTTCAGCTGCTGATTGGTGGGATTCTTTCGAAACTAGGCAAGCTTATCCGAATACTGTTATTTGAGAAGCTTTCAAGGCAGCTTTTGACGAAGTTTTTTACCCTCAATCATTCCGAAGCAGTAAACAGCGTGATTTTTAAGTTGGTCTAGGGGTCTATGACAGTTGCTCAATATCATAAGAAGTTTATGGAGCTGTTAAAATACACTAGAAATTTGGTACCGGCAGAGAGTGGCCAGTGTAGGAGATTTGAAAAGGGGCTACGGGGAGACATTGCACAATCAGTCACAAATCAAGGTCACGTAAATTTCAATGCACTTGTGGAAACAGCTATGAGAATTGAAAAGTATATTGCTAAGGGAAATAGTCGAGGGGAAACTGCGAGGTATCAAAACACCAATAATCAATCAAGCAACCCTCATGGACAATCTTAGAAGAATAGACAAAGTTTTTGGCTAGGTGTCACTCATACTAACAACTTTAAGTCTAGGTCACGGAATTTTGGACCTAGTCAAAGTTCAGGGCAGAGTCGAGCCTCGGTATAGCAACCTAGTGGTGGTCGATCATATTCTCAAGGTGCTAGCACAGGACAGCATGATAGATCTCATACGGGTACATATCCGTAATGTCAGGCTTGTGGGAGGTTCCATCAAGAAGAATTCCTTAAAGGGGCTGGTGTTTGTTATCGCTGTGGGCAAGTAGGATACTTGAGTTTTAATTGCCCAAATTCCCAAATGGGAAGTGCTTCACACGTCGTACTTCACAAGCGAGTGCTAATAGTATAAAACAAGGCTAGAAGGGTCAAGCTGCTGGTAATTATAGGTCATCGAGTGTAGCACAACCTAACATTACCAATAGCAGTGGTAGTAAGCAGGAAAGTCAGGGTGGACATCCAAGGATGTAGGGAAAGGATTTTGTTGTGACTTAGCAAAACGTCGAGGAGTCGCCCGACGTTATTATGGGTACGTTGTCTATCTTTGGTAGGAATGCTCGTACTTTGATTGATTCTGGTGCTGCCCATTCATTTGCTTCACATGCATTTAATGTTTATGCTAACCATATGTTAGAGCCTTTAGATACACTTTTGGTAATGACAACTCCAGTCAGGGTGTCACTAGTAGCTGACAGTTGGTATAGGGATTGTGTTTTAAGGTGAATGATCAGGAATTAAAGGCAAACTTAGTTCCTCTTTAAGTTTGTGAATTCGATGTTATTCTGGGCATGGACTTTTTAGCTGAGAAACATGCCACAGTTGACTGCTATCGAAAGAGAGTTGTGTTTGAAAAGCCAGTAGAACCTAAAGTCATTTTGAATGGGGAACGTAGAATTCTATCATCTTGTGTTATATCTGCACTGGATGCTGGAAAATTGCTTAGAAAGGGCTGCCAAGCGTATTTAGCCCATGTGATAGATACCCCAATCACTGAATTAAAATTAGAGGATATCCAAGTCGTGCAAGATTTTCTCGATGTAGTTTTAGAGGATCTTCCAAGCTTACCACCAGACAGGGAAGTAGAATTTACTGTCGATCTGGTCCCAGGGATAGCACCCATTTCTCAGGTACCGTATCGAATGGCACCTAAAGAACTTAAGGAATTAAAAGCTCAATTGCAAGATTTGGTTGATAAAGATTTCATCAGGCCTAGCGTATTTCTTTGGGGAGCGTCAGTTTTATTTTTGAAAAAGAAAGATGGTACCATGAGA
Organism: Jasminum sambac; assembly: GCA_018223645.1. NCBI lineage: Eukaryota > Viridiplantae > Streptophyta > Magnoliopsida > Lamiales > Oleaceae > Jasminum > Jasminum sambac. The sequence goes on along the minus strand of CP073651.1, from coordinate 28,535,192 downwards.
TTGTGTATCGATTACAGGCAATTGAATAAGATCATTATCGCCAACAAATATCTTTTACCCCAGATCGATGATCTGTTTGATCAGTTCGGAGGTGCCACAATATTCTTGAAGATTGATTTGTGTTTAGGGTACTATCAGCTTAAGATCAGAGAGACAGATATATCGAGGACTACTTTCAAGTCTCGATATGGCCACTATGAGTTTTTGATTATACCATTCGGGTTAACCAATGTTCCAGCAGTATTTATGCATCTTATGAATAAAGTTCTCTAATCACGTCTTGACAGATTCGCAATCGTCTTTATAGATGATATACTCATCTATTCTCGCAGTCGTGATGAGCATACAAAGCACTTGAAGATTATCTTGTAGGCTATGCGAGACAAACAATTATACACGAAGTTTAGTAAGTACGAGTTTTGGCTTGACAAAGTAGTGTTCTTGGATCATGTAATCTCAGCAGAAGGTATTTACGTAGACCCTATCAAGACTGAAGCAGTTCTCAAACGGGAACGCCCTACAAATGTGACAGAGGTTCGGAGTTTTCTTGGGCTCACAGGTTATTACCGTCGATTTATAGAAGGATTTTCTAGAATAGCTCTTCCATTGATCAGTTTGACTCGTAAAGATGCTAAATTTATTTGGATAGAACAATGCGAGAATAATTTCCTAGAGTTGAAGGATCGATTGTCCTCTGCGCCTATATTAACACTTCCATCTCCAGGTAAAGAATTTGTGATATACAGTGATGCTTTACGGCAAGGTTTGGGTTACGTTTTAATGCAGAACGAGAAGGTTATAGCTTTTGCTTCAAGACAATTGAAGAAACATGAGTTGAATTACTCAACCCACGATCTAGAGTTGGCTGCAGTGGTTTTAGCTCTTAAAATTTGGAGGCACTACCTTTATGGGGAGAAATACCAGATTTACATAGATCATAAGAGTTTGAAGTACATCTTTGACCAGAAAGAATTGAATTTTAGATAGAGGAGATGGCTCGAGCTTATTAAAGATTACGATTGTAAGATCAATTATCATCCAGGAAAGGCAAATGTGGCAACAGATGCTCTGAGTAAAAAGACTAGTTCTTCAGCACAGACTAACACAATGGCAGCTTCGTTGATTGATGAGTTCAAGAAGTTGAACATGAAGTTGTCAATGACTCCAACAGGAATGATACTTATTAGTTTCCATGTGAGAACCTACCTTGATTGCTAAGGTTAAAGAAGCGCAATTTCGGGATTTGTCACTTAAGTAATTGAAGGAGGAGGTTGGAGTCGGATTACAAAAAGACTATGCAATCACAGATGATGGTGCTTTAGTTATGGGAAACAGATTATGTGTGTCCAACATTTAAAACTTGAAGAGGGAGATTTTAGAGGAAACGCACAGTTCAACTTATGCTATGGACCGAGGTAGTACCAAAATCTATCACACTTTGAAAGATCATTACTTATGGTTGAGCATGAAGAAAGAAATAGTAGAGTTCGTATCAAGATGTTTGGTTTGCCAGCAGATAATGCCAGATTGTCAAAAGAAAGCTGGATTACTACAGCCACTGCATATTCCCTAGTGGAAATGGGAACACATCACTATGGATTTCCTGTTTAGCCTTCCTCCTACTCAGCGTGGGAATGATGGAGTCTGGGTGATTGTTGATCGGTTCACAAAGGCTACCAGATTCCTTCCAATTAAGGAGACTGATCCTTTTAAATAAGTTGGCTAAGTTGTATGTGGATGAGATAGTTTGTTTATATGGAGTTCCAGTGTCTATCGTTTCCGATAGAGATTCCAGGTTCACACCTAAGTTTTGGCCGAAACTACATAATGCTTTAGCCAGTAAACAATACCTCAGTGCCGCATTTCACCCGCAAACAGATGGTCAGTCGGAACGAACTAGACAAGCTTTGGAAGATATGCTTCGATCTTGCGCCCTTGAATTTAAAGGATGTTTGGATAATCACTTAGCATTGATGGAGTTCGCCTACAATAATAGCTACCATTCCAGTATAAGAATGGTTCCTTTTCAAGCCTTGTATGGTAGAAAATGTAAAACTCCACTTTGTTGGAGTAAAGTGGGGGAACGAGAGTTAACGGGGCCTGAGTTCATTCAACTCACTTCAGAGAATGTAGCGATAATCAGAGAAAGATTGAAAGTGGCTCAGGATAGACAGAAGAGCTATGTAGATAAATGTTGGAGAGATCTTAAATTCGTGGTTTGGGATAAGGTATTTCTGAGTCTATCTCTATGGAAAAACGTTTTGAGATTTGGTAGACGAGGAAAGTTAAGCCCACGTTATATATGGCCTTATGAGATCATTGAGGAGATAGGCCCAGTCGCTTATCGCTTAGCTCTACCAAGGGAGCTATCTAGGATTCATAATGTCTTTTGTGTTTCCATGGTTCGCAAGTACATTTCGGACCCATCTCATATTCTAGAGGCACAACCAGTTGAAGTGAGGGAGAAGTTGACATACGATGAAGAACCTGATCAAATACTTGGTAGATGACAGCAGATCAAAAATAATAAAGTGGTTGCCAATCTAGTTCAGTTGTTGTGGAAGAATCATCCAGTGGAAGATGCCACTTGGGAGGACAAGGAGAAAATGTGCGCTAAGTATCCTCACCTATTCAGGCAACAGCTGACTGAATTTCAAGGACGAAATGCTTTTTAAGGAGGTAAGGTTGTTACGACCCGAATTTTGGCATATTTAAATTTCAACTACTACTTGGTCAAAGCCAAAATCAAAGTTTTAAAGGAATTTAATTTGGTTTATTAAAAGTTTATGGATTTAGTTGATTTAATTGGAAATTTACGGGTAAAGATGCAATTAAGAGCCAAGGATCAATTTAAATCGACCAAATAAAGGAGATGGACCTTAGTTGCAAAAGTTAATAAATGTATATAATACAAACAAAACAAACCCTCAATTGCCTTTGTGAAACATTCTGCAACGAGAACTAGGAGCCGAATTAAATACGTGAAAAGAAGAGAAAAAGAAAGGAAATAGAAAGGGAAAAAGAAAAGGGAAAAAGGAAGGAGAAAGTTTGGGTTTGTCATGGTTTCGGGTGGTAAGTGTATTTCTTCAATTTTTTCCTATTGAATTCGAGGTAAATAGTGAATCTAATTTTAGGGTTTTACCAATAGATATTGAGGATTCGAAATTTATCACTGATTTGGGTCAATTAGGTGTTATTAAGATTTTATTTCACCCTAATTAATTATTTTGAAGTGGAATTGACAGTAATTGAGTAGTGGGTGATGAAGTGGATTGATACTAACATTACCTAAATGCTAAAAATTTAGAAATTTATTTTGGGATTCAATTGGCTGGTTCCAATGGTATGAAATATTGTAAAATCAATGAAAGAAGATGAATAAAGCAATGGAATGAGGAAATTAGAGAATGTTAAAAAAGTTAAAGTTTGGTATTGAATGTAAGTAAGTAATTCGTTGAAAATTCATGTGTATAGGTTTTAATTAGAATACTATTGTTATTTCAGGTGGTGACGAGATGATTAGGGAAGCCTACCAATCGAGTTAGATGCAGTCCGTAGTTCTATGAGTGAAAAAATTAACTTTTACAAAGATAGCACGTTTTAAATTCTAATGTCCTTTTGCAGATTATTATGATATGTTATTATAAATAAATATTTCAAAAGATCGTGGATTTCATTACGTAGCATTTTCCTTTTTAAAAGATCATGTGAATACACTTTTAAAACAATCATAAAGTACCTTGTTAAATTTACCTGCTCTGCACTATTGCGATATGTTCCACAGTGTATGACCAGAATTACAGAGGTCTTTGGGATCCATTTTCGTAGACCCATTTTCGTACACACATAGGCTTTGGGTTGTGTACGGGGGTGCTTAGCCTTTGGAGCTTGCTCTGCCCGCGTATGACGAGATATTCAGACAGATCAGACTTTTGAGTGACACACCACGTGTATTGAGAGTACTCTGCACAAGTGTGTTGTTGCTTATTGGTACTTTTGATGATATTTTCCAGTAGATCATTTTTTTGTTACAGAATTCAGTTTTAGAAAGTAAAATCCATCTAAAACGGCGTGATCAGTATTGTTCAGCTAAAACAATTTCAGTCATTAGTATTATCTCGATGATTTTCAATTACTTATGATATTTATGCATTTGGTTATAAAAAGATTTTATGAAGATATTTTAGATGGAAAACTACATATATTTGTGAACTTATCCACTCACTGGGGTTACAAAACTCACAAGCAGTTGAGCGTGAGCTTAGGTTGCCTGTTGACCACCACCACCCTTATTTTTTTTTTCAATTTAGCTAGTAGGTTCATTTATTTATTTATTCATTTATTAGGATTTAATTGAGACTTTACATTTATTTGAGAATAGGTTTTTAAGAGTAGATTCATTCGTTTGTTCATTAGTTTATTCATTAATTCTTTTCTATATTATTCTCATTCAAGTTTTGGAAAATGACACTGATGTTGGATTACGGTGGTTGTGATTGTTTTTAAAGAATTCGACATCCTTTTATTTGAAGGGAGATTTGCGTTATGTTGGGTTGAATATTTTGAGTTTGGAATATATCCCTTACAGGATGGATATGTTCATAATCAGAGGAAACTCTGTTAAATTTTTCAAAATCCTTTTCATCATTTATTAAGTTAAGATAAAATCAGGCAGTTATAGTTTGCTTTAACGGTGGATCTGGTACTTAGTTGCCATCCATCATTGGCGCACGCTACGTATCAAGTTATTAGAGATAATTTGGTACGGGGCGTGTCATAAATCAAATATGTATGTTCTTTGTTCTTTATTTTTGTTGCTCGTTATCGTTCATATTCCCAACAATTGCAAAATTAATTATCCAAGCAAACACTAAGTAAGGAATTTATCCTTCAAAAACTATTTACGGAATTATAATTACGAATGGAACACCTCCTTTTGTGGGATTCGTTTTCTCTACAAAATCGACATAATTAATTATAAACTTGCACCAAGATTAGTGTAATTCTTTCCGGTGCGTCTCCCCTCTTCCAAGAGCCGCCTCTTCCTCTTTCTCTCTGACTAAAGTAGTAAAGTGTCATCAAATCCCCGACCGAAATTTATTAGTTAGTTTGTTTGGGATAAAGAAATGGCGTGCTTGGTTATGTTTTTTATTTTCGCTAAAAATTAAATTTTAAATTGGAGTAATAAGACTACAACGTGTGTGTCTCAATAATAAGTAAAATATTTTTAATGATGTCAATTGATATGAAATGTGTAATTGATATTAATTAATATTTGAAACTTTGAATTTGATTAATAATAAAAATTGATTTTTAGAGAAGAAAGTTTAAACAAACATAGGCATTACCAATTATTTTTCACCGGTTTTTTGTTTCACTTAGTATAAAAAATACAACTTTTGTACTAAAATATACACACACACACACACACATATATATAGAACTTTTTTTATAACTTGTTCTTTTCTTATACCTCACATTTGGTAAATTACATTTGGTAAGTTGATAAATCGATTCTAATTTATATTATTAATTAACTATTATCTTGAATATGCCTCCTCATGCGTAAGTGATATTTTATTTTATTTTTTCAACAAGCCTAACAAGCGCACCCTTTACTTAAATGGATGATGGTGAGATTCAAAATTATGACATTTTCTTGTTCTAAAAGCATGTTTAACCTTTTCCCATGTTATGATTGAAACTTTTCTGAATTTTTATCGATTTTTATGTGAAGTACGAAAGAGAATGAATGAAGTTGAATAATGGAGATTTATATAGTACATGTAGGTCCCACGAGATATATAGATATAATTGATTCGGCCAAATTTAAATTTAAAAAGAATCAATAAAATTTTGGAAAATTATATTTACACCACAAAGTTTGTGAATAACACCACATTTCAATTGCGGTATACCTCCTTGTTTTTTGCTCATTTCGATAATTAAATCACAAATAATTTTTTTGATTCACTCTTAATTTTTAATCTTCAATTAATTAACATATTTTATCTCTAATGATAATTTCAATCCAAAAATTTTATAAACACGGAAGAATATTTTCTTATTTAAAATTTTAATTTGGAACTATTATTTTTCTTTCATATAAAAAATTAAATGATAAATAAATCTTTTTACTCATTCCTAAACAATTATTCAATGGACATTAGAGTTCAATGTGAAAATTAATTTAAAAAATCGCCATAAAATAATGCGAAAAAAGCTAAGCTCCTAAATGTAAAAAGTTATAAAAATTAAGGATATATAATTACTCATTGCTACGAACTTGTGGTGCATATAACAAAAAGTGTAGTGCATGTATAATTACTCTAAAAATTTATCAAAATTGTAATCCTAACATGCCAAAACATTTAACCTGGCACATTAGTTGTAATATTTATTTTTTTACTACTATCCTCAACAATTTCTTGACTTCAAGGTAAGTGTCAATTTCCGATCCACAGAAAGGAAACTCTATCTTGGAGTCTAAGCCACTAAAATTCCATCCTACATATCCATCTCAAATCAAATACTCTAAAAATTACACCCAATAAACAATAAAATCTTGTTTCTTCTTCTTTCTTCCATTTTTTTTAACTTAGTTCATATCAACAATTATGTAATTGAGTAATCTAAATAAATCAAATGAACTAAAATAAAACCACAAAATAATAAGATTTATTATTAGAACAAAACATCACCCGGGACAAAAATGAAACTAAAAAGAATACAATACAATGTGAAGACGAAACAAAAATTTTAAAAAGGCAAAAGGTGGAGAAGCAATTGCTACAATGAAACACTAAAAATTTTTACAGTATATTTGATTGCAAAAGATAAAAAAGGAAATCGAATTTAATGTACATTAGAAAATAAAAACCAATGTTGAAAAGGGAAAAAAAAATTAGAGGGGAAAAAAAGTTTAAAGTGATTGTATAATGAAAATCTGACCGCACTTCAATTTTGTAACAAACACAAAATACGAAAATTTTCAATTAAAAAAAAAAGAAACAGAAAACATATTGATTTCCGGCCAATTAAATCCAATTATACAAACCCAAGATATATGCCAATACAAAATTGATGACATAGTATTCAATGATCCATACTATTGATGATTTAGAGGTAATTCGATCTCTAATTTTTTTAAAAAAAAAGAAAATAAAACGAAAAGATGATGCTAATTAAGTTACCATATGTAAAATTTTATGTCAACCACCAAGTATATATAAATAAATATAAATAATATAATGTCACATACTAACATCACAAACTTTATATATATAATGTCCACGTTGAATGCAAATCTAATTTCTAGCTAATTAATTAAGTGCATGGATGTAGGGGGATGTGATTGTGTCACTTTATACCCATGTTACGCGGCATAACATGATTTTACAAACCAGTGAACTGTTGTCTCTCTAACCAATGTGGGTCTGGTATTTGAAGATTTCCAACAATAAAGAAGAAATTTGTAAACTAATCAATGCATCTTTTAAAGATGTCATAGAATGGAAAAACATTTTATTTCAAAATTACCCGTGTATATTTAATAGAATTAGATTTAGAATTTCTGTTACAAAAATTAAAAAATTACCTTTATATGCTTTTTTTTTTAATTTTTAATTTTTATTTTGATATTGCAAGGGAATTGGAGGAGAGGGAATAGGTGGATTCGAACTTGGACCTCAACCAAGTAAGGGAATATGTGAAATTCGATTTTTCCGATCCAGGCCACCCGTGTGTTGAGCGTGCAACCACGTAGTACAAACCTGAGGAAAAACATTTTGTGCCATGCAATTGCATTGCACAAATCCAAGTGATCGCATGGTACTTTTTTTTAAATAGATAACTAATGAATTGAAGTTAAAATGCGAAAAAGTCATATTTGTAGCATCAAAACTTGCTGGTTGCAATCAGATCATTAAGAAACGTGAAAAAATATATATTATGCATTCAAAACCAACACCGTATGCGAATTATACACCCAAAACACTGGAATTCAATTCCAATAATTACTCAACCATTACACATTAGTATAGCATCATTATAGACTTTTGGCATCAACACATTTTTTGTAATGCATTATACAATAATTACCCAACTGTTACATACATTACACAACCATTACACCTTATTACACAAATTACACAATTTGTCTAATGTGTTGACAATTGAATCTGGGTATCACCTCATATTTATGTCATGCGATCACACGGGGTTTGTGCCATGCAATCGCATGGCACAAAATCTTTGACAATTGAATCTGGGCATCACCTCACATTTATCTCATGCCCAAGAGTTTGTGCTATGCGATCACATGACACAAATTGGGTGATGCGCAGATTTATACTACGCGATTCCGCAGAAAATCTGTACGATTGCGAATGTCGAATTTTCTGTAAATTTGGTCGCGTAAAAATTGGATTTTTACAATTATCTTCATCTTGATATATTTTTAAAATGCCAAACATATAAACCTTGTTTTGCCTAATTGCCTCACCAAATAATTAAGTCCTTTTACACTAGGAAAACAACGCCTTTTTTTCCTTTCTTTGAAAGCGATTTATATACTTATCTGAGCTACACTCACGGAAAATTTATTTACATCATATTTTTGTATTAACCACACCACAATTTCACGACACTGAAAATCCTTAATCTTTAATTATTCTTTAAAATAATTGTACACCCAATATTGTTCAATCACGCTACAATAACATATCAATATCATAAAAAATATGATAATGGGATAAAATGACTTTAATATCTTTTTATCTCAATTATCACTACAATCATTCATTAATGGCAACATAAAATTTTACTAGTATTATATCATTAATCATATCAAAGACTATGTAACTCTAGTATTGTCCAATATCGTTTGCTACATATTTCCTTGAACCTTTCATCAATAACTATTTCTTATTCTTGACGGTCCTTTTAAAAGCGTCTTGGTATGGAAATATATTTTATTCCAAAATTTACCCTCGTACATTTATTAAAATTACATTAGAAGTTGTGTTATAGAATTACCTGTATATGCACTTATTAGGATTACACTCACTTAGGGAAAACATTTTTTTTATTAGCCACACCACATTTTCATTACATTGAAAATCCTGAATCTTTATTCCTTAAAATAGTTATACACACAAGATTTTTTGCTCCATTTTTTTCTCGGACATTTCATTAGGAAAATGATCTCCTACCCAATGTGGGTAGGATATCCTACCCACAGTGGGTAGGTGTCCCGTGCTGATTTCCACTCAATAATTTTGTTTGTGGGCTTGAAAATAATAAGAGAACACGCCATAGCATTTTTGCAGATGTTATATTTCTTATTTATTTAAAATAATTATAAGATTCTTATAACGAAATTTTTAGAATAAAATTATGATTTAATAAAAGATATGATAATTAATAGAAGTTAAAGATAAAACGGCGAAGGAAAAAAAAAATCAATGACAATACAAAGATTTGTAAAGATCAAGGGTGCTGGACACAATTACAATGTGTGATAAGTAAAAATTGTGGTATAAATAGAGTCACTCTTATCTATACACAATACATTTACACACATACACAATACATTTACACACATTTTAAAAGTACTTGGCATAGAAAAATATTTTGTTCCAAGACTACCCTTGTACATTTAATAGAAGGGAAAATTTATTTACACCACACATTGAGAAATCTACAACATACACTATGCATATAGGAAGTATTTACAATTTACAGACTACAGTTTCAATATTATCAAAATACACCCTCTTACTTATACATTAGATAGTAAAATCATCACTTCTTCATTAAAGGTCTTCTATTGAGAAATGGAAATAAAATTCTCGGTTATTCAAAATCTTCTCCAATTTTGATGTATAAATTGTTGATTAAGGTTTTACGATTAAAAAATTAAGTATGTCCTTCAATGTTTATCTATTTCTCGATATTTTTTTTTATGTACGAATAAGTCCAGTAATGACTATTTTTTTAAATCCTTTTTGATTTCTAGAACTATGAGACGGGCAAATTTTATTATATAGAAGTAAACAATTGTTTGCTTGTATTTAAAATATTATCAGCTATACTAAGGTGTGTTTGATTGGGTGGAAATGGAAAATATTTTCCATTAAAATTTTCCTACTTTATATTTAATTCAAAGTTGGAAATGAAATTCATATTTTATGGTCCAAGTACTTTAAGCATGTTTTTGACCAGTTTCATAAAAAATGAATTCATTGGGGGTAAGATGGTTTTTATTTTTCATTTTACATGAAATTCAATTTCATTTCCATATTTTGCAATCAAACACACTTTAAACATATTGTAATTACATTTTTTGAGTATGATTATTTTAGTTTATTCTTACCATTTACAAAGGCATACTGTACATGATTTTTACAAATATATGCGGCACAGTATTAATTAACAACTTAACAACATTTTTTTGTTATTTATGATAAAAGTTTAGTATTCAATTCGTAATTATTAAAAGTAAAACATGCAAATTGCAAATACACCTTATCTACAAGGTGTATTTTGGACATTTTCCGTACATTTTATTAACCTTACCATATTTCTTACCATATTTTCATTACAATAAAAGTCCATAGTCTTTATTCCTTATGACATGATTTATACGAGTAATACTTTTTGTTACATTTTCTCAAACATTTCATTAATAATCATTTCTTATTTTTTAATGGCGGTTTCTATTCAATAAATTTTCTTTGTGCCCCAAAAAAAAAAAAAAAGCATTTATGACATTTTTTTGTGCTCTTTGTTATCATTGGTTGGTGTTTCTCTCGTTTGTGACAGCAAACCAGAGAAGCGACAAGAGAAAATGACTCCTTTTAGATATATAATTTACTTCTCAAATTAGAAACGCTTAGATGGCGTTCTATTTGTTTTGTATTTTGTATTTTCATTTTCGAAAATATTTTGGTATTTTCTATTTTCAATATAATTGATGTTTTGAGAAAATTGAAAATATTTTTGGTTTATTGTTTTGAAAAATTATTTTTGAAAAGAGAAAATAAAAAACGTGTTTAGTTTACACTTTTAGAAATACAATAAGTTGGTAGATTAAAAATTAGAAAAGGATCCCTAAACTTTTCAACATAACAAGGTTTCCACCTTTGTCACCCACCCCAACCCCACCCACCTCATTTCTCTCTCTCCTCTTACAGTTGCCGGCAACTGAGACTAGTGCGAACCACCATGGAAATGGGGTTCGCGCCACCAGCGGGTGGTCACGAACCACCTGCTCTGAGGTGGTTTGAACCACCTCTGAGGTGGTTCAACCACCTGCTGGTGGTCGGGCCACCTTCGTATGGCGGTCCAACCACTGTTAATGGTGGTTGAACCACCACGTTTCATGGCCAAACCATAAGATCTGGTGGTTTTACTTTTTTCAGTGGCAGTGGTCATTGGTGGTTGGGACTAAAATGTACAAAAACAAAAATTTAGGACTCAAATATAATAAATGTAAAATTTAAAATCCGGAAACGTGTTTTTCCATGTCTTTTACATTTAACATAGAAACCATCGAAAACGTTAAAAAGGCATTTTCGATTTTTCTATACAAATCTTGAAAATATTTTTGAAAATGTATTTTCGAAAATAATGAATAGAATGCGTTTTCAGTATTTTCGAAAATAGAAAATAGAAAATAGTCTGAAAACAACAAATAGAGCGCACCCTTACCTTTTCGACTTTTAATGCACCTATATATTGTTCCAAGTAACTAAAATATTACACTCTAATAATCGGAGGGAGCATGTCCAAGGAACTGTGGCATTAGCCACGGTAAGGAGAAGGAGAAGAGCATTGATTGTTTTTTTATCCTCTTTTAATTTTGTGTTTGATGTCAAAGCTAATTGTACCGGATCAGGATTGAATTGCCCTCTGCATCATTGATTTTTAGCATGTTTTGTCGCTTAAGTTTAATGGCTCCGGTATTATTATGATAATTATTATTATTTTATTTTATTTTTCATTTATATCTTGTATATGAAAATATAAGAGAAACTGAACCATAGTTATTAAATCCGACCCGAACTGGACTGTTGGACCGGGGAACCTACCATGATTGGTTCGATTCATCAAATTGGGCCACCTCGCAATTGACCCAATATCAACCCAGTTAAACCATCGGTTAATACGGCAACCCGATGACCCGAAAAATAATAACCTATTTGGGTCACTACTTATTTAAATTATTGTATTTTTAACTTGTAAAAAGAAAAAAAAACCATTAGTTCCTTGAATATTTAAGGTTGAAAAAAGAAATTAAATCATTTCTTACCAAAATAAAAAGTAAAAAAGAAAGTAAACCTTTTTCGCAAGTAAATATTTAGCCGTGATTAAATTTTTTTAAAGTAAATAATCTAATATCCAAAGTCATTGATAAGTGTGTGACTAGTATCGGTAATTGAAAGATTTTACTTCTAAGTTTCATACTAGTATTACAAAGTGTAGTGCATATTTTTTATCTTCTAATCATATTATCGATTATGGACTTGAAATAAAATCAAAATTGACCAGGGTTACTTGTCAACTTTCAATATTCAACAAAATACTAGTGATATTCATTAAAATAAAACAAATCAAATCAAATCATGAATTAGATAAACATTCTTCAGATTTATGGATGTAATTGTGAAATAATCAGTAGTGTTTGTAAATTCAAAGAACAAATGAGAAGAGAAGAGGAAGAAGGGAGAAACAAAAACGAATTTCATTCAAGACATATTACAACAAGTAGGGTTTACCTATATATATACATGTCAACAATACCTAACTTATAAAAATAACATAATGAATAATAATAATAATAATAACCAAATAATAATGCTAACATTAACATCCCCCCGCAAACTCACGATGTGACAGCAGACAGTAGCGAGAGTTTGGCAAGCAAGAAACGGAAGCGTGGAACGGAATGGGCCTTAGTAAAGAAGTCAGCGAGTTGATGTGAGGAGGAGATAAATGGAAAGGCAAGAGTCCCTTGTTGTAGGTGATGAGGAACAAAGTGACAATCAATCTCAACATGTTTGGTGCGCTCATGAAACACAGAGTTGTGGGAGATCTGAATGGCGCTTTTATTATCGCAGTAGATAGAAGTAGGAGAAGAGAACTGAACACCCATATCAGGAAGCAACCAACGCAGCCAAACAATCTCAGCAGTGGTAGAGGCCATAGCACGATATTCTGCTTCTGTAGAGGAGCGCGAAACAACAGGTTGTTTCTTGCTCTTCCACGAAATAAGAGAGTCACCTAAGAAGATGCAAAAGCCAGTGGTGGACTTACGATCAGAAGGGTTACCTGCCCAATCAGCATCGGAATAGGAACGAAGCTCAAGAGAAGAGGTTGAAGGAAAAAGAAGACTCTGAAAACAGGAACCACGAAAATATCGCAAAATACGCACAACAGCAGACCAGTGAGCTGTAGTAGGAGCAGAGACATACTGACTAACTACATGCACAGCATACGCAATGTCAGGACGTGTAATGGTAAGATAAACAAGAAAACCAACAACGGTGCGATACAACGTGGGATCAGCCAATGGTACGCCATCTGTAGGAGAATAACGAGCATTAGTTTCAATGGGACTATCAACTGTTTTGTCATCAGTGAGTAGGGCACGCTGAATAATATCAGCAGTATACTTGGACTGAGAAAGCATATAACCCTTGGGGGAAGAAGCAACCTCAATTCCCAAAAAGTAAGATAGTGGTCCCAAATCCTTCATCTCAAAGAGACGAGCCAGTTCAATTTTCAAATCTGCGATCCCTACAACATCATCACCAGTAAGGATCATGTCATCAACATATAAAAAAAGAAGAATGCGTCCTGCTGAAGTGCACCGAGTAAAGAGGGCGGAGTCGTGATGACTAGACACAAAGCCAAGAGAGAAAAGAGAAGTGGAGAATCGCTCAAACCAGGCACGAGGAGCTTGTTTCAAACCGTAGAGTGCCTTTTTGAGCTTACAAACATAGCCAGGAGAATGAGGAACACCAGGAGGAGGGGTCATATAAACTTCTTCGTGAAGAATCCCATTTAAGAAGGCATTTTTAACATCCATTTCAGAAAGATTCCATTGACGGACAGAGGCAACGGCAATAAGAGCACGTACAGTGGTCATCTTGGCAACTGGGGCAAAAGTTTCCTCATAATCCAAGCCGTACTCCTGGGCAAACCCTTTAGCAACCAAGCGAGCCTTGTAACGCTCAACAGTGCCATCAGACTTAGTTTTAATCTTATACACCCAACGAGAACCAATAGCATGCTTACCTGAGGGTAAATGGACCAATTCCCAAGTATCAGTCTTATGTAAAGCAATGAGTTCATCACCATAGCTTGTTGCCAAAGGGGATCTGCAGCTGCTTCTTTATAAGAGGAAGGTTCAGAGAGTTTGTGAAGAGAAGATAAGAAACAACAAAAAGATTCGGAGTAGCAAGAGTAATCGAAATCAGGTAATTGAGTGGACTTACGGATACGGGGTGGATATCGAGGCGCTGGGGGTGGTGGTGGTGGAGATGGCGGATCCTCAGCCTGAGATGATGATGGAGACAGCATAGGAGAAGGAGATGGAACACCCGGCGATGACGCATGTGTACCTGCGGTGGGGGAAGAGGAAGATGGGGGAATAGACATGGGTTGACTGGTATCATCATCTGCAAAGGGATCTATACTGACAAGATCGGACTTTCTCACGGGAGGTGTATTATCAGCAAGCGAGAAGAAGGGAATGTGTTCAAGAAACACTACATGACGAGACACATATAATTTTTGTCCAATGGGATCAAAACAACGATAACCCTTTTGACCATCACCGTAGCCTAAGAAAACACATATAGCAGAGCGAGAAGTCAATTTACTACGTTCAACTGTAGGACGAAGGACAAAGCAAGTGCATCCAAAAACTCTCAAGGAAGAATAATCAGGAGAATACCCAAATAAAGTTTCAAATGGCGACAATCCAGATGTATAAGAGGATGGGATTCGATTAATTAAATGGACAGCACTAAGAGATGCCTCTCCCCAAAACTCACTGGGCACTTTGGAAGATAGAAGAAGAGAACGTGCTGTGTCAAGAATGTGCCTATGTTTGGGCTCAGCAACACCATTTTGCTGAGGAGTATCAGTACATGAAGTTTGAAAAGTAGTGCCGTCCTCAACGAGTAACTCGTGAAAGGAAGTCGAGGTATATTCACCACCCAAATCACACCTAAAACACTTAATTATAGCAGAGTGTTGTGTTTTAACAAGCATGCGAAAAGAGCGGTAAACATCAACAAAATCAGAACGTCTTTTCATAAGATATATCCAACAATAACGACTATAATCATCAATGAACGAGACATAATATCTAGACCCTCCTTTAGTGGAAACAGGAGCCGGGCCCCACACATCTGAGTGAACCAAATCAAAAGGTGCAAGCGAATGAGAAGTACTACGAGAAAATGGTAAAGCAGAAAACTTAGCAAGTTTGCAACCACTACAATCTGAAATGTCATGAATATCTAAGTCTCCTAAACAACCTTTAGAAACTAAGAACGTTAAACGACTAGCTGACACATGTCCAAGGCGAGAGTGCCACAAATAGAATTGAGAAGAAGAAGAATTCAATTGAAAATATGAAAGGTCAACACCAGAGGCTGCAACATGCGCGGGTTCCAGAGTGTCCAAAACATAAAGCCCTCCTTTCTTCCTATGGCCTATCCCAATCAGCTTCTGAGACTGTGGATCTTGTACATAACAAGCAGTTGAGGAAAAGTTAACCAAATATCCAGAATCACATAATTGACCGACAGATACGGGATTCAAAGTAAGGTCAGGAACACAACAAACATTGGAAAGAGACAAGTTAGAAGTGTGAATAGAGCCAACACCAGCTAAAGGTAATGAGGTGCCATTAGCAGTAATAACAGAAGTAGAGGAGGGGGAAGAACATAATGAATCAAAGAGAGCGGAATTGGAGGACATATGTTTGGAAGCACCTGAGTCAAGGATCCAAGGTGAAAAGGTACCGATCGATTATGTGATGACAAACACGCATGCGATCTTGACATGGCACGTGGCTGTGTGGCTAAGAACTTCTGAAACTGCTCACTAAGATCAGACAATTGAGAATCAGACGATGGTGGTGGTCCAAGTATAGAAGAGCTGGCTGATGGTACAGCTGCCATTATATTGGCATGTGGACGAGAAAACTGCTACGACGACGAGGATTGTTACTTCAACAACTTAGGACATTGAGCCCTCCAATGTCCTTTTTGCTTACAAAAGCTGCACGTATCATATGGAACCTTAGCATGCCCCTTGCTCCGGTTTTGCTTAGAAGATACAGCCAATACTGAAGTCCCCGAATGAGGTAAAGACATCTCAGTGGAAAGAGACTTCAATCGAGTCTCCTCAGCAACCAGCTCACTAACAACAGAATCCACAGATGGAAGAGGAGAACGATGTAAAATAGAGCCTCGGAGTCCCTCAAAATCACTGCGCAATGCTATCAAGAACTGCACCAATCCTTGCTCCTCTCTATAGGTAATGTAATCATCAAAGTTCTTTAACCCTGCAGGTTCAGTAAGAGCCAACTCGTCCCAAATTGCCGTCATAGCCGTATAAAACTCCAGAACGCTCATATTCTTTTGTTGCAATGCTCGAATATCATTCTCCAACTGATAGCGCTTTGCAAAATTAGTCTTAGTGTACAGTTTTTGTAAATGGTCCCAAACTTCTTTCGCTGTCTCATACTTTGCCAACTGAACCCCTATACTATGATCAACAGAATTATTGACCCACGTAAGAATTTTCGAATTGTTTGCATCCCAATTGTCTATCATTGTATCATAATCATCATCAGTACTTTCGGGTTTGACAACCGTACCACTAACATAACCCCATAGCTTCTTGCCCTTCAAAAAGTGCTTCATTACATGGTTCCAATGGGAATAATTCTTTCCATTCAATCGAACACCTACTGCTTGGAGAGAATCATCGGACGCCATAACGAGAGAGAACACGCAACAACCGGAGCACAAAAAGTAACCACAAGTAAAGGAACCTCAACCAAACCCCTGCAATCCAATTACAAGGCAGCTGTAATCCCAAACAAACCCTGTAATGCAATTACACGCCCGCTGTAATCCGATTTGCAACAAAGAGTAATCCAATTACAAGGCAGTTGTAATCCCAAACAAAACCCTGTAATGCAATTACACGGCCGCTGTAATCCGATCTGCAACAAAGAGCCCAAATCCCGACTGTAATCACGTACTGTGACTCGATCCGAACACCAAACGTGAAATTGACCACAGATTTAGAAACTAGAGAGAGAGACGATCACAACCACGAAACGAACGCCGCCTGACGATGCCCGACGTGCCTCCACGCGCCGCCCCAAGCCGCGGCTGCCGAAGAACTTCGGTCTGCCAAGTGGCGCGTGGCACTACACGCGCCTCATCGGAAGGAAGACCGACACCTGGGCACCTCGAATATGGTCTTGGTTTGTCAAAAAGGGTTCTGGAAGTGGTTCGAATCTTGAGTCAAAGTCCTCGGCTAGAGAAGAAAGAAGAATTCAAGGCGGCTGGGGTTTTTCGTGCGTGAATTCAAGAATCCTAACGTCAAATACTACCACAAAGGCTCTGATACCATGTGAAATAATCAGTAGTATTCATATATTCAAAGAACAGATGAGAAGAGAAGAGGAAGAAGGGAGAAACAAAAACGAATTTCATTCAAGACATATTACAACAAGTAGGGTTTACCTATATATATACATGTCAACAAACCTAACTTATAAAAATAACATAATGAATAATAATAATAATAATAATAACCAAATAATAATGCTAACATTAACAGTAATAATCATGTAATTACGCTTACACAATATAATAGTTATAATAATTGTTAATTATGATATTAAAAAAATGTCAATGATATTATAATTATTTTATTTCAATCTACCGGTTTGATGAGAATTGATCCGCCGGTTCAACCATTGGATTACTGATCAAACCAACAACCCAGTGACCGAACACTCTATTCGGGTCAACTCCTAGGCCGGGTATGATAACTATGAATTGAACATTAATATTCTATATTTCAAGATAAAACATTAGCTATTAGACATTACGAATTTACGTAATTTGGACACAATTTATGTTTCATAATATTGTTGCAATGCCATGTGCAAAATTCGTGCTTCCAACTAGTGCTTCTAGATGTTCATTTAATTTTCAATTAAAAACCTTACATTTCTACATATGTATTTAAAAAAGAATTGATGTGTTTTCTCAAAAAAAAAAAAAGTTTTTTTAATGAAAAAGAAAAGTATTTATATCCAGAGGAGGGCTCTTGCTACACGGTTTTGTCTTCTTCTCATGGGGTATAACTTTTTTAGGTTGTTTCTTCATTCCATTATTGCCATAACATAAACTAATGCCACACATGTCTTGTTTGTAATTTGAAGCAGTTTCCCGGTCCACTGAGTAAATAAACAATTATATATACTTGTAAAGATGGTCCTAAAACTTGAACTTGATGCAAATATTATAATGCAATTCATGCATAGTTAATGATATTCTTCATTTTGATAGGTTGTTTTTTTCCCCTCTCCTCCTTTTATAAAAACGAACGGCTTCTAGCTACTTCATCAAACTTCCATGTTCACTAAGCATGCTGATTGCAAGTCCATTGAAAAGAGTGAATATCACTCTTGGCCCCTTCCATCCCCAACACATACCCCACTCATATCTTAACTAGAGGTCAAAATTGTTATCAAGAATCATGCACTATTGGTGCATTCTCCAAAATGTTTATTTTGTTAAAAAACTTAATTTTTAAGTTGATTAGTAGTTGCATCATGAAATATTTACATCATAATGAGTCGTTACAGAATAATTCTTAACTGATATTCTTAGGTGACATGTAAATTTGTAATCTACTTATTTAGTGATGAAAAGATTTCAGTAGATGTTATTCTAATTTTAATATATTATCTTTTGAATTTAAATTTAGTCAAACTAATTATGTGAATTTATTTCGTGGAACCTCTATGTATTACACAAATCTCGTCATTCAACTCTATTTATTCCTTCGCTTATTTCACATAAAACAAAAATACATAAAAATGTGAATGCTAATTACTAACAGACACAACTCATCATCCTATAATCAACTATAACTACCCTACATAGTGTGTTAGGGTGGAGATTTTTATAGAGTTTTATGAATTTTAATGTAAAATAGGAAATAGAATGAGTGAAGTTGAATGGTGAAAATTTATAACTTACATGTAGGACCAAATTGAGAATGAGTTAAAATGTGTAACAATATCATTTAAAAATATCCGCGTAGAATTACTGCAGCCATAAACATGGTAGTAATCAAAACATAAAGAATAATGCTATAAGGACTCTCTCCTTGACACCCTCATTGACACCATTGACCTATTGACCCATTTAAAAAAATCAAAAACTTCAAAATTTGGTAAATTCATTGACAGACTTTACGTTTCTTCTGGTCTTCCTCACTTCACCACCAGATCCCCTCGTTTCTTTTATTCTTCCTCACCTCACTACCAGATCCCCTTTCTCTCAGAAATCGAGTGGGCGAAAATTGAAGCTCAAAAAATTCAAAATTTGGTTTGACCGAAAGCGTTTCTTCTCTTCTTCCTCACCTCACCAGATCCCTTTTCTCTCAGATTTCGAGCGTAGAAAATTGAAGCTCTGTTCCTCCACAATTCTTTGCCAAAATCAACGACATTGGGTTCAAGAAGAAACCGAGAGCAAAGAGGTGAGAAGAAGAGGAGCTCGACATTGGGTTCGATTTCAGCACGCTCTTTTTCCTTCGATTTTTCCTTCGATTTCTACCAAAACCGAGGTATGTGTGGTTTTTCTGGCTTTACTAAGAAATGGGCCAAATTCTTCTCTGTTAAAATGTTGAGGCGATTATATAATTTACCAAAATAAAATTATTGACACATGTCGATTTGATTCCATAAAGCAAAATATGAAGCCAGGGGAAAGATCGAAAATATTGAATATAATTTTTCCTACCAAATCTCATTTTGACGATTGAGGTTAGTTCTTTTATATAGTTTAATTAATTCCAACTTTCTTAGTTATTTCATATGTAAAGGATTACAATTTCCTTTTTTAGAGTTTCAATTCGATGATCGATGTCAAAGCTTGAGTTGCAGATTCAATTTTAGTGATATTATGACTCGATTGGAGGATAATGAGATCTTGATTTAGTTTTACGATGTGGAGTAGAATGCCCTTTGAATGTTATCTCAATTCTGGGTGCAAGTAGTTAGAGCTAAGTAAATTTCTGATGTGGAGTTTTAGAATTTCAATGTTTAACTATGGCTTACAGTCGGCAAATAATCAGGGAATTTTGTAGCTTTGGATTAAACTGTGAATTTTGAATAAACCTCCATTTGTCAAAAGGAAGTGGTGTAGAAATGGACTTACTCAAATTTGTGGGACTTCTTTGTTTCAAGCTATAAAAATGACGAGAAGGGGAGTTAGGTTTCTAGTTTTAATTTTTTCAAAGCAGAAGAATGGTTCTAACTGAGTTAACTTTGGCTACACTTTGTGTGATGTTATTTTGAATATCATATATCAATCAAAAATAAGTATTCTACAATTTATTTATTTTTCCTCGAGCAATATGTAGATTCGTGATGGTTATTTATTTCAATAAAATGAGGGGTTTCAATTGTTATCTTAGTTATCTTTCTAAATGTTATCTCAACTCTCACATTCTATAGGTTGATATCCTCTAAAATTCGACGTTGATACCTTACAATGGAGGAATCTTATGAAAATGAGATAAGAGCTTACAAAGAGGAAGTTAGCTCTTTGAAGGAAGAAATAGCCGCGTTGAAGAATGATATCAAGGATTCGGGATCATTCTCAAATATGTTTCACATTATAGTTATTTCCATAGTATTTTTGCTGGCTTTTTTTATTTTAAAGTAGTGTTAAGCGGTGTGTATTTTAAAGTGATGTGGTAGTGGTGTTATTCTCTTGTAATCGTATGGGACCTTATTATTAGTTAAATGTTTGGGACCTTATTATTACTTAAATGTTGTAAATCTTCATATGTTTAAGTAGTTGGTGTTGCAATGTGATACGGTTATGTTAGCTGGCTAAGCAATCGGTGTTAGTTAAATGTTTGGGAACTAACAGGTGATGCTTGTGTTAGAAAATGCGGCTCAAACAGCACGAGAATAGCTAGTGTTGCTGTCGTTTAGGCAACAGCAAAGTGCTGCTGCTCGAACAAGCAGCAACACTACTGCTGCTCAAAAACAGCAGCAAGCTATTGCTGCTCAAAGCAGCAGCAGTTTGCTGCTGCTCGAACAAGTAGCAGCTGCTGCTGCTCGTTCAGCAGCAGCACTTTGCTGCTGCTCAAACGAGGGTAATATGATTGCAAAATTCATCCAATATCCAATATCCGATACCATATGAAAATTACGAACCAAAATTCATCGGAACTAGTTATCAAATACACAATAACAAAATCCATCCAATATCAGATATGATTGCAACACAACAACCACACACCATTACGAATACCACACATAGAACCATTCTCTATTTCGAAAAAAATTAAAACTAGAAACCGGAACTCCCCTTTCCGTCATTTTTATAGCTTGAAACAGTAAGTCCCGCAAATTTGAGTAAGTCCATTTCTACACCAGCTTCCTTTTGACAAATGGAGGTTTCTATTCAAAATTCACACAGTTTACTCCAAAACTGCACAAAATTTCTGATTATTTGTGCAGTTTTCTGATTATTTGCCAATCAGAAGCCATAGTTAAACATTGAAATTCTAAAACTCCACATCTGCAAAATTTACTTAGCTCTAATTACTTCGCACCGGTAAATTCAGATAACATTCAAAGGGCATTCTACTCCACATCGTAAAACTAAATCAGCATCTCATTTTCCTCCAATCAGAGCTGTTAATATCACCAGAAAATTGAATCTGCAACTCAAGCTTTGACCTCGATCATCGAATTGAAACTCTAAAAAAAAGGAAATTGTAATCCTTTACATATGAAATAACTAAGAAAGTTGGAATTAATTAAACTATATAAAAAGAACTAACCTCAATCGTCAAAATGAGATTTGGCCGGAAAATTATATTCAATATTTTCGATCTTTCCCTGGCTTCATATTTTGCTTTATGGAAACTGAAATCGACATGTGTCAATAATTTTATTTTGGTAATTTAACATTTTAACAGAAAATTTGGCCCATTTTACAGAGTAAAAACACAACGAAGAACCGCACATACCTCGGTTTTGGTAGAAATCGAAGGAAAAATCGAAGGAAAAAGACGTGGGAAATCGAACCCAATGTCGAGCTCCTCTTCTTCTCACCTCTTTGCTCGGTTTCTTCTTGAACACAATGTCGATCGATTTTGCAGCAATTGTGGAGGAATGGAGCTTCAATTTTCGCACGCTCGAAATCTGAGAGAAAGGGGATCTGGTGAGGTGAGGAAGAAGAGAAGAAACGCTTTCGGTCAAACCAAATTTTGAATTTTTTGAGCTTCAATTTTCGCCCACTCGATTTCTGAGAGAAAGGGGATCTGGTGGTGAGGTGAAGAAGAAGAGAAGAAACGAGGGGATCTGGTGGTGAAGTGAGGAAGACCAGAAGAAACGTAAAGCCTGTCAATGAATTCACCAAATTTTGAAGTTTTTGATTTTTTTAAATGGGTCAATAGGTCAATGGTGTCAATGAGGGTGTCAATGAGAGAGTCCTTATAGCATTATTCAAACATAAAAGAGGAAATTAAATTATTTATTCAATAGAGTGAGAATGAAGTACAAAAAGGATAAAAATAAGCACTGGCAAAACTTTCATTTTCCCCTTCTTCCCCGAGCATAATCAAGAAGAAATTGGGAATCCTGTGCCAGTGATTTACAAAAACTCGCTGGAGATCAGTTCCATGGAAAATCTGACCCCTTTACACAACAAAACAGAGAATTTTAATTAAGAACTAATTGAACAAGTTGAGAAGCTTAGGTTGGGGAGATTGCTGATCTCCAAAAGTAGTGACACCAGATTCTTCAGAATTTAGCGATGGGCTTCCGAGTCGCCGATCTTCCTGTAAATGGATTCCTTTTCCACTCTGATGAAAATTAGGCATTAAACTGAGATCGAGATCAGCGAATTGAATAATCTTATCCTGTTCATCTGCAAAACGGCGGCGTTTTTGCGCCGTGGGCGGCGTATATAAGCTGTGATGTCGGAGATTGAACATGTCCGTGCACTCCGAGCTATTATCCTGCTCCGATTCATCGCTGGTAAACTCCGGGATCGGCCGCAAAACGCCGCCGTGGAGGACGGTCTCCACCGCCGCCTGACAGATGTGCCAATTTCCAGTCCATAAAAGCCCCAACGCTCCGTTCACCGGATTCACTGTTCTTCCAGCAGCTTCAAATAATAACGACTGAAAAACAGCTGTATATATAGCACATAAACATAATATGAATTTCAGTTTTATTTGATTTCTCTTTTAAGCATTTTGACAAACAGGGGAAACGAAAAAGCTACCTGGCCTTTGGTTTTCAGGCACGGAGGAGATGAATGATATTAAGGCGGCGCGGCCGAAGAATTTGGCGACGAAAACGGTGGCGTTGCTTTGAGCATCGCTAGTTTCAATCCAATCCAAACAGGGCCTAAGCACACACTTCTCACTGCATCCCTTTCGGAGAACTCGGCATCCACTGCAACTCATCTCAAGAGATCAAGAAATTTTACGATGAACTAGCTGAAACAGAGACTGGAGAAGCCGAGAAGAAGAGAATCGAAAATCAAAAAGAAAAAAGAAGAGTGAGTTTGGGTGTATAAAGGAGGAAGAGGAAACTTGGTGAAGAAGAGTGGGGTTTGAAGTTTAATAGAGTCGAGGGATTGGTGGTGGGTGAGCGGCGTGGGGTGCGGGTGGGCGTGGGTGGGTTGGGCTTGGGTGGGGCTAGATTCCAAAGTATTGGGCGATAGCGGCTCCGGGTTTCCGCGAATGGGTGATTATCAACCGTTGGATTCTTTCTGGCTTTTCAGATATTGAGACTGTTCATTATCATTCGCGTATCTCCGGTGCAACTTGTATTTTGTAGGGTCTGATTTATAATGAGATAATTTGGTTTCATTGAAATTTACTGACCACTAAATTTGGGAGAGAACATTCTCTTCTTACATGGAACTCCTTTAGGATTTGTTGTGTTACAACCTTAAATAAAAAATTAGTTCTCATCATCCATTGTTTTTAATTATTCATTGTCGTGATTTGATAATTTTTTCTTTTATTATTATTATTATTATTTAACTGTTAAACTTTGCATTTAAAAATTATTTTTGCAATAAATTGTATCAGATATATATCCTAATTATTTAGGAAGTCAAGCTAGAGGTACGAGATATAATCAATAAAAGTGCGAATGTATTGTAATTCTATGCGCTCCGATAATCAAGTAAGACACGTGAGACAAACTCAAACACCCTTGAAAATAATTATTAGTATAGTAATTTCCTTAAACAAATATGAAGAGGTTAGTCTGGAATCAGCAATTTGTCGTTGAGAAAAAACTAGTTGTTGGCATTTAAATACTTTCTTTCTTTCTTTCTTTTTTTATATATAGATATATATAATGCGCAATGTTTGTCCAGCCCCACCTTATTTATACTCCACACATACTTTGTACTTGGTACGTGGTTGAAAAATTTACAGTGTTGACCCCAACAGTACATATTCCACAAGTGGATATTGGAGCATTACTAAATTAATAAAATCAATACAAGTTGTGGATGCGGCAGTGAATGCGGTGGAGAGTTGGGTTGGCTTGGGTGGAGTTCATTGATCGGCTGAGGGCATTGTGGAGGGCGCTTTCGCATTGCGCTGGCGGGGTTGTCATTGCAGAGGCTACCGAATTGCTATTCGGGAGGGACTCTTTGTTGCTTGTGAGGGAGAGTTTCAAGTCAAGAGGGTGGAGTCAGGAGTGCGATGCACTCGGTGTTATTCAGACTTTGGGGGCCTATGACTATTTTTCCCCAAACGGTTTGTTGATTGATGAGATTGATAGTCTTTTTATTTCTGGTTAATATGGGTCTTGTTGTTATATTCCTCATTTACGGAATAAAATAGCCCACACGTTGGCCGTTTGTGCGCTTAGTGTTGATTATGATGTGATATGGACTATTTGTATACCACATTTTTTAGCCCCTCTTATTAAAGAGGAGAATATCAAATGAATAATAGTTCGGTTTTGTTTGTTCAAAAAAAAAAGAAGAATAAACAAGGCAGTTCAATAAAATTACTAATTAAACCAATCAACCAAATAATCAAAGCAGTAAAAACATAAATAACATGAACATGAGAAATTTGGTGATGGAGGAAAATCTTTGAAGAACTCTTAAATCAGGAGGAAAAACTCCTAGTAAATTTTGTTAGAGAAATCAACAATGAAAAGGTTTTTTTACTCAAAAAAAAACAATGAAAAGGTTTTATGTACAGACGATCGATCTGACACCCGGAGGAATTATTTCAGAATCACGTCCTTTTAACGTTCAAATAAAGTATGAAGACTTAGGGTATGTTTGGTAGAATAAACCGATAAGTTAGCTGATAACCAATAAGCTAACTTATAGCTGATAAGCCAACTGAGAGCTTATAATTTATAGGGTATGTTTGGTAGAATTAGCTGATAAGTTAGCTTATAACTGATAAGTTAATTGAGAGTTGATAGCTTATGGTTTATAGCTGATAGCTGATAAACTAGTTGACATAAATAAAAACGTTTAGCAAAATAACTGATAAGTTGTCTCATAAATAGAAAATTACACAGAAGGATATGTTTAAAATATATTTCTAGAAAACTGTAAGGGTAAAAAGTGGAATAAAAAGCGAAAAACTCATGAACTTATTTAACAAGCTAGTAAAAAAGCTTTTCAAATAAGTTTGAACTTTTCAAATAAGCTCCTTCAATCAAATGGGGTTTATTTAATTAATAGGAGCTTATAAGCTCTGAATAAGCTTATAAGATAGCTTATTTGGCTTACCAAACATACCTATAGTTTTTATAGTGATACCGAAAAGTTAGCTAATTTAAATATTAGTGTTTGCCAACATTAGCTGAAAAATTAGGTTAGAAATACAACATGATCGAAAATGACATATCTAAAATAATTACATTTCTTTTTTGACAAAACGAAAAAGGTAAAAATTGAATAAAAAATGAAAAACTCACGAGCTTATTTGAAAAGTTAGTAAAAAACTTTTCAAATAAACTCTTCCGACCAAACATAGCTTATTTGAATGGGAAGAGCTTATAAGCCATCAAATAAGCTATATACTCACTTATTATGTTTGCCAAACATGCCCTTAGTCTTGGGATGTGAAGACCGGGTCAAAGATGCTTAGTTAGTTATGTATGTTTATCCATTTTGTTGGTTTGTTTATCCATTTTGTCACGTGGTCGTGCCTACTGTGTTAACTTTATTTGTTATTCAAGTTCTTATAAATGTAGGAGGTAGTGATTAGTGAAGGAAATAAACCATGAGGAAATTTTTCAGAGACACATTATCTTCATGTCTTATTAGATCAATCATTTTGCTCTTGGAGCATCTTCATTTGCTTTGCAATGGCATCGGCTGTGAACAAATTTCGCGGCTCATTTACTTGCAATGAGTCCACTAAGACATTAATTGTTGGCTCGTGTTAGTCCAATGTATAATGACTATGGTATTATTAGATAAGTGTTTCTGACTTTATGTATTTACAGTTTACTTAATATGTATTTTCAATTTGTCAATTATTATCTTTTCTTTTTACAAAAAAATGTGAGTTATGTTAGATGTACAACTAATTTGTATAATAAGGCGTACAATTTTCTAATAGGTGAATATATCCCACTAATTCAAAGGGATAAAAATGGTATTTTTGATTTCCCTATATTAAAGGGTTATATACATCTTGATGTATAAATTAGTTGTACACCTAGGTTTACTAAAAATTATACACATAACGATTTGTCTATGTATAATTTTAACTCTATTGAGAAAAACATTAAGGGTTTGTTCGATACAACATGGGATTGGAAAATGAAAATGTTTTCCAATTTTATGAAAGAGAAAAATACTTTCCTACACCCCGCCATGGGAAGTTTTCATAAGGAATTTAGTTTGAAATGTGCTTCAAGATGTTGTACCTACAAAACATTTTCCGTAGAAAATTTGTGTGTCAAACACAAAAATAAAATAAATAAAATAAATAAAAAATAAAAAATTTACTTCAAAAATATTTTCCTTTTCCACCCAATCAAAACTGACAAGCCCCGTCCCAAATTATCTCTAATAACTTGACACGTGGCGTGCGCCGACAATGGAGGCCAGCCTAATACTGGACCCACTGCCAAGGCAAACTGAACTTGATATGAAATTATAATTTCTCTGCACTAAAATGAGCTTATAATAATTATAAAAGGGCTTCCTAAACAAATTCGAATAACTCATCCGAAAATATTTGATATCATATGCAGAAATTGTGGGAAAAGAATTACAATTGAGAAAGTGATGAATAATTCAAAAACCATTGATTAAAAAAATATTTATAATAAATAAATAAATAAATAAAACCTCAACCATATTTGACATGCATATACAAATATGACAATCGCTAAGTTAAAATATGAATCATCTGAATATTATGGTGGTCGGCTCAGAACTCCACGGGTAATCCACTAATGCTCAAGCTCGATCCTTCCTATAAGAAAATGTTAGGGGAAAATATGTGAGTTTTGTAACTCAATGAGTGGATAAGTTTACAAATATACGTAGCTTTCCATCTAAAGTACCTTCATAAAATCTCTTTATAACCAAATGCATCAATATCATAAATAATTGAAAACCATCGAGGTAATACTAATGACTGAAACTTTTCTAGCTGAACAACACTGATTATACCGTTTCAAACGGATTTTGCTTTCTGAAACTGAATTCTGTAACTAAAAATAATTTACTTAAAAATAACATCAAAAGTACCAACGAGCAACAACACACTTGTGTAGAGTACTCTCAATACACGTGGTGTGTCGCCCAAAAGTCTGTTCTGTCTGAATATCTGGTCATACGCGCGCAGAGCAAGCCCCAAAGGCTAAGCACTCCGTGCACACGCCCAAAGCCTATATGTGTACAAAAGTGGGTCCCAAAGACCTCTGTAATTATGGTCATACACTGTGGAACACATCACAACAGTGCAGAGCGGGTAATTCTAACAAGGCACTTTATGATTGTTTTAAAAGGATTTTTTTACATAATCTTTTAGAAAAGAAACTCTACTTAATAAAGTTCATGATTTTCTGAGATATTTATTGCAACAACATGTCATGGTAATTTCTAAAAATATAGTGGAATTTAAAACGTGCTGCTTTATGAAAATATGATTTTTTCCACTAACAGAACTACGAACTGCTTCTAATTCGGTTGGTAGACTTGCCCCAATCGTCTTGTCACCACCTGAAATAATAATAGTATTCTAATCAAAACCTATACACAGGAATTTTCAACCAATTGCTTACCCACATTCAATACCAAACTTTAACTTTTCTAACATTCTCTAATTTCCCAATTCTATTGCTTTATTCCACTTCTTTCATTGATTTTACCATATTTCATACCGTTGGAATCATCCAATTGAGTCACAAAATAAATCCCCAAATTTTCAGCAACTAGGTAATGTAAGTTTCAATCCACTTTATCACCCACTACTCAATTACTATCAATTCCACTTCAAAATATTTGATTAAGGCTACATAAAATCTCAATAACACCTAATTGATCCAAATCAATGATAAATTTCTAATCCCTAATATCTATTGGTAAAACCCTAAAATTAATTTCACTATTTACCTTCAATTCCATAAGATAAAATTGAAGAAACACACTTACCACGCGAAACCACGACGAATCCAAGTTTTTCCATCATTTTTCTCTTTTTCCTTTCTCTTTTTCTTTTCTTCCCTTTTTTTTTTTCTTTTTCTCGCGATTGGCTGGCTTCTTGTTTCTCACGCAGGTCACAAAAAGTTTAAGATTTGAGGGCTTGTTTGATTTCTAATATATATACATATAATCTTATATAGAATATAGAATTGCAATAAGGCCCCCTTTCTCTTATTTGTCTGATTTAAGTTGGTCCTTGAGAGCTTATATTGCATCTGTAATTCATGAACTTTTAATTAAATCAATCAAATCCTAAAACTTTCGATGGACCAAGTTAAATTCCTTTAAAACTTTAATTTTGACCCATAATTATCGGCTTTGATCAAGTAGTAGCCAAAATTTAATTAGCGAAAATTCGGGTCGTAACAAAAACACACCCTAATTATAGCAGGAAGCAAGCCCTGATAAAAGGAGGAGGATTTATCAACTATTGACTTTTAAGTTGTAAATTTAAAATTTTCATTTCAGTTCAGTAGCTCAATTCCTTATTTCACTTTTTATAGTTATTAAAATATTACATTACATTTGGACCAAAAAAAAGAAAACTATGAAAAAGATGGGTGAAACGGCTTGCACTAACCCGTATACCAACTCGTATAAACAGGTCAAGGCCCAAAAGTTGCAAGTAAAACGGAGCCCACTTTTTGGACACAGCGGGCGAAGTCGGATCAGCTCATGTCCCAAACAGGCCGAGTTCGTTACACCATGAATTATGACCCGCTCATTACAATAACTCTGCTGACGGTTTTGATCCGCCCCATATATGGTGAAAATGGGTATGTTCTGATCTACGTAGTGGATGTGTGTGCGTGTCACTCTTGATGGTTTTGGGGAGCGAAGGGGGGCGGGGGGCATGGCATCGATTCACTTATATGTGAGCATCGTAGCGTACCAAGTGGACAACAGACCGGGACTCTAGTTAATAATTACTAACAATAAGTGGTGCCATGTGTGGTCCATTAGAAGAACAATCTAGCGATTTGCCAAATCATGGCTGTCAACTTCTCAAATGAAAATGATGGCAACGTAATTAAGGAGAAAAAAGATTCAATATATGGTTGATCATATCAATTAGCTGGAATCCTCAAGCTGTCAACAATGGAGGCGTCACGCGGTTGTCGATTGGTGGTGCCGATTGATGTGACAAAGAAACCACACCAATAGAAACCTCCCCTCCACAACCGGTGGCACGCCGAAACACCTCCAGTCGTTGATGTTAAAACCGACAAGCTCTTTCAGGTCGAGATGGTTGATTGTAATGGAGGTGGCATTACAAAGGAGTACACTGCTCAAGACGTCAAGTACGCTGATCCATTCATTGTGAGTTAACTTTGTCACATATTTGGTTTCATCTTGTAGCTATATGTCATAGAATTGTTCAAATCCAAGCTACTTCAATATTTGGTGTTGAAGTTGAAGTTGAAGTTGTGTCTCTCACATATTGAACCCTTGGGGTGTGTTTGGTTGGAATTGTTTTCCACTGAAATATAATTTTTTACCCAAATTTTCCATTTTTCAATCAAATATGTTTTATTTTCTATAGAATTGGAATTCCATCTTAGGCAAAAAAGAGAGACTATTTTGCTTGAGGAATTGAAATTCCTACGGACTGGGATGGGAATTAGAATTCCATAAAATTGAAATTCGATTTTTTTCCCACATTCCAATCAAACACGCCCTTAGATACCGTAAATTGATGGGTTCAAGCCCAAAAGGTTCCAGGTCAATAAAATACGATAATGCATTTAAGCATAACATTGACAAAAAATAACATTAAAATTAATCGAAATCCATAATATGCCACATTTATTTATTCATTTTTTTCTAGAAACATATTACAACAATAATTCTTAGCCACGACTTAAAATTCGAAATCCATCCATTCTGCTATTTGTTGTGCCTCGATATATATCCTCCGTGGCATGGAGGATGTTTACGTGTCATTTAACCATTAGATAGATAAATAATAATAATAATAATAATAATAATAATAATAATAATAATAATAATAATAATAATCATCATCATCTGCTTTTTTTTTAGAGGGCGTATTTAAGTTTAGTGATTAATAGATTAAATAAGTGACCGATGGAAAATTTACTTAGATGGGCGAACAACAAATCATAGACATAAACAAGAAGCCATGGGAGCAGGACATTCCTCTTCATAACCGATGCACCCCATGATACATTGATACCACCAGTGGCCCTTCAGAACCGGTGAGATATTCAGAGTAGAAATGGTCGATTCGACCAGAGGAGTCGTTAAAGATGATAACTTTGCACTCGACGTTAAAAACTCAGATCTATTGACCGTAAGTAAAATTCGTCCAGTTTCTTTAACCTATTTACCAAGAGAAAAATTTATAGTGAAAACATAAATGTATCTAACTTATGATGTGGTCGTGAGTCAAGATTTGTTGTCCAAATACTTATATCATTCACTTTCTCGTCCAATCAAAACTGCTCATATGGGTTGTATTATTGGATGAAACAACAGATAACTGACAAGACATGAATTGAAACAGCGTATCTGATCTTGATTGTGTCGTCCTATATGATATTCAATATCGTCCTAATGTTAAACGTTGCATTTTTTGGTTACCACTAGCAGCAATAAAAAATTGTTTATGATCTATCTAAACACCATCTCAGCTTCTCAGGTGCATTATATGAGTGGACCTATTGGGGTTGTCGATGAAGATGGGAAACCAGCAAAGCATGGCGATCTTCTTGCAGTTGAAATTTGCAATTTGGGTCCTCTACCTGGAGATGAGTGGGGATATACTGCAATTCTTGACCGAGAGAATGGCGGCGGATTTCTCGCTGATCACTTCCGTTGTGCAACCAAAGCCATATGGCAATTCGTTTTCCTATTTTCTCGCCTAATTTGCACAACTTTTATTCAATCACTAAATGATATTTTTATCACGTGAAAAAAAATTTCCAGTATCCATGCAGTACTTGTCAAATCAAGGTCACATAGTTATAGGTGTTACAACTTAGGGTGTGTTTGATAGGCCTTTTTTTTCCGGGAAAAAAAAGTTTTCCATCTTTTTTTTCCTTGCTTAGTTGTTTGATTGACATTTCTTTTCCCGGAAAATGTTTTCCAACTTTTCTCGAAATTCGTATTTTTCCTTGTTTTTTTCCTTGTTTTTTTCCTTGGGGAGGTGGTTTTTGTCTTCCGGGAAAAGTTTGGTACTTTTTTTCTTTTTTTTAATGGAAAATTTAATTTAACCATAAAGATAAGAAAAATTATCAAATTTCATAAAAAAAAACTCAAAAATAAGGAAAATAATATTATTTTCCAACTTTCAAATTAACCAAATCAAACACCTACAACTATCATTTCCCTGGAAAACCTTTTCCCGGAATTCATTTACCCGGAAAACGTTTTCATTCTAATCATTTTCCGGGTCTACAATCAAACACATCCTTATTGTTAATTAAATAATGTGACAATCTTTGCTAGATAGTGAGTATTAGTTCATCTAGAGTACTAGCAATCTTTCCTTCTATCAATAACAATGTTACTCGTACGTGTATCTTAGGTGTAAGATTTCCGGGTTTAATGCACCCTGGACTAATTGGAACTGCACCTTCTGCGGAACTTCTTAAGATGGAATGAAAGGGAAAGAGAAATCGAAGAATGGGACATAAATCTTTGAAGTTGTGTGAGGTGCTGCATTCAAGGCCTCTTGCAAACTTGCCATCAAAAAAGGGATGCTTCCTTGGAAAGGTAGGCACCCCTACTAAACATTGCATTGTGTTAAGCACAGGCCCAAGCCCAATTATCGATCAAGAACGATAATGCTATTTAGCATTGATCACTCGTGCTAAACAATAATTTATGTGTCATTAATTGATTCGATCATTTATGACCTAAAGAAATGGGTTATGTTTAATAATGCATAAAAGGGTACTACGTAACATTATTCCGTTCTTATCGAGGATCGGAAATCAAAGTTCTAATGGTCGATTATGCATGTAGATTGAGGAAGGGACTCCGGAACGGGAAAGAATTGCACGTGAAGCTGCAAGGACGACTCCCGGAAGGGAGAATGGAGGAAATTGTGACATCAAAAATCTCAGCCGAGGTTCCAAAGTATACCTTCCAGTATTTGCTGAAGGTGCAAACCTTAGTACGTACCAGAGATATGCATTTCTCGCAAGGCGACGGCAAGGTCACATTTTGAACTAAAGTAACTTTTCAAAACTTATTTACTCCAAAACTCATTTCATGATTTCTATTTTCTCCTAGAGTTAGAAAATAATACATTTCTTCTTCTAGGTGTGAAATCATTAGGGATGGTATGAAAAAGTACCTAACTCCAATGGGGGCAACTCCTCTACATGTCAACCCGATTTTCGAATTTGTCCTGATTGAACCGAGATTCTCAGAATGGTTAGTTGTTTTTAGGGCGCATTAGCGTTGATGAGAGCGGCCGACAACACTTCCTTGAGGCTAATGTTGCATACAAGTGCGCAGTGCTTAACACCGTCGACCATATATCCAAATTTGGATACACAAAAGAACATGTACGAAATCTATCCATTTAATTCGCCCTTGTATGACTCATATTATGAACCATGATTTTGTTACAAATGAACTAAGTTGTTAATCGTGTGTTTAAGGTTTATCTTCTACTCTCGTGTTGTCCTGGCGAAGGAAGGATCGTGGGATCGTCGATTCTCCTAATGCTGTTGCTAGTCTTGCAATTCCTACTGCTATCTTTGATCAGGTACTTACAACAACTAACGGGATTGATTGTCGTTCAGCTAAGATTGAAATAATACTTATACATGATTGATCATGTGTTTGTAAGATATTCGTCCTAAAACAAACAAGGTGCCTACCGGACCTCGGGTAGTGAAGAACCCTAATATCCCACAATGCTCTTACGATGAAAAATTAATGATGACCAAAAATCCATGTCCTACCTTCATGACTATCGTGAATAGTCAAATTGTTATATACGTCGATTTTCATAAATAATGTTTGCTATATGCAGTTCTGATTGGATCAATCACTCAATTAGTAATAATGTAACGTGTCTATATTGGTTGGAGTACTTGCAACACTAATCAATATAAAGTTATAAGCATATCACATAACCCTTGTTAATCCATCACCATTACAGGTTGTCAATTTCCTCTTGTCGACAAGAGATTGAGTTCTCCCATACAAGGAAAGAATTGGGCCTTTTCTAACATCATCCTATTACATATATGCTTGTATATTCAAACTAGTCCTATAACACGTGCATTGCACGTGATTTATAATGCCATTGACAATAATTTATAAAGTAAATTGGTTTAGAAACTGTCACGCAACGTCACTTTATTTATCTAACATTTTTTTTTTTGAAATGTTAAAAACTAAAAGTCAATTAATTGTAATTTTTAATTACTTTAAAAAATCTATTGATTTTATAAATGGTTATCCATGCTATTTCAATTGATTATTAAATAGCGTGGGTCTAGAATTATTAAGGGCAAGATAGGAAAATCAAAAGTGTCTACTCATTCACCCCTTTATATATTAATTAATTACTAGTTACGATAAACGTGTTTTGCACGTTATTTTGGAATTCTTTTAAAAAACTCTAGCAAATCAAAAACTATTGTCTAAAGTCTTTCATTAGATTAAAGGATATATTCAAAAAATGAACATATACTCAACGAATATAAGAAATGACCTATAAAATTGAAAAGGAATATAATATAAAGGAAATGAGTATTACTATTCTATTTTTTGATTTTGTATATTTTAAATAATTTGCTGGAACTTTTTTTATTTTTCTTTGTTTATAAGGTTCAAAAGCAAATATATATATATATATATATATATATATATATATATTGTCTTCAAACATATATTTCTTCCCATCTCAAAAAAATTCTAGGAAAACAATGAGAAAAAAAAGCCACAAACTATTAAAATCAAACCTTTTCGATTTCAAAAACTTAAAATTCTATCTTAATGCATGTATTTGGATAAGACAAATGTATGTACATAATGAATCAAATTTCCATTTTGATTTATCATTTAGTCTTTTTGATTTCTAAAATTTAGATTTAATTTTCATGCACGTATATACATAATACATAACGAATTAATTTTGAATTCTAAAAAGTATAATAATGAAAGTATATTTAAGAATCGATAAAAAATTTGTGAGGGTGTTAGTGACCATAAAAATAATTTTCAAGTTTATGACTTTTTAATTTATTATATTATATGTTTGGCAACATAATTGGAATCAAGATGGCAGTAGTTATTTAAGAATTAGGAGGGCATTTTAGGTAAGAAATATTTTACAATTGATGGCCCCTTTTAGAAGAGGAACGATTATATTATATTATTATATTACTAGTCTTTAAAACGTGCTTCACACGTGATTTATAATGTTTTTTGCAACAATTTATAAATCAAAATAGTTTAGAAATTGTAATGTAACATAATTTCATCTGTCTCTCTCTTTAAGATTAAAAAGTAGAAGTCAAACTATAGTTATTTATGTACTTAGAAAAAGCAAATGAAATGACAGCATGTAGTCGTTTATAATCATATATATATGTATATATATATATATATATATATGTGTGTGTGTGTGTGTGTGTGTGTGTTTATAAATAATTGTCGAACACATTGCTTCAAGTGATTATTAAATATACTTTAAAAAATTGATTATTAAATAGTATGGGTCTAAAATTATTAGATTAGAAACTTTTACATATACAGGAATAAAGGTTGAAACTTCTGTAAAGTCATTAATAATGTTATATTTGTGTTTGTGGTTTGTCCACCCTTATGCGGTGGTTTGTTTGGTTCTTTCATTTCATTGTCATATGGTGGTTATGGAGCACTGGGATGCGCCCCTAGTTTCGTTCTCCGCGAGCCCCAAATCGAGTTTGGAATGGATTGTGCTTCAGATGATTTACTAATGTATTCTGATGTAATATGTCTAGCTTGCAATGTACCATTCAAAAAAAAAAAAGAAATAATGGCAATATTTGGAGAATATAATGGTGTGATTGTTATTTGCCCAATTGGCACATATGGGGGAATCAACGTTGGACTTATTGGATCCTTAGCAATTCATGCGAAGATTAGTCATTCGGGAT
The DNA here is from genome assembly GCA_018223645.1 of Jasminum sambac. NCBI lineage: Eukaryota > Viridiplantae > Streptophyta > Magnoliopsida > Lamiales > Oleaceae > Jasminum > Jasminum sambac. The sequence goes on along the minus strand of CP073651.1, from coordinate 28,499,044 downwards.
TTCTAGAAAGTCCATTTCATGAAATTTCTAAAAGATCGAGGGGGGAGGGGGGTGTATAGATGCTTTATTTATTACAGGTAAAGATGAATGCCATACGGTAGTGTGGGAAATTCTTTGGCGTTGAATCAAGATATTTAGGAAGAAGAGATTGTTTCAACTCGATACCGTCATTAAGAATTCCTGACGATTGCATGGGAGCAGGTTCATTATAATAGATTTCATTTTCCCTAAATTGACGATAATGAAGCTTGAATGTAATAAATTGTGAATATATTATATGAAAACTAATACAAAAGAATAAAAATAATACTATTTATCATTAGTGATAAATTATGTGGTACGTTAACATTAATTGGTCAATCATATGATGTTCATGTACCGTGCAAGTCACAAAATACCAAGTACACACTACACCAAAACGAGCAATTTGTCACGCAATAGATTTTCAATTTGTCACGGTTTTGAACCGTGACTAAAATTCTCGCTGTTTGTCACGGTTATAAACCGTGACAAACATTTTTTTTTGGAGCTTGTCACGGTTTATAACCGTGACAAGATGCGGGTCATTGGTGACGGTTATAAACCGTGACCATCTCTCCATTTCTCACGGTTATAAGCCGTGACAAATCGACAAATGGCTCGCGATTTGTCACGGTTATAAACCGTGACAAATGGCGAAAACTGAAAAAAAAAATAAAAACAAACTCTGAACGAAACCGTGCGTGAAACAAACCAGTAGCCAAGTTCAACACCTGCGCGAGATCCCCTTTCTTCAAACCTAAAGTGCACCTCTAAATCTACCTAAAAAATGCCAAAAATCAGTCCCAACACTTGAATTCGATCTAAAATCAAGGTTTTGGCTCAAGTCTTGGCTCAATCACTATCTGAATTTCGAGGTAATCACTTGTTGTGAACTTCATGGAGCAAGCTAAAATTGGTCCCATTAATTAATATTATTTGTTTTTATTGACAAATCATGGAAAATAGCTTCGGTTGTTGAGAAATTATGCTATAATTTATTGATTATGTAATATTCTTTGTATATTTTGTATATATCTTGTGTATATTAAGGTATTGATAGTCTATTTCGGTTGGGTAAATCTCAGATGTTGCTATTGGAATCACTTGTAGTTTGCCCTGTGTTGTTGTGACGAATTAGAGGGAAGTGGTTGAGGTAAGTTTCATAGTTTTTTTAAAAGCTTCATTTTATGGGCATTCGTGTTATTCTATCATGATTTGGATTAATTTTTTTGCTCTTGCTGGTGAAAAACGGATTTTTTTTGTTATTTAGAAAGCTAATTATCGCTTTAAAATCAGTGAATTTGGGAGAGCGGCGTATGTTTTCCAAGTGGGATATGTTTGCATTGAAATTTGGGAGAGCGGGATATGTTTGCATCGGAATTTTCCATCAATTTTGCATATTTTGTCGAGCAAATTGAATTGAATTATTGATAGGTCAATGAATTTTGCATATTTTCCATCGGGATATGGTTATTGAATTGAATTAAATTATTGATAGGTTAATGATTGTATCTTTTCATTGCAAGATATTAGTTTCTTTATGTAGTTTTAAGGATTTAATACGTTGCCTACATTGTGATTTCATTAGTTTACATATTAAATCATAAATCCTTAGCCTAAATTTGTTTGTGAATTTGTAGTTTGTTATAAATCTTAGATTATGTACAATATGCTAATTTAAATGTTTAATTATGTGATTAGGACCATGAGAAGAATTGTTATTCATTTAGCAAGTGTCAACCAATTCTCCATTACAAACACTTTATTAAACTATATACATTTTTTCAAGTGGCAGGGCACGAGTTTGTGGTGCGAGTACAAGTGGAAAACAAACTCCTGTTGAGCAATCGGTAATGCTCGATAAATTACCTTAACTTCATGTCAACTAGTATCTCATTGGTAATGTATAATGATTTCATTGCTTTTTGACAGCCTTGGTATATTTTTTGAAGCATTTTTTTCATTATTTCCTTTATCCATTAATTTGGTATTTCCTTCAAGCAATTACGAAGTATTAGAAACCTAAATCAAGAATTTATGTGATGCCAATTATGTCAGGGTTTTAAATATTCAAGTTCTCACATTCAAATCCCTACCGTTCATCGAACAATTTAACTTTGCTTTCATAGTGTAAGGTAAGTCTTCATTGTTTCTTTTATCCATCTATATCCCTCATAATGTTATCTTATCTTTATTTGACACTATTAATGTACGTAATTTTAAAACCATTACTTTGGACGTTATTTGTTTCGTTTTTTATTTTGTTTAGTTTTTATGTTATTTACATGCCACTATAATCATCATTGAGCTTAGAATACCCATTTGACAATGAGTTTATAAATTACAAACTTCCAGATACTTGGATAGTTTGAAATTTATAAAGTAATCATTGAATTGTCCCGTTTTTGGACAGTTTGTCACCGATTTGTGAATAATGCAATATGTTATCAAACTATATTGTATGGTCGGTCATAATATATATCATGTGTAAAGGTTTCATCGTGTCTCCTTGTTATTCTCCGAGTGTACACTACAGGGATGTAGATTGTACATTGTGGAGAATGCTGGGAGATGCTGTCGAAATTTACACATGATATTAATTATAGACGACCATATAATATATTTTGATAGCATAACAAGCATAAATCACAAATCAATGACGAATGGGTTAGGATCCTAACCGGATAGCCTCGGAGTTATATGGTGCATTAGGACATTCTATTGGAATCACTGACATCATAATTGATGCTATTTGTTATAGTATTTTTTTTTTAAAGAATGTCATATTTCACGTACTTGACTCATTGACTCTTGAATTATAAACTGAAGCGGTATCCGATGGATTTACCACTTTCTAAAGAATGGATGACTGTGCTACCAAGAACTAGTCCTGTCTATGTACAAGGTGTGAGGGACTTTATTAGATTTGCACAGAGTAAGATCTACAACGATATTATACATTGCCCATGCACCCATTGCCGGAATGGTAAACGCTTTCGTGTTGAAGATGTTGAGTTACACTTAATCAAGTGGGGTATGGAAGATAGCTATATGATTTGGGTCAACCATGGTGAAACTGATTCTATTTCGGTCACAAAGCAACCACTTACAAGAGAAAATTTGAGTGTGGACGAGTCTTCTTCGGCACATCCTATGTTGGATACTTTGATCGATGATGCCTTTGGCGTTCATCAAATGCACAGTAATGAAAGTATGGGTTTCAAAGATGGCCAAAGTATTGATGCCGAAGTCCATGAAGAACAAGAATATATTCGTTTAAAACTAGATGCTTCAAAACCTTTGTATCCCAATTGCAATAAGGATCACACTACTTTGTTTGCAATGATTGGTTTGCAGAATGTGAAAAGCCGGTTTGGTTTATTTGGAAATAGTGTGACCGCGATACTGGTATGGATGAAGGAATTGTTCCCTGCCGGTAAAACGTTGCCCACAAGTTACCCATCTATGAAGAGTAGCTTAAGAGGGTTAGGGATGAAGTATAAGTCCATTCATGCTTGTAAATATGATTGCATTTTGTATCGTAAAGAGTATGAATTTGAGGATAAATGTCCAGTGTATAGTGAACAGCGATTTGTCGTGAAGAAGGATCCGAATAAGAAGGGTTTAAGAATGCATAAAGAACCGCAAAAAGTTTTGAAATACTTTCCGTTAGGGTCGAGGTTGAAGCGGCTTTACACCGTGCCTTGGATATCAGACGCTATGACTTGGCATACATGAGCCGAGCGTGGGGGCAATCTAATGAGACATCCTATCGACTCTACTATTTGGAAAGCTGCTGATCTTGCAAACTCGGAGTTCGCTAAGGAATCTCGGAATGTTCGACTTGGATTGGCCACTGATGGTTTCAACCCCTTTGGTAATTTAAGCACTAATCAACGTGTTTGACCCGTAATCTTAGTGCCATAGAATCTCCCCCCATCATTGTGCATGCGAAAAGAGTTTCCTATGTTGTCGCTATTAATCCCTGGGCCAAAAGCCCCAAGTGATGATATTGATGTTTTTCTAGCACCATTGGTTGAAGAGTTGAGCGAGTTATGGCTCGAAGGAGTGCAAGCATTTGATTCGCATAAGCACGAGCCTTTCACGTTGAAAGCTATGTTATTGTGGGCAATTCACGACTTGCCAGCTTATGGGACTTTATCTGGTTGCAATGTTCATGGTTATTTTGGATGTCCCATATGTGCCGAGGAGACCGAAGCCGATTGGTTACCGGTAAGTCATAAAATTTTCTACCACAGCCATCGTAGATGGCTACCCCGCGATCACAAGTTTCGAAGGGACAAGAATAATTTTATTCCCGATGGTGTTGAGGAAAGGTCGGCTCCGAAGAGGATACCAGGGCATGAAATTGAAACAAAGGCTGCAAGTGCTGGTCACAACCTGACTGGTAAACATCCAAGGGTATTGGCATTGAAACGCAAAAGTAGAGTTGATCCGAAGGATCCGACTAAAGTAAAACCCTGGTCGAGAAGGTCAGTATTGTACGACTTGCCATATTGGAAATCTCATTCCGTAAGACATGTGATAGATGTAATGCATGCAGAAAAGAATATCATAGAACACATTGTCGGCACATGCTTAAATGGAGTACATTCAAAGGATGGTGAGAAAGCACGAGAGGATCTCCGGGTAATGAAAATTAAGAGGAGCTTATGGTTGCAAAAACATCTTGAAAGCGGGAAAACTGTGATGCCCGATGCAGCTTTCACATTGACTAAAGATGAAAGAGAGGTGTTTCTTAAAACATTATATGACCTGAAGGCACCAACAGACTACTCTTCAAATCTACGCAGGGTTGTCAACTTTAGTGTGCATGATCTTAGACAATATAAATCGCATGATTGACACATCATTATGCAGTTGGTCCCATTACTATTCAGGCATTGCTTTTCCAAACACAAAGATCTTCGAAGAGCTATTATGCCGATAAGTTTATGTTTTACCTTGTTGTGTGCAAAAGTTGTTAATCGAAAGCATATCGTCGCTGCCAAAGCCACTCTTTCTGAAGCAACATATGTTTTGGAGAAGTATTTCCCACCAGCCTTTTTTGATATTAGCATCCACATGTTGGTACATCTATGCGACAAAGCCCTTATGTGTGTCCCTGTTAGATATCGATGGATGAATCCATTTGAGCGACTTATGAAATCCTTCAAAGATTACGTGAAGAATACAAGATACATTGGTGGGTCAATTGCAGAGGCACATATTACGAATGAAGCTTCTTTGTTTGCTAGGAGTACATGGCTGAATCCAGGCTTTGGAAGTTTTAATTCTTATCGTGAACGTTTCATTGATGATTTCGGCGAGTTTGCTGATGAAGGGGCCCTCGGGAATGGAAGAAAAGTGCAACTATCAAATCTTCAGTACGAGCAAGTAGCTCGTTATGTTTTTGAAACTCACGAAGACGTAGACAAATGGCGAGAATAAGTGTTTGCAGTTACAGTACCTTCAGCGAATGAATAGAAATATTACAACTACACGACATTAATATGTATGATCAATTGCCAAAATGTAGGAAATACAATTCATTTCCACAATCCAAGAGAAGAAAAGGTGCTTCCATTTCGAGTTCAGAGTTCAGGCTTTGGGTATCAAATGAGGTATTTTTTTTTAAGTTACACTTCGAATGACCGTCACCTACCAATCAGAAAATGTTTCATTACGTATTGTTAATATCTTTTTTCCACATCTCAGCTATTAAGAGCAGGTGATGTCAACTCAAGGCTTGCCCAACTTGCTAAAGGCCCTACTTTTGTTGCGAAACAATTTGACAGATATCAAGCGAAGGGTTTTGTATTTTCTCAATATGATTACGAGCAACGTCGCCCTGGGAATCAAAATAGTGGCATTGCAATTAAAGCAATTACAACTTGTGTGTCCAGTGCTAAAGATAAAAATCCGAAGGAAGTGGAAATGGTGTATTACGGAGTTGTTCAACATATCTATGAATTAGAGTATTCAAGCTTCAAAGAGACGGTATTTGAATGTGACTGGGTACGAGTGGAGGACAAGAACGGTTGCACAGTGGACACTGCCACGAAGATGGTTATGGTTGACTTAACGAAAATGAAGAGCAAATGAAGCATGAAAGATGAACCGTTTGTCTGTGCCTTTCAAAATATAAAGCAAGTTTTTTATTCAAAGTGTATTGACAACAGTCAATGGTCAGTTGTTCTTCATGCACCTAAGCGGTTAACTGATCAAGTAGACGCGTTGGAAGCTCCTAGTGATTACCAATCTGCTTTGGATGACAATCCGAATTTATGTGATTTCTTAGATTACCTAGATGCATAGATCTACCTGTATTGTTCTTATTTTGACATAGAGAATATAATTCTTATAAATGCAAGAACCGATTATTTGTGCAACTCTTGTTTTGTCATCTTGTGCAAATCCTATAACAAGATTGTTACAATGTGTTCTATCGATCATCTTGAATTTTTATTGACATAAACCATTTAATTTTATGTTAGTAACAATTTTTTTTTAATTCCCAACAGGTAATGGCAAGTCCATCGAGACCTGTTATGCGTAAAAAGGAGATTAGGTTTGATATATTGGAAAATCCTACTCATAATAAGAAGTTGCTAACTGGACGTATTCGAACACTCTTGAAGTGTAATGTTGGCATTATTTATGATGACTGGAGGAATGTGCCTCCTGAGGTGAAAGAGAAGCTGTGGAATTCTCTCTTGATGGATTTTGAACTCAGTCCAGCTCAGATGAGCCGTATATTTCGCCAGGTAATTCTGAAATCCCTGTTGGTTACTTTAGATTTATTGATGTACATGTGTTATTTTTAATAAAGCATTGGATTGTCAGTAAGGTGTGGTGTATGCAATTTTATTGTTTGGTTAGGCTCAAATATTGTTGATTGGTTTAGGCAGAGAACAAGTATAAGAGTTGGAAAGCTCATCTTCGATCCCGTACCTACGGGGAAGATGCAACAACTGCCGAAGAAATCCTCAAATTCAAGGATAACCCTCCGGAAAATGAGGCGATTCTATTAGCAGAATGGAATACATTTATCGATATTGAGTCTTCTGAACAAGAAGTGAAACAAAGGGCTCAAGGCAAAGAAAACCGAGCTAAAAAGACTGATGTGCATTTTCTTGGTTCCACATCCTATACCGAGGTATCTGCAGAGTGGACGGTATGTATATCTCATTGACCAAGCAACTCAGAATATTCTGAACTATTGACCTATATGCCAATCTCGACATGAGCTAGTCTTAAAGCATGTTGTGGCTCAAAACATTTTAGGTATTGAGCAAGTCATATTATGTTTTTTTTTTTTTACATCTAAATCATTTATTAGTTTGTAGGAGCGATTACAAGGTACTGACGATGAGGGTCAGGCCCCCACTCGCAGTAATCTCTACCTTCACGCTCGAAAAACGAAGGCTGGATATCGCCCAGAGTTTGCTGAAACTGCAGTAAGTAAACTTCATAAGCTTATAATATGTATGATTGTTTGGCCAGTTGTGGAGTTATATATTTGATGCACTTTCTATTAAATGGTGTTGAAGTTGTTTGGTATAGTCGCTTCAACGTGTTTGGTAAAATTGAATCGTCCTCTTGTGGACATCTAATACCATCATCCTAGTTCAATTGATTTAGAGATTCTAGTTCTAATGCGACATCTAATACAATCATCATTCTATTTGTGAAATGCACGTTTTTGTTAATTAGTGTACGTAAATATATTGGAATATTGTGACTATTTGATGCCATTACATTACTTTCTCTTTGACAGGCCAAAATTGCTGATTTACAAGAGAGTCAAGGGGGAGATTCAAGTTCAACAGATATTGACAATGATCCCTTGACTCAAATGTTCGGGAAGGACAAAAGTGGGCGTACTCGTGGAGTGGGAAGTAAGGTGCCGATGAGTAAGTTTAAAGCCACGCAGCCTGTGGTGTCTGAGATTGGTAAACTCAGGCGTGAGGTAATGGACCATGGCTCACTGTTACAAACAATCGTCTGTCAAATGAAGGATCAAAGCTCCTTGTTACAAACTTTGGTTAAGGGCCAGCCTTATCCAGATCCAAATGTTCCTTCGCCTGGAAGTGGTCAGAGTTCTTCCAAGAAAGTACCACTTGGTTCTTCCAGCCAGTAGACGAATCTTAACTATTCTCCAATACCGGCGCACAAAGGGTATTATTTTCTTAGAGATTTGAACAATGAAAATAATATTGCAATGGTAAAAATCGATTCTGTCACACCAGGGACTCTTGTTCACGGTCGTAAGCTTCAATGCCCTGAAGCAAAGGTAATTATCGAGTATATTTATCCGGGCTTTGAGAATGAGTCTGTGTATCTTGGTAAACAAGAGAGCAGAGTGTTTGGCAGATTTTGGTAATGGTTCATTTATTGCATGGCCAACTTACCTGTTGAAAGAGATGGTGTAGTTTGCTTATTTTGATCCCAAGTGATGGTATGTTAACTTATGGAACACTGGTTGTATTTGTGTTTTAGTATTTGGTTTGAAACTTGGTAATGTCTATTATGATTCCTAGTAGTATTTCGTGATTCTAGTTTCTTAAGTAGTGATTGTTGGTTCAAATAGTAGTTAAAGTTCGTAATGGATGTTAAAGTTTGTAATGGTGCCTAAAGTTTGAATGGATGATGGTGATGGAAGTTTAATTATGTGATTAGATTATTGTGTTTTTCTTTTTCTTTCAATTGTGTTTGATGGATGGTGTCTATTATGTATATAGCTTGTTTCAGGTTCAATGAAGATGATTGAGGTTGTTTCAGGTTGTATATAGCTTGTTTCAGGTTGTTAATCAGTCCCAGAATGCAGTATGTTACAGGATGAAAGTCACACAATGGTCACGGTTTTTTAACCGTGACCATTTAGTCACTCATGTGTTGGTCACGGTTATTAACCGTGACGAATTGGTCACGGTTATTAACAGTGACGAATTGGTCGCGGTTCTTAACCGTGACTAATTGGTCACGGTTAATAACCGTGACCAATAATTGGTCACGGTGATTTTGGTAACGGTTTTGAACCGTGACAAATTCGAGTTGTCACAGTTTAAAACCTGACAATGTTCGAGATATGGTGCAGTGACATCCAATAAGAAAACTAATTTGGGGTCACATTCCATTATTTTTTTTTCTTTTAGATTTTATGTTTGTAGGGTCAACACCATAATTTGTGACAATATAAAAATTGGATATGTAAAATAATGTAACATCCAAAATTACAAATTAAAATTTATTAGTTATGTTGATATAGTTTTAATAAAAATATTAAGTTCCTAAATTATGTAAAAGTTAAAGGAAAAAAAAAAGAGAAAAGAAAATGATTTGGTAGATAAAAAGTCATATTTTAAATTTTTTTTAAATAATATTAACAATAAAAAGAATAATTAATCTGTCAAAAAAAATGAATAATTAAGAGGTATTAATGTAAAATTAAAAAAATAAATGAGGGCAAAAGGGGAAAATCAAAAGTTTCCACTTCATTCCCCTTTTCATATATAGTGGTAGTGATAGTAATAGTGATTATATTGTTATATATATTAATTATTATTATTATTATTATTATTATTATTATTAAAAAATGAACTTCAAAAGTTTCTAATGATCTACCTTTTTTATAGATTGTAGATGCAGATGTAGAAGTGGGAATAATTGTAGGGTTTGACCAAAATCCAGATTACTTTGTTCAGATTCGTAGTTCGTCTCTCGATTTGATTGATCGGATCTTTGATTCTATCCCGATTACCTTGTAGTGTTTCAATTGTCATCTACCAAAAGTCATGGCTTTTAACAAAGACGACACATCGTACGAGTGGTAAATGGTGTTTAAATGATCAACAAATACTTAGTTCTAGTTTCTGCATTTTTCTTCCAAGAAATCACTTTGTTATAAATCAGGCGATCGCATTGCATATCTTTTAACTTCTTCACAACTCTGTGTAGAATTTTGTCTTTTCACGTTTTCACCAATTCTATCTTTTAACTCTCGCAAATGCCACACATGTCTATTTTTATATGACTGCTTACTGATATTACATTTTGATAATAGAGAAAAAAAAATGATGAGTCCCCAGGCTTGGGCCAGCCCATATACCAGCTAGCTTGGCTTGTCAACGCCCATGAAGTGTAAGCTAAGTAGAGCATAGGCGAAGCTACAAATGGGCCAGTGCGGTCCATGGATCGCACTGGATTTTGGAGGAAAAATTTTCAGTTCAGGAAAAGATTAATACTTTCATCGTTTAGTAGTTTTACCAAATGGGTTTCTTGATAGGATGGTTAGTTTGATGTAATTATGCTGGCAATGTGGAGTTCAATTCCTGCAAGTGGGATAATCCATCCATTTTTTGTTGTAATTTTAATTTGTAAACAATATTTAGCATTTAAATAGCTATTTTTCGTTTACCAGAATAACTATTTAGCATTAAAACGATATTTAGGTTGGCAATAATTTGCTATTTTTCGTAATTCCTACGAAATAGCTATTTTTCGTTTAAAAAAAAATGAAATTGTTGTTATATAGTTTTGTATAAGTGATGTTATATTCAAGTCTAAATTAGTTTTAAATAACTTTTATGATGTAAAATTCAATTAATTTATGATTTTGATGAATAAAATAAAATAATAATTCTTTGTATTTTCTCTATATAAATTTTGTTATATTATTTTTTGAAAGAATAAATTTTGTTATATTATTATTTTTAAAGTTGAGTTCAATCCAATAGTTAGTCTAATTTTTTTTTGACGTTAACAATGTATTCCATGAAATAAATTTAATTTCATAAACCAAATCAATTAAAATTATCATGTACTAAAACAATCAAATCATAATTTTATTTTATATTAATTTTCTTCTATTTTGTAAAATTAAGTTAGCAGATCATGATTCTCAATAAAATTTATGGGAAACAAATTTCTAGGTCGCTGACCCCGAACCCCCGAGAAGAATCTTGACTATCTTTCTTAAATTCAAGTCAATGCTGCATAAATTCCTAGCTTCATCTCTATTGCTAATAATGTTTGGACCGTACTGAGTTTCAATCCTGGCTACGCCACTAAAGCAAAGCCTACTTTTTTTGACACAGCAGGCCGAGCCGGATTGCCTTGTGACCAAAATTGATCGAGTTTGTTTTGGGCCGTTTGTCTATTGTGTATTATTTATTCATTTATTTATTTATTGAGAATGAGACGCTCTTTAAAACTTCCAACTTTGAGATGATTTTCTTGGCGTCAAGTACATATGAAAACAAATTCAAATTTAATCTTGGCAGCCATTCGTTACTTTACTACTTTATTGATGCCAATGTTCTAACAACACACACATATATATACGCACACTAATCTATATCTATATATTAATAAAACCAGCACATTTTCCCGCCATTTTCACATATTTTTCTAAATTAAAAAATCAATTTTTAATTATGGCAACGAGTTTTACCGCTTCTACATGTCTTTTCCAGCTCAACTTATCACCCCTCATCTTTTGATAGAATCACTCCTTATCCCTCAAATCCGGGTTATTATCATGTGTGATTTTTTTAAATCTCTCATCCATATCTTTTTACCATGAAAAAAATAAAAATATGTTATTATAATTTTTATTTTACACATATTTTAAATTATAACTTGGCTATAAATCTCTCCGTGCAATGCACAGGAAAAAAATACTAGTGTTATTAATATCACAATCTAAGTGAAAGGCAATATCCAATAATCCGAATATCCAATTATCCCAAACAGACTAATATTAAAGTTATATATTATCCCATATTATTATATATTAAAATCAAGGTACGTATGACAAATACTATAATCAACTTATTATATAATATAATATATAACATCATAACATTGATAACACCATGAATTGGCCACTTTGATGACTAGCTCATTACAATTACTAATGAACAAATTTCATAAATCATGTAATAACTATGTACCAATTACAATATTTTATATATATCTATCTCTAACACACATATATCCTCAAGTTCCATGTTTCTGGACGAGCAATGATAGGGATAGGTATAGGGTTAGATAATGGTTTAGGTAACCTGATTTTTTGGACAAAATTACCCCTTATGCCCACCCCACATTCAGGGGGGCGGGGGTAATTTTATCTAAAAAATTACTTTACCTAAATCATTACCTAACCCTATACCTGCATTTATCATTTTCATTATTGTAAGTAGTAATTATTTTGACTAAAGTCCAGAAACAATAATACTAAGGACAAGCTACAAATAATATATGTCCTTGTAGTGCCATGTGTGGTCCATTCGAAGAATAATATAGCATTTGTGATGCCAAATCGTGGCTGTCAACATCTCAAATGATAATGATGGCTTCATAACTTAGGGGGAAAAAAGACTCATATATGGTTTAATCAAATCAATAAGGAATCCTCAATCCTCAAGATTGTCACCAATGGAGGCCTCGCGTGGTTGTCGAGTGGTGGTGCCGATTGATGTGACCAAGAAACCACGGGAACAGAAACCTCCCCTCCACAACCGGTGGCACCCGGAAATACCCCCTGTCGCAGAGGTTAAAACCGGAGAGCTCTTTCGGGTCGAGATGGTCGATTTTAGTGGAGGTGGCATTACAAAGGAGTACACTGCTCAAGACATCAAGTATGCAGATCCATCCATTGTGAGTTTGTCACATTTTATTTATTTATTTATTTATTTTTATTCATCTTCTAGCTATATGGATCATAGATTTGTTAAATTCCAAGCTACTTTAATATGTTGAAAACAACAACAATAATAATAATAATAATAATAATAATAATAATAATAATAATAATAATAATAATAATAATAATAATATGGCTTCCTCTAACGAGCGTGTTTAAATTTAGTTATTAGATTAGTTGAGTGAAAGAGGTAGAAAATTTACTTAGCTGCAATAAAACCAATATCTCTAGATTATTTGTTCTGAAAACTACAAGATGCTACATTTTAATGTCATTACTTGTTTGTCAATAGTCAAAATTGGAATCAAAGGACCATTGGAAAAAATTGTCCCCCATTTGTCAGCTACCTAGCTTGACTAAATACTGCTGTCTTGTAAGTAAAAAGGATTAGATTCTTGCAACTAATGGCTCCTCCAACTCCAAGATTAGTGGTTCCCATAGACAAAAACAAGAAGCCATGGGAGCAGGACGTACCTCTTCACAACCGGTGGCACCCCATGATACCACCGGTGGCCGATGTCAAAACTGGTGAGATATTCCGAGTAGAAATGGTTGACTGGACCGGAGGAGCCATTAAAGATGACCACTCTTCACTTGACATAAAAAACGTAGATCTATCGACCGTAAGTAAAATTCATTCTACGAAGACGAGGATTTATATGGTTCTCCATATGAAAACATAAAAATATGAAGCGTATGATGTTATCATGAGTTAAAATTTGTTGTTTCAACTCCTATTTCATTGACTGTATCATCTAATCAAAACAGCTCATTTGGGCGGTTTTATTGGATGGGATAGCAAAGGAGACAGAAATCGGAACAACAAATCTTGATGTTGTCGTCCTGTACAATGTTGTCCTTATGTTAAACAAAGAATGATATTTTTGTTGCCATTAACAGCAGTAAATTAAAAACAGTGTGTGACCTATCTAAACACCAATATCTCAGGTGCATTATATGAGTGGACCTATTAGGGTTGTTGATGAAGATGGGGTACCAGCAAAGCCTGGTGATCTTCTTGCAGTTGAAATTTGCAATTTGGGTCCCTCTACCTGGGGATGAATGGGGATATACTGCAATTTTTGACAGAGAGAATGGTGGTGGATTTCTCACTGATCACTTCCCTTGTGCAACCAAAGCCATATGGTATTTTGAAGGAATATATGCTTACTCTCCACATATACCTGGTAAATCTTTTTCCTATTTTCTCACCTAATTATTTGCACAACTTTTATTCAATCATTAAATTTGATTTTTCCCACATTGAAAAATTTTCTAGTATTCGTACAGTACCTATTAAATACTGGTCACATACTTTTAAGTGTTACAACTTGCATGTGTATCTTAGGTGTAAGATTTCCGGGTTTAACGCACCCTGGTATAATTGGAACGGCACCTTCGATGGAACTTCTTAAGATATGGAATGAGAGGGAAAGAGAAGTCGAAGAAACGGGACATAAATCTTTGAAATTGTGTGAGGTGCTGCATTCAAGGCCTCTAGCAAACTTGCCATCAACGAAGGGATGCTTCCTTGGAAAGGTAGGCACACCTACTAACACTGATAATTCTATTTAGTATCTCACTCGAGCTAAACACCGGTTTTATGTGTCATTAACTGATTCGATCATTTTTAAATGTAAAGATATGAGTTATATTTAATACCATTCTTCAGTTCTTATGGAATGGTTGATTATCGATGTAGATTGAGGAAGCGACTCCCGAATGGGAAAGAATTGCATGTGAGGCTGCACGGACGATTCCTGGAAGGGAGAACGGAGGAAATTGTGACATAAAAAATCTCAGTCGAGGCTCCAAAGTATACCTTCCGGTATTTGTTGAAGGCGCAAACCTTAGTACCGGAAGATATGCATTTTCGCAAGGCGATGGAGAGGTCACATTTTGCGGTGCAATTGAGATGAGTGGTTTTCTAGAGCTAAAGTAACTTGTTAAAACTCATTTCTCTTCCACCCAAACTTGTTTTGTGATTTTTATTTTCTCCTAGAGTTGGAAAATGATATACATTTCTTCTTCCTATTAGATGTGAAATAATTAGGGATGGCATGAAAGAATATCTTACTCCAATGGGGCCCACTCCTCTACATGTCAACCCGATTTTTGAAATAGGCCCGGTCGAGCCGAGATTCTCAGAGTGGTTAGTTTTCGAGGGCATTAGCGTTGATGAAAGCGGGCGACAACACTTCCTTGACGCCAGCGTTGCATACAAGCGTGCAGTGCTTAACGCTATCGACTATATATCCAAATTTGGATACACTAAAGAACAAGTACAAAATCTATCCATTTAGTTCGACCTTGCATGACTTAAGAACTATGATGTTTTTGCAAATGAACTAAGTTTTGAATCGTCTGTTTAAGGTTTATCTTCTACTCTCATGTTGTCCCTGTGAAGGAAGGATTTCGGGGATTGTCGATTCTCCCAATGCTGTTGCTACTCTTGCCGTTCCTACTTCTATCTTTGATCAGGTACTTATAGCAACTAACAAAATTGACTGTATTGTTAATTATCTAGGTAAGTTGAAATAATATTATGTGTGATTGATCATATGTTTGTAGGATATCTGTCCTAAAACCAACAAGGTGCCTATGGGACCTCGGGTAGTGAGGAACCCTAATATCCCACAATGTACTTATGATGGAAAATTACCGATGACCAAAAATCCATGTGCTACGTCGTGACTATTATCGAGTAATGGCGTTGTTCTATATGTCCATTTTCGTGAATAATATTATTTATGTGCAGTTCTTATTGGGTCATTAGTAATGTAATGTATCTGAATTGCTTGCTTTAAATCATGTTCATGTATTAATTTAGCATCAACACTATGACACTAATCAATGTAAACACATCACGAAAGTGTTAATCCATTAATATTACAGGTTGTTAACTTCCACAGCTCGACTTTGTTAAAACGAGATTGGGTCTCCATGTAAAGGAAAGAATTGGGCTTTTGTGTAATGGGCCTCTTCTAACATCATCTTCATAGTTGTTACATATATGTATGTTTGTTTATTCGGATGTGGGAATAGTTGCAGGGTTTGACCAGAATCCAGATTACTTTGTTCGGATTCGTAATTCGTCTCTCGATTTGATTAATCGGATCTTTGATTCGATTCGGGTAGTCAAATTCTGCTGCGAGCCTGCTTAATTGGTAGAAACAACTTTTTTGATGGGCTTTGGGCTTTATTCGGTATCTTATCCATGAAGGCCCATTCAAAGTAGATGGTTACATGACTTCATCATCTATAAAATAATATCTTTACAGCACAACAATGACATTTTACAATTAAACAATAAAAAATGTACCAATTAAATATATATAGAATCATTTGCTTCTCTTCTCTTTATTTTCCCCATTTTACGTTTACTATTATCTTCTCAAAGGGACCACTTGATGATTTTAACAACAAAGATTAATAGCTATTTATGGTGTGTTAATAGTCATGCCTTTTGACAAAGAAAGCGAATCCAACGAGACAAAAATGGTGTCTAAATGATGATCAACAAATACCTAGTACTAGTTTCTGCAATTTTCTTTCAAGCAATAGCTTGGCTATAAATTAGGTGATCGCATTCAGGGCGTAGTCAGGGGTGGGCAAACTAGGCCGTGGTCCAACCCATTTTTTAAAAAAAATACAAAGAAAATTAATAAAAAAATAAAAATTTTTATAATATGACATAATAAAATTAATGGTCGACATAGTACACTTTAAGTTCCTAGTAATAAAAATACAAAGAAAATTAATAAAAAATAAAAATTTTTATAATATGACCTAATAAAATTAATGGTCACCCACGTATTGCATATCTTTTAATGTCTTCGCAACTCTCCCCGAAGAATTCTATCGTTTCACGTCTTCTACCAATCAACCACGCGCAATGTGATCGAATGGTGATAGGATTCAGTACTGGTTTGCCAAAATTCCAAATTTTATTCCACTTTTTAATTTAAACGATTTCACGGCCAAAAATAAAGTAAAAGAAACACATCGAAACCAAAATAAATTAGAGAGAAGGGTCACCCTAGGGCTCGAATTGCATGTAATAGTTGTCTTAAAGGCGATGCTTGCACTATCTTGGAGTTGTGAATGCTAAAGAGAAATTTAGGGTCTGTTTACTTAGAGTTTAAAAGAAAATTCATTTTTAATAATTCATTTTACTGGTTTGATATGTCCTTTTTTTTATTTAACTTTTCTTTACTTTCAATCACATCAAAATTTATTTTCTCTAAGCTCCGTAGCAAACGTGCCCTTAATCTCAAGTTCAGATCTCTTGTTTCAACATTACTACCCCATTCAATCAAAAATCAATCATTGAAGTTGATGTATTTTATGTATATGGGTTGTTTCGACTGGACAAATTAACCGACCGATAGAATGAAATAACTTGGGTTGTTTTGGTGTAATGTGACAAAGGGATATAAATGATCTGGGTTGCTTTGATAGAACGTGGCACTTAAAGGGGACTTAAAATAAGACTGAGGATCTAAAAAAAAAATTGGTACATAGAGGTCGTCGCAACTCCCCAGATGTAAACAATTTTGGAATTGCATAAATTTTATCACGCCTTCTGATTCTTTGTAGACTTTTGTTCCCCTTTTCAATTCATTGTCACCTCTTGGAGTCGATCATCATTAAACAGACCCATTATCATACATTTTTATAAATTTTGACATAACTGGAATATAATTCGAATCATTCTTATATAATGTGGATTGTTAACTACAAACATACCTCATTAAAAAAAAAAAAAAACAAAAATACCTTTTTTTTGTTAACTACAAACATACCTTATTAAAAAAAAAAACAAAAATACCTTTTTTCAATCACTTAACTTATGTCTCATATAAATTTGACATATAGAAAGGTGAATAAGTAGTGATATCGGTCTATTTCAAAGAAAAAGGAATACTGATATCGGTCATAAATAAACGATTGATTGCTAATTTGATGAAGATAGGGGCAAATTATGGCAATTTAAAAGGACAATGTTTATCGGATATAATTTGCTTTCATTTTGATAGCATCTTCGGAACATAATTTTGGACTTGCCCACCTGCAAATTAATCTATATCACTTTCATTTTTTTTTTTTTATTTTTTTAATTTTGGATCAGCTATATGCCTATATCTCTTTCACTTGGAAAGGTCCTTTGAGCTTATCTTTCTACTTTGCCTGTATAAATATCTTTCAACATATCAAGAAATTAATTGTAATTAATATTGAAAAATAAAATTTAATTACAATCTTTTAATTATTCCCTTACGAGTAATAATTATTACAATTCATTTTGGCAAGTAAAATGTAAATTATTAAAATGAAAAAAAAAATTAAATACACGCTACGGTAAGTGACTTATCTACATCGACACTTTATAAAAAAGAGTGGATGGAGTGCAAATATTTTATTTCTCCATTTAGTCCTCACATTTTTTTAAAATGTTTTTCAGGGTGCGGCTAAGTGCACGCCCTTTTTTTCTCAATACACCCTCCAAACAAAATTATTCTAATTTTGCCTCTCTTTTCATGGCTGTTTGGCCAGAACTAGTCGAACAACCTTGCGGCTATTCGGACAGCACTGCCAGAACTGCCAAAAAAAAAAAAAAAAAAATTTACCGATTTTATGGCAAAAGGAGTGTTCGTTGCCTGAGAGGAAAAATCAGGAAACATCTAAAGCAGCGGCAAAGCAATCGCCAGTGAGATTTTTCAATCGTTGTTTCACATGGCACAAATGCTGTTTCACTAAGCAAAGCAATCGTTGTTTAGCCCCACCCATTTTTTTATTTTTTTTATTTGTCTATCTTACCAATACTTAATCAATATATTTAATTTATATTGGTTTAGATAAAAGTATTAATTATTTGAATAGTACTAACTTTTATTGTGCGTTCGTCACATAGAGTTGTCTATCTTGCTCTTACTCAACCTACTAATTATATTTTGTTTATTTAAAACATATTATTTTCCCAATGTTATTAATTATTAAATAACATTGAATAGAAAGAGAGAAAAAAACGTTTTAACAATTTTTTTTTTTAAATGACAGTTTTAACACGATGTTCACTTTAAAAGTAATTAAATTTTATTGTATGAGTTACTGTATTAAATTTAAATTTCCAACACAATGAGCCAATGAGTGCTCATACTCAAGCATATGCTATGACAAACAAGGATAAATATATAACAATTAATTTTATCATTTCGTGAAATAATTGAATTCAAAGTCGCATTTAATTTATTTTTATAAAAAAAACAATATGTAGTATTTATTGTCATTCAATATAAGAAATCTTGATATTTTTGTCACACATAATTTCCATCAAAATTTTCAATTTGCAATTTTCAATAGATGCGAAGATCCGTCAAATTTTTATCACACATAATTTCCGACGGAATGGAGAATTTGCCTGCATACCGCTAACGAGAACACACGGCTGCCATGAATTCATACAAGCGTTGCTTTCGTCCTAAATTTCGACGGAGTTACATTGCCGTCATACATCATTACTAAGTTTACTCTATCAGAAACTCGGATCGAAGTTGTTTTCCATAAGAAGTTATAACAACTTTTACGTCGCATATGACTTTTGAGACAGGGTTTTTTTTTTTTTGTCATAATTTGAATACACAAATTGGAGCAATTTTTTAATTTTTAATACTACTATCTGCAATTTTATTTTCTAAATTTCTGATGGCAACCCGTCAGAATCACAATTTATGATATATTTTTGTGCCTCATAAATCTTTCCGTGACTGATGAACCAAATTTTGATAGTGATTATTACTAACTTTTTTTTATGCAAATGATGATGTTTAAATTATATTGTATATATAATTAATAGAATAATTACCAACTGAAGTATGTTCAAATCTATAGATGAATCATAAGTAGTTTTGAAATTTATAAAATTGTGTTGAAATTATTTGTAATTGTAATATTAATTTACTCCAGACTATATATTATTTTTTATTTGATTTCCTCTTGAATCTCTTAAATAAATAAAATAACAAAAATTAACTATTGGGCACTCAATTGTACTAGAATCGAGAACAATATCGATAATTTCATCCATAATTTTTTAAAATTTAAAGAATTAAAAATAATAAAAAAATAAAACGTGCATCACAAATCGGCATTGACTAGTAATTTGAAAAAGATAAATAAAGAAAATAAATGTATTTTCTTTACTGTTACTAACGCCTTGTTCTATTTGGTGTTAACCAAAATCATGATTCAGTATCATCAATCTCATTTTCAACCACACACATTTTCCAAAAATAATATTAACACATTTTTCTGAATCTGTGAACAACTAAACCCCCAATCAAACAACCTCTAAGTTTAAGAGAAATTACAAAGATGCTTATTCAAGTTTAAAAGTTCATTTGTTCATTGTTGAACTAGACCTAAAAATATATTTTAAATAGGATTGGAGCTTTATTTTTAAGTAAAAAAAAAAACTCTTACGAAAATTTTTCGTAAAAAAATTAAGGTGTGGTTTTATTGGAAAAGGGTTTTTAAGGTTCATGCAGTTAAACCTTAATCTATTTTATAAAAAAAGGAAAAAAAAAAAAGATAACTTTTTGACTTTGTCAATAAATAATCTCCAAGTTCTACTTGAAATATCATAAACGATTTATGAAGTGCAACTGTCAAAAATCAACAGTTACTACTGACCCCATTTTTTCTTTTTCTTTTTCTTTTTAATATATAAAATATATTCTGTGCATCGGAACTGCTACCTGAAAACATGGGAACCAGAATTGACCGCCTACTTTCTTCCACAATTTCCTCGTACCTACATGACCTTTTTAACCTAAGAGTCAAGTCGGACGAAACAAAAAGAGAACCTGGTCAAGGCTTTAACCTCTTACCCTAACTCCAAATTGCTAGCGACTTTTTGCTTATGAAATGACTTCCTTTTCGGCCCATAAATGACTTTTGACCCAATTCTTCATTTGTCATATATACCATAGAAATATCTTTTGTTCTCAAAACGTTGTCAAAATTTCTGAAAATGACACCCTCAACACTGTACTGGCACGTAACGTGCGATACTATTATAGTAACAAAGGAATAATAGTATTTGAACATCATGTTTGATTCATTGACTCTCAATATTTTTTTTTATTTAAATACAATTACGTGCCGAATTAAAAATTTTCAATGGGAACAGAGGACCGATTAATCTCATTAATTATTACGCCATCAGTATATAAATTCTTGTATATACAATATGGGAGTCATGTTTTCCTCTCAGGGAAAGGATAGTTCATGCATCTTCACTGTTAGTGCCACGTTAGCAATTTGAATTTAACTTATTGATTTTTTGTGAATTACGTAAAATATTGTAGCGTCAAGATCGATCCCCTTTTTATAGTAAGAAGTGTGTTTAATGGAGATTTTTTAATGTATGATTTTTTCCAAAAAAAAAAATCTTCAAAAAATTTTTAAACAATTATCAAATTAATCAAACCTATAGTTAAAAATGAAATTGAAAAATAATTTTTAATTTCAACTTGTAGCAAGGGTATGTTTGATAAGTCAAATAAGCTAACTTATAGCTTATTCAAGAGTTTATAAACTCTTACTAATTAAATAAACCCTGTTTAGTTGGAGGAGCTTATTTGAAAAAAAAATTTTACTAGCTTTTTAAATAAGTTCATGAGCTTTTCGTTTTTTATTTTATTTTTTATCCCTACAATTTTTTAGAAATATATTTTAAACATATCATTTTGTGTAATTTTCTATTTATGAGCCAATTTATTAATTATTTTGCCAAACATTTTTATTTATATCTGCTAACTTATTAGCTTTCAGCTATAAGTTATAAGCTATCAGCTCTCAATTAATTTATCAAGTATAAACTAGCTTATCAATTATAAGCTAACTTATCAGCTAATTTTACCAAACATATTCCAAATACTATTAAGTCAAAATTATAATTTCAACCCATCATAAAATTCTTATTTTTATTCTCACCCTAGCTAGACCCTGAGTATTGCCAAACATGCCATAACATCAGAATTATCTCATTTTTCATTTACTGTAGAAATTTTTAAAACCTTGAGCCGTGATAATTAAACTATTAATTATGGGAACCTAATTTACGTAATTAGCTAACTAGAGCTAGAATTAGGCAAGCATTGGAGTGCATTATTAATAACAATGTCCTGTTCAGCACTTGCCTAACCTATCTTTTAGATCCAACCGGGCTCAAATTGCGCCCATTAAAAAATTGTACAAATTAACATGATTATTGATATCGATGTTAATGGATCATTAATAATGTGATAAGTATTGACCCGTAATAATAAGTGTAAATTTAAGGGTGATATTATTTTAAATTTCAAATGAGAAATTTTTGTACTGATTCTTGAATGTTCTTGTTTATTATGTCATGCGGGATAGTGTTTCGAATGCGAATGTGGGAAATAAGTGTGTGAACGAGTTTCAAAACAACGAAAAAGAATAGTAAAAAGACGTAAAGTGCAAATACAGGACCAAAAAGAAAACTGAGTCAAATTTATTCTGTGAGATTCATTAGTACTGTGGTGTCAATTGTCATCTTATATAGTAAGCATATAGATACTGGACAATAATTATGATTGACGTGCCACGTCATGGATATCGATCTTGTCAACATTATGAGTAATGTTGATAAGTGATTCATTATTTAATAAATTAATGTCAATTATGTGTTAAGATATTGTTTGTTGTACGTACCGACTAATACAGAATTGACATGAAGAAGGTCCAGATTTTGGACCAACTTAATTTGTGTGTCCCTGTCAATCAATTTATGGTTTTAAAGTTAGACAAGTAGCTTACAATAGAAAATTTGGAGTTGAATGCATCAAAATGAATCATATGTGGCCACTGCATGCTTTATCAGCACGGTCAATTTGTAGTTAATTATTGATTAAATAAAATAGTTATTTATTTTTTTTACCAGAAATTGTTCATTTTAAGTTGACTTGGAGTAGTTTTGTGGAGAAAATCAATAATAATATTCCCAATTAGTTAAATCATGATTAATTTGGGAGGCAAATTGCCTCTTGAGTCAGCAGTTGTAATTAATCATAGGTTATTATTTTCAACTACAAATTAAAATGTACAGATAATTATGAATAAAAGCTGATATTGTGAGGGGTAACAAATTAAAATAGTAAAATGTAATTAGTAATTACAAGAAAGGACCCGGCAAGTGAGAAGAAGCTGACTTATGAGCAGTAGGTAGCATTTAAAGATTGTGGTGGAGCTCCACAGAGGTTAGCATATAACCACTGAGGCCTGTCGGAGGAGGAAAAATGGCTGTACTAATTAAACTGAAGCCAGTTAGCACTCACATTTATTTGTCTCTTCAACTATCACTTTTCACCCCCTCGTGTCTCATATGATATCACCCCTCTCACCAAAGGCATGATCCTAATCTCTACTTTTTATCCTTACATCCAACGTAATTAATACTTTCATTGTATATCAGTATATCGGTATATGAGATATGCTTTCTTATCCATCCTGGGTTTATTATCTTGTCAACACATGAAAGAATGAGTTAGTGGGGTCCACTTTAGACTCCTACTCATTTCATGTCTTGCATTGATAAATTATCATGTCAATGACTGGTAAGATAACATTGCGTTGCTCTATATAATTGTATCACAACATAATCTCAGGTCTAAGAAACTAATCAATTCTTATACGTGTATTTATATTGGGTTTCTACCCTCCACCCATGATTGAAAAAATAGAAAATATATATAACTATGTGTGTGTATATATATACATATACATATATATATATATACACATACACTGTGGATATACTGTACTGCTTGTAAAATTCGAACTAATATATTTTTTAGTTTGTGTAAAATCATACCAATCAATAGATTTTCATCTACATACTTTATTCAATTACACTGAAAATCTCTCAAACTACAAAAGAGGAAAGTCTGTTGATTATATAGCAGCTTACAACGATGAATATATGCTAAATGTAATATGGCCAATCAGATGGTAACACATCATCAAGCCAACATAAATAAAGAAACTAAAATAGGGACTAAAATGAAGGACAATGAAAGATGGATATAAAGTTGCAAAATAGGGAGAATGCAATAAAACGTGAGTTGCAATGGACTGCATAGTGGACTAGCGTAGTATTCTTTACATCCCCTCTCAAGTTGGAGCGCAATGGAAATCCATTAAGCCCAACTTGAAGAGTAAGGTGGTGAGCTGTGGTCCACCAAAAGGCTTACTAACGAGATCAGCTAGTTGGTTCTTGTATGGAACATTCCGTGGAATGATGAAGCCCTCCTTAAACTTATTCCTCACAACATGGCAATCAATATCGATAAGTTTTGTGCACTCATTCAAAACTGGATTAGCAGTGATGTGAATGGCTACTTTGTTGTCGCAACGAAGAGAAATAGGGCGAGGAATTGAAATGTGAAGATCTTGGAGGACATGATCTAGCCATTGCAATATGACTACTAACTCCTCTATCAATAATCCATTCCCATATTTCTATCCTATTTTGTATTTGTACAGTAAATGCATGATGGTAAGTGTCATAAGAATCACTACCTGCAAATTCTCCAAAGTGAGCACACTTTACCATTCCTCCACTGTAATTTGACTTCATTGTAGATTCAATGTACTTCTTTATCTCCTGTTGTATTAAACTAGATATATCAGAATGTTGGCCTTTATGTTTGTCCTGTGGCCTCTCTAAACTCTCTTCCAAATTCAAAGGACTGTCCAATACATTGGCCACTAATCTATTGTAGCTGTTATGTCCCCTCTGTTCTTTCAGCTTTTTCTACTAGTTAGTGTGCCCAACAATCTTGAAGAAATTCTCCTTAAGGTTCCATTTCATATTGCAATGAGGGCAATAGAGATTGGATTTATCATCTTCTCCACCTCTCCCATCGTATCCTTTTCCTCTGCCAAATCCTCTGCCTGTTCAACCGCTACCTTGGTTACCTCCTCTGCCATAGCCTTGGACATTAGCTACCAAAGCATTGTCCACGTTCTCAGGATACAAGTGATGTACATCCATCTATTTCTCAACACTCAGTATCATAGAGTAAGCTTTGTTTATAGTAGGCGAGGGGTCCATCACTAGTATTTGATTTCTTACATGGTCAAAACTATCATTCAACCCTAACGAAATTGGATCAGGTTTGTTGAATGTGCTACTCTGTTCTAATTCCTTTGTTGCTCCACAGTTGCATCCTTCCAAGGTGCATTGGAGAGTAGAAGCTAAACGTGCATACTCTTCCCAAAGTTTCTTTAGTTTTGTATAATAGACCACCACAGCCATATTACCTTGATTCAAATTATTAATTTCTCTTTGGATTTGATACAGCAGAGATCCATTGGACTCTCGAAACCTCTGTTATAATTCCTTCCACAGTTCACATGCAGCTTCAACATATATAAAAGCATCCACAATTTCCTTCAATATGGAATTGAGTATCTAGGAGGTTACCATGGCATTTACCTTCTTCCAACACTTGTAAGTTGGTCAATTCACCGTTGGCTTAGCACAATGTCCAGTGATGAATCCTAATTTACTTTCAGCTTCAAGTGCTATCTTAATCGATCTGCTCCAACTAAGATAATTGTTGCCAGTGAGTAAGGAAGTGACTAGTGCTGCTCCTAGATGATCCGAGCTCTGTAAATGAAATGGATCTTCAACATAATCATCTACTTGATCTGGAATTCTGAGAGATTCAACAGTATCATGGGATGGTACCCCATGAGCATTTTCTTCTTCTACCATTGTTAATCCATTAGCCTAGAGCTCTGATGCCATATAAAATCACACCAATCAATAGATTTTCATCTACACGCTTTATTCAATTATACTGAAAATCTCTCAAACTACCAAAGAGGGAAGTCTGCTAATTGTATAGCAGCTTACAACGATGAATATATGCTAAACATAATAGGGCCAATCAGATGGAAACACATCATCCGGTCAACAGAAATAAAGAACTAAAACGGGGACTAAAATGAAAGACAATGAAAGATGGACATAAAAGGAAAATGCAATAAAACGTGAGTTGTAGTGGACTGCATAGTATTCGTTACAGTTTGTTCTTGTAATTACACCCATAAGAGTTAAAAGTTTAACATATTATTAAAAAAAAATTACTGCCGATTGTCCTCATTATATCAAGTTATATTGTGATGTGAAGCTAAGTAAAGATAAGTACGTGATTAAAATGTATATCATGTTTAAATTCATAGTAACATTACTTTAACACATTTCTATTTATGTTTGTAAAAATATAGTTAATTAACTTCTAGTGATCTTATATTCAAGGCAAAAAGTAGAAAACATACAAAACATAAAGTTTGAAATATTGTATTCTATTTTGTAGTTTGTATCATTACAATAAATTAGACCTTTAGGAGTGGCCAAGTTATTCCTATAACCTTATACCTGTAGAGCAATATGAGCGACGTCACTACTATTACTATATAAGTATGAGTATATCGCTACTATTACTCTTAGTGATCACGGGGCTATATGGAGGACTGTCGTCCTCAAAAATCCTATTTCTAGTAGTGTCTTTGTAATTACATCCGTCCATATTAAAAGTTTAACGTATCATTAAATTTTTTTATTGTCGATTTTGTCGTTATGGTATCGAGTTATATAGTGATGTGAGTGAGATAATTAAGGATAATGTAACAAAGATAAATATTGTTGCATGGTGTCGAAGTGTCTCAATAAGCTTATAGACTTCATTGCTAATTATTTTTCCTTCACTGGTCAGAGAATCAATCACTTGAAAAGTTCTTTCACTATTCTTAAAGCTCAACATCGAGAAGTAATGGCTAACACCATGGGTTTTACTCATCAATCATTGCCATATGTTTATTTGGGGATGCCCTTTCACAAGGGTCATAAAAAACTGCCACTTTATGATGACTTGTTGGAAAGATTAAGGCTCGAATCATGGGCTGGGAACATCGACTTTTATCATTAGCGGGCATGTTGACTCTCATTAAATCCATTCTCACATCTATGAGTATACATCTGTTGCAAGTGCTCGAAATCTAAGTCTATTCTCCAGAGAATATCACAATTGTTTAATACATATCTATGGAGAGACCATGGTCAGAGCAGGCATACCTGCATGAGATTCCTTGTGTTTTCCTTTTGATGAAGGAGGCTTAGGTTGCCATAATCTTGAAGTTAAAAGTAGAGCCTTTGATTGTTGAATGTGGTGGAGTCATGTTATGATAGATAAATATTGCCATAATACTTATCATACTTTGGTCATTCCGAGAAGCTTAGATTCTCCTATTTGGAGGAGTTGTGGAGCCTCGAATATGCTGGGAAGTTGGCACTGGGCATTGTCATTTTTGGTACGATCATTGGGTACTGTCCAGGCTGCTAGCCAACATTATTTCTCTGCTTAATCATAACCTTCAGGTATGGGGCTTTTAGGTGAATAATTGTTGGAATGAAACTGTTTTTCTTCAACCTTTGCCGCAACAAATTGTTGCTAAAATTCAGCAATTCAAACTAACTCAACTCAAAACATTATGATGTAGACTGGGATTTCTGCTGGTGATTTCTATCCCAACGCTATGTAGAGGCTATTCGTTTGTGCAAGAACAAACAACGCATCTTCTGGTTCGTTTGGCATTCATCAATCCCCCTAAAATTTCATTCTTTATTTGGAGTTATGTCCTGGTTGGCCTTCTACTGATGGTGTTCTTCAACCAAAATTTCATTTTTATCTCCAGTCCAAGTGCCATTGTTTTGAAAATTCAAAGACAATTCCCTATATTTTCTTGCATGGTGCAATTGCACAGAGTGTATGGTCTCACTTTGAAAAGAGATTTGGAGTCAAATTTCCCACATATCAACACCCTAAATAGTGACTCTCATTCTGGATCTCAATGGTCAAAGGTCTGCCAGGTGATGTGGCTCTTTCATTGCCATTAATTGTTTTATGGGTGCTTTGGTCATATTGGAATAGAGCAAGGTATGATCAAATTACACCCTCGGTCTCTTCCACCATTAGCAAAATATACTTTGTTATACGCAGATTGCTTGTTGTGAGGATTATGTATTAAAGTATGAAAAAGAAGGTAATGGAAGCTCGTTAAATGGGAGAGGCCTTCTTTGGGATGGTTTAAATTAACCATAGATGGCTCAATGGTGAATAACCATGCTTTAGGAGTGGTCTACTCCGTGATGCAGAAGGGAATGTGTTGTGGGCTTTCCATGAAGGCTACAATAATTTCTCTATAATTATAGCTAAGGTGAAGGCTATCTTCATTGGATTGAAATTATGTGTGGAACAGGGGATCTCCAATGTTTTGATTGAAGCAGACTCCTAGATTGCCATCTCTTTTGTAACTCTAGCAGCCAAGGGCAATTTGAGGTACAATATCTACTTGATAGCATGAAAAAACTGTCCTCTCAAATATCTACAGGGTTCACACATATTCATAGGGAAGGCAACTTTGCTGCCAATTACTTTGCTTCTTGGCCCATTCGAATCAAAGGTTTACTATTTTGTATAATAACGTTAGTGGGTGGATTAGAGACATTCTTAGACTAGACAAAATGGGATTAGCTAATGTACGTGTGATTGTTGAGTAATTTCGAGCATATTTGCGTGGCATGTAGAGATTTTAGGGCATTCGCATTTGTATCTAGGCATCACAAATGGGAGGTACAGTTGGTATGCCCCCCTCCGTTTAGGTGTAAGTTATTTTTGGTGATTAATAAAATTCTATTCTAGGTTTAGATTTTCAAATCGGAATAGTTCTGAGCAAAAAAAATGGATAATATAATTAAGAAGTATATCATGATTGGATTTATAGAGAAATTAATTTAACACATTTCTCTTCATGTTTGTAAAAATATAATTAATTCCTTCTAGTAATCTTATATTTCAGGCAAAAAGAAAAATACATAACAAACATTTCATAATATAACTACTTTTCTACATCTATAATACAGATATATATTCAAAGAAAGTTTTGATGGATAAACAGTTGGCAAGAGTCTATTTCTTCGTATTTGTTAATTTTTGCTAGTCCATGCGTGTGATGTTCATTTCTGTTGACGTATATATACATATTACTTTTCTTGACTTATTCTAGGTAAAATATATAATTTATGGTTATGCATTTATATATTTGAGTTGAAAAAATTATTTTAGTAGAAATAGAAAATTATATAGCTTAGTATATATATAATATAAATGACTTCAAATTATTTACAGTTTAATTGACCCTTTTCTTTTTCTTTTTATTTTTATTTTTTATTTTTTGTTTTTTTATTAGACATATTTAGGATTTCTACGTTCTACATTTCATGACCTGTCTATTTAGAAATTAAAGTGTTATTAAAAGTTGTTGAATTCTTATTGTCACTTTGTCGTTATCAAACATTAAATTATATTATGACATGAATTGACTAAATAAGCATGACTTAATCAAGAATACCATAATAAGGTTTAATCATAAATGGAAAGCTAAATGATGCTAAAGTCATTTCTATCCATACATTGTCAAACGCTATAATTAACTTTTAATAATTTTGTTTGTTTATTGAATCAATCTGATCTTAGACACCACCAGCATTCTCGAAAATAAAAAGCATGACTAAGTAGTAAAATCAAATTTCAAATATTTACCAATTTAAGCGGGTACAAATGTAGATTGTGCAAAAAATAAAAAATAAAGAAATGGGGGCTGGAAATGAACTTTTTCAATCGAAGTCACAATAGAAGAAGGGTACCTCTCACACGTTAACTGACAAATTCAAATAGGTTCGTAACTAAGGATAATTCATATCTCCATCACTCAATCCCCATTGTACGTATATTAGTAGTCACTCAATTTAATTTTTAAAGTGAGTGATGTTATTCAAAAGCTGTGATAACCAGTAAAGAATGATGTGATATTAATTAATTTATTATCTTAATCAATACTTAAGATAATATTAATAAGATTGCAAATGAGTTATTGCCAAACAAATGACACATCTGACAAGCGGACACAATAAATATATCATTGTTTAAGATATATAGTCACTTGTCAAATAGAAAATTTATTATTTTAAAAGCTATGGCCTTTGAGTTCAAACATATAGTCTAGTGTCTATAGGACATATGCCTATTCTAAGTATGGCATAAGATCGATTTAAGATTCAATAATTCAAGGAACAATGATTAAATAAAAGAGCATCATATGCATATGTGATGCTCTCTATCTATGTCTTAAATTGCAAGCTAATTCACTCCAAAAGCATTAAGCATCAAAGCTTGACTTCCCTCCATTAATTACAATCACTACCTGCCTTATTGGCTCCTGATCAAAGCTATCGATCACTCACCAACATAGTTAGCACAATATGGGCCAACTATGTTCGAATCATCGATACGTGTTCACACATCCACCAATCCCCTGATAGTTAGGGGGTATGTAGCACCATTCGGACATAGTTGGCACCATAAGGTACCAATTATGTTGGCATTAGATCGGGAGTGTATTAATCATATTAGATTTCTTAGTACAACATAATTTTTTTAATAGTAGTATAACATAAATTAATACCTGTTTTCTATTTAATTTAGTTTACCTTTCGAAACATGTCAATAAAATATATTCTATGATTCATTTTTTAAAATAATGACAATTAACGGTTATTTTAAGAAGCTTTGTCGGTAATCCCATAACATATATTCTATAATTTATTTTTGTTATAAAAGTATAAAAACAATAGAGAGAATTTAGAGAGAATGAATTCTAAGGAATTCTCAGGAATGAATTTCATTAATAACTGAAGCCCTATTTATAGGAAAACTTCGAATGGCACAATCGTAATTACATAATTTCATCAAGGGTATAATAGTCATTCACATATAATAATTACATCTTTTACCAAATTATTCCTCCACCAAATTATTCCTCCACCAAATTATTCCTCATAATTCATAACCACCACATTATTCTCAATTATTCATAACACCTAATAATTATTCTTCAATTATTATTCATAACACTCCCCCTTGAATGACTATTAATACAAATGTCTTCTGGACATGTTTGGAGAAAAACCAGTGGGAAAAAAACTTCCAAACCGATTGCGAGGATAGCTTGGAGTGGTTATATCTTGTTTCATCAAAACATTGCTCCACGATGTCTATCATCGTGATATGAGTATTCACGTGCCTCGTTAAAACCTTGTCAAGAAAACCCGGTGGGAAAAAACTTGATCGAAGGAAAAAGAGTACAAGTGCTCAGTTTGATTTCATATCTTGAGAAGCGATATCTTTACTTACGGTAAATGATTTCAATATCATCATCGTTTGGATCTAAAGCATTAGCTCCATTATAACTTGATCCAATAGATACATTTGTATCAATTTCTCCTATCGTTCTCAAGATACCATGAATATGCCTCGTTAAAACCTTATTAGGAAAAACCCAAAGGGGAAAAACCCTAATGAAGGAAAAAGAGTACATTATTCATGTGAATACGCTGTAAAGTTGCCTCATTAAAAACCTTGCTAGGAAAACCCAATGGGATAAAACCTCGATAAGGGAAAAAGAGTGCAACGCGTATTTTATACAAGTATCTTTGCAAGCATTTCAAAATCTTTTCATACATTTGTATGAGTATCATATACATTGGTTTTATACTTTCTTCGTTCATTTAGAGTGCATCAATTTTCATACACAACTACAAAACATTCACCATGAACACATGTCTCCAAACACACAATTTAAAGCATATAAATTCATCGTAAAAACATGTAAACATATAAGTAAACCTTCATAACTAACTAACATTTAAAATATATCATTTAACATTTAATACTCACTTAATAGGTTGTTTCATTCCCAGGGGCTTAGCTCACCCTTTAGGGTACTCATAAACACGGGCTTAGCTCATCCGATCCTTTAATTTCCTTTTAGATTACTACACACGATCGGTAATTTAACTTTCATGAGCATGCAACATATAATGACCACCATGCTTATCTTTAAACTTGAGCAATAGTCATCATCATCTCATCATCTCGTAAGTTAAAGATTTCACATTCACCATTTATCATCTTCAATATATCTCAATATTTTCATTATCATTGATCATATGTAGCGCTACATTTTCATATCGTGTCGACACATTTCAATTTCATTTCTTTCCCCATATCGACATAACTTATCGAGATATCTCATTATCAATCCTCTTGTAGGATTACACAATATAGTTATATCTATATACTCTTCAAGAGCATATGCCTCCGTTATTAAGACCATCTTTTATAATTTGCTTTGATATATATGATTGGGGAAATATCAACGCTTCTAGCGTGCTAACTTATTAAAGCATTGTACCTGATATATGTGATTGTTCATAGCCTTTCATGCATCTTTGAACTTCAAGTTCGTATTTCAATTTCGAGGATATAACATGATGCA
This sequence comes from Jasminum sambac, assembly GCA_018223645.1. Classification (NCBI taxonomy): domain Eukaryota; kingdom Viridiplantae; phylum Streptophyta; class Magnoliopsida; order Lamiales; family Oleaceae; genus Jasminum; species Jasminum sambac. The sequence goes on along the minus strand of CP073651.1, from coordinate 28,466,820 downwards.
TTTCACATATTATTTTCAACCTTTAATACTCCCCCTCATGCTGAGAAAATTTAGAACACCAAAACTCATACAGTTGGTATGATTTTAATCATATATGTTCTCATCATTCAAATTAATATGGGAATTTAGACCGTTTGCATTCTATTCTCGATATCGGCAATTTATTTGAGGACTTTAAATAATTTGCCACATAATATCCCACTTGTATGCAAAGATACTCAAATCCTTCAGGATTTATTCAAATCATTGGGATATACATTTACTAGCTTTATCATTAAATCTGAAAATCATGCTCATACAGTGAGCAAATATTTCAGAAATTTCAAATTACTTAATCATATACACATGTGACTATCTAGTGGATCCATATCATAATATCTAGTAGTCCACATGGAGGATGAGTGGGCCCATATTTCTCATCCTTTATTCCAGGATATATTTGGGATTTATTTCTAATATTGGCTAGTAATGATTTCATCATTTATCGAGAACAATCATTGAAGAATTCCTTTAATTCTTCACTTGAAATATTGATTTCAATAATTATTTAAACCTGGATGGTCAGTCAGGTTTATAACGAGTATTATTGAACTTCTAGTTCAAAGAAATTCTTATATCGATTTCACTAGTATACGTATAGTGCTCAACATGATTTATCATAGAAACAATTCACCGACATATTCCATCATCTTTTGGTGACATTATTGTCTACTCTTTGTTCAAACACGGAGTTCTGACTCATACGCATCACATCCGGCTATTATTTAATTCAAATCGTAGATCTTACGCTTCATATTCTTTATTTAAAATCGAGTCTTATTTCATACGCGTCGTATTATTCTATAAATAAATCATCAAAATTATTGCAAAATTCATCCTAACAAGGGTCTATACATTATAATGGATCATATGCTCTCAAATCTTGAAAATACTATCCATCACTACCGATCAAAATCCTAAAAGGATTTATCGATGTAGGTGGAAAGATTAAGGATGCTAATGAATAAGGGTATCCCACAAGATATCCGATGCTTGATTGAAGTAAAGGTTCGATTATCTGGTGAGGTTTCAATTCCTTCTAAATACATGCCTGGTATGGGTAAAGTAGTTTTTCAAAGAAACGGAGAGCAAAAGATTAGGAGGATGCTACAAGTGTGCTCGGTGGACATGTGACACCGATGTAAATGCTGAGGTACTTGTCCGTAAATCGAGAAGATAAAATAGCATTCATTAAGGATGGATTGAGTAAGGAGCCTTTGGATGATATTCAACAGGCTCTTGAGACACATCCTAGTGGACACGCATACAAGGTGAGCTAATGGCCTTATGGGCCAAATTCAAAAGATCAACAAACGCATTCAGTCTTGAAAAACTTACTTTAGAAGATCCTTGTTTGTAAATTTAGTAGAAAATTTTAGTATAATAATTTTCTCATATTAATATAAGGAAGCTCGGTGTAATAACAAAGATCAATATATTTCTTTTATTTGTAAATATCGTTTTCAATTTTAAGATATATATATTATTTTTCAATCTCTGATAAATATATGTCATATCACTAAAAATTTTACGCTTTTTTTCTCTTTCATATTTGTCAAAAAGTAAATAGTACAATCAATTATTGGTTTGAAAATTTATCTTTAAATAGAGGGATTCATATATCTATCATTCATTCGTTGAAAGAGAGAGATAGATGTGGAGATAGAGATGGAGATATCGCAATCATCTCATGTAAGTCAATCTTTACCTCGCCAGTAAAAACTATATGTGTTCTTGGTGGCTCCAGGACTAGTAGGTCATATCCAATATGTGGATATGGCAGACCAACTTATAAGAGAGTTAGGGAAACAAAATATCAATATACTATATGGAGGGACTAATAACAAACTATTAAGGAGTCTTACGATGGCCGCACAATTATGGGGGATAAGAGTGTCAAGTATAATACCTTTTCATCGAATTGGAGGCGATGTCAATTGGAGTTAGAAATGTCATTAGTCCAACTGGATTGATGCTACAAACACAATCCATCCATGACTGCTGATGTACATTATGAGCAATAGTGATGCTTTTATTGTTCTTCCAGGCGGCTATAACACGCTGGAGGAAATATTCAATATAGCGTCATTTGCACAGTGGAATTTTCATACCAAACCCATAGGTTTGTTAAATATTAATTATTTCTTCGATGGTTTGCTAGCATTTCTAGATCGTGGTGTAGAACATAAATTTATTTCTCGCTCAAAGAAGAAATATACTTGTTTACTCGCTAATACGATTCTTGATCTACTCATCAAGATTCAATCATATGTTCAAAAATCTATGGAAGCTAAAACCCATCGGTCACAGATCATCTGTCAAGTTTAAAAAGAGATCCTTTGGATCTTTCATTATGAACCCGAATGTTCGGGGTGGCAGAGTTACGGAGTATTTATACTCTCGAGACGCATCCCTCATTTATGGGTTCAGTATGTATTTTCTTTTTGCATTTCTATATTTTCGAGTGTTTAATGCCATCTTTTGATATTCTCAATATGTTCCACTTAGCTTTTGTACTTCTTACGGAGTAATAATAATAATATCATATTGGCTTTATTCAAATACAGAAAACTAGTGATTTTGCTTCTTCAAGAGCATTTTATTCTCATATTAATACAATCTCATATCATCGATGAGATTACTTCATATCATCTCTCCATGCGATATATTTTCTTTGATTTATCAACATGGGATCTATTGTGCATTTTATTTTCATCTATTTATCCAATGGCGACTTCAAGTACCACTTGTTCAATTTTCTCCATTAATATTCGATATATATGGGGAAGTAATTTTATTCTCATCGTCTACTACTTCGAGAGTATGATTAGAATATTTGATCAACTACTTCTTCTGGAGTAGGATTCGTTATAACTAATCGTGTAGTATAACCCACCACATTGGAAATATGCACACCAATCGTGTGGTATTACCCACCACATTGGAAATATACTCAAGCTATAAAGTGCATAAATTTAAATTGCAGAAATTAAATTTCCTCCAATAGGTGGTCGAACCTACCTTATGGGAATTATTGTAATAAATATAAATTTACGGAATTTAAATAGCAAGAATTAAATTGCATAATGTTTAACTACTTCTTCAGAGTAGGATCTGCTAGTAGAAGGTATTACCCATCACTTAGCATATAAATTGCAGAAATATATAAAACCTTCCGTTTAGTGACCAGTTGAACCCATCATCAAGTAGGAGGTATTGCAAAGTAATTAAATTGCAGAAATAAAGTGCGAGAATTAAATATTGAATCGCTCTACGGGAGGCAGATTTGTTCTTCTAGAACAAATACTCATTACTTCTACAAGAACACACTTATCCTTCTAGAATAAGTACATTATGTAATTGAACTCTTCGGGAGTTATATTAATATTTCGATCTTTTAACTCAAATGGACTTCAAGCCATTTTATATAATCAATGGATTTAGAATTTCTTCATGAATATTCTATCCATTTTTCACCGTCGTCAAAATTAGGTCGGTTTTACCCTAAGGGTAAAATTGTCCATTCCAATTCGCAAAGGTAAAATTGTCAAAAATATTTTATCAATGTTTTACGATTGGAAAATTATCTCCTTTCTACTTCAATTTATCAATATCAAAATATTCAAGGACTATTTTGTAACTTTTTCAAAAGTTGGTGTACTAATTTGTAAATTTTGAAAGTTTGATAATAACATATTTCAAACAACGAGTTATTACCCTATTAATATTGGTGTCAAATCGAAGCTCTCGTTAAATCGAGTATAATGGAGTCGAGAAAATTTGATTTTGATAATGTATACTCCTTATATCTCGATAAAACGAATGTTATAGTTTAATATATTATTATATTATAAAATCATATGATTTACCTTTTTCCCTTTCTCTAATTATTCCATGGATGAGATTTACTTGCAATCCATTTACGTGATCGAAAATTCTTTGGACTCCATTCTTCCAACTTTGGGATTTCAGACATCTCCAAGCAGGTTGTGTAGAATGAGGAATTGTGGGAGAGGAATATGAACAAAAGGGAAGTTTCAATGATGTATTTGCAAAGAGAGAGTTATTTAGGATTGATGAGGATGAATTAATTCATTCGTAATAATCCAATTTCTGATACAGAAGATCATCTATAAGATGCAACTGTAGAGCATACTTCTTTCATATTACTCAAAGGGTTAGAGACTCGTGCTGATAACGTGTTATAAAAGTATAAAAACAATAGAGAGAATTTAGAGAGAATGAATTCTAAGGAATTCTCAGGAATGAATTTCATTAATAACTGAAGCCCTATTTATAGGAAAACTTCGAATGGCACAATCGTAATTACATAATTTCATCAAGGGTATAATAGTCATTCACATATAATAATTACATCTTTTACCAAATTATTCCTCCACCAAATTATTCCTCCACCAAATTATTCCTCATAATTCATAACCACCACATTATTCTCAATTATTCATAACACCTAATAATTATTCTTCAATTATTATTCATAACATTTTTCAGATAATAACGATAGATGGTCCCTTGAATATCGATTCATTGAAAGTACAGTAATTGGACTTTAAGTACTTTTTGTATCGAGTAGAATCGAGAGACACGTGTGACATAACATATGTACCAACTGATTGTTACACATTTGAAGATATCAACTATACAATAAATCAAAGTTAAAGTTTGATTTTCCGCCAAAAGCATTAAACAGCAAAGCTGACTTTCCTCCATTCTTAGGCCTTGTTTGATTGGGGGTTTAGTTGTTCCGCGCGGTATTTCGTGTAAAAATGTGTGGTTAATATTATTTTGGGAAATGTGTGTGTGGTTGAAAATGAGTATGAGGTATACGGAATTGCGTGCGGATTTGGTTAACACCAAATAGAACAAGGCCTTAATAACTACGGCTTCTAAGTACTAATAGGATTATCTTTCTTAGTATAACATAATTTGATATTTGTTATCAGTACGGTTTGATTTACTTATCAAAACATTTCAGTAAAGTATATTCGGTAATATTTTTTTTTTGAAATTATAAAGATTAACAACCACTTTAAGAATCTTGTAAGTAAAGTACATTATATACTTCATTTGTCAAATAGTAACAATCAATAGTGACTAAGATCAATCCGTTAAAAGTACAATAACCGAGCTCTAAGTACTTGTACTATAGAACAAAATCGAGAGACGTCTATGGCATAACACTTACAATAGAGGTGTCGACCTGAATCAACAGGCACGAGTAACATAACAGATATGAAGATTCAATCGATTGTTACACATTCAAAGATATTAATTAAATAATAAATCCTAGCCAAAATTTGATTTTCCTCCAAAAGCATGAAGCATCAAAGTTGACTTCCCTCCATTCTCAATCACTAGCAGAATTATTGGCTTTGGAGTAATAATTAGATTATGTTTATTAGTATAACATAATTTACTGCTTATTTTCAATGCAGCGATTTGATTTACCTTTCCAAACACATCAGTATTTTTTTTCAAATTATAATGAGTAACAAGCACTTTAAGAAATTTGTTAGTAAAATATATTCTGTAGTTCATTTTCAAATAATAACGTTTAACAGTCACTTTAAAATTATCTATTAAAAGTACAATAATTAATCTCCAAGTAGTTGTACTGTAGAACAGAATCAAGAGATGTGTTTTGTGATACATGTGTTGAACTGAGTCAAGAGACACATGTAAGACAATGTATTTGAAGATTCGATTAAAATGTTTTGCATTCGAACGTATTTGTTGTATAAGAAATCATAGTTGAAATTTACTCTTCCTCAAAAAACATTAAGCATCAAAGTTGACTTCTATCCATTCTTCGTCATTAGCAGCATTTTTGGCTTCTGAGCAAGGTTATAAAAAGTGTAGAGAGCGGAAAAGTGCTAGGTGACTCTTTGCACCTTTTTTGCAATTGAGTGCCTGTTTATACTTTTCACATTTTTTGCACTTAAGAGTGTTTTTTTAATGCTTTTTGTTTAGGTTTTTTCACCTACTTTTCGCACTTAAGCGAGCTTTTTCACGCTTTTTAGAACACTGCTTCATAGAACTAATTAGATTATGTTTCTTAGCATAACATAATTTAAAACTCTTCTTTAGCAAGATTTAATTTAAATTTCCGAATATGTCAATAAAATATAATTGTAATTCATATTTTTCAAATTATGATGATTGACGACCACTTTAAGACACTTGGCACTAAAATATATTCTGTAGTTCTTTTTTCAAATAATAACGACTAATGGTGACTTCAAGAAACTTTTTCAATAAAGTATACCGTATAATTTGTTTTTTAAATAATGGTTCATGGTCATTTTAAGAAACCTCCGGGGGTGGGCCCCAAGCATAGGCGGTCTCGATGACTGTCTATGGCCCCAAAAACATCGGGTTAACATAGCGGCCGACCCCCCTCCCCCAACCCCACCCCCCCAAAATAAGGCTAGTAGTTCTTAATTTTTGACAATTATCAAACATTTGTCATGCTTAATTGTTGATGATGATTGTTTGAAGAACTCGTGTAATAAAATTAGAAGCATGGCTCGTGTTAATTCTATTATTGATGAAAAAGAGTCATAATTGGCTTTATTAATTATAGTTGTTTCTACGAAGAGTAGCTTTTGAAAATTAAAATTGATAAATCTTATCTTCATTCAATAATGTAATAATAAGAGAAGTTAAGTGTATTGACAATATTGTCCACTAAAAATCGATTCTTAGAACACATTGATTGTAATAATTTATTTGTCTGATGTTTTATATCAAAATGCTATAAGACAAATATAAAATGAACTTTTAGTTTTTTTACATATATAACTACAATTGTTATTTTGGAAGCTTTTACTTAGTACAAAGTTTAGTTATGATCATTCCATGTAAACATTTTTATTTTTATTTTTTGCAATTTTTTATTGAGGGCCCCCATTATAGAGTTTGCCTAGGGTCCCCCCGGATTCTCAGGGCCAACACTGATTTACTTTGTTAGTAAAGCATATTTTATAATTTATTTTTCAATTAATAACGATTAACTGCCACTTTAATAAATTTGTGAGTAAATTATTTTATGAAGTTATTTTTCAAATGATAACTACCACTTTAAGAAATTTGTCAGTAATGTATATTTAACAATTCGTTTTTCAAATAATAATGAACAATAGTCAATTTATTATCAATCTATTAGAGGTACAATAATTACGAAGATGATCTAGTGCCATCATGGCACCATACTCTGATCTTGTTGAGCGTTTTTTCTCGTTGACCTCCATTTTAAAATCACGGCCAGGATCTAGAATCGGCGAGAGAGAAGCTCAGGTAATTTTAAAATTTTACGACAGGTGTGGGCCGTGGTGGACGGTCAAAGTTCGGCCATATTTTGGCCATGCTTTGGCCATGTTTTTGGGCCAAACTTTGACCGGCCACCACGGCCCACACGGTGTCGCCGGAAAATTTTAAAAATTACTGGAGCTTCCTCTCACCGTGCTGATTCTAGATCAGTCCTGATTTTAAAACAGTCGGCACTGTAATATCCTATAAAGACCGTAAGCTACTACGGTCATAATGGCATCAGAAGCTATCTGATGTGATGGCACTAGATCATTGTTGACAATAATTAAGCTCTAACCTATCAAAGTGAATCAAGAATCACATGTAACATAACGTACTTTCGGATTCAACCGACTATTACACATGCGAAGATATCAGTTATACAATAAATTGTAGTCGAAATTTGATTTTTCCCCAAAAGCATCAAACATCGAACTTGACTTTCCTCCATTCTCAGTCATTGGTTGCAAGTCAGTACGATTTGATTCACCTTTCCAAACATGTTTGCAAAGTATATTACATTATTCAAGTTTCAAATTATAATGATTAATGGCAGTTTTAAGAAACTTGTCAGTAAATTATATTCTGTAATTATTTTTTCAAGTAACAACAATTAATGATCACTTTAAGATCAATACTTTAAAAGTATCATAATTAAACTCTAAGTACTTGTCCTGTCAAACATAATCAACAGATACGTGTAAAATAGATTTTGTAATTTATTTTTCAAATAATGAGATTTAACGAAGACTTTAAGATTAATCCTTAAGCATATGGTTTACGCTTTTGCACATTTTTTGCGCTTGTTTTTAAACTTTTCGTCCCTGCTTTGCACTGTAAGAAACTTGTCACTAAAGTATATTTTATAGTTTGTTTTTCAAATAAAAATTGTTAATGATAACTTTAAGAAACGTTTTCAGTAAAATATATTCTATAATTCATTTTAGAAAAAAATAACAATTAATAATGGTTATTCCAAACTAAATGAGTGCACATGATACTTCAAAGAAGGCTTGAATTAAGAAGTTCTTTGATGATTCTCTTTTCCTGCAAAAATAAAGGATAAAAATTGTGGGGGCCATCCCCTATTTGCTTCCGACGGGAATGTTATGTTAAGAGCGCTGGGAAACGCTGGGAGAAAAAATGTGAGAGAGATGTGGGTGAGGGGCTCTGCCCCACCGGTCACTCAGTGGGTTGTAAGTAAGAAATCTTTGGGAGAATATATTTGTGAATATAACATTTTCGTTGCTTCCGATGTGGTTTTTAGTTTCTCTAGGAGAAAAATGTAATAATGTGTTGAGAGTAGAAAAGGCCAATCCCTACCTTTTTATCCTTGAACATATATATAGAGCCATGAAATAGCTGCTTTTAACTTCGTTGATTGTATGTATGCTTGTCCCACACGCGTAATCTCCATATAGAGACCCATTGTGTAACTCCTAAGTTCATACCACTAGTTCATGTACACGAGTGGACCAATCGTAATAATTGCCCGTGTTTCCCAGTCGTAATCTCACTAAATTTGGTCGTGCAGAATATACCCATCATGAGGAGGATGTTCAAATTGCTCGTATAGTATCAACAGTCCATTTGAGAAACTTTGTCAGTAAAACGTACTCTATAATTTGTTTTTCAGATAATAACAATTAACGGTCACTTTAAAAAACTTATCAGTAAAGTATATTATATAATTCATTTTTCAAACAATATGATTAACTGTCACTTTAAGAAATTTGTCAGTAAAGAATATTCTGTGATTTATTTTTGAAATGATAACGATTAACGGTCAATTTATTGATCAAACATACAAAAATTGGTCTCCATGCTGTCAAATTGAAGCAAGAAAGACATGTAACATAACATCTTTGAAGATTCAACATATTGTTACACATTCAAAGATATCAATTGTACAATAAATTGCAGTTAAAATTAGATTTTCCTCCAAAAGCATTAAGCATCAAAGATGACTTTCTTCCATGCCTTGTCACTAGCTGTATTATTGGACTTTGAGTAAGATGACTTTCCTCCATTCTTAGTCACTGGCTGCATTATTGGACTCTGAGTACTAATGAGAATACACTTCTTAGTATAACATAATTCAATACTTATTTTCAGTACAATTTGATTTACCATTCCAAACATGTCAGTAAACTAGTAAAGTATGTTTCGTAATTTACTTTCTTAAAAATTATAACGATTAACAGGCACATTAAGGAACTTGACAATAAAGTATATTCTGTAATTCTTTTTTTTTTTCAAATAAAAATGATTAGCGATCACATTAACATCAATTCGTTAAAAGTACAATAATTAGACTCCCAATACTTGTACTTTCGAATAAAATCAAGAGACACATGTACCATAACATTCGTGATAGAGGTGTCAAACTTAATCAAGAGATGCGTGTAACACAACATATTTGATGATTCAAGTTATTGTTATACATTCCAAAATATCAATTGCATAATAAATTGTATTTGAAATTTGATTTTCCTCCAGAAGTAACTTTATATATATATATATATATATATATATATATGTATAAAATAGAAAAAGCAGTCCAAATCATTGTAATTAGTCTTTAGTTTATTTCTGGGTTTCCGAAAAGGAAATTCTTTGTTTTATGGGTGATGTTAAACACACCCGTTCAATTTCTAAATACACCCAAACTTATACAGGTTTCCAATTATACCCTTACTAACAAAACCCCAAAGAAAAAAAAAAAAAGTTTGTTCGCTCCATATGGAGCGAACACAATATTGTGTTAAGCCCCATATGGAGCGAACACGCAAGCTGCATGTTCGCTCCAGATGAAGCGACATCCATTTGTGTGTTCGCTCCATCTGGAGCGAACACTGTTAAAAAAAAAAAAAGCTAACAAAAAATTTTTGCTATTACTTTTTATTTAAAAATAATTATATTCAATACTAATTAGATAAAGTCAATTACTATATTATCAAAAAAAATGTTGATTTTTTTTTAAATATCAACACTAGCCGAATAAAGCCAATTACTATATCATCAAAAAAATTATCTGCAACCACTTTACCACTTTGACAAGTAATTTCGAAAATTTTCTGCAACTAATATAAATTTCGAAAATTTTTTGACGATAAAGTAATTGGTTTTATCCGGTTAGTATTGAATATAATTATTAAAAAATTCAATTTTCTTGTTACCACTTTAACAATTAATTTTGAAATTTCTTTAAATTTTTTTGCAACTGTGACGATAAAATTTAGAATTTTTTGATGATAAAATAATTCACTTTATCCGATTAGTGTTAAATACAGTTAATTTTTTTGAGTGATTATAAAAAATTACAACTAATAATAATATTAAAAAAATTTTATCATTAATTTTTTTTTAATTATATGATGTTCGTCCCAATTGGGGCGAACACCCAAATGGGTGTTCGTCCTCGTCAACGCAAACAATTTTTTTTTTTTTTTTTTTGGAAATGTCGGATGAGGGTATATTTTTCTTTTGATATTTTTTTTTTAAAGATGGGTGTATAAAGTAAAATTGTGGGTGCATTTAGACACAGCCTTGTTTTATTTTCTTCATGTTATAAGGTAATCCCCTACTTTTGTACAGTTTTTATGTAAATTCTTTTGTAATCTCTCTTTCCTTTAAATCTTTAAAGGAATTCTTGTTAATAAATTCATGTTTAAATTGTTTAAGTTTATTTTAAAAATTTTATCTTTCTTCTCAATTTGTAGAAGTTTATTTCATAGTAAGCATAGTATAAAAGCACTACTTAGTAAGCAGTTTCAAACCTTTTAACTGTATTTTAGCAATAAGACGTCGTTAAAAGGACCTTTTATGGCCGGAGTGAGCCTGTGTTTCGGTCCAACTGAGAACGAGTCTATCTTTGCTAAAGTATTCTGTCTAAGGAGTGTCTCGGGTGCCTTAACAGAAGCAGGCTAGGTACAAGTTACTGTGTCTTACTTGGTAGATGTAAAAAAAATAATAATAATAATGATCAATACTTATGCAGGGAAACGAAATTAAGATTTAATATGAATAATGATTTACTAATTTGTTTGTTAGAATTGATTATTAATTAATAGAAAAAGGAAAAAATAAAAAACTTGTAGAAAATAAGTTTGTATCATTGGAGATTTGAAAAAAATCTAATTTTTACTATACATAATATTTTCTTATTTTTGTGACGATAAGATTTAATATAGATAATGATTAGTTAATTTGTTTGTTAGGAATTGATTGTTAATTAGTAAAAAAGGGAAAAAATCAAAAACCAAAAAAGGAGCCTGGTTTTAGGAGGAAAAACTAATTAAGTTAATTAAAAAATAGGTTAAAAATTTCCTACTTTTCTTAGGGATGCATGTACGTCTTATTCAGGTACCCCTCTCAGATAGCAATTTTTTCTAGGTTGTCTTTTGTAGGGTCTTTTTGTATATTGTTTTTTCCTAGGCTTTTTATCTTCTCTTCCTCCGTACACTTGAGAAGTATAAATATCTTTACAAAGTTTATAATCTGCATGTTTAAGTTGGTGTTGTATTTGTATTTCTACACACTTATCTTCAAGGCATTTTATTATATGTTGTACTCTATGTCCTATTGGCCATTTATAATCAGGATTCTCTTTAATTTGTGGTGAATTTAACCGTTTATTAGTAATTTCTTCTCCTAGTTTGTCTGGCAATTTATGGAATAATTTATTACCTAATTCTTGATTAAGTGCATTTCCTGAAGTACATAATATATATATATATATATATATATATATAGTAAAAGTGGTTGAGTGGTCAATAAGTAATTTTTTCCCGCCTATTCTTTTTTTTTATGATTTTTTTTTATGCTATGTTCATCATGTATAAAAAATTTGAAAGACTTCTTATTCGATATGCAACATTCAATTTATGCCACAACTCATCAATACTTGCAAGAACATTATTGGCAAGACGAAAACATATCCTACTTGCAGCTGCCAAATCTAAATCATCCCAATCATCATCAACCATACTGTCTTCAGTAACTTTGTTAGAACAGAGAGTTGGTTTTCTCTTGAAGCTTTTAGCTATCCAAACAGAATCAATAAACATGAGACTCGTCACAAGTAAAACATTGATTCTTTCACCCACGTCATATTTCACAATCGGCATATGTTTCTTCTTGCTCCTCAACTCCGAACCACCTGACGCTCTGATACCACTTATTGGAGAATTTAAAACAAAATTCCCCAATAGCAATAATTGAAATATAACTCATAACTATTGCGATAGTGATAACAATTGCGTAGTTGATACTATTGATAACTAAAATGGCACATCAATTTATTTGTAGAAGTAGGAATTTGAGATAGAGATGATAAAAGAATGATCGATCACTACTAAAAACTATCTCATTTTGTCCTTTATCCTGTACAAACACAATCATACATCTATCCAAAATAATCGTACAGCTATCCAAACTTAGTATTATTTTCTAAAATATTTTTTAAACCAAATATAATTTATTTATTTGCTAGATAATTTTATTTATAACTACCCACGCATAACTAAGTTATCTATAGGTGGCTAGTGGTTACTAAAAATTATCCTTGTCGTCAGGTAGTTATCTATAATTAGTTGTATAGATTAATTAGTGTGTTAGTTAATGTCCGTGGTGTATTGACATGATCTATTAAGATGTGCATTCTCCAATAATTTTTTTTTTTTTTTTAATTATCGCAGCTACTACGGATAGATCAAATTAATATGTTCTATTCTTCTCCATTTGAATGAAGAAATAACCTATTTGACAAGACAAAGAGTACCTCAAACCAGATTTATGGTACTAGCAACGGTGGTGGTTGATCTCCCCCGTCGATTTGTAGGTTTTTGGTTTCTCATGTTGACAGACATAGTCAGATCAATTATTTAGATTTGACGAGGTTTCCGGCATTGGTGGTTCAGCAATCACTAGTACAGATTAAGCATAGGGTGGCGGGTGTTTTCACACAAAGGGTGGCGTTTGTTTGGGTGCCACCAAAGATAGCGACACCCAAAGTCCAAAAATAGGGTGGCGGTTCAAAAAACCGCCACCCTAAACAAATTTTTTTTTTTTTTAATTTGTAACGGGTGGCGGTTGTGCTTAGCAACCGCCACCCAAAGTCTAACATAGGGTGGCGGTTGTGAGCACAACCGCCACCCTTTGTTTTTTTTTTTTTTTTAAACGGGTGGCGGTTGTTAGGGCACAACCGCCACCCGTTATCCAAATTCTTTTTTTTTAACATATGGTAGCGGTTGTTGATAACAATCGCCACCTTTGATTAATTTTTTTTTTTTTTTTGTTTTACAAATTATTTGGGTGGCGGTTCCTATTGACAACCGCTACCCTTTGTCAAATTTTTTTTTTGAAATTCAGGTTTCTTAAATATTTACCCTCAAAATTAACCTGCAATATATCATATACCATTCTACACTATTTGTAATACACCATTCACCAACCACAGTACCGCATTAACGTAACCTACAACATCCGATAGCACATTAAACTCAAGTACTTAGGCCTAATATTGAAACAAATAGAAAGCAACTAATCGCAATATCATTAACCTACAATTACAGTATTAACCATTCCATCATTCATAGCCATGCCTCAACTATATAAGGCCTAATATCGAAACAAGTAGGAAGCAACTCCCGTGGCATATTGCTGATGCAAAGTATATATAATCTAGCCACAACACTAAACTAACAAATGAAATAAATACAACCTAATGAAACAAGTAGAAGCTACTCCAACACAACTGTCTGATTACACAATGCGAGAACATAGTAAGACTAAGAAAAATGAATTAAAAAATGATCATTTCATAACTTCTCGAAAGAATTCAACCCAAATTTCTGTACCATATCGATGTTGCTCGAGAATACTCTTCTCTGCATACACCTATAAGTGAAATAAAAGATAATCAATACTAGACATACCCAATAAATTATGTACTGGATGCTTAAAATAATTAACGAGTCCACAATGTTCAGTGACACACCTTTTGTAGATCATCGCCCCCACCATATCGTATCATTATGTCATTCATATTTTTCATGTAACTTGATAACCACACTCATCACCTCCTGGTTGTTGTACACACTATAATTTGTATGTAGCATAAAAATAAAATTAGTCGGTAAAAAAACAATCTATTTTGAAAGAAATATTCCAAATAAAAATGAACAAAGGTATTAAAAAAATTAACTTGTATTGTTAAAAGTTATATGTGTATGTACCTGGAAGATTTTTCCATTGAGCACGCTTAAATCGTACACCCTTTTTGTTCCACATCACTCTGAAAGCTCTAAAATTTTAAATTACATGAATAATATTAATATATAAGAAGCGTTCTAAACTCAAACTTATCACACAAACCAATAATTGAAATGTGAGTCAATGGAAACATTCTCTTACACGCTTATGAGTGGCTTGATAACGAAATTTCTCTTCTGATTACCCAATGAATCCATTACGTACACCGTATTGGCTGAGGGCTCAATGACAAGCAATATCCAGTGATGACTAATAAATGTGACAGTTAGCTTCTTAGTAACATATGCATGAACTTCGAAGTTATAATATTGGATGTATTAAAAAGTGTGGGTGTTCTTACTCTTGGTGATACGGCGCCAAAATATATTTCTTGTCACTTAGATTGCACAACGCATCATTAATGTAGCGTGAAGCCTCCATATCTTTGAGATGTAATCACAACTCCAGCTATTAGCGATGGATTCATAAAACCAAATGGTATCTCATACAGCTGGCAATTCCTATGAATGTACCTATTACATAAAATACGAATTTAGAAGTTTATTGAAATCCGAAAAGTAAAAGAGTCATGTAATTTAAAACGGGAATTGAAGTCTTACAATTGAAATACTTCCAGAATAGAAGTATTCAACCACTTCATCGCCATGAACTCGGCAATATCAGTAGCTGTAACATAGATTTCGGTGTCGGATGATCCAGAAATAAATCATCGGCGGGACCTCCAACGTATCATCAGGTAGGCATCATGTTGATCAAATCGACCAAGAGCTTGCAAGAGTTAGGAAAGGCGTGATGCGTTGCTTCATCAACGAGATTGCGTTGTGCGATTCTTGACATAGCAAAACTTTGAGGCTTCTTCTCTTTGTCTACTCGATTATGCTTCTTACGTCTGCGAGGATCCTACAACGGTGAAGTAGCGTGACATTATGATTCAAAAGTATTAAATACTATAAATGGCGGTATGACAAAATGTTCAGACAAATAAATTAGTAAAAAGCTATTAACTTACATTTTCCAAGTGAACACGGCTTTTAGGCCACTGAACAAAGCTTCCCATGGCATCCCCTAACGATTACTAAGTCATCCCGATCGGTATGGGAAGATGAAGCCAGCGGTATTGTTCAGGAACCATATCAATCCGCACCTTGACATTTCCTTCTATGAGTTGGCAACCATGCACAACCGTGTCTTCCGTAATAGGGTAGAAAATCCCTTGTACGACCTCTTGTAATTGGCCATCATGTGATATGCACAGTATACAATCAGTAATTTCCTGTCGGTCCAAAAAATTAATCAAGCAACGGTTATTGTTGTCTCCTAAAATGATTAATGAATAGCCGATTATCTATGCTATTTTACAAATAAGTAAAGTTAATTCATTATTTATGGGATTATAGAATAAATAATTTTTTTAAAAATACTTTAATGGCGATGAATGGATCTGGCGCACCCGAGGCATGACAAACACTGCTATTACTCGCAGGTTTAGTGTTGGCCATCATTGATTCCATTCCAAAGAGTACTTGGATACCCGGTTGAATGAGGGTATCAACAACTCTCTCTTGAACCCTATTATCAAATTGGCGTTGATTGACTTTGAACCTCCTGCAACCCGGCTATCTAGATCATCCCGATCCAAGTTGTATCTCTTCGATTGTGCGGACGGTTTTCCAAAAAGCGCCCTTACACCACGTATATCCACCGAACGTCCTCGGCGGCCGGGTGGTCCTCTTTCCCTAGAATTCGAAAGTATATCATGTTGTCTGGTCGGGACAAATGTTCCCTCGTCAACTTCTTTAGATTTATCAACCTACTCCAGTCATTAGAAAATCAAGTGTTATCAGCTACCATTGTTAACATTATATATCAATTATACGCACAAACGGAAAGAAATACTTACAATCTTGTCATAAACATCTATAATACCATGGGGATATATCAAGGTTCCGTCCGGGTGAACTTGTAGTCTTGCCCGTAAATAATCCCATAAACGATCATTCTGCAAAATAGAATCGCTAACAGACCCGCAAGAGGATAGATGCCCTAAGGGATCATTCTGTGCCCACACCTCCTTCATCCCTATGTAGCCTGCGGATCCCATGTGATGGGGATACTTATTTTGTGCTTGACTTAATTTTGCCTTATCACTTACAACCTTCCAGAAATTAATATACCATCAATGAACAATATGATAAAAACGTTTAATACGAGGACCATGTCTAAGCGTGATTTTAGAGAAAAATATAAAAAGAATGATTGCACAGTTACGTTTAATAACCAGAAAAATATACCTGAAATTCTTTACTCATCGCCCTGTCTTTGAATTTCTCCCAATCTTCAGTGGTAATGAAATTATACTTATCCATTAGGATGTCTTTTCTTTTGGAAATATCGCGAATCCACATCTTCACGAGTTTATTCTTAAAATTTCTCATTCTATGTCCAACTTGTGATATAACTTTCTTCTTAAGTTTGTCATCTTTCAAATTGCACGTCGTCTGTAATGTTAAAAAAATTCAACAGTTAACATTACTAATAAGAAAATAAGAGTTAATCAGAGTACACAACCACATCATTTGCATCTTATTACCTTAATATCTTCCCAAATGATATTCTTTAGGCGGGTTCTACAAGTCTCCAATCCTTATAATTTATATTAACCTTTGAGCGTAGCTGACTACACCAATATCTTTGTCGAATCCGGTGCCACGTGTCCCCACCGCCGATCTAGGTCATCAAAATCATCTTGATCAAATGAATACTATCTCTCTTCCACTTCGACATGGTCGCAGTCCTCTCGATAAATCTGCAGTCTTTGATGCCGACAAAGATGGGGCTCTCTGATGAAGATGAGGATCTAGAATCCGATATCTTTGCTCGTATTATGCGTGTTCCGCATATTCAAAAATATTAAAAATAACTTCAACAATAAATCACAAGTCACAATAAATAAGAATGAAAGTATATTGCAACTTTTGATTTGGAGATAACATCTGGCGTGTAAATAAATTTAAATTTTAAATAAATAGTAATGGAATAAAATTTAAATTACCAATAAATAATAACGCCGTCGGATCATTCCACGTACTCTCCTCCTCATGGTCCAAACGCATGTAATTTGTTCGATCTTGTGTTCTGAGGATCTAATATAGGCAATTCAGCTTGAAAATGGAGATGTTTCATCCCAGTGATCATATTCATCTTCATCAACCACATCACCGATCCCAACAATACGTCGCTTCCCTTGTAGCACAACTGACCACCGTGCATCGCCCGGATCAGTAATGTAAAACATTTGCTTAGCTTGTGATGCAAGTATAAATGGATCATTCCGACTTCCAACTTCGAGAAAAATCAACCTAATGAACCCCAATTTGTCAATCGATACACCTCGTGTGTTGTCCACCCACTTGCATCGAAATACGCACATCTGAAACTTTGTGTAATCAAGTTCCCAAATGTCTTCAATGACGCCGAAGTATGTATCGACCCTATTATCAGTCGACATTGCCACCTGTGACACTCTACTGTTTTGCATCATGCTTTTATCATCTTGCCCTTTTGTACAAAATGTATACCCGTTAATCTCATATCCCTGATAAGATGTCACACGAGAAGCGTGTCCGTAAGCCAGCCACTTCACTGTCTCTTCAATCGTTTCTGGCGCATGCGTCAAACGATTCATTACTTTATCCTTGAACCACTTGGGGAAACAACGATTGTGTTCACTAACCAACCACCTTTCTCCTTTAAGAGGATTGTCCGCCCGTAAAACTGCCATGTGCTCATCGAAGTACGGTTGAACCACAGCAAGATGATGCAAGACGAGAAGATGAGCTTTGGCTAGGTCTTCATCAGTTGGATCGATCGGCTTCCGTCCAACAATATCCTTACCGTCAAGCCTTCCTTCATGTCGAGATATAGGAATACCAATAGGCTCCACTTTTGCTAGGTAATCAGTACAAAATTCAATGACTTCTTCAGCAACATAACCTTCTACGATACTGCCCTCTGGTCTAAATCGATTTCTCACATAACCCTTCAGGACCCACATGAACCGTTCAAATGGATACATATTGTGCAAGAATATCGGACCTAACTGCTTAATTTATCGAACCAAGTGAATAACCAAGTGCACCATGACATCGAAAAAAGATGGTGGAAAATACATTTCAAGCTGACAGATGGTGACAACAACGTTTGCCTGGAGTCTATCTAGCTCATCCGGATCAATAACCTTACTGAATATTGCATTGAAGAAAAAACAAAGTTGTGTAATTACGCGTCTGACATTTTCAGGCAGTATACCGCGAATAGCAATCGGCAATAGCTTTGCATCATAATATGACAATCATGAGACTTCAATCCAACCAACTTCAAGTCCTTCATTGACACAAACCGTCTAATGTTTGATGAATAACACCGATAGAACTTTCACCCCTCTCAAACATTCAAGGAAATTTTGTTTTTCTATCTTGGACAAAGTGTAACAAGTCGGTAAGAATGTGCTTCCCCACCTCTTCCGTAGGTGCTAACTCGGCCGTATTCCCAAATCCACCATGTCCTTTCTAGCATTGTGAATCTTTCGTCTTTCTGGAATGTTTAGTAACGTGCCAATGATATTTTATAAACATTCTTCTCGTGCATGAAATCCAGACAACGTCTCACCTCCAAATACTTCCAATAAGGTAAATCCCAAAAAATCGACCTCTTCTTCCATATGCTCTTTTTAGTCTGCTTAAAAGTCTTACCGAGCTGCACTGAAATATCTTTAACTCGTTCGAAAACCTCTTTCCCAGACAATGGCAACCGTGCTACCCGGTTCTCGGTTTTCCCATTGAAATCCTCTTTGTTTCTTCGATATCTATGATTTTTCGGAAGAAATATTCGATGATCCATGTACACAGTTTTCTTGCAATGATTCAAATATAGGCTACAAGTGGCATCTTCGCACACGAGACATGTCTTACCACCTTTGATTGTGTAACCCGACAAGTTACCAAAAGCTGGAAGATCATTTATCTTGCAAAATAGCATTGCACGTAAATTAAAATTCTCCCGACGATTAGCATCAAACACCTCAACACCCTCATCCCACAACGTCCGTAGATCATCAACTAGAGGTGCTAAATACACGTCGATGTCATTGCCAGGTTGTTTCGGACCTGAGATTAGCAATGACATCATCATGTATTTGGCGCTTCATAGATAGCCAGGGGGAAGATTATAGATCACCAAAAATGCAGGCGGTGCTATGCGACTACTCATGTCGTCATGTGGATTCATTCCATCGTACATAGTCCGAGACGAAGATTCCTATCTTGACCCCAAAATCTCGAAATCTCCTATTAAAATTACACCATTGATGAATCAGCGGATGCCTTAATTTTCCATCTTTTTCCTCCCTTCGCATGCCACAACAATTTGGCTGCATCATTTGCATTTGCAAACAATCGCTTGAACCTTGGAATGACGGGTAAATACCATAATACCTTTCTTTGGAGGACCGTTTTTACGAGCAATTCTCATTGCGATTCACTCGCTTATACCTTGATACCCGCGCCGGACATATATGTAAATCTACGTAATCATTCCTATACAATACACAATCATTTGGACAAGCATCTATCTTCTCAATCTCCATACCCAATGGGCATAACATCTTCTTTGTCTTGTACGTTGAGTTGGGCAACTCATTATGATCCGAAGCATATCCACTAAAAGCTCCAATAACTTGTGTAAAACTCCGATCACTCTATGCACTCTTAGCCTTCAAGCTTAACAATTTGAACACCGCTGATAACTTGTTGTATTTTACACAACCAGGATATAAAGGTTTTTCGGAATCGACAAACAATTTATCGAACTCATGGGGCCTGTCAATGAAGTCATCTTGTACATCACGCAATATTTCATCCAAACAATCATACTCCACATTCATATCTATATTTTCGTCATGACGCGATTGTCCTTTATCAAACTTATTTTTATTAACATGCCTATCACCGTTGCCACCACCGTTGCCACCACTGCTCGTACCAGACACTATTTGCTCACCATACCAAAACCAACACGTGTAACCGGTCTTAAAACCATTTTTAAATAAATGATTTCTCACTTACTGAGGGGTATCATAACCAATAGCATTATTGCATATTGAACAAGGACAAATAATCTTATCCTTCCCAAATTTCTTTCTATCCTCCTCAGTAGCATTTCAAAAACTCAATAACTCCATTTACATCTTTGAAGGGAAGTAGGATTTCCATACATCCAACTTGATCCATTTCGAACAACCTATATAGTTATTTTTCCACAATTAACCATGTAATAATATTATTACGTATATTCTCGCTATTTTTCACTTATTAAGTGCATGTATAATGCAAATGTTCTAAATGCCTTATAACTCCGTATCTAATAGAAAGGGTAGGGACCTAAACCATTCGTCATCTATGCACGTAATATCAAACTGTGATTTTTTGTGTAGAAACGGTCTAGTATTTTACTGAAAATTTCGGCAGCATCTCCCCTTAGTTCTCCTAAGTGTGCAATATACGTGAACGTAATTCACACCCGGAGAACAAAGGAGGATACTCTTTGAAATTAACGTAAATACATAACCGTCTCTAAAATATTAAATTTATCACGATTCGATTCTGAGATAGATGACAAACTCTCTAACTGGGGAGAATTCAAAGATAATCTTGTGCATCTTAAAGCGAGCAACAATGCGTGCAGTTAATGACATACAAGATTATCTTCAAACGGTTTTCTAAGCTCAATGCACTTGAAGGGTGGTGTAATACAATAAATAAAATCAACTGTAATAAAAATATGGAAAAGTATATAATTCGACAAGTTCATTTATTTACACTATACTATCCAAAGACCTAGAATGACTATAGTAATTAAAATTATATTAAATAGTTCAATTCTAATTAAGCTACTCACTATAATTGTATTTCGACAAGTTGATTTATTTACACTACATTATCCAGTACCTAGAATGACTATATTAATTAAAATGATATTAAATAGTTCAATTCTAATTACGCTACTCACTATAATTGTATTTTAACTATAGTCATTCTAAATATATAAATGTAATGACTACGAAATTATTATTACTTTTATTGAAATAATATTATTCCCATGCTCCTTTGTAATAAATTATAGTTATATAAAATTAATTTAATTTATTTATTTACATATTAAAATATAATTCAACATAATTCATAAATATTGCATGAATAACTATAGTCATATGTACTTACAATACTAATCGCTATAATTTAATAAATTATTATAATCATTCTAATTATATAAATATCACAACTACTAAATTGTTATTGCTTTAGTTTATTGAAATAATATAATTCCTATGCTCCTTTTTAATAAATTAATTATATCCTCCTTTTAATAAATTATATGTATGTAAAATTAATATTAATTTATTTGTTACGTATTAAAATGTATAAATATTACATTAATTATTTTATCAAGCGTAAAATCCTAATTAAATTAGGAACTTATCATAAAATCTAAGTTAATATTATTTCGTAAAATATCATTTCTAATAACTATATTAACAATTCATTTTTCAATTTTCCTTATGACTTATTTATAATTCCTCTAAAATTACTCAAACAAATTTATCTAACTAAATAATACTAACCAATCTAATTATCATGTATATATAATACACTAATATCCCAATTTAATGTATATAAATCCCAAGAATAATATACGAAAATTTGGACAAAAAACCATCTAATAGCAACAAATAATAGAATTTAGAGATGGTATCTAACCTTTAAAATGCGAAAAAATGAGAGGACGAGCTTTTTCTTCAAATGTGACTTCAATAACAACCAACAAAATTGCCCCAAATCCAATTTCAAGAAAATACCTACAATTTGGCATGTTAAATTCCAACCTATACCCAAAATTAAACCAATACATCAAGGAAAATAAACTTACTTCAAATGTAGCCCGAACCCAAGACCAATCTCGAGCCAGATGCGTCAATGTAGCTGTTTTCGCTCCAATTTGCAGTGTATTTTCGGCTGAATTTCGGGTGAATCGGGTGGAGTTCAGCTGGTTCGAAACTGGTGAAGGGGAATTGGGGAAAAACTGGTGAAATCTCAAGTCCCCCGTATTTTTTGAGTATTTTTTTCCAATTTTCAGCTTCAAATTGTAGATGGGGATCGAGTTGCAGAGCTCAGTGAGGGATCGAGAACGAGAGCTAAGAGAGAAGATCTATTTTTGAGTTTTTTTTTTTTTTAATTGAGTTTAGGGTGGCGGTTCTAAAACAACCGCCACCCTAAATTACATAAGGTGGCGGTTGTAATGGAACAACCGCCACCCTATGTTCCAAAAACTTTTTTTTTTTTTTTATTTCAAGTAAAGGGTGGCGGTTGTATGAACAATTGCCACCCGATATCGAATTTAGGGTGGCGGTTGTTGCCACCCTTTGTTTTCAAATTTTTTTTTTCTTTTCTTCAATAAAGGGTGGCGGATTTTTTCTATAACCGCCACCCTTTCTTCCAATGGTGGCGGTTTCAACAGAAACGCCATCATATGGGCGCCACCTAAAGTCATTTGTGTACTAGTGAATGGTGGTCATTGATGATGGAGAGAACAATGACGGCGGCGAACGGTGATAATAGAAACCTCAGAAGAGAACATAGCTATCACACTGTGTACGAGTTGGACTGCCATAGCTCATCTTGATTTTCAGCGTGTGTTCGTTTCCACTTATTTTCACATAAAAATTACCTATTACTAAAAGTCAAAGTCAAACATCAATATCAACCACACATTTCACATCATCACTCATTATTATCCACACATCTCGTGGTCCCCACCACTACACTCCACTTTTAGCAAAATTTTAGACAAAAATAAGCACACACGAACACACGCTCAATGTGATTGTTGGGTTTTATTCTTACTCTTCTTTTGTCAATTTTTTTACTACATATTTCTCCTTGGTTGGATAGTTTCCTTATATGTTGTGTCTACTTAGCTCTAATTTCTCACTCCCACTTTTTTAGTTTTTATTTTTATTTTCGTTAGTTGTTTATTAGCCACTACATAATAAATTGCACTCTCATGAAGCTTGGTCATTTTCCCTCAAAAAATTTTCGATTTATTTCTTTTTCATTTTTCTTATTCTTTTTTGAAGGCTCATTCTCTATAAATAGTATATTTTTCAATTTCTATAAATAGTATATTTTTCATTTACTATTTTATAATTATTGTTGTGTTATTTTTACATTTAAAAGATCGCAACGAGAACTTTAATACGAGCTAGCAAGTGATAGCAAATTACAAAAAACTATAGTCTATAAAATTGTTGCAAAGATTACAGATAAAAAAATTCCTATGACTCATTTTTCTTAAATTATTTTATTCTAATTCTAATTAAAATGTTATATTGAGTTTTTTTCTTTTTAATTAATTATTACAAGGGGGGGAGTGTATGGGAAGAGAATTAAGCCTTTGACTTAGGGAATGCTAAACCGGTTAGGATGCCATTAGACCACACGAGTCTTGGCATATATTTAGTTTCTTGCATAAATTTAATTTGGTCACCATTAATTACCATTTAAATTTTATAAATGTCAAAAACGAAATTTACCAAACTTAACTAGAGTGAGCCTCTCATGGGGTGAGCTGAGGTCTCAGTCCCATTCATAATATAATAATAATTTTACAATAAAAAAATTAGAAACTAAGAAAAAAAAAAAAAAAACAATGGTCGCTAATTCTTGACTTCAGTTTTTTGTTAGTTATAGGGTGGGATGGGCCACGGCATCATTTTTGTATGGCGGAGACTATCAAATGCATTGATATGATAGTAAATTAAATCTAATATCGACACATAATTTTCAAAAAAAAAAAAATAGAATAAAAAATTTTTTTTGAATAGCTTTGTGATATTTTTAGATTTAATTTACAATAAATATTGTAATACATGGTTATAGTTATTGTATACACTATTATTAGTATCTTGATTATGTTCAAAGATAATTATTTTTTTACATCAATTTAAGCACATAGCATCTTCCGTGCATCGTACAGAGATGCACTAATTATAGGTCAAACCCCACTTCCTTCCATGCTCAATCACTTTGGCTTCTGACTACTAATTCGATTATGTTTAAACAATGATATAGTGCACCCATGTATGCTATAGTGATGGTATTCTCGGGTTTTTGCGATTACATACGATCTCTATTAGGAAAATCGAGACCGGATCCAAAACCAACATGGCGAGGCGAAGCTGCAGTGGTTCGGAAATTTTTCGGCGACTGCTTATCGCCAATCAAGGTTTTTGGTAAAAATCTTTGACTTTGGCAAAAAACTTTGATCTGAGGCAAATGGCGTCGAAGGAAAATTTTTCAAACTACTGGAGTTTCGCCTTGCTGTACTGATTTTGGATCTGATCTCGATTTTTCAAACGAAGATTGTATGTGACCGAAAAATACATGCGAGTATCATAATTATGGTAGATTCGGGTGCACTAAATCATTGCTATGGTTTTAGTTAGTAGAACCTAACTTAATACTTTTCTTTAATCAAACATGTCCGGAAACTACATTATGTTTATCATTTTTTAGATAATAATAATTAATGGTATTATTAAAAAACAAAAAAGAAGTAAATCTTCCTCAACAAGTATATTTTGTGATTCCTCTTTCATAACAACGATTATCAGTAACTTTAAGATCAATTCCTTAAAAGAACGATAATTTGGGCTCCAAGTAGTTGAACTGTCAAACAGAATCAAACATTCATGATAGAGTGGTCCAACTTCATAAGGAGACGCGTGTAATATAACATATTCGAAGATCTCAACTGATTATTACACATTTGAAGATATCAACCGTACAATACATCGCAATTGAAATTTGATTTTCCTCAACAATATCCAATATTCCACTAGCAAGGAGTTCAAGAATCTCAAAAAAGAAACACATCCAACATAATCAAACAAAAAGTCACCCATTACAATCATATAGCAAATTTTGCATTCCTTCTATGAAGTCCATCTACTCAAGGGTCCCCCCACATTTGTAATAACAATTTGTCCTTCACAATTTCTCATCGCCCATGGTTTCATCAATCTTCCTTTTTCTGTCACTAACAAAGATTTCACACACATATATATATTAACATCTTATCAAGTATATCCCTTCAACCCATTATTAAAAATGCCATTCCTTTGGGTTCATATCACACTTTAGAATATATGATCATATCATAAAGAAGAATTAAAAAAAAAAAAGAACAAAACATATTAATTTTTTTAAAAAGATTAAAATAAAATAAGGGTTTTGTTTGGCTTAAAAAGGATCTAGAAAAGCCACATCCATTTACAAAAAGAAGAGAGGGATATTCCCTTTACAACAACTACTACAAACAAAAGATGATCCATATCTTCTCATTCCTTCTTTTTTTGCCCCACTAATAATCCCTCTCTTGATGACCACCAAGAATAATCTAAAACTGACACAAAATAAAGTTAAAAAAAAAAAGGAAAAAAAGAGGCACTTTTTTTCCTAAGAACTTCTACATCAGATTCTTGGTTAAAACTCCCTAGGATCAACAAAAACGGACAAACCAGGTAGTGACTTTGTCCAATCCCCAACAGACCCGTCACTGTAGTCTTCCCCCAACCGTTTAATACACCACAAATCCTCAGCGCACGATAGCATCTTCCAGTGGGGCACACCTAACCTAAGCGGTTCGCGACTTGCGACCTCCGTTGCCACCACCCCACAACCACGTTCTTTGGCCAGGTTATGAGCAAATCCACACAGGACCTTAACAAACTTCACCGCATTTGGGCCTTCCCCACCAAGCCCATACAAGAAATGAAGCCCAAAGGGCCTGAAAAATTCGGGCACCGACGGGAGTTGAAGCCAAGGGAAGGCCCGGTCCACAACCCGAGTCGTCTTGCACAACACTTTCCTCACGCGCGACGCGCCTCTCACCTCCAGTTTAAACACGTCTTTGCAGTTCCACACACTCAACACGGCCCACGACTCAGTCGGACTCGCCAGAAAATCGTCGGCGCCTCCCCATGACTCGCCGGAGTACGTCCCTTTCGGCACCGCCAGAAAAGTACCCAAATTCAACCTGTTGTTCAAAACAGAGTCAATGTCACGGGGGAAGAACTCGGTGGTAGAGAACCGGCGGCGGTAGAGCACCTCCGCGTCGGAGGAGTTAAGCTTGATTATAGTGATCCCCCGGTTCAGCCTGACCCTGTGAGCGAAGACCGGTTGGACCAAAATCGCCGGCGTACGGAATTTCGAGTAGCCGCATTTTTGAGTGAAAAGTTTTACAGATGCTTCGTTGTCGTTTTCTGTTGCGATGTATGAATATTCAGCTCCGTTTTCAGTGAACCATTCTTCCATTCTTTTCACCAGTTTCAGTCCAATGCCCATTCTCCTGTTTTCCAAAAGAAACAAAAAGAACGTCAAATTTCCAATCTTTTTTTTTTAACACTTTATTACAATAATAATAATAATAATAATAATAATAATAATAATAATAATAATATAATAATTAATATATATATTTTTAATTTGAGTTAAGAAAGAAATATGGGTTTTAATTATCAGTTGGTCTACTCGAGAATCTAATTTAAAAAAAAAAATCTATTTTTGGCAAAAAATTGAAAAAAAAAAAAAAACTGCAATATAGTACCTATGAGAAGGTGAGACACGAAGGCCTAAAATATATGCAAGTTTGGTGAGGATAGGGAGAGGAGTGTTGTTGTTTTTGCTATTTCTAGAGTTTTTTTTCCCACATGTAACGGTTTTTATGCAACCCCTTATCATCCCAAGGATTTCTCGACTTTCTGATTCTTTCCTCTGTTCCTCCGCCGCGGCCGCTCCGCCGTGAGTAACCACCATCTCCGCCACCTGAAAAAAAAAAAAAGGAAAACACCATCAGCTTCGTTTTCATCGTCACAAGTGTTTTGTTTTCAAGGAGAACACGTGATGGAAAGCGTGAATTACTTACAAGCATGAGATAAGCAGGGGAATGGCGGACCCTGCAGATGGGGTCACCCAAGAGGTCAGTGAAGAGTGAGAGTTTTCCCGTGGGACCCACTTCACACTTTCTCTCCACTCGTTCTACTTCTCTGCTGTCTTTCTCGCCGTCGAATTCTCTAACCACCACCGTCACCACCCTATCACCACCGTCCTCTGCCACCACCATTCCTCTCTCTCTCTTTCTCTTATTCTATCTCCTTGTGTTTCTCTCTCTCTCTGTATATATGTGTGTGTTGTAGAGATGAGTGAGTGAGTGAGAAAATTGTGAAGTTGAGAGAAGGAGAAGAGAGGTTTATATAGGTGAAGAGATGAGGAGGCTAAAAACTCACAGCTTTTTCAAGGCAGCGAAAATATAGGCCTCTCTATAATAACGTGTCTTTCAAGTTAGAAAAGTATAGTGAAGAGCCCAAAATCATATCATCATATAGAAATGAGGGAAAAGCCATTTCGCTATTTCATTTTTGCTAAAGGCTCTACACCAAATAAATTACAGAAAGAAGCCGCTCACGTTAGCTGCCTTTTATACCTGATTTCAGGGGGTGGTTACTTTCTCTCTCTATCTCTCTTTCTCTCTCTCTCTACAATTTTTTTTAAAAATATTTTGTTTATTTATTATTTATTTTGAAAAAAGAAAAAGAAAAGTAGATAATTAAATTATTCGTATTTATTTGTGAGTCCGTGTCTGTTCTTTTCCTTGTCCCTTCAGCTCTTTCTCTCTCCAGTAGTGATGAACTGATGAAGTGATAATAATAATAATAATAATAATAATAATAATAATAATAATAATAACTATTATTAATCATCACAAAAAGGCGGAAGGAGAAATGGCGGCTGTGGCTGCGCAGTCATGTTCTAAGTGTTTCTCTCTCTTTCTTTAAAATTTAATTTTAATTTTTCATTAATTCGTTGCCATCATGACCCCATTGGTAATCATTACCACTCCTTTTTTTCCATTTCCATTCACATAATACATAGATACATTATTAAATAATAATGGAATTTTAACGTGCACCCGGTTCGATCCCCAATTTGTAGTAATTAAAAAAAAATTAATTAAGCGTGTGTTCATTTCCACTTATTTTCACCTAAAAATTACCTACTACTAAAAGTCAAAATCAAACATCAATATCAATCACACATTTCACATCATCACTCATTATTATCCACACATCTCGTAGTCCCCACCACTACACTCTACTTTTAGCAAAATTTTAGACAAAAATAAGCACACACGAACACACGCTAAAACTTTCAAAGAAAAAAAAATGGAAAAACGTGCCACCAGGCTATTTACCACCCAATTTAGATTTGTGATTGTCTGATTAGTAACTCTGTTTGATTTTGACTAATTAATAAAAATTAGTAATTTTTATATGCAAAAATAAAAAAACGTGCACATATGTTTGTATTATCTACAATTTTTTATTTATTTGTAGAATTTCATTATTATTCAATTTATGCAATTTTTATTATCTGTTTTCAAAGAAAAAGATAGTTCTAAATAGTGGTAAATGGTGCAAAAGGTCCCTATCTTTGAATGTTATTGTTCCAAAGGTCACTAGTTTTATTTTTTTGGCAATTTCAACTCCACCTTCCTATTTCTTTTGCAACATTCATCTTTGATATCTATTTGTATTCAATTTTCTCCATTTTAAGGACATTTATGTCACGCCCCTTATACTATACCATCCCCAGGATTCACTCTTTACTTATAATATTTATTTATTATAATGTTCATTCAATGGGATAACATGATAATGGAAACGTGATGTGAAAAGTTTGCGTTTTTCTTTTTGTTTTTTGTTTTTTTTTTTTTTTTTTTTTGTGTTGGAGATATAATGCTTTTAACTTAACTTCATAATTCCTAACTTACATTGATAAATTATTCATACTCAAAGTAAACTCGTTTTAACATCGCCAAACTCACCGAAAGCCTTTTGTTTCACAATGTATTACTATATTGCATCAACGTACTAATATATATGCTAACTTTTACTTAACAATGTATTAATAGGTGAGCAAAGTGTATTACTATGTTGCTGAACAAAATAGCTTTCCCTATTTACTCAAAGCCATTCTTAAGCCATTCAAACATAACACGAGTACTTATATTAAGGAAACCATAGAACATCAACATCGAGTATTTAGGGCTTGCAGCCATATCGAATTATCACTTAGGACATATAAAAACCTATCTAGGTGCGTGAATCCGGCATCTTGAAGTGGACTTTCCATGCATCAACTAGTGTAGTACATAGCATCATCCTCCCATCACAAAACTAGCTTCCAAGGCACTACAAACCTCATGCTTGCCCCTCTGCACTATCTAGCAAGAAAAATATAAAATATAATAAAGTGAGTTTTAACAGGCTCAGTGGGTAAACCAACAATTGATAGGCCCTGATAATACGAAAATAATGACAATATATAACATCAACAACCATGATAATCATGCACCATGTCATGAAACAATGCTAATGGATGCTTTTCAAATGCAAATGAGAAAATCTTTTCATCTTTCCAATTCCTTTAGGGCCTGATATGGTTTAATTAGTCATGTTGCTTGATAGGCGCCAAACATTATTGACCTACCACAGGTAGGCATGGCAAAAAAGCTTGGCGAGCCGGCTCTGCTCGCCTAAGTTGTGTTCAAGCTCGGCTCGAGCTTGTACACTGTACGAGCCCGAGCAATTACACCTGCCCCTCGCCTCGAGCTCGCGAGCCGAGTGGCTCATGCCTTTTGTGTTCGTCCAAGGGAGCCCGAGCTGAGCTTGGCTTGGCGAGCACTAGCCGAGCTTGCGAGCCATTTTGCCAAGTTTACCCACAGGGTAATCACAAGTGGCATATTCCCAAAATAGCCACAAGATCAGATACAAAGCTTGAGCAACAATCAATAACCTTAAACATAGTGTTGCACCCGGTACACCGTGGCCACATAAAACAACCCCATGCCCCGAGCATACATAATCGAATCAAATCATAGTCATATCACATCATGAGAGCAAGCAAGCAACCAACCAATCTTTTCAAAACTCATTTCGAAATCTCATGCATGTTTGATGCTCATATAACATGCTTTTCTTTCCTATAGCATGCCATGAATGGAGGATGTAATGGAAGCAACAAATTTCATGTTCCAGAATTCACATATCTTCACAAACATAAAACAACTTTGTGTGTAACAATTTCCTCCACAACCATCACATAATTCGAGCATCAATCTGAAACATTAAGACACTTTACATATCCATGCTTTCACCAAATTTTCAGATTTATTTAAAAGTTCATTTAGCCATGGAATCGTCAAAATTAGAAGTAATGCATGTATTCATCATCCATTTCATCCAAATTCATCAAGCACATAGACAACATCTATCAAACTTCATATTTGCCTAACTTCACAAAATTTTCAGATTCCATAATTAACAATTTGACCATTAATCATTAGAAACAAAAGCAGAATCCATATCTTTTCACAATTTGCTCGAAATCAACGATCTTCTATTTCATATTATCAAAATTTTTCTTTAAAATTATTAACTAATAATCCCTAAAATATTATGTCTCACATAAGTGTCAATTCCCATTTAAATTTCTCTAACACAAGATTACTTTTAATTTGGTCTCTAAAGAATTCTTTAAGTTTGTAATGGCACTCTTTAATTAATTTCCTAACTTCCTAATCAAAGTTGAGACTTTTCGAAACTCTTCAAAATTTCCTTTAAATTAATTACACTACTGTTTCAAACTCTCTTTGTCACTTTCTTAATAAGACTTATAAATCAATTGAAGCCTTGATTATGGTCATGCAAGGGTCCCTCTTCAATTTGTTATCTCCACTTTAAACTCATTAATTGTTAAATTTCCTTAACTTCCAGTGTGGATGATCAACATGTTAAATCCTTTTATTGAAAATGATAACTTAAACATCCTCACTCAACCATTTCTCAATTATAACATAAATTTCCAACTTTAGTAAAGGATTATTACGCTAAACTATCAATTAGGGAAATTTTCGCCAAAGTTTATCTCTCTCTCTCGTCTAAGCTCTCGGTAAATGCGAAGAAAATCTCCATCTTTTGATTTCATTAATATTTAACACCAAATAGTTGATAAAATTAAACACCAAATTTAAGTGGTAGAAACAATTAACTCCACAAGGAGGTTAAATGGGTAGAAATACACTTACTAATTCAGTTTTACTCAAAGGTGAAACCTACCAATTGCTAACTTACGTACCCACCTTCTTCGTTTGTTGTTGAAGAAGAATTAACTAGCTTGAATTGATGAAGAGAGCCTCGAGAATTTGGGGCCTTGATGTTGTGTGTGTTTCACCCGAGAGCTTGAGGACTTGGTGGTCTTGCGAGCTTGTTTGCCTTGAGAGGAATTGAGAGCTTGAGAGAATTTGTTTCTTTTGCTTTCGTGTGTTTTCTAGTATAAAATGAATGGGTGATTCGGAGAGTTTGCATGAGCCAAGTGTGATGGGGCGGCTACCCACAGCGAGAGAGGTGGGAAATTTGTTAAGCCTCCTTTTAACAACTGCCTACTATGATTGTGTAGTGAATTTTGTATGCAATCTTGTATTTTAATGTCATTTATTGTATTCTAATCGACTTCATGTGATTTATACATACTACTAATGATATGATATAATAATCACTAGTATAAAATTATGCTATTATTAAATTTTTACGGAATTCAATCGAGTTAATCATAATGATTCGCAATTTATAAAACTAAGGTTTGCATGCATGCATATTGTATCCGTCCCCTATGCCGTGCGTGGATGCATGGCGTGCTATTTATATCTGTACTGTTCGACCAACTCACGTTTCAAGTTTCACATGTAACGCTATTTCAATCTATTTCTTCTTATTTTATTTCTTTCGTGTGTTGAGTTAGCGTTACATAACTATCCATCATTTAATGAAACTAATTAGATCTTCTCATTAATTAGTGCTGGAATTTCCAATCTCGTGATGTCATGTCAATTGATTTGTCAATCTAGGACGCATGTCACAGATGACCGTTACAATTTATGCCCATTCACAATTATTTTTTTTTTTAAATGAAAAGAAGTTTCCAAATTAATAAAGTACGTTACTAAAAGAAGATAGTTATTTGTAGTTTCTCAGCACTGCAAATTTTTTAATTCATTTTCAACTATACTAATTATTTTGGGACTTTATTTGCATTGTTTTTAAATTTAGAACTGTGCATGGAAAAAAAATCCCTTCTGGAAATGGAGAAAACAAGGTTCCAAATAAATTAACATTACTAAAACATATATAGTCTATTTAATTTTTCAGCAAATATGCAAATTATTTTAATTTGTTTTCAACAATGCTAATTATTTTGGGACGTCATTTGCATTTTTAATTGCCAAAAAACAAAGTTAAAGACCTTTTATACGACAATTTTCAAAGATAGGAACCTTTTGCACCAATTCCCCCTCTAAATACTATTCAGACACGAATTCAAAAATTTTTGGCAAGATATGTTGATCACATGACACTTGGACACATAAATACTATTATGGATTGGCTTCATTAATTTTTTCTTTCCCTTTTTTATTTTTTTTTTCAATTTTAATGGTAGGAAATAAAAGCAAGCGGCTTGCAAATAATAAAAATTAAGAAAATCAAAGAAAGTGACTAGGTAGTGACTGGACTCACATAACAAGCCCCAAAACAAAATTATTAACAACATTTATGGGTTTAGCTTATTTGTCAAATGGAAGGTTTTTAAAAGGAAAAGACAACAATTTAATTAGTTACTTCAATTTCACCTTATTTCAGTAAAAAGAAAAATATCAATTTAGTATGAAAAATCATTTTTGAGTTATTTGATTGTAGAATGGTTATTGAAAAATATTTCACTGTTAAACTTTTAGCCGCTGAAAATAAAATTTTCTATATTACTGATTCTTTTTGTTATTGCAATTACCTTGAATTTTTCCAACGATACGACCGTATTTAATTCATTTTGTTCTGTAAAGCCATAATCTCAAATGTGATAAAGTGGAGCAAATCCGGGAAAACTCTGTACCGTTACTTATGTTGGTACCAAAAGGTGTAATTCCGAACATCCCAACCGGCCCTCACCGCCCTGGCCCCACAGGCATCGTGAAGGAGGTAAATCAGATCATCGTGATGATCAAAGATAGTAGAAGCCTGTGCATGGTGCCTCTGAGGACCACCTCAAAGCGAGTGAAAATCCCCACACCGCGATCGCTGACTCAATCCTCGGCCTTTGTGATCAACTCGACTATCCTGACTGCTGGAGCTTTGCCCTGGGGGCTACTTATGTTAAATATATGCGGTGTAGTAGTGCTTTCAAAAGGCTGCCCCAAGGTCGATGAAAAACCTCCGTCCCACTTTCTTAGCACTAGATATGCCCCTGCTTTGAGCATTCTTGGCATTGCAATTACATTAATTGGGATCTTTTTTTATCTTTTACATGCTTTTTTTTTTTGCCACTTTCGTTAACTACTAATGTACCATTTGGCGTAATTATCTAAGGTCACTGCTTCCATTTTATAAATTGCAACATGTTGGTTCATAATTATTTTTACATTTTCTAGATACAGTAAGGATTTTTTTAGGCAAAAATGAGGAATTTACGATTCTTGGATATTCAAATAAAATAAATTTCTCGATACATGAGATACAAAACTTTTAAACATGGGAAAATTAGTCTTCGTGTTGATTTTTTTACATTTTACCGAATTTTACTTAACTTTCGATACACTTATATTTGGGTACCGGTTTCTTCGTATGTGGGATATGAGGATATCTTTGGGCTGGGGGTGCGAGTAGGGTTTAAAAAAATTTTCTTGCATTTTTTATTTTTCCTCAAAAATTATTTTTTAGTTTTAACAAAAGTATTTAATTTCTTGCATTTTTTATTTTTCCTCAAAAATTATTTTTTAGTTTTAACAAAAGTATTTAATTAAATGGTTTGAATGTGGTTTGGATCTCCAAGCCCCTAGCATGTAACCAGGGTTCGAATGACATTCGCTACCCCCATATTTGATTGTAGAATGGTTGTCAGAAAATATTTCACTACGAAACATTTGTCGAAAGGGAATTTTTCTATAGTGTTTTTTTTTTGTTATTGTAATTGCCTTGAATTCTTATGACGACACGAACATATTTAATTCATTTTTTTTTTTATGTAAGACAATTATGTTAAATGAAAACTCTAGTTTTGTTATTTCTGTTAAAAACATGCAGCGTGCTAATGCTTTCAAAAAGGCTACCCCCAAGATCGATGGAAAACCTCCGTCTCACTTTCTTAGAGCTAGATCCGTCGGGAGCATGCTTGGCATTGCAATTACATTACTTTGGAACTTTTCTGTTTTTTTTTGTTTTTTAATCTTTGACATGCTTCTTTTTTGCCACTTTCATTAACTACTATGTACTATTTGGCGTAATTGTTTAGAGATGCTGCTTCCCTTTTTTAGTTGCAACGTGTTGGTTCTTAATTATATTTTTACATTTTCTTGATATAGTAAGGATTTTTTAGGCAAAAATGAGGAATTTACAATTCCTTGATATTTAGATAAAATAAATTTCCCTATACACTAGATATATACAAAACTTTCAAATATGTGAAAATTAGTCTTTGTCTTTAAATTTTTAAAATTTTATGATTTTTACTTAACTTTCGAGACACTTTTATTTTGGGTTTCTTCGTACATATGATGGCTTTGGGCTGGGGGGTGGGAGTGGGGTTTAAAAAATTTTTTCCTACATTTTCTACTTTGTCTCAAAACTTAGATCTTAGTTAAAACAAAATGTATTTAATGAAATATTGGTTCGAATGTGGGTCGGATCTCCAAATCTCTAGTGTGTAATTAGGGTTCGAACAACAGTTTTATTCGGAAAATAAAGGATCATTTAATTTGACTATAAATGGTCATGCTTCAAAATTCAACCATAAATGTCCATGTTTCGAATTTGACCTCATCAGATCATGCTTCAAAATTCAACCGAAAATGGTCATGTTTCAAATTTGATCATAAATGGTCATGCTTCAAATTTGACAATAAAAGGCTAGCAAGTTGTGACTGGATTGGATACAACTAATTCATGGATGAATGAGAAAATTCATTGAGAATATACGATTCGCGAATTTTGTTATGTTTCTTTAGGACTTATTATTTTTAAGAGTTTAATGACCGCTTTGCACAAGTCACATAAAATGAAGAGAAAATTAAATAAAAATAAAAATATCATTGACAAAAATTAGTCTGCAAAATTTTGATTTCAAAATTTGGTTTATGTTGAATTAGACCATATTAACACATTTATGGCTTTAGCTGAGAAATGGAAGGTTGTTTTTCACTTTTTTTTTTCACATTTATGGCTTTAGCTGAGAAATTTGTACTAAAAAATATTATTTTATTCATTCCCAATTTGTTTATTTTGTTATGGATACAATTTTATAAAGATTGATTTTTCCTCTTTTTGTTAGTTTAGTTGTTTAAATATCATAGTTAGTTACCATGATAATTTGTGTTTGATGACAAAACATACATGAATATCCGAGCTTCTCACCACATACAAAATTTTGAAGTAAGTTGCTTTCGTACTATATATTTTACAATGTTTTTCCTTTCTTTTTTAGTGGTATGTTTTTTATTTTCATTTTAAATCAATATTTTAATTTGTGTTGATGTAACCCCATCAAAATGGGAAGAATCATTTCCTTGTCAAGAATCAGTACACAAAAGAATCAATGGTTTTTCCCTTTGACAGTTTGAATTAATTGTTGCTCAATTCATCAAAGAAGAAGATCTAAATATCTTCTTCCCTATTTAAATTTTCTTCTCTTGTTAATGTTAGAATTGATGTACAAGGCCTAATTGTTTGGTTGGGCCGTATGATATGGACCGACATAATTAAGATAATTTATTGGGTCAAACCGAATACTATCTTTAAAGTCTAACACGATTGAGACTGGTAAAATGCTATTCCTATTGGGACTAGGATTTGGCTTTGCCTAAAGGCTATAAATATAACCCTTAGTCTCATTATACTTTTTTGACTTTTCTTAACCACATATATTCCATCTTGTTTTTGCTAGCACAAAACACAAGACGAAGCTCTAAATATTCTCTCTAAATTCGCTCTAAATTGTTTCTAATTAACGAGTTTTAATCTATTCTTACTGTATGGATTACTATCAGATGCTAGATAATTGGATAGTTGTGGTGAATACAGTAGCATTAATAGTGAATGAGGACTGGGAATTCGTGCATTCATCAAAGGTTTTTTTAATCACAAATTCTATCTACGTACAAGGTTCATCCAGGTTATAGGAGTTGAAGATTTATTTAATTTTGGTTGTGCTTGTACTTCAATATCTAACAATGGTATCAAAGCTTATCTTATAACTTGTCCAAATTTGTTAAATATTGTTGGTGAATTAACAATAATTGTTTTTGCATCAATTCAATTTGGGTATTGACAGATTATTTTTGTGAAAATACAAAAGATCTGAATTTAATTGGGATTTAATAGGAAAAAATAGGGAAAGAATTTAGAAGTATGAGTCATCGCCGAATATTGCGTGCCACAACTACGTACAACACGCGAACATTGTCTATTGCACACATTAAAGATGGGCCTGCAACGAACAGCAGTAACATGGATGCCAAGGATGATCCCTATGGAGGCTAGGGTTTCTAGCCACCACATGGACAAGAGAGACAAGAATTGGAAATGGGGCCTCTTATGCAATTTACAAAACAGCATATGAAGCCCCTTGATTTAAAACTAAATGGGATGGCCCCTATAGTTTGAGAAAATGCTTTTGGTCCTTTTGTTTTAAAATTATGTTAATGGGGTAGGTTTAGCAATTTTTTTGAAATTACACAAAAGTGCTTTAAGCTCTAATTACATCTATGTAAGTCTAAATTTCATTTTTAGTTTTTGAAAAATTGGTAAAATATAAAAATTTCCAATTTGGGTCAAAATTTCAATTCTGTGAAATTGCTTCTATTGTTGTTTTTCTTTTACCTAAATTGTCTCTTTTGGACTAAATTGGATTTTATCGTAATTAAAATTTTAACTTCTTCTTCATTAAATTTCAAATTTGACCATATATTAGTTTTTCTATATAATTACAATTTAAATCTAATTGAGAAGAATAAAGTAAGATGTTATTTTATGAAAATCCCCATTTATTGATAAAGTTAATTAATTAATTAGATTTATTGATTGATTTTATTGATGTGAAATTATTTAATCAACTAGATCGGTTATTTAATCTCCATTGGTCTGGTATTTTATTCCAATTTTTGGAGGTGAAAAGGTTTGTACGACAAATTACATACATTGTTTTAAAAAATAAAATATCAGGACTACTCTAGTGTGTGGGTTTAGGCCCCTACTAGAGCACCCCAATGAGGGCAGAGATTCCCTACCATTTTATTAATATAAATAGAAAGTGTCATGAATATGATTTTAAATATTTAAAGAATAAAAAAGGAAAATGACTCCAATTTCAATTAGGAATATAGAATTTGTCATACATAAATATAGGTATAAGTCACAATTGTAAGGCGTGACGAAAATTGAGCAATGACGTGTGCAGTTTTGAGAACTGCAGAAGTTGAGTGGGTGAAGAAAAATTGTGTTAAGGATTTTTATTTTCAATAAAAGTGTTCATCTCCCGTTGTTGTCGTCATTCCATCGAGCCACGTTAATCATTGGTATTTTTCTATTGTTATGCATTTCCAATTATTTTTTTCGCTGCACTGTTTGGAGTAGGATAAATTGGATATAACCTTCAAATAGAAATTGGTGTTTTTCTATTTTCAATAGAAGTTGAGTGAGT
The DNA here is from genome assembly GCA_018223645.1 of Jasminum sambac. Taxonomy (NCBI): domain Eukaryota; kingdom Viridiplantae; phylum Streptophyta; class Magnoliopsida; order Lamiales; family Oleaceae; genus Jasminum; species Jasminum sambac. The sequence continues at coordinate 28,428,262 of CP073651.1, read as the reverse complement.
GAAGAAAAATTGTGCTAAGGATTTTTATTTTCAATAAAAGTGTTTTTGTCTCGTTGTTGTCGTAGTTTGATTTGTTCTTCTCCAGTTGTTGTCGTCATTCAACAAAACCACATTAATCATTGATGTTTTTCTATTGTTATGCATTTCCAATTATTTTTTTCGTTGCACTGTTGAGAATAGGAGAAATTGGATATGACATTCAAATAGAAATTGGCATTTTTCTATTTTCAATAGAAGTTGAGTGGGTGAAAAAAAATTATGCTAAGGATTTTTATTTTCAATAAAAGTGTTCTTCTCCCGTTGTCATCATTCAATCGAACCACGTTAATCATTGGTGTTTTTCTATTGTTCTGCATTTGCAATTATTTTTTTCACTGCACTGTTTTGAGTAGGAGAAATTGATATAACCTTCAAACAAGTAGTAAAAGAGCTAACGGTTCAAGTCTAGGATCGTGGCAAAGTTTGAGGTGGAGCGTTTGATGTAAATAATATATAATTTTAATATTTGACGAAGTGCAGATGAAGATCTTCCTCTGCAACAAGGGCAATATAAGGCATTCAATTGTAAAAAGTCAAAAAGGATAAAAGATGCTATGCAAATTAGAGAATATAATAATAATTGAAGAATACAGCTTTAAAGATGAAGATAATGAATGAACAAGATAAATAAGAATGACGATCGATATATTATTTCATCAAATGTGAATGATTGATATATAGAGTTTACAAAATCTTTTAGATCATTCACCCTAACAAACTAAAACAAACTAGACGAATAGATAACAATAAAATCTTAATTTTCTAATTTGAATAATAAAATAAATCTTAATATCTCAACATGCCCCCCCCACAAAGTTTGAGTCTGGTCAACTTGAATAATAGATAACCAAAAAGGGAATTCTATAACCCCATAAAAAATTTGGAACCACCAATTGGAACCACAATATTAAATCAATAGCAATAGGTTGACAAACCCATTCATAGCCCAAAAGGTAGTAATATCAGCTACAATAAGCTGACCAACAGGTAAAGTCGACTGAAATAAACCGATAAATCCATTAAAATTAGCTAAAAGGCAAACACACCCAACGAGGGCCATAAAGTAAAATGTAACATCACGCTAACAGCAAGAATGCCCATCAAGGTACATCAAAATGAGCTAGGTCTGAAAAGTAGATCCCATCTCCAATTTCAAAAATGCCATACTTCAGCAATATCAACCAAATCGGTAATTCACAGATCAAAAAATTATAATCAAAGCACAACATGTGCTCCACATATCACAATCTCCATTGCTATTGCAACATTAGAACTCAATCAATGAGCCAAAAGAATGCTCCATTAAACAAAGTTAGGAGTGAATGACGCCACCGGTTGCAAATACCGAAACTCATTCAAGAGTCAAAAGTCTATTGAGCCAAAGTAAAAAAATGGCCACTGCCACCAAAGGAACAAATATAGTAATCACCCCAATATCATATCTTCATATCACTTACATAGAGTTTGCAATTACAGTCCAAGTTGTCTATCAAAAGCTGGCAACCACTGCCTCCATTAACCAATTATGAGTCGTACATGAAAGAAAACGGCAATGTCATAACAAAGGTTAAAACTGGAGGAACAAAAAGGGAAATAAGATTGAATTTGATTGAAGGTTTTGTGGTATTTGATTTTTGTAGAATGAAATTGAAAGACACGAAAATAAAAATTTTAGGAAAAAAAAATCGAGAGATGATTTTTAGATCCATCAAAAAAGGGAGCCATTTTCCCCAAAATTAACACTGCTTTGATATTATGTGCAAACTAGAGAATATAACAATAATTGAAGAATAAAGCTTTAAAGATGAAGATAATGAATGAACAAGATAAATAAGAATGATGATCGATTATATTATTTCATCAAATAAGAATGTTTTATATATAGAGTTTACAAAATCTTCTAGATCATTCACCCTAACAAACTCGAGTAACAGATAACAATAAAATCTTAACTTTCTAATTTAAATAATAAAATAAATCATAATATCTCGATAGATGCAGACTTGGAAGAATTAAAAACAAAAATGGTTACTACATTAGATTGGCTTGTACATGTAAAATATAGTGTTTCGAAAGAAAATTAACTAGGAAACACTAGATGATCTTTATATTTCAAAGTTCCTAATGAATAGGTTGTATTTTAAAAGGTAACGATATGAATTGAAGATGGGTGAGAGTAAAGATATTAGGGACCACTTGAATAATTTTTACAAATGTGTGACCAACTTTGTAAATATGGATGTTGAAATTGAGGACGAATTGTTGTCTTTCTTGTCTAAGTCAAATGAGACATTGATGACTGCTAGTTGGCAAAACAATAGTACATGAATAAGGTCTCAAGTGCTTTGTTAGAGACTGCCAACATAAAAAAGCGAGGTGATATGGAAAAAGGCAATCGAGTACTTTTAACAACCTATGAAGATAGACGTGGTAGAGGTTAACTGCAAGGAAGAAATCCTAGTCAAAATAATCATTATCAATCTCATTCTATAAGAGATGTTGAGTGCTATTATTTGCTTAAGAAGGGACACCTCAGAAAGGATTGTGAGATAGTTTACAAGACATCTTAAAGGGAAGAGAAAGCTAAAGAAATTGAAGGCATTTGATTCTACAAATATGGTAGAGGAAAGTTTAATGGATGAAGATGATGTGTTATGTGTTGCTAATTATATCAATCCTACCAACCGTTGGTTTCTAGACTCTAGATGTTTTTGTCATATGTTTCGTAATGAAGACTGGTTTGAAGATTATAAGTTATATAGTGACGGCTATGCATTCACAATTGATGACCAGAAACTCGATGTCAAGGTTTCAAACACGGTGAAGGTGGGATGTTTTATGGAGTTTCAAGATGGATAAGTGATGTTCTATATGTCTTAAGATTGAAGAGGAGATTATTATCTTTGAGAACACCAGAACATTGGGTTATGAATATTCTTCAAGAGGTAAAGTAATAACTGCGAAGAAAAATTCTGCGCCAATAATGAAAGGTTAAAAGATTGACAACTTGTGCAAGTTGATGGGAACGATAATTTTAGGTGGAGCTACGAGGTTGGAATCGTATCGAATGGAGTCTTCTACTATTGCTAAAATTTTGAGCCTGCAAGGTGAGTCCTGTGGCTAATGCTAAGAAGAATGAAGCGCGAAGTTCAAAGACAAAGGTCAAGTTTGATGAGCCTTTGGATTGGATTAACTTTTACTCAATCTGACAAGGATAGTGATGGCATCTACCTATAAAAGAGTGCATGTTAGGCAGTGCGATGTAATTTAAATATTTCTAATTAAAGTGGAGATTGTTGGAAATGTGATTTAAAATATTTAAAGAATAAAGAAGAAAGATGACTATGTTCCAATTAGGATTAGGGAATTTTCCATATATAAGGAAAATGACTCAAATTCCAATCGGAATTAGGAAATTTTTTTATATAAGAATATGGGTATAACTCTCACTTGTAAAGGGTGTCAAAAGTTGAGTGAGGGTGTGCATAACTTTGAGAGGTGGAAAAGTCAAGTAGGTGAGGACAAATTGCACGAGTGATTTTTTTCTCATCAATAAAAGTATTCTTCTCTCGTGATTGTTGGCAGTCTTCTCTCGTGATTGTTGGTAGTCAATTGAGCCACATTAATCATTAGTATTTTTCTATTATTCTACATTTGTGTATGTTTTTTCACTACACTATTTGGAGTGGTAGAAATTAGATAAAATATGTCCCAATAAGACGTCCAAAATGGAATGCTTTCAAATGATGATATAGGATTAACCTATACAAGGAACAAAAAATCAAAGTCAACCTTAGCCTAAAGCCTTGTAGAGAACAATAAATTCAGTTCACCCAGCTCAAGTTGTACCCTTGTTCATTTTATTACTTGTCCTTCCTTTCTTTTATTGCATTTAAACATGTATAATATTCTTCGTTTTATTTTTCAGTCCCTATTTTACCTGTAGCTGACTTGGTGATGTGTCATCGTCTCATAGGTCCATTATTTTTGGTTTGTTATTGTCGATTGTAAGCTTTATATATATATATATATATATATCAGTAGATTAGTTCTCTCTAAGTTAAGTTTTGAAGTTGATTGAATAAAAGGTAGAATAGTAGAAAATCCAAACCCGTTGGTTGTCTACTCCGCATCATTGGAGGTGAAAAGTTTAATACACCTACTGTTGCTGCGCCATGAGTCGAAGGTCGGTGGGATCACTCGGATTATCTACCGGAGTTTAGTTTTTTGGGATTGATCTAATCTCATATGGGTTATGTTAGCTCAATTCTAATGGGGTTTGTATCGGTTGCTATTAAAGCAGTGGCTCTAATCATCTGATAGTTCTATCCTTGCCTTTGTCTGCTATTTTTTTAGTTTTTTATTTCTAAAATTTATATTTGAGTTGATAGTTGAATCTAGTGTTCTTGGATTATCTTATTGGGTTCTTGAGTCGTTCTTGTTCTTATGATCAACTAGTAGTTGTTCTTAAGAACTCGTTATTGAGTGTCGTAGTTGTTGTTTTTGGATCAAAACAAAAAGGGGGCAGCTCGGAAATTTAAAAAAATCCCATATCAAGAAAGAATGGAATCCACAACAATATCACGATCGAGTGTTAGTCCAATTCTTAGTTGCATTTAGTTTTTATCATTTGATTGTTATTAGATTGAGTTGTAATCATAGTGTTGGTGCTTCATTTGTTATTGAAGCTTGTTATTTGAGTGTTTTCATTTGATCACCTTCATTTCTACATGGCACACCGATATCCAACTTCGGATTTGAATTGACTGGGGATTGTTTTAACTTGATTGAGTTTGTTGAGTCCATTGAGGCGAGGGCAAGTGAGGAAACGAGTGGTAAAAGGCAATACGGTGAGTTTAATAACGAGTACAAGCCATTTGTGTGACAAACACGAGTGGTAAAAGGAAATATGGTGAGTTTAATAACGAGTACAAGCCATTTGTGCGACAAACACGAGTGGTAAACTTCATGAAAGGAAACTATCACACACTTGAGGACATTGTGTCTAATTTTCATTCTATTCTAGGTCAAGAGCGAAATTTGATAACGGCAGATGAATTGAGAAGAATATTGCAAGAAAACAACTACCAAATGAAAGCTTCATTTGAGGAGTCAATAGCCGAATTGGGTAAAAGAATGGACCGATTGAAAGTTCAGCAAATACGACCTCGTGATAAGGATGCTAGTGATGAACCTAGGGTCAATGGTCAAAATGAAGATGATAATGAAGAGTAGCATAGGAGAAATAGAATGAGAGATAAGGATTGTCAGGAAAGAAAATGAAATAAAAAATGTGAAGATTGAAATTCCTTCATTTCAAGGCAAATCAGATCTGGATGCCTACATAGATTGGGAAAGTTGAGATGATACTATGTTCTAGTATCATCGAATCCCCGAGACAAAGAAAGTATTGTTGTTGGCTAAGGAATTTACGAGTTATGTTTTGAGTTGGTGGAAGCAATTAACCATAGCTAAGAGAAGAAATTTGGATGACCCCATCGAGGCTTGGGATGAATTGAAGCGCCTAATGAGAAAGAAATTCATTTGAACACATTGCTATCGAGGCTTGTATCAAAGATTCCAAATGTTGAATCAAGGGACACGAACCATGGAGGCTTACTACCAAGAAATGGAATCCCTAATGACTCGAGCTGACATTGTGGAAGAAGGAAAATCTACCATGGCTAGGTTTCTAAGTGGATTGAATAGGGAGATTGCCAATTACACCGAGCTACAAGGCTATGCCGATATTGACAAGTTATTGTATAAACCATGAAAGTGGAGGCTCAAATCAAGAAGAGGGCTCCTACCAAACCTCAAGTTGGAAGTAGTAGAAAATATGGTAAAGCCAAATGAGTTGACAATCGAGGGGATAAAGGAGTTTGGAATAAGAAAAATGAGCTACCAAAGTCAACTCCGAGTTTGGGCGGTAAGGGTAAAGGGAAATTGGCAGGGACACCGAGCCGAAACCATGACAGATTAAGCTCCTAGCACCCAAACTAGAGTGGATGAGATGGCACCACAAAGGAATAATATCTTTTATACTCATTGCTTGGTGAATGGCAAGTCTTGTTGTATTATTATTAATGGGGTAGTTGTACCAATGTAGGTTGCACTACTTTTGTGGAAAAAGGTGGGATTGCCACTAATTCCACACCCTAACTATCATTTGCAAACATATATTTTTTTAGAACGACCTTAGCAATATGACCGAAGGGTTTTGGACGATGGGTATAGATGCCGCTATACGTCCAAGATGAATAGAAAGTATATTGTGCTTACTCTATTATCTCCACACCATGTATATGAAGATCAAGTGAAGCTAAAAAGTGAGCTTGAAGAGAGAGAATAGACCAATTAAAGAAAGAGAGTTGAATGGTAAAAAGAAATAGGGGGTACAATAAGAGTTGGGTAGAAAGAGTCTACAGGGCAAATAGAAAGACTGTTTCTTTCCAAAAAAAAATAAAGACATTATGAGAGTCATTGCAGATAACCGACCGTTAGTTTTGTTGGTATACAAGGAATCCTTCCTTATTTTTAACTCTAACCATGATTCCCTCCCATTTGTTGTTATTTCTCTTCTATAGAAATTCAAGAACGTGCTTTTCGAAAAATTGCCAAGTGGATAACCTCCTATTTGAGGCATTGAACATCAAATTTATTTAGTACCCGAAGTGGCAATTCCAAATTGACTCGCTTTTCGAAGTAATCAGGAGGAAACAAAAGAGTTACAACATCAAGTTGAGGATTTGATTAACAAAGGGCACATTCGTGAAAGCATTAGTCCATGTGTCATACCGGTGCTTTTGGTTCCAAAAAAAGATTGAACTTAGCGAATATATATTTATTGTCAAGTAATCAACAACATCACGGTAAAGTAGCGCCACATTATCCCTAGATTAGATTGTTGGCTTGATGAATTACATTGGACTAATTTGTTTACCCAAATTATTCTTAAAAGCGGTTATTATCAAATTTGAGTGAGAGAAGGTGATGGATGGAAAACGGTTTTCAAATCAAAACATGGATTGTATGAGTGGATGGTGATGTCTTTTGGCTTGGTAAATGCACCAAGTACTTTATTGTGGTGTACTTTGATGACATATTAGTCTATAGTTGGGGCTTAAAGGAATATGTTGATAATCTTAGGGATGTTTTAAAAACCCCTAAAGAGAGAAAAATTATTTGTCGACCCCGCTAAGAGTTAATTTTGTCTTAAGAAAATTTTTTTTCTTGGTTATATGGTAAGTGCTAATGGGATAAAGGTTGATAAAGAAAACATAAAAACCATTAGAGATTAGCCTACTCCCATTAGTTTATCTAAAGGTAAAAGCTTTCATGGACTAGCGAGTTTTTATAGGAGATTTGTGTCTAACTTTAGTGCTTTAGTGGCACACTAATTGAAGTAATCAAAAAAACTGTGGGATTTAAATGGAGTGTTGCAAGCTTTTGAAAATATTAAAGATAATTTATGTTCTTTACTCATACTTGCTTCGTTTGACTTTCAAAAGACATTTGAGATTGAATGTGATACTTTGAGAATAGGCATTGGTACTGTGTTAATATAGAAACGAAAACCTATAGCATTCTTCAATGAAAAGTTAAGTAGAGCTACACTTAGCTGTCCATCATATGACAATGAATTGTATGCTTTGGTTCGGGCATTAGAAAATTGGCAACACTATTTGTAGTCGAAAAAATTCATGATTCACACGGATCACCAATCTCTCAAATATTTCAAAGGCCAAGGCAAATTGAACAAGCGACATGCAAGGTAGATGGAGTTCGTTGAAAATTCCCTACGTGATAAAGTACAAATAGGGTAAGGAAATATAGTTGCAGATGGCTTGTCACGCAAGTATGCCTCGTAACCACTTTCAGCACTAGGTTATTAGGATTTGAAATCTTGAAAGATTTGTATGTGAATGATCCTGAATTTTCCAGTGTATTTGTTACTTATAAGAAGGGGAGTTATTGACAAGTTTTATAAACTAGAGGGTTAATTATTTCGAGAAAATAGATTGTGTGTGCTCACTAGTTCTATCTGAGAGTTGTTGATAAGAGAGTCCCCCTATGGAAGGTTAATGGGTCACTTTGGAGTACAAAGACCTTAGATATCATGCAAAAATATTTCTATTGGTCATAAATGAAACGAGACGTTGATAGGATTTGTGTTAATTGTATACATGTAGGAAAGCTAAATTTAGGACATTACCTCAAGGATTGTATATACCTCTACAAGTGCCACTAGCACATTCGGAGGATATTTCGTTGGACTTTGTGTTGGCATTACCTACGTCTAATAATGGAAAAGATTGAGTTTTTGTTGTCATGAATAGGTTTAGTAAGATGTCTCATTTCATTCCATGTCATAAAACCGATAATGCGCTACACACGTGGAGGATTTGTTCTTTAGGGAGATAGTGCAGTTGTCTGGCATGAGTGTTCTCAAAAATACGAGGCGAGGAAAAACATCAAGGTCACGCCTTGAGCCAAGCGCGACGTTGCGTGGTAAAAGCGAGGTCAATGTATGATAAAGTATAAAGCGTGACGAAGAGTCAACCCCAAGCTTCAAGCTTAGGCATGCCTAAGCGAGCACCTAAGCGCGGTTTTCAGAACAAAAACTGGCATTCCCAAAATAATTGTGTTAGATTGGGATGTCAATTTCCTTAGGTACGTTTGGAAGACTTTGTGGGGAAAGTTAGGTCCGAAATTTTTGTTTTCTACCACTAGCCATCCCCAAACAGAAGGTTAAACTAAAGTAGTTAATCGAACTTTATCACAATTGTTATATTTTCTAGTTTTTAATAACTTAAAAAATTGGAAAAAGTGTTTTCCATCTAGTGAATTTGCTTATAATGGTGTTGTGCATGCTGTTACTGATTGTTTTCCATTTGAGATTGTGTATGGTTTTAATCCATTGACTTCGTTGGATTTGATTCCTTTATTTGTTGCAGAAAGGATTAGCTTAGATTCAAAAGAAAAGTCAAGTTTGTTTGAGATTTGCATGAAAAGGTAAAAATGTGAATAGAGAAACAAAACGAAAAAGTTTCGAATCGAGTCAACAAAGGAAGAAAGAAGGTCACCTTCGAGCTGGTAGATTAGGTTGGGATATATTTGAAAAAATCAAATTTTTCCCAACAACGGCGGTCGAAGTTACAACCGAGAGACAACGGTCCTTTTCAAGTGATTGAGAAAGTGAATGATAACGCCTACAAGTTAGACCTTCCATATGAGTATAGTGTTTCTACTACCTTTAATGTATCTGATCAAATTTCGTTTAATGCAGACAATGATTCGTGGAGGAATTTGCCTAAAGAGGGAATGGGTGATATGATTCATGGTTGCTCAACTAGCACGCCAATGGATTCACCGCGAGTGCCAATTAGACCAATCATGAAATCTCAAGTAAATAAGTTGAAAATTGCAATGATGGGATTAATTGAAGAAATATAGCAAAATCCATCAAAAGTGGCAACTTCTAGATTGCAATATGGATTGGAAGCAAGTGGGAAAGAGAGATCAACTTGTTAAGTATTGGGACCCATTTTACGAAAGAAAGGATAATCAGGAATCAAAACAATGCAAGGGAAAAGTTTGGGGACCAAAATGACAATTTTAGTGGAAAAGTTCAAGGCATGTGATCGCATGCTTTTTTTGAAGCTGGGGGGCCAAAATGGATTGAAGCCTAGTAACGACCGTAACCCATCTTCACAGCTGTAATCCGTAAAAGCATGGGTCGCGCAGCTGAGCCCAAGATATTTTCGATATTTTGAAATATTTGTATTATTTTAGTATATTTCTAGTTCTAGTTTAGAGAGTTCTAGCTTAGAGACCAAGTTAACTTACCATTCTTAACTTTATAAACTATTGATTGTAAAGCTAACCTTTGAAAATATATGAGAGCTTTTAGCTTTGTGAGTCGAGTTTTCTCTTCTCATTCTTCGCTGGACACAACTGAATTTATCGAGAATTTGATCAACTCTCGTGGCGTTCAAAACTCCTTGGTTGTCTACTCTGAATCATTGGACATGACATGTTTGATACACCTATTATTGCCACATTGTGAGTAGAAGGTTTGCGGGGTCAAGCGTATCACCTACTGAAGTTTACCTTCTTTGGGATTTACCTAATCTTGGGTGGGTTGCATTAGCTCAGTTCTAATGTGGTTTGCATGGCTTTAGGCAAGGAATCAAATGAGGAACGTTTAGAAGAGTTATATAAGCAGTTGTATGAGAAGAGTTTGAGACTTCAGAAGGTTAACAAAGCTGCTATTAAAAAGTTGAATTATGTTGAGATAGATAAGTAGAGGCTAGTTGCTGAATTAGAACAAACTAAGAAGAGCCTAGTGGATGTGAGTAAAGAAAAAGAAAGGGTCTAGAAAACATTATCAGACCACTAGATAATGAGCTAGAGACTAGTATTACTCAAAAGTTAGACCACATTCTATGCTTAGGCAAACCTACTAGTAGCAAAAAGGGCATTGGGTTTAAAATAATGGTGCTTCAATTTCTAAAACCACAAAGACCACTGTTGATGCTAACAATACAATGCCCGGGAATAATCCTCAACCTAATAATCTCACTTCACCTAAGTTTAAGCCTAATACTCCCAAATTCGTCCCTACTTGGCTACTTGCCATCATTGTGGGAAATTGGTCCATATTCATCAAAGTTACAGACAAATCCTAGCCAAACCTACCCATATGGATACTTCTACTCAAGTTAAAGAGTCAATAAAGCAAGCAAGTCAATTGACCGACGTTGTAGGGCATTTGACTAGGTTGACCCCTTCATCCAAACACGTCTGCGAAAGAAGAATGAGCTCTTCGACTTTGGTGAGCCTAAGAGATATACTAGTTTCGGCGCCTCCGCTTGAGGTTAGGCATACAGCGTGCACATGGATTTTATTTTTGTGATTTTTCTATATATTTTTTATTTTTTGGTCACTTGGATTATTCTTGCATTTTGTTTTTAAAAAATTGAAAAGGGGAAAATTGTATTTTTCTTTTCTTTTCTTTTCTTCTAGTTTTATCTGCTGGCATGGTTGAAATGATTGTCTAAACTGATGTGTGATGGACTAGAATTGAGTCAATCATGGGTTGTTTGACTAGAATTCCTATCAGTTTAGGTTAACTTGAGATGAGTCCATGCCTTATTTTCAATGTACACAACGACCTATTGTGAGTGACATTTACCGCGTGTGAGATTTGGAGTGGCAGTCATTGAGCGAATGAGAATTGCATAAAATGGAAAAATGATTAAAAGATAATGATCAATAATTGTCAAATAGTTGTATATTCACATCCTTCTCTTTGTAGCCTACGAGTCTCAGGTGATTAAGCCTGTAAGGGTCTCTTTAAAACCTAGCACACTAAGAACAACTGGTTTGAGATTTGTCAGCTTAAAGCCCACTACAAAGGGCTTCTAGAAAGCTTAAGGGGGTAAGTCTACACAAGTGAATTTTTAATAATTCGTGATGTTGCATTTTGATTTTTTTTTGCCTCACTCTATAGCCTGTCAAACTCGAGTTAATAAGTTCGTAGGGGTATTTTAATACCTAGTACCCTAAGGCCAACTAGTTTGAAAGTTGCCGACCTGAAGCTCGTTACACGGATCCTATAGAAAACTTAAGAGGGTGGAGCTGGGGTAAAACAACTGGGTGTGAACTAATTTGGTGAGAATGTAATTTCTAATAAACTAATGTTTCTTGCATGTTCCTTTCACAAATTTAAGGCTGAGTCATGCTTATAGGTTTTTAGTGGAACTTTTACAAGCATGAGTTTACCTTAATTGATTTAGACTGCGTGGGAAGATGGTCATTTCTTCTTGTCGGCTACGTTCTGGTTTGTCCATGTCCAGTGATGTCAACTTCCAAAACCTACTAGTATTTTTTTGGATCCATGCATACTAATAACTTTCTCTATATTGGTTTGCTTTATATTTTGTTGTCCTGCATATATTTTCCCCCCATGGAATACGCTTAATCGTTCTTTCTCTAGATTTGCTTATTGTGGTCATTGATTGTTCATCTTTCCCTTTCCCATTTGTGACTAAAAGGGGGAAAATTTTGTGTTATGATAGGGAAAACTTGCAAATAGTGGGAGATTACATTATTTTAATGAGGGGGAGACACTGTGTGATTGTGTGAATATGCATTTTTCATTGGTTTTGTGTGTGTTGCTACTATTGGTTTATACAGTGAATGTGATTTTACTTTTTTTTAATCTTTGTAAGTACAATTACATTCTATTACTTGTCTACTGGCAATTATAATTATTTTCTGAATTTCACTTCGCTATTACACTGAGTGTTCAAGTGTCTGTTTTGCAAATGACAAGTACGACTAAAGTTATACAAGATTTAGTACTACATAAGTGGTAATTTAATTGATAGGTTAGGTTACCCATGTAATAGGTGACAATTCGATTTTGCCACAGAATGCCAAAAGGGAAAATTGTTAGAAATTTTGTAATTGGCATCTCTGAGTATGACAATCAAACATTTCATGTTGTAATTCACTTTAACTTGTTTAGTTAAGATTTAGGTAGATTAGAACATCTATTTGGGTTAGTTTGGAAGCATCTGGGCATAAATCTGTCCGACAAGCCCTCAAGTAGACTAAATAGAGTCGGGGGCACTGACGAGCGATCCGACGGGGCTCATAAAAGCCGGGCCACTCTAGCGACCCTTTCGATGGCCGCTCCAGCTAGGCCACTCAAAAACCACTCAAGTGGTCCAACTGTGCAACCCGACCTAGTTACACAATTTTGACATATTTTCTTCCAAACCTATTTCATCACAGTTTTGTAGCCAGTTTCATATGTATGAGTTTTGAGAGTAAAAACACTATTGAAACATCCCAAAAACACTCTCTATTGATTTTTTATTACCAACCCTTCTCTAAGATTCATTATTCAGAAATAATCAATCATACACAAACCACCAACCCTAAAATCCTCTACCAAATAACTTTAGAGTTCTAAACATTAGTTAGGGGGATGGAGTTCCAATGTGGTTCAAGGTCAATTTTTGAAAAAAGAGGCGTTGGAGTTCTGGAAGGTGTTGTGTGCACAATGTAACGAGGTTCGTTAGGGTCTTAGTTTCGTAGCCAGATTCATATACACCAGGTTTGAGAGTAAAACCACTATTGAAACATCCCAAAACCACTTTCTATTGATTCGCGATCACCAATCCTTGATTAAGATTCACTATTCAGATATAATCAATTATACACAATACTAACCTTTAAAGTCCTCTACCAAATAACCTTCAGTGTTCTGTAGAGTGCCAAGGTGGCTGGAGCTCCAATGTGGTTGAAGATCTACTTGTGAAGAAAGTGGTATCAGGTTCTAAAGGGTGTTGTATGCACAACATGACGATGTTCGTCAAGGTTTGCACGCTAGGGTTCAAGCTAATTTCGCATTGATCGTGTGTAAGTTAATCTCTTTCTGGTGGATTTTCCATGGCAAGTTCACCCGAATATTTTTATAGTTTAAAGAGTTTGTCAATAGGTTTTCCTCCGTCATCACATCTGGTGTTGATTGCTTTACTACTTTAGTGATTTGATTGTTTAATTACTTTTGTTACATGTTAAATGACATATTAATTGGTAAATTGGTTGATAATCGTTAATAGTTGATTAGGTCACCACCGGGCTAGATTTTTCAATACACATATGTGTGTGTATGAGTGTGTGTGTGTGTGTGTGTGTGTGTGTGTGTTTTAGAAGTAACATTAGTATGTATATATAATACGATGACAGTAAATTTCTGATTGTACTGTGGATCTATATATAAAATTATTTTTGAATGTTTTCTATCCTCATAAATAATTTATATGAATTTTCTTATTTATTGTTTTTTTATGCTTTTGGAATAAATTCTTAATTATCAGGATATAGGAGATCCAATATTCGCATGTGAGCATCGTGTCATGGCACAATATTCTAGTGCCACAAGAGTAAAAAAGTACAACACAAATGAACAAAAATTCAATTTTTGTTGTAATCTAGAAAAACTCTAGCTTCCATTGATAAAAAGGCCATGGTGATATGGTTAATAATATGTTGTGTGGGTAAAAAAATGATTAAATGCTTCATAAAACATGTGTTTGATTTTTTAGTTTATGTTCATGTTACTGCTTGTGTTTTATTTATTTTGTTAATAACGAATTAATTTACAAATAAATTTTTCATGCATCTCACGAGTGGAAAAACTGTCAAAGATGACTATGATGGGTCACACGATTCATTGCTGCAACTTCAAACATAAGACATATCTTAGTGTGGATAGAAATCAAATCTTGATACTTTTTTTTCACATTCAAGATTGCATATAACAATGCAAACTCAAGATTGCATGTAAACCCTTCGATAATGTAATCTTTACAACCATATGTTTATAACAAATAAATACATTATAGACACTTCACACACAATGGATGAGCCAACACACAACAATACAAATTCAAGATTGCATGTAAACCCTTTAACAATGTAATCTACTATAACTCACAATGTTCTTCAAATTGGATTAATACCAAATATCAATCTCCTTAAAAGTACACTCTTCTCCTAATGTAACTACCAACAACCAGTTGTTCATATCATACGTAAAATCTTTTTTCTTTCCATCTACTACACAATAGATATGTTTCTTGCTAGAATAGGCTCCAAAATAACCACAACCTGGTACATCGGTTTCATATCTTGTGTAATTCTTGTAATTACATTCCAAGAAAAGTTTATATTGTCACCTAAATTAGAGTTTACGTTGTACTCGGATAATAATCTTTCCTTCATAGCTGCTCTATACATGTATATATAGTTTTCAATGATCAATGAGAAGAACATCGTTTTTATAATTTTATAACCTTTACATGGTATTAGGGCCTTTGTAACACTCTCATGAGCAAAGGTATTTTTTCTCCCAAGTCATGTCGTTCGTGAGTTCCCATCACAGTCTCCGCTTTTTCGTTCCATTGTCTCTTTCTTACAAATCTCATTCACCCATCAGCCGTTAATCTCTCACCTTAAATTTGTTGTTTTTCTTTCATCTCTTTATTCTTCATAATTGCTGTAAGTGATAAAACTCCTCGACCACCATCTGAAACACAATACCCACCATCAATCTGAGCTTTGCCCCTCTACTTCAGATAAATTCATCCATACGAAAAACCCTAAATCTCACTGCTACCAATAAATTCTCTTGGTGCGTCAGATTAATTCTCTTCCATTTGGCCTTATTCTCCTTATGCTTGTATATGGCACATCATCCTACCCACCTGAAACCTAAACCACAAACACTGTCACTACTCCAAATCATGCCTATCTCCTATGGAAAAGACAAGATAGTTTTATTATTCATGCTATCTTAGCCTTCAATTCTGAAACCATTATGCCCTTAGTCTCTACGACTGTTGTCGATTGGACTCATCTTCATTGTTATTTTATGAAACATCCGTAGTCTTATATAATACACCTCAAGGATCCCTTTTTTAAAATCACCCAAAGAACTCAGTCGATTACTAACTTTCTACTCCAAATCGGATCCATTACAGATGAGTTAAACACCCTTGACAATTATATGAGGAGACTTTGCTTTGTCTATGATGAGATAATAGCTACCCGTCATTCCCGAGATGCATCTGTGCCCTTCGAAGAACTGTATGATAAGCTCATAGACCATGAGACTCCGTCATCTCAGAACTCCAATTAACGAAAGGCAGAAATCATTGACCTCCATATCCATCTTCTGCACTTGGCCTTCTTCTATCTCAATTAATGCCTTCCTCCATTTCATGCAATGGTCGTGCCCCTATCGTATGTCAATATAGTGGCAAGAATAGCTACAATGCTACGAAATACTATAATCTCTTTCCTCACTTGCATTCATACTATGCATCTATGAATCATGTCTATGAAGTCTCTTTCCTCACTTGCATCCATACTATGCATCTATGAATCATGTCTATCAAGCTTATTCAACATAAAACTAGATGATGGACTCTGGAGTATCCAACCATGTTATATGTCGCCTCTTGGATTTCCTATTCACCGGTCAATATGATGGTTCAGATGATATCATCCTCAACAACGATTCTGGTTATTATGTTACTCACATTGGTTATGTTTCTCTAAACCCTTGTTTTGTGTTATCTCTTGTTCTCTGTTGTCCTACTGTGTCAAGAGGGTTGTATCTGTTTCTAAGTTTTGCAAGTCATATAACATCTCATTGATTTTTCCCCATATTTTTTTTGTGAAGGATCTACGACAGGGAACCCATCGTCTGTGGCCATAACAAAAATGACATCTATGAGTGGCCACTGTAGTCCAATTCCTCTCAGCTGCCCACTGTTTACAACCAATCAATCCCCCACTCTTTCCTATAGTCAAACCTTCTCGGTCACCCATCCCCTAAAATATCTAGTTATTTCTTTAAGTTTGGTCTTCGCCATGACTAGGTGATTTCACTTAATAATTTTCGTTATTACTTAATTTTTGTAGATCACTATGCAACTTATATATATATTATATGGTTTTATCCCTTAAATCCTAAATCTATAGTTTTCTCAATATTTCCTCTATTTAAATCCAAAGTTGAACATTTGCTTGATACAAAAATTGTTGTACTTTTCTCTAGTGGTGGGGCCAAATTTATTGCCTTAAAAGCTCTACTTGATACTTTTGGGATTACTTGTCTTCAAATGCCCCCTTGCACTTCACAACACAATGGATATGCAGAACATCATCATCGACATATCATTGAAACGGGACTCACCCTAACGGACCATGCCTCAAAAATACTAAACATGCACATTCCAAACATTAGCTTACCTAATTAATCAACTTCCCAACCCCTGCCCTCCAATTCGAATTTGCCTAATCGAAACTATTTCAATCTCGTCCCAACTATAACTCACTCAAAAACTTTTGGGTTTCTATGTTTTCTCTAGCTCCATCCATGCACATCACATGAAATAGAAAGGTAGTCAACTCGTTGTTTCTTTGTTGGGTACAACACCAATTAGTCTACCTACCTGTGTCTTGACCCAAGTTCTACCTATGTCTATGCTTCATGGAATATCCACTTCGTAGAAGACTAATTCTTCATTGCCTTTTGTTCACCTGCTCCATCCAATCCCAAAAAGTCATCACCGCCATCCATCTTATCATCCAATCTCACTCTCTGATCTCGCTCTTCTACCAATATTATCGTCCAACTCCCCAATTCCAGCCCTCATCCGGAGTTGTTACAGGAAACTCAATGCCACTTTTCGGCTTCAAACAATGTGACATCTTCCATTTCATTGGTTCTAACGGCTTCAAGAACTTATCTTTCCTTGGCTTCGGCTTCTATTCTGTTTCAACCTGATACCCGTTGCCGAAAGTCAATGAACCTTCCATAGTTAGTCAAGCCATGAAAATCACTAAATAGCAACAAGCTATGCACAAGGTAGTCAATGCCCTCATTCATAATAATACTCTGTGTCTAGTCTCTCATTCTACCTCTTTTTATGTTATCAGTTGTAAATGGGCTTTCTTAATTAAGCGAAACCCAGACAGCTTTATCTCCAAATATAAAGCCTGAATTGTGGCTAAAAGGTTCCATTAGCAACCTTGACTGGGCTTTCACAACACATTTAGTCCGGTCGTTAAACCTGCCAAAGTTTGCATAGTTCTCTCTCCTACTCTTCACCATAACAGGTCCATTCACCAACTTGACGTTAATAGTGCATTTTTACATGGTACACTTATAGATGAGGTCTACATGACCCAGCCTCTCGGCTTCGTAGATTTTTCCTACCATCAGCACATCTACGACTAAACAAGGCCATCTGCAGCCTTCAAATAAGCTCTTGAGCCTAGTTCACTAAATTGTAGATGTGTTTCTTATCTTATGGCTTTCAAAATTTGAAGAGTAATATTTCTATCCTTATGCTCTTTCGTCCATCTGTCATTGTTTAGTTTCTTTTGTATGTCGATGACCTCTTAATCACCTTAACTACTCTATTATCTCCTTTCTATCCAATTGTTTTTCTGTCAAAAATCTTGGTCACCTTAACTACTTTCACGATGTTGAGGCACTCACTGCTCCCTCTAGAACATGCTTTGGTGCTAAGGAATGCCTTACCCCTATGTCATCTTCTTCTTTATCTTTTCACGACGGCTTTCCTCTAGTTGACCCCACTCTTTATCGTGAAACTGTTGGGGGTCCTTCAATATCTCTCTCACACATCCCGATATCTATTTTGTCATCAACAAACTCTCCTAGCTCATACATCATTCCTTTGAGGTGCATTGGATAGTTGTGAAGCACATCTTGTGCAATCTAAAATCCACTATCTATCACAGTCTCATTATCCAAGAGTCCTACCTCTTTCAATCTCTTTCACTAGGCTCATAATTCTAATGATCGCACTTCCACGTTCGCTTACATTGTCTACCTCGGCGGCAATCCAATCTCTTTTTACTCTGGCAAAGAAAAAACGGTTGCCTAGTCCTCTACCGAAGTAGAATATCAATCACTAGCATCTTGTGCCCTTAAATTCCTCTGGATTCGTAATCTACTATCTGAAATTCAATTTTCTCCATATCAATGTCCAATTATTTACTACAATAATTATTTTAGTTCAACTTATTTATCCGTTAATCCTCTTTTTCGCTCTTAAAATGAAGCACGAGCCATCTATTATCGTTTTATTCAAAATTATATTTCCAGTGGTTCGTTTAGTGTTTTGTTCATTTCTAGTCCTGACCAACTTGTTGACGTGCTCACTAAGCCTCTCCCTCAAGCCTCTTTTCATATACCTTAAAATTTCATAAACTATATCAAAGAAAACGTGTATTAATTTTGGCAAGAATGATATCAAATTAATTTTTTTAATCATTTATTAATTTTTGATAAGATTTTATTTTTGATGCAACATACCATAATGTCTCCTAATAAAATATCAAACAAAATGTGCATTAATTTTTCTTGGCAGATCTCCCAACTAAACATATATTAATATGGGCTTGAACTTATCAAATTATTATTATTATTATTATTATTATTATTATTATTATTATTATTATTATTGCAATCGAATATTAATCTCCTAACATATCAAAATGTGTATTAATCTCCCAAATTGAACCTTATACTTAATTTTTTGAACTGGTCTTAATAAGTAGTGAAACAATTCATTAATTTTTTTAATCTTTAATATTACTAATCAAACAATTGATTAACTTTTTAAATTTTAATATTAAAATTCTTTAATTAATTTTTTAAAGTTTATTACTAATTCTGTATGTGTGTAACGTTTAATACTAGTAAATAACATGCAAAAAAACGTGTTAAAAAAGAATTATAATACAATTCATTGATTTTTAAAATTATGATTATTCTCGTTCTTAGTAGTTCCAATTCTGTTAGGAATCATAAATCTTAAACTGTTGACGTTTGATTGGACAAGGTTTCATATTGCTAAGATCGTAAGATTTCTCTAAAACTTGCAAGATATCCTTAAAATCCTAGATTAATTTTTTTTTAATGTGTAAGTGGTACTTCAAAATTCTAATTCCCAAATTAATTAAACGGTTCATTAATTAATTAATTTTTTAAATAGAAAAATTCATTAACTTTTTAAATTTTAATATTAAAATTTTGTAATTAATTTTTTGTTATTTTAATACTAATTTTGTAAATGTGTAAATTTTATTACTACTAAATAGCGTGTACAAAATGAATTATAAGACAATTCATTAATTTTTAGAATTAAGATTATATTCCTACTTATCATAAGCTCCGTGAGCTTTGAATTAATATTGTGTTAAAATTCATTTCAGTAGCTTTTATTTGATTGGCTACCGATTTAGATATAAGTATATTTTAAATTTAAGATTTTTTGAAAGTTTTTTAAATTTATAATAGAAATCAAAAATTAATCTCATTAATTAGAATTCTTTTTTGGATTAAAAATTGTATATTTATAAGAGAAAATCGAAATTAATCACCCAAAAACAAAATTAATCTCATTGGCTAGAATTCCTTTTTTAACTAAAGATTTTAATTCATTCAAAAAAAAAAGAAAGATTTCAATGAAAATCAAAATTCATCACCTAAAAGCAACATTAACCCCATTCATTCATCCCCTAAAAGCAAACATTGATTAGGTTTCTTATTTGGCTAAAGATTTTAGATTTAGAATAGAAAATCAAATTAATCAACTAAAAGCAAAATTTCATTAGAATTCTTTTTTGTCTTTTTCTTTTTCTTCTGGACTAAAGATTTTTAAATTTATAATACAAAATCGAAACTCATGCCAGAAAATTGAAATTAATTACCTATCAAGATTTTGTTAAAAAATTCCCATTGATTAGAATCCTAATTTGACTAAAGATTTTTATGTTTATAATACAAAATTGAAATTAATCCCATCCGTCGGGGTATCTTTTTTGGTCGGCTTCTTTATGTTGCAAGCGCTGGCACGTGCCAATGCTTGCAACATAAAATTTTCCCTTTTTTGGCATAGTTACCTATCAAATATTTTGATATAGATTCACATTTATTAGAATTCTTTTTTGGCATGGTTACCTATTAAGATTTTACTAAAGATTCTTGTTGAAATTTTTTTCATTAGCTAAAGATTTTTAAATTAATAATAAAAATTCAAAATTAATTGCCCCTCAAAATGTTTATCTCTTATTTACTCTAAAATTTTATTTTTACTTAAGCAGGATAAAATAATTCATGAAAGTGTGTGTTGATTTGGACTTTTAAACATTTAATCCGTGAAAGATTATTATATTTCTTTCAATATTTTTGTGGTTGGTGACAATAAATAACTTACAAGATATAATGTCACAAATTAATTTTATGTTATGGACATATTTGATGAAAGTTGTTAGCAAATATGGGAGAAGCGCTATTGTTTTTATAGAAAATGTGTTGAATTTGTTTAAAGGAATTGTATAAGGGAATTTCAATATTATTTTCATTTTTTTCCATTTTTCTTAATGATATTAAACAATTTAGAAAAATATTTATATATTTAATATGCTTTGAGATTTGTAGCATATTGTACTTGAATACAATAATATGAAATAAAAGACTACAAGTTGCAAGTACAATAATACGAAAATCAACATGTCCAGATCACAAGCCATAAGTACAAGTTAAACGTTATATCAGAAAAACTAAAGCTACAGATGTTAGGTATGACAATTTTCCAACAACAAAATCAACTTAATATGTTTGGATCTTTAATTAAAATTTATTCTTTCATATGCTAATTGTTTTAACTATATTTTTTAAATATTATTTTTACCTTACATTTGTATTTAATTTAATTTTACAACTAACAAAATTCTACAAATTGTTATGAAAATCACAATCACGAATAAAAATTCCGTGTATCACACGGGAAAAAAATGTAGTACAATATAGTGGTTTAGATAAATAGTAACATAAGTTCTTTAAAAAAATAGTAACACGGGGTTAGGTAGCCTTTTAAGCCAATTCGAGGTATAAATGTTGCATGTGGCAATCAACTTTTTTCACTTCATTTGATTTTGACACGTCATTAACTGTAAATATTAATTCTATATAAACAAATGCATTTCTGAAGAAAGAATTCGAAGTATGAAAATAAATAAGAAGTTGAAATCAAATAATACTATTTGAAACCCTATAAGCATCCATCCTCCAAAGGTGTAGATTGAGATAGATTGAGGCCTTGTTCCATACACACTAAAGTTCCTTTACCTTAAATTCATATTTTCTCTCTCATTTTTTTCAACCACTTATCCACAGATTTGACCAGCACAAACTTCAAGTAAATAAAACATATTGTGGAAAGAACAAAACCTGAATTTAATTTACTTTCACAAGACGTCGAAGTACTTGTTTACTAATTGTTTTTCTCAACTGTGACGACGGACGACTTTGATCGACAATGCAAGTACAAGATTGTTAGCATAAAGGAGATTAGGTTGTCGTTACGTTACCAGATGATAATCTTTGGTTCATAACGTGTTCATCAAGGATATCATCATATTTTTGTTCTTTTTCCCTTTTTAGAAAATGGAATAACTAATTTTACGGAAAGTACATACTCCCTCCGTCCCACTAAGATAGGCAAGTATTCCTATTTTGTCCGTCCCAAATTATAGTCCAATTTCCTTATTGAATGTATAATTTATTTTCCATGTACAAAAATACCCCTATTTAAGATAATTGAAATACTAAACATTAAGATAGATATTTCATCTCCCAAGATATTTAAACATGTTCACACTATTTTTTGACCATTCAATATAGGGGTAAAATTGGAAGAATAAATGAATATCTTATAATTCCAAGAACATTTAAGATGTTTTCTTAATATGTGTGAAAAATGGTGGGCGCCTATCTTAGTGGGACGGAGGGAGTATAACATATTGACTTGCGTAAAAATCAGTAAGTAGGCCGCCTAAGTATTAGGATTATGAATCTCCGCCTTCTTATTTCTAGCTCTATGTTAAGATGACTTTGTCACAAGTACAACAAGATATACAATATGTACGTTTGGCAAAATCATATTTTTCCAGACATCATATTACTTTTAAATCAATGGTTCTCAAATGGGCTATATGTGTGTGTTCTTGGTGCAGTACGAGCTGATGATGTGGGGTTGGCCTATTTAGAGTGCCGCGGCCGTTAGATTTGATGTCACGCGAGTTTTGGCCCTGCAAACTTTAGACGGTCATAACTTTTGCGTACGATATCCATTTTCAATCCATGGCCCCAATCCGGAATCGTCGCGATGAAATCTACGACAATCACTGCTATTGCCATGACCCCACTTTTCAAGCCCTTTTGAGGTTGTTTAAGGCCTCGAAACGCAGATTTTCAGTTTTCAGTCTGTTATTTTTGTGTTTCTGTGATTTCTTTGTTTTGGTCCGGCCCATAATGCCCATCTTATCTTTCTAGGGTTTGGTACGGATCTTTTGCTATTTATTCATCGTTTCATTGTAATTTTTAGTGGATTGACTTTGAATAAAATACATGAGTCTTGTTCTTAGTGCAATCCTATTATTTATTCACAGTAGATCCTTGATCTACATCAGTTATATACCTTGTTGTGCATCTTCGTAGTATCAGTAGCATTTTCCATGTGAGAATACTTTATTCTCCTTATTGCTTATGTGGTAGTTCAATGCTAATTTTAAGATAATAAGGTTTTTCCACATGGAGAAACCTTGTTAGTCTATATCTGTAATAGCGAAAATAAAATCTCTCTACATAGGAATGAGAACAAAATTATAGTTGAAAAGTTTCAAAAAGTACTAAGTAGTAATTAAAAGTAATATTTATATAAGTTGTCACGATCATTAAGAAGTTTTCCTTTTCTATTTTTTCTTTTTGGGTTATTTTCGAACCATATAACAATAATTAATAAAAGATTTATTTCTCACTGAAAAATAAAATGACGTTTAGATTGACTAAACAAAATCCTAATAATGCAACAAAATAAAAATGGGTTTGCTCGCTTCATGTAAGTAATGAGAGAGATTAATTTTTGTGCAATAATTGATGTGACTTCAATGTTAAAAGGGAATGGAACTGCATGCGATCACTTTTCTTTTTCAATTCGTTAAATCTATGTGTAAGCTAACTATTTTGGGGCACCTACAGCCCTCAAATAATATATTTTGGATTTGTAAGAATATTAATGGAAAACAGGCATTCTTTCACCGTTTCAAAAAAAAAAAAGGCATTCTTTCTCATTAAAACGCAACCAAGGAAACACCTACACGACCGAAGTCTTAAATGCTAATTCTTTCTTTGTCCTTTATCCTCAATAATAATTAAATTTTTTTAAGTTCTTTCATATTATTTCATTAATTAATACCATTTTGACAATATAATAGAAAATTTAGAATTTTGTAATTTCAATAATCTTTACCTATTTTCTAGTAAACAATTGGCATAGCGAAAAATAATTTATAAAGAATATGGGATATATTTTAATATTTATCATCATTGCAGTTTTTATTTGTTCAAGAAATATGTTATGAAAATCCAATTTTTTATTAAAAAATAATGTTCAACATTCTAATATTCATTTATCTATGACATGTTATATATTAATTTAGTGACGAATTTATAATTTTTTGTAGCACAAGATGGAACATACAAAATATCAAATTGACTAAGGCTCTATATAATAACTTTTTAAAATTTTTCATAGATATTTCTTAAACAAAATTTCTATAATATTATTCATACAAATATTTTACCATTACATGCACCCTATATATAACCTCACCTAAACAAATAGTTTAAAATTACATGCAACGTGCGTGTTCGTGAACTAGTAAATACAAATAAACTTATAAACCCTACTGAGCCCACAGACTCGCATTGTGCTAGTCCCTTTAAAGAAAATACAAAGCGAACAAGAAAATGGAATAATAAAACAGAAAATTGCAATTTTGAAGGCCTAAACTGTCCCGAAACGAGAAAATAAATTGTGCTTGCACAACAAAGTGATGTAGGGCCAATTGGAACTTTTTGAGAGCTCTTCGAATTGGGTTCGTGGGCCCCAGATGGGGATTGGATGCAAAACTATATGGCCACTTTCTCCTATCACGCTTGGCCAAATATGCAAATGCAACTCGATCCACATTATTTTACAAAGTCCGGAAGCAACAAAAATTAATATAATATATCAAATTAATAAGAAGATGGAGACGTAATCAAAAAATTCTAATAGCAGAGAGAGGGAAGGAGGGAGGGAGGTAATCGAGAGTGATGTGTGCAAGCATAAATCGTAAATGAACCCGAAAATTAATTAATCGAGTGTGATATGTGCATAAATTATAGTCTGTACAAAATATCAAATAATATTATACAAAAATATATTGAAAGACTGTTATAAACGCATTCATAATGAATGCTACACTTACATCCTATATTTATATATATATAGCTAATCAATTTGTTGAATGAGCATATTTGTCAGACGAAGCTTCCCGTATTTTTTTTTTTTTAAATTCTTGTCGCGGTAGTACAATTACAAAATTGTTGATAATTCCACATTATTTTATGGTAAGAATATGGAAGAGAATTAAAATTTTAACGATTGTAATTGTGTAATTGTAAGCATTGGACTATTAGAGGTACTTACATATGAAACAAGATGGAATTCCACAAATAAACTATCGAAATGTACGGAAATTTTCAAGCACCCGCGCGAGGTGCTTGAAATTGTACCCGCACAAGACACAGCCCCCCTGATGGCGGTGGGGCCGGGGGGTGGGGGGCAGACCAAAATTCTGGTCCCGCGCAGGGACCAGAAAGTTCCTTTCGAAATGTATATACTACTAAACAAGATGGACGGAGAGAGCAACAATTAAACTTGAGCAACAAATCAAAATGTATTTGCCAAATTATTATTATTATTATTATTATTATTATTATTATTATTATTATTATTATGCATTTCAAGTGAAACTCCATTATCGAGAATGGACGGAGAGAGC
Organism: Jasminum sambac; assembly: GCA_018223645.1. NCBI lineage: Eukaryota > Viridiplantae > Streptophyta > Magnoliopsida > Lamiales > Oleaceae > Jasminum > Jasminum sambac. The sequence continues at coordinate 28,402,711 of CP073651.1, read as the reverse complement.
AGCAATTAAACTTGAGCAACAAATCAAAATGTATTTGCCAAATTATTATTATTATTATTATTATTATTATTATTATTATTATTATTATTATTATTATTATTATTATGCATTTCAAGTGAAACTCCATTATCGACAATGGACGGAGAGAGCAGCAATTAAACTCTCCACTACCTTGTTCAGTTGCAGCCTAAAGGAATAATTAATTACATGTTTTCTCCCATGGTTGTGTTTTTAAGGAAGTGGGCACGTCATCCGTTAATTAATGGAGACTTTAATTGACAATTAATTAATAATTATGGTAATTAATAATTACAATTTATAATTTTAATTTAGGATTGAAGCTCTTCCTCAGTGGTTAGAAAAACCTCTTAGTTGACACCAGACCAGAGATGGTTGACACCATAGGGTTGCAACCACCCCTGCAATATTCTAAAACTTCTTTGATTTCATACGTACACTTGTTGAAATTTTGTTTAAAAAATGTTAATATACATGTAATTACCCCCACAAACCTATGTTGGGTACATTTGGAGAACTTATAAATTCTTCCTACTCAAATAAACTCTGTTTGGTTGGAAGGGCTTATTTAAAAAATTAGAGCTTATTTGAAGAGCTTCTTTTACTAGCTTTTCAAGTAATTTCATGAGCTTTTTATTTTTTATTCCATTTTTACCTTTTTCTTTTATAACAAAAGAAATGTCATTATTTTAAATATATCCTTTTTCGATTATTTTGTATTTCTAACCTAATTTTTCAATTAATTTTGTCAAACACTAATATTTAAATTAGTTAGCTTTTCAACTATCAGCTATAAACTTTGAGTTGGCTTATCAGCTATAATCTAACTTTTCAGTTATTAGCTCACTTATCAGCTTGTTCTACCAAACATACCCTGAACTTTTTAGCTCCGCGAGGAGGTTGGAATTTCATCAGGTGTCCCTTTCGTCTACCCCTCTTATAAAATAAAATTTTAAATTTTTTTTAAAAAATCTGCTTTTAATTTAGCTTTAAATAATAAATTATTGTCGACAATGATATGCATAGTGGGGTATCTTAACGGTTGATATTTACTATGTATTATATTTATAATTATAATGAAAATGATTGAAAAATATCATTAGCATATTTAACTCAAGTTTGGGGCTGAAGGAAAGAGTTGAGAACCAATAAGAATCTAGTTTCCGCAGTTTGATGTTTCCACTCCTTTTCGTTGTTACCTTGCAAAAAGAAATCTATGATTGTTTAGGAAAATATTTTCTTCAACTATAGTTTTATTGATTGATGGGAACATCTTTGGGTGCTTGGTCCCAATTTGTACTCATTACATACTCGACAAACATGACATTAACGTGAGGTAAAAATAAATAAATAACTCTTAAAATAATGTCATATTTGTGAATAAACAGGGCATGTAGTTTAGATGCCAACTAAGTGCCTTTTTTTGCATTCGTAAGTGAACGGAAAATATAATGATTAAAAATGAGTTGTTGTTATTTCAAAAAAAAAAAAAAAAAAAAGGCTGTTGGGATTAGTAATTAAATAATATAAGTTTATACCGATCTATTAGCTTAAATTTTTAGATTGGTTGGTTTTAAAAGTTTTAATATAGTATCAGAATAGACGGAGGTTATATGTTTGTATCTATTATTTTAAATTTTTAGATCAGGATAGTTTGCAACACTTAATTTGTGTTAAATTAGTAAAAATTGCATAGTGACGTTGGTCTCAAACGTATTTCTCAAAAATAGCAAGTTGTTCTCAACTTTAGAAATTGACATTATGATCCCTGTTCTTTAAAATGTAATATTCAATGATATTAACCTTTCATTACAATTAAAAAGTCCCTCAACGACGAAAACAATCTTAAATTTATGTTAAATTGTCCCTTGTCCACATATTATGTTATATATAAGTGTCAAGTGTCAAGTGCTCACATATATACTTAGAAATAAGTATTGTTAATGATTAGTGGATAACACAAATAATTTTCATCACTCAGATGATAGTGCAGTTATAAGTGTCAATGGAACAGAACCGGAGATTTGAAATATGGAAGAACGTGCGGCATTGAATTTTTTTTTTTTTATTTGGAGGGGACTAATTTACATAAGACCTTTAAAGAAGAAAGTCAATTTAAAAATTTAAAGTGAAATTGCAAGTAGTGATGGTAGAAAAATCCGATCCGATGCAAATCCGATGGATACCCGATCCGAATGGAGCAATTTTGTGCCGATCCGACGATCCGTAGATCATTGATCCGTGGATCGGTTCCGAAACTGATTTGGATTTGGATCGGATCAGGCTTGATCCGATCTGATCTGATCCGAATTGATTTTTATTTTTTATTTTTTATTTTTATTTTTTATTTTTTATTTTTATTTTTATTTTTTATTATTTTTATTATTTTTATAAAAATCTATACCAATATGGATCGTATTTGGATTTTTTTCTTGATCCGATATGATCCGATCCGATTTGATCCAAATCCGATCCGGGAAATTTGGATTTGGATCGGGGTGATTGATTTGGATTTGGATTTGGCCGATCCGATCCGAACTCAATCCATTGCCAACACTAATTGCAAGTTTGGAAAGATATTAGAATAACAGTAAGCAAATAGGCTTAATTAACCAAATGCAAAAAAATTATTACATGGTTCACACAAATTCTCCTGAGTCCTATTTCTTGTTGCAAGAAAATGAAAATTATAATCAAGAAAACTTAATAAAGAAATTAAATCATAATTGAAAATTTGATTTTTTGGAAATAATGATGAAAAAAAAATTGAAAAAGTTGCATTTGTGTGTGTGTGTTTTTTTTATGCTTTTTGCTATCGCGAAAGAGTTGTATTAAACAAGCTTTTAATCAACTATGATCATGTAATAATAGTGTAGCGAAAATTCAGACAATTTCCGTCATTAATGATTGATTAACTTCGATCTAATATTAAGAACTAACTTGCTATTGCAGTAACCATCAAGATTAGCTTGATGACTAGAACCTCTTCGAACTAATAGGAAGTCCAATGTTCAAACTCTATATATATTATTAATAATGTTATATTTACACCCTATGTGGTATTTATGGTTTATACCCCTTATGTGATGATTTGTTTGTTTTGTTTATTTCTGTTATTTCGTTATCATGTTGTGGTTATGGAGCTCTGGGATGCGTCTCTAGATTCGTTATCTGCGAGCCTCAAGTCAACATTGGAATGGATTGTGTTTCAAAATGATTTAATGATATATTCTGAGCTTGCAATGTACCATTAAAAAAAATCTTGCTATTGAGGTAATTGACTCCAAAGTTTTCCTTTTCTTCACTTCGTATTTCTTAAAAGGGTAAATGATATTATAAAATACAAGTTGAAATAAAGAAGACTTAAGGGTCCTCTCAACAAGTTAATTATACTTATTCAAGACAAGTTTTTATTTTTATAAAAAAAGTAAATTATTCTGGAGTAAAATATGAAAGGGACAAAAAGTATTTAAAAGGGACCAACAAGAAACTTCAAGAAATCGATTATATATTATAGAACAATTAAAACAAGAATATTCTTTGAATCATAATGGATTATCTAGATAGGTCAATCTGCAAAGAGCAATCAAAATTTTGTGAAACTTCATTGAAATTTATTGAGTTTATGTTTATAGACTTTCAATTACTTCAACTACTCTCGCATTATCTAATGCATATAAGGATTGTACAGTTACAGATAGTTTACAAAAATATATATTTTAGTAATTTTTAATCATTCTCAACTCTTTATTTAAGAAGAGCAAGAAACAAGACTAAAAATCAAAGGACTCAGTTGATCATCATAAATTTATTATTATGTTTTAAATAAGCTTTTTTATTTTTTTTCTTTTTTTCTTATTTATTTATGTTTTCCATTGTAACCAAGCAACTATTAGAGATTTGACTTAATGCAATGATTTATCGACTCTCATTACTTTCAATCAAAAACTGAAAGAATACAGTAAGCGAAGTTTCGCGGAAATTTATTAATTAAAACAAAAACATTACACTTTCAACAACCTCCAAAAAAAAATTTAGTTAGTGGTCATCAATCAGTAAGCACTAACATAACATATATATGACTTATTGAATGTCATTTTACAAGCCACAATTTCTTGCATTAAAATAAGAACCACTTAAAAGTAATTTATAATGAAAATGATCATAATACGTTGAAATCAAGCATAAAACATTAGCAATAATTATACTATTGATTAATGAATCTAGCTAATACATGTTCATGAAAATGACTGCAACACATTTATACTCATGTTGGAGAATTTTCATTTGTTGATCTTAAGATTTATCTATCTTTTACGATTTGTCGTCCATCTTTTTCTATGATAAGAAGAAAATTCCTTTTTTTTTAATTAATAGAAGAAAATTCCTTTTTAAAAAGTCAAAATTTAAACGAATCTGTTATATATGTATTTTTTTATCATTAAAAGAAAAATAGAATCGGAATAAAGTAAGAACGAAATACTATGTAATATATAAATCGAAGTGAGAAGAGACTGCTTAGCATAACTCATGTGGTCCAAAGGATTCTTCAACATCTCGATTCTCTTCTCATTCATTGTGTATGCCAAATATTTGTGGAATCAAACTGATACTTTAAATAGATTTGTCAAGATTTAATGTGAAGACATGCTTAATGTATTTGACTTGATTTAGTACATAATAATCTAAGACCCCAACAACATTATTTAGTGTTATGAATAATAATTGAAGAATAATTATTAGGTGTTATGAATAATTGAGAATAATGTGGTGGTTATGAATTATGAGGAATAATTTGGTGGAGGAATAATTTGGTAAAAGATGTAATTATTATATGTGAATGACTATTATACCCTTGATGAAATTATGTAATTACGATTGTGTCGTTCAAGTTTCCTATAAATAGAGCTTGATTATTAATGAAATTCATTCACGAGAATTCCTTGGAATTCATTCTCTAAATTCTCTATTGTTTACATACTTTTATAACACGTTATCAAGACGAGTCCTCTAGCCATTTGAGTAATATGAAAGAAGTATGCTCTACAGTTGCATCGTATAGATGATCTTCTGTATCAGAAACTGGATTATTACAAGAAAATTATGGCCAATATTTCTTTGACGCTCCATGATTATAAACCTGATTAAGACTATGCTTAACGCCATTTTCCTTCTTCCTTCCACTACCCTAATCACCACTTCTTGATAATTCCCTCAACCACAAATTAATCTACCTAATTACTGCGGCAAACGGTGGTAGCAATTTGAAGAGCATACATGAGGAGGAAACTAACCCTTTGGCTATCGTGCCCGATAATAATCCTCCCCTTGATCTGCCACGTCCCATCCAACCCGTGCCAGGTAATCAAATGGAAGTGTCGGTGCAGAGTGTGAAGAAAGGAAGAGAATCAGAAAAGGACGAACGTATATATATTCCATTATAATATAATAATTATATATTATTTTATAATATAATAATATATTAAACTATAACATTCGTTTTATCGAGATATAAGGAGCATACATTATCAAAATCAAATTTTCTCGACTCCATTATACTCGATTTAACGAGAGCTTCGATTTGACACCAATATTGATAGGGTAATAACTCGTTTTGAAATATGTTATTATCAAACTTTCAAAATTTATAAATCAGTACACCAACTTTTGAAATGTTACAAAATAGTCTTTAAATATTTTTATATTTACAAATTGACGTAGAAAGGAGATAATTTTCCAATCGTAAAACATTGATAAAATATTTTTGACAATTTTATCTTTACGAATTGGAATGGACAATTTTACCCATAGGGTAAAACCGACCTAATTTTGACGACAGTGAAAATGGGATAGAATATTCATGAAGAAATTCTAAATCCATTGATTATATAAAATGGCTTGAAGTCCATTTGAGTTAAAAGATCGGAATATTATTTTAACTCCCGAAGAGTTTAATTACATAATATACTTATTCTAAAAGGATAAATGTCTTTCTTGTAGAAGTAATGAGTATTTGTTCTAGAAGAACAAATTTGCTCCGTAGAAGCGATTCAATATTTAATTCTCGTACTTTTATTTACTTGCAATTTAATTCTTGAATACCTCCTACTTGATGATGGGTTCAACCGTCACTAAACGGAAGGTTTTATATATTTTTGCACTTTATATGCTAAGTGATGGGTAATACCTTCTACTAAGCAGATCCTACTCCTGAAGAAGTAGTTAAATATTATGCAATTTAATTCTTGCTATTTAAATTCCGTAGATTTATATTTATTGCAATAATTCCCATAAGGTAGGTTCGACCACCTATTGGAGGAAATTTAATTTCTGCAATTTAAATTTATGCACTTTATAGTTTGAGTATATTTCCAATGTGATGGGTAATACCACACGATTGGTGTGCATATTTCTAATGTGGTGGGTTATACTACACGATTGGTTATAACGAATCCTACTCCAGAAGAAGTAGTTGATCAAACATTCTAATCCTACTCTTGAAGAAGTAGATAATAAGAATAAAATTTATTCTTCATATTTATCGAATATTAATGGAGAAAATTGAGCAAGTGGTACTTGAAGTTACCATTGGATAAATATATAAAAGTAAAATGCTCAATAGATCCCATATTGATAAAAGGAACATATCATATGAAGTGATTATATGAAGTAATCTCATCGATGATATGAGATTGTATTAATATGAGAATAAAATGCTCTTGAAGAAGCATAATCACTAGATTTCTGTATTTGAATAAAGCCAATATGATATTATTATTATTACTCCAGAAGAAGTACAAAGCAGTCGAAGTGGAACATATTGAGAATATCAAAGATGGCAATAAACACTCGAAAATATAGAAATACGAAAAGAAAATATATATTGAATCCATAAATGAGGGATGCGTCTCGAGAGTATAAATACTCCGTAACTCTGCCACCATCAACATTAGGATTCATAATGAAATATTTAAAGGATCAATTTCTTTTCTTGACACGATGATGTGGCCAAACGGACTTGGGCTTCCACAGATTCTTGAACATATGCATGAAATTTGATGAGTAGTTCATAAACACTACTAGCAGAAATAAGTATTTTTCTCGCTGAATGAGAGATAAACTTATTATTTATACCCTGATCTAGAAACGCTAGTAAGCCATCAAAGAAATTATTAATATTCAACAAACCTATTGGTTTGACATGAAAGTTCCACTGTGCCAACGAGGCTATATTGAATATTTCTTCCAGTGTGTTGTAGCCGCCTGGAAGGACAATGAAAGCATCACTATTATTCATCATATACATCATGCAGTTGTGGATGGATTGCGCTTGTAGCCCTAACCCTGCTGGACCCATGGTAGAACTGGCTCCAATTCGAGTATTAGATCCAACTAGATGGAAAGGTATTACACTCGAAACTCTTATTCCCAATGATTGTGCGGCCATTATAAGTCTAGCTAAAAGTTTGTTGTTGGTTCCTCCGTATAGTATATTGATTTCTTGTCTCTCTAACTTTTTTACAAGTCGGTTTGCCATATCCACATATTGGATATGGCCTACCAGTTTAGATCCACCAAGAATACATACGGTTTTAATATGGCGAGATAAAAGCTGACTTGTATGAGATGATTCTAAAATCTCCATATCCATCTCTACTCCTATCTCTCTTTTTGCACTATACTTTTAATGTATGAACATGAGAGATATATGAATCCCTCTATTTAAAGAAAAATTTTCAAACCAATAATTGAGTGCACTATTTACTTTTTGACAAATATGAAAGAGAAAAAAATGCAGAAAATTTTTTTAAGTGAAAATGACATATATCTGTCGGTGATTGAAAAATAATATATATATACATATATATATATATATCTTAAAATCGAAAAACAATATTTACAATTACAAGAAAAACATTGATCTTCGTTATTACACCGAGCTTCCTTATATTAATATGAGAAAATTATTATACTAAAATTTTCTACTAAATTTACAAACAGGATCTTCTAAAGTAAGTTTTTCAAGGCTGTAACGCGTTTGTTGATCTTTGAATTTGGCCCATAAGGCCATTAGCTCACCTTGTACGTGTCCACTAGGATGTGTCTCAAGAACTGTTGAATATCATCCAAAGGCTCCTTACTCAATCCATCCTTAATGAATGCTATTTTATCTTCTCGATTTACGGACAAGTACCTGATTTACATCGAGTGTCACATGTCCATCGAGCACACTTGTAGCATCCTCCTAATCTTTTGCTCTCCGTTTCTTTGAAAAACTACTTTTACCCATACCAGGCATGTATTTAGAGGGAATTGAAACCTCACGAGATAATCGAACCTTTGCTTCAATCAAGCATCGGATATCTTGTGGGATACCCTTATTCATTAGCATCCTTAATCTTTCCAACCTACATCGATAAATCCTTTTTAGGATTTTGATCGGTAGTGATGGATAGTATTTTCGAAGATTTGAGAGCATATGATCCATTATAATGTATAGACCCTTGTTAGGATGAATTTTGCAATAATTTTGATGATTTATTTATAGAATAATACAACGCGTATGAAATAAGACTCCGATTTTAAATAAATAATATGAAGCGTAAGAGCTAAGACTCCGTAGTTGAACAGTAGCAAGATGTGATGCGTATGAGCTGTAACTCCGTGTTTGAACAGTAGTAGACAATAATGTCACTAAAAGATGATGGAATATGTCGGTGAATTGTTTCTATGATAAATCATATTGAGCACTATACAGATACTAGTGAAATCGATATAAGAATTTACTGAACTAGAAGTTCAATAATACTCGTTTGCAAAACCGGATTGACCATCCCGGTTTAAATAATTATTGAAATCAATATTTCAAGTGAAGAATTAAAGGAATTCTTCAATGATTGTTCTCGATAAATGATGAAATCATTACTAGCCAATATTGGGAATAAATCCCAAATATATTTGGAATAAAGGATGAGAAGTATGTGCCCACTCATCCTCCATGTGGACTACTAGATATTATGATATGGATCCACTAGATAGTCACATGTGTATATGATTCGTAATTTGAAATTTACGAAATATTTGCTCACGGTATGAGCATGATTTTCAGATTTAATGATAAAGCTAGTAAATGTATATCCCAATACTTGAATAAATCCCTGAAGGATTTGAGTATGCGCATACAAGTGGGATATTATATGACAAATTATTTAAAGTCCTCAAATAAATTGCCGATATCGAGAATAGAATGCAAACGGTCTAAATTCTCATATTAAAAATGAATGATGAGAACATATATGATTAAAATCATACCAACTGTATGAGTTTTGGTGTTCTAAATTTTCTCAGCATGAGGGGAGTATTAAAGGTTGAAAATAATATGTGAAATGCATCATGTTATATCCTCGAAATTGAAATACGAACTTGAAGTTCAAAGATTCATGAAAGGCTATGAACAATCACATATATCAGCTACGATGCTTTGATAAGTTAGCACGCCAAAAGCGTTGATATTTCCCCAATCATATATATCAAAGCAAATTATAAAAGATGGTCTTAATAACGGAGGCATATGCTCTTGAAGAGTATATAGACATAACTATATTGTGTAATCCTACAAGAGGATTGATAATGAGATATCTCGATAAGTTATGTCAATATGGGGAAAGAAATGAAATTGAAATGTGTCGACACGATATGAAAATGTAGCGCTACATATGATCAATGATAATGAAAATATTGAGATATATTGAAGATGATAAATGGTGAATGTGAAATCCTTAACTTATGAGATGATGAGATGATGATGACTATTGCTCAAGTTTAAAGATAAGCATGGTGGTCATTATATGTTGCATGCTCATGAAAGTTAAATTACCGATCGTGTGTGTAGTACCGAAAAGGAAATTAAAGGATCGGATGAGCTAAACCCGTGTTTATGAGTACCCTAAAGGGTGAGCTAAGCCCCTGGGAATGAAATAACCTATTAAGTGAGTATTAAATGTTAAATGATATATTTTAAGTGTTAGTTAGTTATGAAGGTTTACTTATATGTTTACATGTTTTTACGATGAATTTATATGCTTTAAATTGTGTATTTGGAGACATGTGTTCATGGTGAATGTTTTGTAGTTGTGTAAGAAAATTGATGCACTCTAAATGAACGAAGAGTATAAAATCAATGTATATGATACTCATACAAATGTATGAAAGATTTTGAAATGCTTAAAGATACTTGTATAAAATACAGCGTTGCACTCTTTTTCCCTTAACTGAGGTTTTATCCCATTGGGTTTTCCTAGCAAGGTTTTTAATGAGGCAACTTTAAAGGCGTATTCACATGAATAATGTACTCTTTTTCCTTCATTAGGGTTTTTCCCACTGGGTTTTTCCTAATAAGGTTTTAACGAGGCATATTCATGGTATATTGAGAACGATAGGAGAAATTGATACAATGTATCTATTGGATCAAGTTATAATGGAGCTAATGCTTTAGATCCAAACGATGATGATATTGAAATCATTTACCAGAAGTAAAGATATCAGTTCTCAAGATATGAAATCAAACGGAGCATCTGTACTCTTTTTCCTTCGATCAAGTTTTTTCCCACTGGGTTTTCTTGACAAGGTTTTAACGAGGCAGCACGTGAATACTCATATGCCGATAGACATCGTGGGGAGCAATGTTTTGATGAAGCAAAGATATAACCACTCCAAGCTATCCTGCAATCGGTTTGGAAGTTTTTTCCCATCGGTTTTTTCTCCAAACAGTCAGGAAGACATTTGTATTAATAGTCATTCAAGGGGGAGTGTTATGAATAATAATTGAAGAATAATTATTAGGTGTTATGAATAATTGAGAATAATGTGGTGGTTATGAATTATGAGGAATAATTTGGTGGAGGAATAATTTGGTGGAGGAATAATTTGGTAAAAGATGTAATTATTATATGTGAATGACTATTATACCCTTGATGAAATTATGTAATTACGATTGTGTCATTCGAAGTTTTCCTATAAATAGGGTTTCAGTTATTAATGAAATTCATTCCTGAGAATTCCTTGGAATTCATTCTCTCTAAATTCTCTCTATTGTTTCTATACTTTTATAACATTTAGTACATAATAATCTAAGACCCCAACAACATTATTATCTAATAATTAATCTTATATTCCAATTATTACAAATATAATACAAATCTCCCATTCTCATAGATCGATTGTCATAAAAAAAATTAATATAAATTAATATATATAAATGGTCCGATTTTATGATGACGGGTGATGATGAAATGTACGACGATTAATTATTAAATTCTTAACACATGATTAATGGAGGGCGAAGTTTTTGGCCTATTTGTTCCACATTTTCACTTCAATTTTCGAATAGACGATAGATTTATTTGGCCGATGATGGATCTAATTAGTCTCGATTAAATTTCTTCGTAGTTTTGAGATTAACTAGTCAATTGCCACTAAACATGTTTTTTGAGAAAATTAAGGACAGCTCATTAATTAATTAATGAAAGGAATTAGGACCACAAATTTGTTGAATTAGTCAACATTTGTCGAGGTACCCAAGTGATAGTCATACGTATACCGTGGTTGATTGATATCTTTTTTTTTATGAAAATAATATTTTTCGTAGCGTATAATTTAAGAAAATGATTATTAAAAAAAATTGTTATCAATAAGATCATGCGATCAAATCAAAGTCATATACAAGTAAAGGTTCAAGAAGCGGTTGTTTTGGGCCTTGGTTTACTAAACGAACTTGTTTCAATTTATAATTTTTGAAGAGGAAATTAGATAAAATATGATTTCAAATATGGATAAGTCAAAGATCAGGCTAAATTATGTTAATCATGTTAATCTGGACAACTCCCAGTTATTTTTATTTATTTTTTAATAAATTATAATCTCTTGGTTTAGGACTTGATTAGAAATGCAATGATCTTGTAGTGCATAGCAAAGAGTCTATAATAACGTTTTTAATGCAAAGTGTATGTAATGGTAAAGCAATGCATTACAATTGGATTACAAACAATATGCTATGCAATGGACTTGAAAGTACGTGAAATACATTACTAGTGTAATGATCTTGTAAGTTGACCAAAAAGTGAACTAGTGTCTAATTTTAGCAAATAATACCACTTTTTTTTAGTAGAAACAACATTGTACGGTAAATATTAGCCATTTTTTCACTTTCCTTTAAAATGTTATGCAACTTTTACATTCCAAAAAACATACTAGATGATTACTTGGGTTTAATTGTATAGGGCGATCGCCCAATTGAAATCTGTGCAACATCCAATTTTATATTTGACGATCGCTTTGTAATACGAGATACCTGATTTTTGTGATTAAGTAATTCACCTTATTTTTGGTTATGCTATATATGTTAATGTTGGAAGAAGTATAAATGCTCCATTTTTCAAAGTAAAAAATTTATGTCCAAGTTTATATTTTGGGCTTGTTCCATAGAATTAAAGATACACAAGTTCATATATATTGAAAGGAAATAAAATAAATAAATAAAGAAGAGAAAATTTATGAATAAAGGCCCAAAAGACAACAAAATGTTGAGTGTTTACATGAAATCAAAATCAACTCAATTTCCCCTTTCAAAAAACAAAAATCAACTCAATTTCCAAAATAATAATAATAATAATAATAATAATAATAATAATAATAAATTCAAAAATTAAAAAAATAAAATAAAAAAGAAACTCCAATCTGCTCTCTCTCTCTCTCTCTCTCTCTCTCTCTCTTGTGCCTTCACCTTTAACTACATTTTAAAATAATCTTTCCATAAATCACTATCCCGTAGAAACACTCAATATTATGTTTCCCCGTTGGACATATAAGACTAGCTCTAATTAATTTCATTCCCATAAATGGTGAACCTATCTCTCTAAGTGTTCAAGTTGATACATTTTGGACCCTATCGATGTCAAATCTGACTTCGCGGCATATATATAAGAATCTGTTTGTTACATCATATCGTTCAAAATATAACAATTATAAAATGATCACATTACTGTTTATAAAAATTGTTATTATATATTTTCATCAGCTTATATATGTAATAATGCATTATACTTTAGGGTTTTATGATGCATAATATTTATGAAAACCTAGGTGGCCCCATGTAGGAAGGGGTGGAAATAGAAAAATCCCAAATGGTAAAAGAGAAAAAAAAATTAGGGACAAATGGCTAGACAAAGGCCTCGAATTGATAATAGCAGATATCTCATGTTCCCTTTTTTCGTTATCCGTCTTATGATCCGTACGTGCTTTTTTGCCCAATCATATTCCAATGACTAATGAAGCACAAAGCACGACAAAAACTTGTAGGGCCGGTATTCAACATCAAGTCCTCATATCTTGCAATGTCGTTTCTTGTATGCTCACATGCCAAAATTGAATCACCCATCATCAACCAAAGAATAGAAATATTACATTCATACTACCTCGGAAGTTGGCCGTCGAACGAGTCAATGTGCATGATGATTGCACGCAATAATCCATCACATTGATAATCAGTAGATTGTATTGTTGAAAAAATGAACTTGATTGACTGATTCAAAGAACACATATATGGCTTCTTGATAGAGTCGAAAGAACATATATGCATGTAACTAGCTGTACATTTCTAGTGAAACATGAACCGTTCTATTTAAAAGTTTAAATATTCTACGAGAGCAAATTAATTAATGTGACTTCATTTAAATGATCAATTCGTGTACATTGCATTTACCTACTAAGAACTGACACATGCGTAAATGTTCATAAATAAAGACTTTTTATTGAGATGACGTGTATATTACATATATAAATTATATACTTAATAATGCAAAATTTAAGCCTTGTCGACAATGGACTATGTCAATTCGCGTAAATTTTGGTCAAAATATAGGAACCCTAGATCGAGATAGATGGAGCAAAAGAGAAATGGACACTAGGTAACATGTTGACAATTATGTGTAAATGGCAATTGCCTAGCTAGCTAGGTCGACAAATACTAGGAACTAATTAACAATGGTTTTTTAAGGAAAGAATAAAATCTTGTCTTAAACCGTTGAAAAGCAAGGTTTGACTGAAAGATTAGGTAGTGGATCCAGTGGTATGTGGCTCGAGGAACAGTATAGGAATATTATTTAGTTGATTGCCCCTATAAATTAATTAATTAAACTTAATTAATTAAATTATATATAATTGTTCCAATTATGACTCCTTAATTAGTGCTTCTTGTTGTAGAAAAGAATAGTTGGCAATTTGACCCGGCAAAAACTGATTTCGTATCTAGTGTGTAATATAGAATATAGTCATAGAAGATTAGATAAATGGAGGACCTTTGTTTCTTTCCCGTAACATGCATGTTTTAATGGTCCGTAGATATGCACACGTCAGGCATTACGCATATGGCATATATATATACATTATATAAATATATATACACACCCACTACGTAGATGAAAGCTATGGTAGTAATTAACCGAGGCATTCAAAGTTAATAAATTCATTATCATAATAAATTATGTGAATATGTCCTTAATTTCTTCAACAAAAACTTCTCAACAAAATGATATGCTGTCTATCATATCTCGTCCGATTTGTCATATTACTACAAAAAATTAAAGCATTAGGAGCGGCATGTGGCCCATATAATCTAATGCCTGTAGATCTTTAGGGGCGACATACTGTTATGTTGCCCTTAAAGATCTTATTTCTGGTAGTGGATGTGATGTTTCATTTGCTTTTTGCTATCCTTTAGATGTTATTGACATAGAGTGGATGGCAGAATTGATAAACGAAAAATCAGACAAAACAAATGATACAATGATAAATTGTAAATTTGGTATCCGAGCTGCTCAGAATTACTATTATAATACATTCATGCACTTCGGACAACCGAGTTCATTTGGCAATCGAAAACATCGTAGCTCACTCTAGTGCTATTATCAATTTATTTCTTATGCTATTCAAACAGCTCTACCTTTGTGTTATATATTAATTCGAGTTTTAATAAAAGTATTAACATTGCTTTAATTTCCCTGGTTAATTCTAGGTTTATAGTTTGTCAAGGGTTCACTTGAATCTTTTTCGCTATTACTCTGTGTACCCATCGAATCAAAATAATGCACATCATTGATTAATACAATAGATTCTGTATGTGACCTATTTTGATTAGATAGAAAATGGGACACCAGATTTAGAGATTGGTCCAACTCTTTATTAAAGATCTCACTCGAAAATGACGAGCTCTATTTACTTATGTCAGTACAATTAGGTTTTTAAGAGTGGTCCAAAATGAAACAAATTCTTACTAAATGGTTGACGAAATGATATCCATCTAGTTGAACTCGTAGGTCATCAGAATGACCTTCCGTTATTTGTAATATGTAGTTAATTTGATAGAGTTACATATTAAATTTTAGATATTGACCCAAAATAGAGATTACTAATTAGCTAAATGAAAATATGAATACATTTTTGCATCCGAGAAACCACGTATATCTTCTATCTAAACTTAAGTTATTAGAAACCCAATAAACTCATTTCTTTAAAATTCTATCTTCAATGCAATCTAGCATGATTGTTAGAGTGTTTTTTTTGGTGTTATTATTTTTCAAGTACTTTTTTATCTATACTCATATTCAAAATTTATAATTTCGAAAATTTGTTAGTTACTTTTTAACTGTAACAATATTCTCCTAAAATATCCCGTCGATGGAGTACAGCTTTGAATGGTTGGAGTTTGACGAATAAGAGAAAATAGATAAAAACAAATGAAGAGGGAGACAAATCATATACACAAAGATATGTAGCGTAGATGTAATTTGGGGGACGTATAAGGAGCTGTCATTTCTCCGTTTTGTTTTATTGTATATTTTTGAGCATTTGTACGCTAAGTATCCGACATTATATTACTGCCAAAATCCCCATGACTGTGCACCATGTCTCCCCCCTATCTTGCCCCATCCCCATGCATGCACAGAGAGGAAATGACCTCTCATGCTCAATTATTTCCTGGCAATTTCTCTAGGTCATGTATATATCATGTATCTATATCCTACATAGCATGCATCAATTTGGAAAATCAAGAAATGATTATTAATACATGATAATGAAAAGAAAACCCAAAAATTAATTAACATTTGCTCTCGTAGCAGTCTCATTGATTATTTCATCCAATTAGAATACTTCATATACACAATGAAGTATAGAAGCACAATATTCTAATTAAATGAGACAGTTAAGGAAACAGCAAATTTGGGGACCCCCCGCTTGAAATGAACAGGTTTGTTAATGAAGCTTGAATTTGCAGTATTATCTGTCCACAAACCCTAAGCAAGGCCCTCGTTTAGTGTAGATTAAGGAGACAAGGAAGCATTTTAATCAACAATTAAGTTTAATTAATTACATGTGCCATGTTGGTGGATGACAATTAATTTGAAATTAGCTGTTTCTTGGGCGTGGAGTCGACCTAGCTACCTGTAGTCCTCCTGCCAGCTTCTGTTATTCAACTGTCTATGATCATGACATTTTTGAAAATTCAAACATATAATTCATAAACTTGTCGGGATTTAGAATCTTCTTGGAGTTTATGATGCATTGTATTAATCAATTTAAGAACATCGATCTTGGGTAAGGTTTAATTAATTAAAACTAGTCAAGAATTCTTGAATTTCAATCATGAAAGGTGACTGAAAGACTCTCAGGCGAGGTAAACCATTGTGGTTACGTACCCACAGTAGAAAAGAAAATTTGTGGGTTTTCTCGGCCCCTCACAATCAAATGGAATATGTATTATTCATTCAACTCAACGTAGATACTATAAAAAATAAAAAAAATATTTTTTAAAAAAATTCTGGTGATGTAGTGTAACCACAGGTCTCCACGTGGGAACCTGATAAAAAATCGTGGGAGGCTTAGTTTGCTATTGTTTTTAGAGTCTTGCTTCTACTTCTCAAAGAATAAAAAACAATTTCGTATTTGGTAAATTTTTTTAAAAAAAATTGCTTACAGAAAAATCTGCTTTCTTTAAACAGAATTTGACAAGTAGCAAAAAATTTGCTTGTAGATTGTACTTTTAGGTTTTCAATCATATTTATTTATGGAATTTCAATTGGGCCAAACTACCACATTGGTATTTAAAAAAACACGCTTTTGGCGATTTGGTACTTTAAAAAACTCCGGCTACAAATTGGTATTTAAAACTCAACTTTTAAGCACTTAGGTAAATTTTATTCACCGCTAATGGAATCTTGAATAAAATAATATTAATTTGTATTTTTCGTATTTTTCCACCTTTTCGTAATTTCTTTAAATCCTTTCTTACTACTTTATTCAATTTTTAACTTTAATCATTCTTTTCTCCCCACCTTTTTCTTAATTTCTTTAAATCCTTTCTTGCTACTTTATTCAATTTTTAACTTTAATCATTCTTTTCTCCTAAAAAAATTTTTTTTAAAGAAAATTAGTGCAAATAGTCCAAAAAAGTTTGCCAACCGCGAGCTTGGTACGAAATAAAAAATGTAGCTTGATTGGTCAAAAAAATTGAAACACATATACTTTAGTTCAAAAGTTTTTATTAAATTGCATAATTTGCTTATTTATTTGGTAAATAATTAATTTTATTGGATTCATTTCTTACCAAACTCGCAGTTGGCAAATTTTTTTTTTGAACTATTTGTGTCAATTTCCCATTTTTAAAATTTTTTAATGGGAAAAGAACGATTAAAGTAAAAAAATTGAATAAAATAATAAGAAAGGATTTACAAAAATTAAGAAAAACATGGAAAAATACGAAAAGCGATGAAATAATATTATTTTATTCTAAATTCCATCAGCAATTAATGAAGAAAATGTACATAAATGCACAAAAGTCAAGTTCTAAATACCAATTTATCGTTGAAGCCTTTTTAAAATACCAAATTGTCAAAAGTGTATTTTTTAAAATACCAATGTGGTATTTTGGCCATTTCAATTACGACCCTTCTAAATGTTAAAAAAATTCAGTTATCTATTTTCTCTTATATTTATATATGAAATATACGTTTTATTTATTCATTTACTATTAGAGTAAAAATTGAGAAATTGAATATTGTATGATGCACATGGAGTAAATTAAATTTATTTATTTCCAGGTTTCGTATATTATACTTTTAATTTATATTTTTTAATTTATGAAATTTAACAAGATGATTAAAAAATTGAATAATGAAATTGTATATAATTGTCAATATAAAATTAAACAAACTATACATTTGATTAAATGAAAATTCAATTAAATATAAATTAAACAACATAATAGTTGATTTTGACATTGCTGAAATGAGAAATTAAAGTAATTGTCATTTTAATTAATTGTATATTAATATAAAACAACAATGCACTTGTTACCAAACACTTAAATTTTATTTTTTAAAATGGACAAAGTTTTAAAAATAATTTACTAAATACTTAACAGATTCTTCTAACAACTGCTTCTTCCCTCAGCACAACAAAAGCTAATTCTTCGATTAGCATGGCAATACAAAACTAAGTCTAGGTTCAATATTTAGAGACTGGTTGGTACCATTATTTAGAGAGTGAATTTGTGGATTATGGAAATGTGGTTTGAAATTGCAAAAATGTTTTTATATGGTGAATCTCGAGCGTGCTACTGTCTACATCTAAACATCGAGTATTTAACTTTTTGCATTAACTTTTTATTCTATTTTTTTCGATCAATAGTTGATATACACATGAACAACTACTTTTTAATCTACACCACTATTGGAGATATTTTTTCTTCATTTTAATAATATATTTCATATCAGTGAGAAATAACATTACAACATTAAAGATACTCTAAGAGAACAATCATGTTTTTACACTTGGAACTGTCATATTTTTACTTATCACATCAGATCACTTTGAAATCAATTAGTATCACATAGGCCACTTAATATTATGTTAACCCATAAATGTAACAAATAACGATTATTCACTGTTCTTTGAAATGTAACTAATTAATCACTGAGTTTTGCAATCAGTTACTCGTTAACTCAATATCTAATTCTAACAACAGATTGCACACACGTGGCTCATGATATTCTACATGAAACCAATTAGATCAATTGTTGACACAAAAATACACTGAAATTGGATAATCCATATAAGCCATAAAAAATATGACACAAGCAATGTTCAAGGAAGCCGTGTTTTTCATCATTTATTTATTTATTACATTGTCCTTGTGGAAGAATTTTTGTTACCGACAATCAATCTAAGGGTGTGTTTGATTGCAAAGCCGGAAAATGGTTGGAAGGAAAACTTTTTTCGAATAAATAAATTCTGGAAAAAGGTTTTCCGGGGAAAATGGTAGTTGTACGTGTTTGATTGGATTAATTTGAAAATTAAAAAAATAGTGTTATTTTCCTTGTTTTCGTGTTTTTTTAATGAAATTTGATCATTTTCCTTATCTTTATGGTTAAAATAAATTGTCCATAAAAAATTAAAAAAGAGGCAAACTTTTTCCGGAAAACAAAAAACCACATCCCCCCCCCCCCGGAAAACGTTTTCCTCCAAAATAAGAAAAATTGCAGATTTCGAGAAAAGTTAGGAAATATTTTTCGGGAAAAAAAGGACAATCAAACAGCCAATCAAGGAAAAAAGTTGGAAAATGACTTTTTCTGAAAAAAATGAATAAAACACACCATAATTGATTGTAAAAGAATGTCATCAGTCATGACACAATTCATAAATATATATATATATATATACATATATATATGTATATATATATATATATGTAGAGAGAGAGCTAAAGTAGAAAATGAGTTTTGATTTAAACAAAAGAAGGATGAAAGAGAAGGTGAAAAAGAGATTTTGCAAAAGAAAAAAATATACAGATATATATATATATATATATATATATATAAAAGTTGCGAGAGCTCAATAAATAGGGTTTATATGTACCAAAATCATAGTTTTATATAGTTAGAGATTAAAATGTAATTAACTATATTGTGTAACGCCCTCTCTGAACCCACATCAATTATGTCACCATACAATCTATTTGATATAAATGTACAATGATTCATGTATTACGTGCGGTCTAGAGACAACGTCACACTCATATACTATTCTTTTAGGACAAATATACAAGCGTGAGTCCATTTGAAAACAAAACATCGTTACCCGGATCAAGTCCATCATATAGATTACACACCAAGTCAGGACTTAAACTATAGAATAAGCATATATAACTTCAAACATTTAATATACAAATAGAACTCAAAATGTTTTGGAAAACAAGTATAGCACAAGATCCCTTCTTCCCTATCTTTTCACACATCACGTTCTGGACGACTCTCCTCCATCTCCAACCTGTTTGCCATGTCCTACATCAACTAAAACATAAACAAACACAACATGAGTCACGAAGACTCAGTAGGTATATATGCAAATGCAATGCATGTCATGTTCTTACATTGTACCTGATTGCGAATCATGTGTTTACAATGGTGCCAACTCATTCATTTAATTTCTTCGGCCATCACCTATGGCTTAACTCACCATTAGGCCGCCAGACGTAAAATATCATAATTAAATCGTTACATTGGCCGTCACCTATGGGTTTAACTCACCCAATAGGTCATTCCATTTTCGTAGGTTGTAAACATATAATAAGCAACTTACTTTCACATGCTTTCAAGCTATAAGCATGTAAACATCTTCATTTCAAACTTTGAAACAAATATACTTCATAACATAACATTAAGGTTCTACAAATATGTAGGCAACATACCAACATCGAATTCAATTTCTTATCATCATAACTTCATCACATATATCATGCTAAGATCCAAAGTCCATCAAACATCTCATAGGAACATTTATGTCATTTGATTACCTATACTTTCCCACACAAAAAGCTTGCTTTCAAACATGAACTCAATCAATCACAAAGCTCAATATATTTCACAAACATATATCTTACCTTGCAACACATGTAAATACTGTAACGCCCCGCCCCCGTAACACATATAACATATGATACATATACGTACACAAATACATTGCAGCGGATGGAGGGAGCGCTACTCGTGTACATAAATTTCAAAACCCTTCGCGTGGCTCTTGGATCGTCTGATTCCTTTTTCCCATTCACACACCAACATCACATACTGTAGGACCCTTCGCCAACTCCCGCATACAACATCTACAAAATATAAACGTAAACACATAGTGAGTCATAATGACCCAGTGAATAATGAATGCAATGCAGTGCGTGAAATGCACGTGACATTCTTTTCTTTCTTTCTTTGGGCCCTAGTTGCGAATCATGTGAATACGTTATCATCATCATATCATAGGTCGTCCCCCAAAGGTTCTTTTACGCTTTGGGGCGCCGGGACCGTCGTCTAAAGAGTTCTTTTACTCTTAGACCGCCCATAACATTCTAGGCCGTCACCCAAGGGTTCTTTTACCCGTTAGGCCGCCACATCATCATCAAACGCATTGTAAACACATGATAGGCAACTACATTCTACATACATGCTCGTGTCATACATCATGCATGCTTTACCTGATAATCGTACATATACATACATGGCATTCATACATTCATAAGCCGTCCCCCAAGGGTTCTTTTACTCTTGGGGCGCTACACTCGTCATATCATACGCATTCCAT
This sequence comes from Jasminum sambac, assembly GCA_018223645.1. NCBI lineage: Eukaryota > Viridiplantae > Streptophyta > Magnoliopsida > Lamiales > Oleaceae > Jasminum > Jasminum sambac. Next base: position 28,381,006 of record CP073651.1, on the reverse strand, counting down.
TTCTTGAACATCATATAGCATGTATTGACATCACATGAAACACATAAACTCTACTTTCTTGTCTCACTACATGTTCATTAACATAACTAGTTTCCTTTCATGTACATAGATCCTTAGCCCATAGGACTTGACATAAAGGTCATATAAGTCACAAAATCATGTTCACATCATTCTATTATCATCACCTAATCATCACATAGGCATAACACAAACCAAAGGAACCCTAGCAGGCTTGTAGGCTTGATACTCATCATAATTATCATCATAGGCATACATAAACATACATATACTTCCTAAATGCATACTACATCAAAGATACATCCATTACTCACCATGTACTAGCAAGAACATCAAGCATTGACATCCCAAAGCTTCCTCCTCTTCTTCCTCTTCCTTCCTCTTTCTTCCTTCTTCTTGTAATCATAGATTACACAAACATTACATAGCTCATATATGGAGTGGGAGATGATCACATATGTTCATGAGGGTCTTGGAAGGATTTTGGGAGCTTGGAACCGAGTTTGGGTGTTCAAATGTCAAGAAATGGCTAGAATCTTCTAAAATAACACTTCTGCCGACTTAAAATTACGGCCGTAACTTCCACATTTACGTCAGAACCTCGACTTACTACCAGAACCCCATAACCTTACGGCCAGTAATCGATTAATACGGCCAGATCATACCATCATACGGGCCGTAATAAACTCTCAGTAAATCCTCAGATTTCATCTTCTTGACTTACGGCCGTAACTTCCATTACTTACGGCCGTAACTACAACCATACGGCCGTATCTTCAAATCATACGACCGTAATTTGCTCTCTGAAACTTTTGGACATTTTCCACCGTTCACCATTTACGGCCGTAACATCCGAACCTTACGGCCGTAACCTGACATTTACGGCCGTAATCCTTACATTTACGGCCATAACTTCAGTTCTGCTGAAATTTTCCCGTTTTCATCATTTCGACGGCCATTTCGACTCCCGACATGTCTCATACATTCCCAAACATTTCATGAACACATCATACACATATACATTATGTCGGGTCGACTTTGAGCAAGGCATTACAAATACATTTATAACCTATCTTAATGTAGAAGAAAACAAGCTCAAGGGTACTTACTGAGCTCCTTTTCTTTCTCCATTTCTTTCCTCTTCTTCTTCCTTCTTTGTTATCACCACATATCTAAGCTATATATATTGATCAATAATTAAAAAAGGAATTTGGGAAGCTTGGAATGTTTTGTGATGTTCCAATGTGCCTTAGGATGTTCTAGAACCGAGTTTTGGGAATAAAATATCAGCCAAGTGATAGGAAATGTCCAGAAAAATTTTTCTGCTGCCTTACTTTTACGACCATATTTATTAAAATTACGGCCGTAACTTGAACGATACGGCCATATAGCGAATAAGTTTCTGAAAATTTTTCACCTTTCTTCATAATTTTACCATTACGGCCGTATAATTACGAATTACGGTTGTATCATAACTCTTACGGCCGTACAATATTATCGTACGGCCGTAATCAATCATACGATTATATTCTTTCTTCATACGGCTTGATAAAACTCTCTGAAAATTTCATGCCTTCCTATTACGACCGTATCTAATATAATTACAGCAGTAACTAGACATTTACGGCTGTATGGTGAAATGTTACGGCCATAAATTTCAATTTTTCTGCATATTCTTCCCAACATAAATTCAAAGGTCGTACTATATCCCAATACATCAAATGCACTCCTGAGCATCCCGTAAACATGTCACACACCTCATCAACACTTATCAACTTTACGCATAAATCACATATAATCACACACGAAATCAGTCGGGGTGTTACATATTGTATCTTGTATATACGTATTCTCAATAAAATGAAAATGCATATTTTGCACCCTACCTTTCTAATTTGGTATCAAAGCACTAGAGAAAAAGAAAGCAAAAATCCTAGAATTAATAATGCTGGCCAAAAACGATGAAACCCTAGTCTTATGTCATCGCTAGAGACATCATCTGTGGCTGCAGAGCTCATTCTTTGCCCTGGGTATTGCATTGTTTGTCTTTGTAGCAACCGGAAACATCTTTCTCCAGTCATTTTCTTTCGCAAAGCTTCGCAAAGGTTTTTGCCTATTTTCCTTATCTCCGTTGAGTAAAATAGCGACTTCGGTGATCACTTAAAATGACTGTTTTCTCCCATCAAGTTGCCTTTTGCTTGGATAGTCGGTGTTTTACCTAATTTCTCGATTTGGAAGAGTTGTTCAGGGTTATAGTAGTGTGTTTGTGGTGGTTTTAGGTTTTTTGTTGTTTTTTAGTGGGTACTCGTTTTTTTCTTGTTTTGCCATGTTACTGCCTTAGCTTGTCTTTTCCTTCCCTACTGAAAAGCGAAGTTATACAACTAATAAGGTTGTCTCCGCCCATTCAAGAGAACTCATCCTTGATTACTATTAAATTAGATTGCATAATTTATCATATTTGATCAAAGATGTTGGAGATGCACAATGCCGAAAGGAGGAAGAAATGGTATCTCACCGAGTGAAATACCATATCAACATAAGATAACCCAATTATGATAAATTGGATGCAGAAGATGATCTAGTAAATCTTAAATCGTCAATTCCATGAAAGCTATATTGGTTTCCTATTTTCATTCAGGGTACGATAATTAAGAATGTTGGGATGTTGTGCGAATAAGCAACCTTGATGTATTTGACTCATCACGGGTCTATGAACTCATGACGTCATTTTAGTTACATCCAGGGAGAAAGTATCTTGTTGAATACTATAATGAAATGAACTTCGTTTCCATGATGTTTGGGATGTTGTGTGAAGGATCAACCTTGACGTATCTGACTCATCTAAACTCTATGAACTTGTGAAGGAGCCATTTCACTTACGTCAATGGGCACAATCTCTTATTAAGTACTCTAATGAAATGAACTCCTTTTCTTTATAGAGATTGATTATTGTCGGCCAAATAACATGAAATGTAATGTTGCCATTGAGGCACTACAGAAACGTACAATTGAGGATCGGGTATGTTGCCTCCTCTCTCAAGTTTAGACGAAATTATCGCAAACGTACATCAAGAGGATCAATGACAATTAGCTTTGGGGTTGCATAGCAATTTTGAGACTTCTATGTTAGTCGCACAAATTGCAACATCTCAATCTACTAGGATGTACTCTTATTTCCATAATGCTGTATGTTCTATTGATAAATTTAGAAGAAAAATGCATATCCGTAGTGGTTTTTATGCAAGCAAGCTGAAAGAAGAAATACTAAACAGACTCAAGCCACTCTTATCCCATTAATTTTCATAGAGAACTCGATAGATTAGGACTTTTCAACATCCTGTTTTAATTTTATTTTATCCCATTTCTGATTATATCACTTATCACACATTTTGTTGAAAGCTCACTTTGCATTTGTTCTATAGTTGTCTTCTATATCTATTCCTAGTAACTGTTAGCAGGCTCTTAGGGACCCTAATTAGAAATGTGCTATTGTAGAAGAGATGAATGTTATCGAAATGAACTCTAATTAGTATATGGTTAAGCTGTCTGAGGAAAAGAAGACTATAGGTCGTAAGTGAATATTTTCAGCAAAGTATAAATCTGAAGGGACACTAGTAAGATATAAAGCCAGGCTGGTTGCAAAAGGCTACATATAATCTAGATTGGCCACTACGAAAATTTGATGTGAACTATGCTTTCATTCATGGTGACTTGACACTTGATAGAATATCATTTCTTTCTCTTTACTCGTCAATTTATCTCCCTTTATTTTCTCTACGGCTTAAAACTCAATATTATGTTAAAAAGCCATCTCATCCTATATGAGTTGAATTGGGCCTCGTCAACTACCTATGTGGAAACATTGGTAGGCAGTCAATTTATTAACAATGCCACCACTTACATTTCTCATCCTCTCATCTTATAACTATTTTTTCAAATCTCATATCTATATATTACTATAAAACTTGGGAGAAACAATTCTATATCATCTTTGGAAATCCTAAATCTCAAAACTAGTTTGTGTGTTAGATCTGAAAGATTTTATAACTAGATCTTAGATCCCATCTCCAACCCCCTCCCCCCAAAACCCCAAAAAAAAGTTTCCTATTTTCATAGGAATCAATGGGCGAATGACAAATTGCTCAAGTGGGCTGGACGCCATTAGGCTGGGCCCCAGTAATTGGAAAAATAGATGCGCCAAGGTTGTAGAAGTTAGATTGGAGCTAATGTTTGGTTATGTAGTGACTTAGTTGTACTAGTGCTCGTCAGGTCTAGCGTAATTATGAACGATTGTTTGTTGTTCAATCGAAGTTGTAATTAGTTCATTTTCATGGTTTGCTATACTCTTAAAAAATAGAGGTATATTTGTTGGTGATTATTTTTAAAAAATTAAAGAGATTGCTGATATCCTTACCTCTATACGAAACCATTTTTCTGTTAAAGATCACCTAGTTTGCAACTTGCATAGTCTTGGATCTGAATTTGATGCTGATGTGCTTAACATATATTTGAAAATTGGCACTCTTTCACTACAGGAAACCTAATATTTGTTGCAATCTTATGAAAACAAAATTGATAACTATGTGATTCTACTACACTTGATCTAAGTGCCTCAAGCAACTATACCAGTACCAACTCCATATATAGCGCTCACACTAATGCATCCGTACAATGTTCTGGTGTTCAATCTTTTGCCCATTCTCACTCAAACCAGAATGCTAGTAGAGGGCCTGACCATGGAGGTAGATTTAGCATATCTAACTTGGTCAGCCAAATATGTATTAAAATGTACCCATTTCTATTTAGTCTTATGACGATTTGATGTCTTGTTCAAATAGAAAAAGAATTATTCTTGTTTTGGTGGTAATATGGGTTCTAGTTCCTCAAATAATTACTCTTCTAATGCTTATGTTACTTTTCCAAGTATGTGATAAGAATGGAGACACTGCTACTTCGTTTTATCACATATTTGATGTCTCATTTTGGGGAAGAAATCTCCTTGTTCTGATGATGGTAATGGAGGTTTTGTCTCCTCAAATAATTACTCATCTCACGCTTATGTTACTTCTCTATCCACTAGAAAGGATGAAGCGTACATTGATAACAATGGTTCTGAAAATGTGACAATTAGCTGTCGAACTTGGATAGTCATTTTGAGTATGTTGGAAAGGAAAAACTCATTGTTGGGAACGGCAATACCCTTCGCTACTGCTAATATTGGTTTAAATATTTTTCTTCAAAATTAAATAGAACAAGTTTTCTCAAACGATGTATAAATATGAGCCTTATTTTCATTTGAAATTTATATTTTCTTTGCGAAATCCTTAGAAAAGCAAACTATCGACTCATAAAAGATCATTTCTCTATAAATCATATTTCAAATTATTCTAGGATCATGAAGAACATTTTCCAACCCTATGACGCCAAAAGGCTACCAACGGATGTCGTTCGATCCCTATTTCTAGTTAAAAAGCTATAACAAATATAACATTGTATAGATACCTTGGAATTGACATCTGAAAGAGACATTGGGCTCGTAATGCAATACGTTTTCCAACCATCCTAGCTTAGATAATACAATAAAGGTAAATGTTATATGGTTTCACCTACAGCATAAAATAGATATTATGTTAATATAGATTACGTGACTCTTCTGTGATTTACTTGATACATGATTGTGTGAATATAAGGGTCATAGGGAATAATTGTTAATCATTTTTTATGTATTTATATGTGAAAGAAGAGAGAGAATGAGTGGAGTTGGATGGTTGAGATTTGTGTAGTACATGTAAGCCCTACAAGATATGTGGATGTAATAGGTTTGATTAAAAGAAAGAATTGATAAAAATGGATAAAAAAAATGAGTAAAAAATGGTAAAATAGTTCCCTATCATCCTTTATATATCATGTGATACTCGTAGCGTACCTAATGAATTATTATCGTGTCACATGTGGGTTCTTAACATTATTAAATGCATTTGCAAGACATTCAAAGCGTGGTGGGATGCGAAGGTATGACATTATTGAATGATTGAGATCCATATCTAGCAATACCGTACTTTGATTTGTCATCTGCTCCTTTGGGTAGATATACCACTAGGGACAGTAATGGCAGATAATAAGTCGGCCAAGCATTTATGCTACATGTGGTGTTGAGACCTAAAGGTTGTCGGCCGACTATATGCATTGGACATGATGTTAAGACTTGGCAGTTAAAGAGAAAGGCTAGGCCTTATTCATTGATTGGCAAGCCATTGCTATCTCCTTAATCGTGTTCAAAGAAATGCAAACACATAAGCAGGGTGTCCATACCCTGATGATTGAATTTATATGGGAGATGTGGACCCTCGTGTTTACTAAACATGTTGTTCACGTATGTCATTTTCTATTGTAGATATTAATATGGACTACTGGAGACTAGTTATTAGATGATACTTTTAAATGGGTGTCTAGACAAAAGCATCTATATTATGCAACGAGAAGGTTTTGTAGCTTCAAATAAAAGAAAAGTCTGCAAATTGCAAAGATTAATCTATAGACTTAAACGAGTATCCAAGTCTTGGAACAAAAGATTCAATAAAATGATTAAGACATGGTTTTGATCAGAACTTTGACAAACCCTGCATTTACAAGAAAAAGCAGAACAACAAGATAGTTTTCATAGAACTGCATGTAAATGACATACTATTATTGGGATGTTGACCATAGTAAAAGTATGGTTAGCCAATAGCTTAGTATGAAATACCTTATAGAGACAAGCTTTATTCTAGGCATTAAGATCATTAAGGCCTTGTTTGATTGGGGGTTTAGTTGTTCCGCGCGGTATTCCGTGTAAAAATGTGTGGTTAATATTATTTTGGAAAATGTGTGTGTGGTTGAAAATGAGTATGAGGTATACGGAATTGCGTGCGGATTTGGTTAACACCAAATAGAACAAGGCCTAAAAAAACTAGAAAAAAGCGGATTGCTCTATCCAAAGCTTCATTTATAAATAAAAATATCAGTCAGGTTTGCCATGCAAAATTCCAAGAACGAAGTCCTACTTTTCATATATGGAATTCACCTCTCAAATCATCAATGTCCTAAGATGCCTAAAGAGGTTGGGCACTTGAGTAGGATACCCGATGCATCCACTGTAGGTAATCTCATGTATGTCACATTGTGCACCCGAATAATTGTTATGATGTCAGTATGATGAGTCGATACCAATCAAACCTTGGACTAGAACACTAGGTAGCAATGAAGCATATATTCAAGTATTTGGAGAACTATAGACCATATATTTTGAGTACTCAACATAATATCTAGTCCAACAAGTAGTACTAATTTAGACTTTCAATCAAATGTTGATTCTAGAAGATCTATGTCATGTGTGATTTTATTCTCAATGGCGGTGCTGTCGTTTGGAGGAGCATAAAGCAGTCGTGTATTATTGACGCTACCATAAAGCTGAATAGGTTGCAGCTTGTGAGGCAGCTAAAGAGGCCGGGTGGTCCAAGAAATTCCTGGCGGATTTGAGGTAGTACCTGGAGTGGTAAAACCTATTATGCTTTACTGTGATACAGTAGAACTAGTGATCAATGCAGAAGAACCAAAACGTCATCAAAAAGGAAAACACATAGAGCGAAAATACCATCTCCTTCGGGAGATTTTTCAGCGTAGAGATGTGTTAGTCTACAAAATTTCTTTGGCAGATAACCTTGCCGACCCATTCACGAAGAGCTTTCCAACTAGGGTTTCAAAGGTTATCTGAAAGTCATGGGAACTGTGGACATGAACCACACATTTTAGGTAAAGTGGGAGAATTGTTGGGATATGTGCCTAATAAATTGTTTAAACGAGAATGAAAAGTACAAATAAACTGTAATTTATTTTGAATAAATTCGATGCTTATTGAATTTATAATTTTTGAGCATGCAATGAAGTAGTATCGACTTCGTTGAGGTGATATGAAATGGGTACTTATGGAGAAGTAGAAGATACATCTCATATTTCAATCGAGAAATTATTTAGTCATAAATAGAAAATAAAGGTGTGGGCACTTTATTCTATGGAAGTTCATTTTTATTTACTCTAACTAATTATTACTCTAACTTCATGAAGCAGGCGATTTTTTTAATTGTCACGAGTACTGGGGTCACGATCAATAACATTGATATACTTCAAGATAAATTTATTGGACTAGACCCCAACGATTTTAATTCCCTAGCATGACCGCACGCAAAAATTAAATTCCGTGACTGTCATATGATTTGTCTTAATCTTTCTTAGATGGTATTTATTATGTAAATGATCTTGATGGACTTTGGTGTTTCTCAGGAGAGACCAATCAATCATATGGTCAATATGCCATGCACTTTGAGAAACTAAAGAATTGAAATAAAAAAGTACGCATCGCAAAAGAAGTTCGTTGCTCTTAGAAGAGCGTTAATGAGACCGCTTAAGTATTTTTATGTGAGATTTATTTTGGGAATCAAAGTTCAGTATTTTGCAATGTTAAAAGAGATGGCCCGGCCCCGCTGGGCCAACTGCAAAACCGGCGACCCGCATCAGAAGCAAGGTCGCGAAACTATAGAAACCCGATACGTTGTGATGGACCCGGGTAAAAACCCCCTGTTCCGGCAAATTTTTTGCTGACCCATTGACCCGGTATCGGGTTTAACGAATTTCATAGGTCAAGTTTTTTTAGAATGGATTTTGATTTTCAAAATTGTTGCCTTTTTTTGTTGAAAGTAAAGTTGTTGCTCATTAGTACTTGATGTTGTTGATATTTTGGACTTGGGATTGTGTTGTGTTATCCGTTGTTTTTTGTTTTTGAATGGTGCTACATTGCTAGTTGTAGGTTTTGAATTGAAGACAATGTTTAAAATGAATCTTATGATGTGGTGATTTGTTATTTGACTTTTTAAAATTTTTATGATATTTTAATTGGTTTTTTATACTCACTGGGTCGATCCCGAGTCGACCCTGGGTTGACCCTTGACCCAATCTCTTTTCCAAGTCGTTGGCGGGATCAGGTTTGAAAACATTGGTATTTAGCAAGTGTCATTAAAATGAAATCATATTGATAGAAACAATGACTTAAGCAAAGTGTATAATTAATTAGCAAACACAATTGTATGCCAAATTAATTATCAGACTAAAACGGGGGTGAAATATGAGATTCACATGTCAAGAGGATTTAATTACGGAATATGATTTATTAGCTTCGGTGATTATTTATATAGTTAGGAGTTGCAACAATTCACCTTTAGTGGAATGCAAGAACCAAATTAGACAGAGTTATCAGCAAAATTGGATTTAATTATTGGGAGCCTATATTATGCTCCCATAAAAGTTTTCGACCAACTTATACAAGTTTAAAAAGTTCAAGAATTGGACGGAAAACCGGTTCAAAACGGGAATATCAGTCCATGAAGCACTAGGAGGCGTGTCCTCTCTACAACAGGGGAAGTGGGTGTGCGTCCCCCACCATGTAGATGAAATTAATACTTAGTTGGGTGCACTTTCTATATTGTTTGGAATAAAAATAATCATTCAGTTGAATTGATAATTTTTTTATAAACTTCAACCAATGCATGAAATTTTAATATTATACAAATAGTGAAATTAAAGTTAAATTATATTGTTTGAATAAATTAATAATTAAAATTAGTTAAATTTGAAAAGTGAGAAATACTGCTTATTTAGTGTGAAATTTGAAGTTTTGTGTTGAAAATGGATTATAGGAATAGAGTGAGAGATACCGCATTTCAGCATAAAGCTAATTGAATTTCAGAATTTTAAGTTAATGATTACTTAAGTACAGTATATCACACGAAACTTAGAAAGTTAAAGGATAAATAAATGTATTTGTAAAACAATAATTAAATTTCAAAAATAATAAATTTCATGTATTAAATTTCAAATAATTTTTAAATAAATGATTTAAGATATGTTTAACTATTTTTCCCCACCTATAAAGTAAAGTAGTAGACTTACAACCAAAATTTGTTTATCCATTCAGCTATTCCTTAAGATACCCGATATCTATTCTCTTCTTCTTTTTTTTTCCTTTTTTATTTTTTTGCCCTTTTCGATTTTTCACATAAAACTAAAAAAGAAAACAAAAAAATCGATCATAAGTAACTAAACTCAATTTTTGTACAAAATTTTATAATCGGAACCATAACCAATCCAACAATTAACATAAAAATATTTGAAGCAGATGTAGTGCAACTTAAAATGCATATTATGGCGTACTCTCTGAATACGTGATAAATTAATCGAGGTATTATATTAATTAGATTGAAATGTCACATCGATTAAAATACATCATAATATGCACTCTAGTACATCCGATCACTTCATGAATATAATAATGTTAAATGAAGTTAGAGAGGGACATGGGCCATACAAACATATGGGTAGGGTTTTGATTAGTTCAGATAAGTTGGTGCGTGGGTTTTGGCAGAAAGTGGAACCAAAATGGGTAATACATATGATAAATTAATGCACTAGAAAAGACAAGAAAGGTATTCAAACGGAAAGCATGGGATTGAGACTTGTCCCTTCAGGATAAGAACAAATTCTGAGCCTTTTGCAAACTGTTTTTCAAGATAATACATCCATCCTCGACCTGGGTTAGGTGTATTCCATCTTCATTTTGTCATGCCCATATACAGGCAATCATATATTTTCCATTCAAGCAATCACACAAATTTGGAGTTATTATTATTTATAAACAATATTGATAGATCAATAATAATATGATATTTTCATATTTTTTATATATGGAACAATGATATTTATAAACAGTATTGATTATTCATTATTGTTGCGAGTGGCGGAGTTAGAAACTCAAGTCAATGGAGACACATATTAACTAACTACCAAAAAGATGTGCTGACAAAACAATATACAATTCTAAAAAGTGAACGAAGAAATGGGAATTAGAGAAGAATGAAGAGGGAATGGTATAATAAAGGAGGAAAAAAAAGCAATATGGATGAGCTGAAATTGGAATTTAGGAAGAGTATAATATATGTTAAAGCTGTCAGGAAGTAAATTGGATTGTTTCATTTTGAATTCCGGAAGAAAATAATAATAATAATAATAAAAATACAAAAATCCCCAGGAACTCACCGAGTCCAGTGCCCCTAGTGGCCCCTATGTAGCTCCGCCGCCGAGTGTTGAGGTGCCAATTTATTGGTGTCATATAAACCATCAGAAATGATCCGTTGCCAACACCCCCATTTTAGGAGAAAAAAGATGGGGTCCACACGAGCCCCCCACCATCATGGGGCAGTTATGTATTATTCATCTAATTTAACGTAAATTCAAAAAAAAATCGAAAAAAAAAAAAGATGATAATGAGGTGGCGCCCTGGGAGGGCGCCACGTTATCCCTATTGGCAGCATAAGCTATCAATATATGGGCAACAGATCATTGGTGTATAAAGTATAAACCATACACTATTGATTAATGTCTAAATGTCATATAATGGTCTGATTTATCTGCACTCTTGTGAATAACAATATTATTGCATGTTACAATAGTTAATTAGTCAACGCCTAGATAATAACCAATGTTATAGCCATTGCTTATCTTTGAGCATAGTGATAAAAGAAAGTAGTTGTTATTCGTGGATTTAAGAATTTAACTATCTTTCTGAATTATATAATTTTTTTTGTCTTCTTTACTTTTCCCTTGGTGTGAAAAGTGGCAACTGTATATTCTTGTCCCCAATATTGATTCAACAGTCTGTTCAATTGATTACAAAAAACTAATGCATTATGGTACCTGCAACTCCATCGAGGCTTGGTGATCTCCATCCAACTAATAGAAATTGACCATCTAAATAAATTAAGATCTTTACATAATTTAGATCTATATTTCTCATCTAACAAAAATAGCTGAATTAAATTTTTTTAAATGAAATTTACTTAATTGTATATGCGGGTTGTTTTGTAAATTAAATAATAATTTATGAAATAAAAGACGAGATAATAAATCTAAATTCGCTTTATATGCAAATAATCATTTTTTGTCATTAGAAAGTATTTAGTTTAGTAGTCTCGAGTATTTTGTATGCCCAGTAAATAATTCATGAATGATTAATATTTATCAACTATAGTATTTTCTGGTGAACTTGTATTTTGCTAAAATTTAAATTTTTAAGTCGGAAAATTATGAGGGCCACAAAATATGTGAATAATAATAATAATAATTAATAATGATGTTAAATGTGTGATTAGTATTATTATTTAACCTTTGACTAAGTACTATTATATGATTGTCGTATAGAAAAAAAATTTAACCAAATTATGGGCTTGTAATCGATGTGAAATGAAATGACAAAATGGAAATAATAAGTGAAGAGTATGAAGGATACGTGGATCCATGGGCCCCATGGAGCCACTAGCCCGAAGCTATACGTGCAGAAATGGTGGACAAAGCCACTTTTATTGCCAAGTTAAATGGTATGCATCGTCAATGACCCATCTTTTTCACTTTCATTTTCGGCATGATTCTCAATCTTGCCCAACACTTTTCTCGTGGACAATGGTCGAGAGAAAAGGTGAAACCTAGGTTAAATTTCGACAACAATTTACAGCTTTTAGTATCATGTTGTGCTCGTTAGAACATAACCCTATTTTCTATCATACAAAAAAAAAAGGAAATTAAAACAAAATGACCAATATAATTGAAAGTAAACTGTATTAACTAATTAGTTTTACAACTGAGTCAATCATGGTGTTACAATCACCATCCGATAACAACTCTGCATGTCCACTACTAGAAAGGAGATTATCAACAACTAAATTTGATCCGTTACTAATTACAATAGAAATATATACGGATTAGCAACTGAATTTTATCTATTGATCGATAAATAGAAACATTTATCCAATATATTATTTAATCAATTTTGTCTATTATTTTTGCTTCTTGTGCATTTCCGTTGAATCGTGCACCAAAGTTTGGTCATTTAGAATTAGGATGATTAAAATTTTCATTTAGTTAAATATTGAAATATAAATAATTGAGCATCTTCAATCTTCTTATTACCGACAGAATTATATCATTTCATTCGTGATCAATAATGGAAATTTTGTTGTTATTCCTATTTCACATGGATGGTTAGTAATCATTAACAACGAATAATTCCATTACCATGCCATTTCTGTTGCTTAGTTTCGCTTTACACAAACGGAAACTTTTGTGATAGTTTCTGTAGCAAATTTTGCTCACTACAAGAAAATTGTTTCCAAAATCTATACATAAAAATTTATAGAATTTATTTTTTATTATATTTTGGAATAAGTATATGATTGGAATTATTTGTTACTACAAAATTGTTCGGTGGAAGATGAAGCATATTGAAATAAACAAAATAAAATTTATGAAATAATTCAATAAATTTTAAATTTATTTTAGTTTCTCTAGTGCAGGTGGTTTTTTTTTAATTTAAAAAATAAATTGATAACTTTACCTTAAGTTACAATAATAGTTTAATGTGCAAAAGACTATAATTTATTTATGCTCCACATTGCAAAACTTAAAACAATAACACGTGAATATAATATAGAATAAAAATACCATAATAATATAATTTTTAATTAAAAATTAAATAATTTTTAAGTTAGAAAACTATAGAAAAATGTAACGAATATATTGTAAAGACAAGAAGTAAACAAAAAAGATGATTGGCCTGGCAATTGGGGCTTCACTTCTCAACCACCAAGTCATGGGTTCGAACCTCGTCTCCCTCAAAGTATGTGGGTTAGTGGATTGGGTTGAAACACAGAAACCTACTACAAATACCTGACTGTTTCCGTACCTAATTTTCCTCAATTGAAATGAAAAATCCTTATCAATAATGATTTATTATGTGATTATTTCCATTTCTAATTACCAATGAAATCCAATTCCGTTCCTCAATGGTCTTCTCCTGGTAGTGACGTGACTATGGCACAATGCTTTTAAATAAAAACCCACCCATCAATGGCTCAGAGACTATGTCAAGAGTCTGAGAATCGATTCGGTGAGTAAAATAACATTAAAATATAAAAATATAAAAACAAATGAAAATAAAAGAGAATGGGAAAATTTAGATGAAACCTGGTCATGAGTCGATTGATTTTCCAAATGAACCCGGATCGTTAGTAGAATTTTAGGAGTGACCCGATTTTTGGCGTGGTTGTAAGTTTTCCGGTCCGACCGATTTGTCCGGATAGGGTTTGAAAATAGTGATATAACATTACACCTATAATAATAATCTTTGTCCACTAGCGGATGAGGTTTGATAAAATTGAGTGGATGATGAAAAAATTGATTATTTGAGGAAACAAAGATGGTTAGTACAAATTGAAGTGTCTGGTCCATTATAGCAACTTCTTGACATTGGATTGGTGCCAAATGTCTCACTAGCATAAAAGTAGCTGTATCCTCATGTCCTTAAACTCGTATCTCTAGAAAAGAAAAAAAAAATATATCCCAATGGGGTCACAAGAATATTCTTGTAATCTCACGTCCCAATCTAGTCCCTTTGGTGTAGATTTTCTGAAATGAAATGAATTGTGGACTAATTGTAAAAATACCGCTATATATGTGTATATTGATTACCAAAATAGTTAAAACTTTATATAATTACAAAAATGGGGTATAATTTTTATTTTAAAAAAATAATTATACCCTTGGCATAATAGAAATTGCATAGAAGCGTTAAACTTTTTAAATTATTTGTTTTGACCTTTTTCTTTGACCCCACGCCCACCCCATCACCGGTAAACCAGGTGAAACCACTAGATGATTGTTCAAACCACCATCTAGTAGTTGCACAACCATCAGATGGTGGTATGTGTATTAGTCTAGAAAATGGTTTGATAAATCTTTGCAGGCACAACATGCTCGATGAATGCTTCATCTTCTAGAGAACCCTAGATGACGTAAAACTTGGTTTCATGGAAAACCCATTTGTCTTCGCAAGTTTAGGAAGTTCATCTAGGAGCAATAATATATCCATGATTGATGTAATCATCAAACACATCACAAAGTGCCACAAGGCCATCGGATATCATATCACTAGCGATCGAGCTCTCAGCATTCTTCTGCTGCCTTCCCACTGGACTTCAACTCTCTTTCGACTTCTAATGATATTTTTGGCACTTCACTACAAAATATTGCTATTGTTGAAGTTGACAATTTTGAATGTCAATGTTTATTTTCCGCTATTTTTGAAAATTTTTCATTCATTTTTCAGGTAAATAGAAAGGAAAGAGTATAAAAATGTTATAAGTCACAAATAATTTAGTTCAAAAAATGATTTGAAGAAAAAAAATAGTTTAAAAATCTAAAACTGACTGCTTGATCATAGAATTTCAAGTAACATAATCTATTTTAACGATTGTTATGATCAATTTACATAAAACAAATTAAAGCACTAAATCAATTTTGTAACTAGGGGAGTATTCTTGTTGCGATATCAACAATATTTAGATTAACAAGATAATTTTTACAGTTGACCTCATTTTTTTTACAAAAGTCGGTACCATTAGATCAAAACTCTTGATTATAATATGGAGTTTTGATATGGTATCCACAGTGGGTACTTTATGGTACCTGCAGTCGGGAAAAAAATTCTTGGGAGTCGGTGAGACCCCTCTACCATCAGGAGACAGTTATGAATTATTCATCTGATGTAACATAAATACCAAAAAAAATTTATTTTACTTGATCGATGATATGACGCTACCAGAAAGCGCCATGTAGTATGGGGATGGTACCCATGTGGGAAATTGAACAAAGCAATTATAATATGTACTACCATTGGTGGTCCCACTAGATGTTTAAAAGTAATGGTCAATATTAATTAACATTTGTTATCAATTAATCACAAAATTCTAACATTTCCTCATAACATATATCGCATACGTTGAATGCTATTTTTATCCTGATACTAACTCATCCGTTGCATTGACTAGATATCATGTCAACGGCTAGTAAAAAGAGTATATCTCATCACCATGCATACCGACTAAATAAAAGGCAGAATTTTATAATTAGTATATGAGTGAGAGAAACAAAAATGTGTGTGACCTGATTTCCATATATGATGTAATGGTAAATTAGATAATGGCTGCGTTGGTGGAGATTTGGATTTGCATATTTTTGTTTGAAAGCATAGGAAAAAAAATAAAACAAAAAAAAAAAGGGAGTGGTTTATCAGTTGCAGAATTTAAGGCATATTTTCCTCCAGTATTTATGGTCAACTGAAGTTCCACCTCTCAACTTCTAACCGCAATTGGCCTTTCTCATCCAAATTCCAAAACCGAAAGTTTTTTTTCCTTTTTCTTTTTTTTTTTAAACAGTCCAAAACCGAAAGTTAACAAAAGTACATATAAAAATTGCCATTGATCGCAATATGAATGCTTTTTTATTTATAAATGGGGATGTAAGGTGTATGATACTAGTAATTTAAATTGTATAATTGCAGTTGATGTTTATTTGAATGATATATACATATATATATACTAGTCTGTATGTACATGCGTTGCACGTGATATATAAAGGACAAATGACACATATGTAATGTTTTTGAAGTATTATTATTTTTTGAAACCTTTTAATGTAGGAATAGAGAATAAATGTGCTTACAAAATTTTAGATATAACGCGAAAAAAATAGTTAGTATTGATAAGATGCACAAGTACATCACCAATAGTATAAGACAACACTTTGATAGCTAATTTTGTTATTTGTACAAATATAGAACAAAACATTATATATTCTCATTAAAAAAATAAAATAGACATGCTAAAAAAGTAAAACAATTAAAATAACAATTGCAAAAACAAAAAAAAAAAAGTCTATGTTCTGTTCAAAAAAAATCTCTATGAATACGTATATAACAACAAATGTTTTTAAGATATTCTAGATGTACCTAAATCTTTGGGTTGGATGGCTTCTGGAAAAATAAAAAACAAAAAATAATAAAAATAAAAACAAAAATCTAAATATAATGTGAAAAAAAAAGTTGGTATTGGTATAAGATAGACGAATGCATTACCAATTATATTAAGACAACACGTTGATCTTTAATTTTCTTAATTTTCTCATCTCCCTCTTACATACGAATATTGAACAAATATAAATTCTCACTAAAAAATTAAAATAGACATGCTAAAAGAGTAAAACAATTAACATAGCAATTACATATTGTCGCTTTTAGTAGGAGTGATTCTTTGCAAAAGCATGTGTAATAGAATAAATAATGTCATTTAATAAGTATCAATAACTTAATTGGTAGTAGTTAAGAGTATTGTTGATAATAAATATAAGGGTAAACTTGACTAATAAAAAAATAAGTAAGGGTATTATTGGAAATCAAAAGATTTCTCACTATCCACACTTTTTAATATAGGAATAGAGATATATATATATATATATATATATATATATTTGAAAGAATCAATTTTGATCCCCTCTCTATGTGAGGAGGCTCCCCATACCAAATGTCCCCCCCCCCAAGGTGGAGGGATCAAGTGTGACTTTTTTTTTAAGAAGTCAACATGTGGCATGAGGAGCTCCCGATATGGGGAAGGGATCATTCTTCTTAAAAGAATATAATTTAATTTTTAGATTGAGAAAAGAAAAACTAACATAGGATAATTGTAATTCAATTTTGCTTCTTGAAAGGATGAGTATATTCATTTAATTTACAATTTACCCACAATATCGATTAGATTAATAATGACGTGATAATTTTTTTATTTTTTATTTTTTTTGGAAAAGGGTGTGACAATTAAATCGACTGATCTTGTCATATATATACACGAATGTACCATGAACACAATTTGACTTTAACAATCCTTAGAAAAACTACACAATCGATAATTGTTTAATATAACATTACTATTAATTCATATACTTAACAACCATTCACTTCAATTTAATTTATTTCTACCGAAATCAATATCAAATTACACGTTTAGTCCTGAAGTAAGGTTTAAATTGATTCATGATCAACTAAAAGTATAGTCATCAATCCGATCCTAACTATGGAGAACTATTCAAGCAAGTATTGTCAGCTTTCTTAAATTTTTGTACTAAGGCCTTTAAAGTAGTGTGGAAGTCAGAAAATTAATTACGTGTGTTCGTTTTCACTTATTTTCACCTAAAAATTATTTATTATTAAAAGTCAAAGTCAAATATCAATATCAACCACACATTTTACATCATCACTCATTATCATCCACACATCTCGTGGTTCCCACCACTATATTCTACTTTTAGTAAAATTTTAGACAAAAATAAGCACACACGAACACACGCGAAATGATGGATCATTCGAAGAAGATATTTTAGCAGTGCGATGAATAAATGGGCCAGATGGGTTTAAAGCTTGGAACACTGCCCAAGGAATAAATGAGATATATATTGTTCGAGTGTTATAGATTAGAGGACTTAGGCCTCAAATTGCACACCCTATGGCCGCAGTCTCTAAGCCTATTTGAAATATAAGCCAGGCCTATGAAACAGAGTAATGAGAACACGTGGTGGCCCACTCAAGGCTTAGCATGGGGCTTGAGAATTATTACACAAAAAAGTGTCACGCTAGTGTCAGATTTGACAAAATAGGAACTCACATCTACCTTTTCTTTGTCAAAACAAGATATAAACACAATTCCTCGTTATTTATTTATTGTGGATTATTATTATTATTATTATTATTATTATTATTATTATTATTATTCAAAAACGATGTAACTTATTATTAACTCAGTTTTAAAATAAAATTAAATGCCGAATTTGACTTAATAATAATAATTGATCATATGATAATTCGATATTTAAATATATTAGTTAGTCAACAATTAATATTGTAGGGATTTGATCTAGTAGTAGAGGCTTTCCCTTACCAACATTTGATTTGGTTCTAAACACCACTCCACTCTTACGATCCCAAATTTATACTTTATATATATATATATATATATATATATATATATATATATATATAAACCAATGGACTATGTGCTAACACAAGAAACTCACTCACATCAAACAAACAATTATATAAACCATAAAACTATGACATTCACAAGCAAAAACGTGACACAGAAAAATTGAGTTTTTTTATTTGAATAATTAATTGTTTGTTCGGTGTGAGTGAATTTTATGCTAATAATTGGTCTATATAATTCCTCACAGAATACATTCAACCACGTGGGCTCAATCCGTAACTATATTTATGCTTTGGGTTAATGAATGCTATTTTTTCTTTTTTTTAACATAAGGTAGGAATCGCAAGAGTGGTATGGAGTCTCAAATTCTGATCAACCACACGCAAGGGAGTACATTTTCTACTAAATCAACCCCCTTGAATGATTTTATGATGTTTCAAAGTTAGGTAAGTAATTAATTAATGCTTAAAAGTTCAATGAGTATTTACTTTGTGGTATCGCCAACCACTGGTGGTGGTGGTGGTAGGAGTTAAAAGTATAGATTTAATAATTTGTTATTTAATTTGTTACTTTCTAGATTGATTTATTAGCTTGTTAAGCGAAATTGTTAACAAGCATTTTTTGAAATAATATAGCATTGAAAGTATCGCTGGCTATAACAACCAACCGGGCATTGCTTGGGGGGTGCCTTTTTCTCCTGCGCGGACCCGTGCGGGTAGGAGATCGGCCCTGTTGAAAGTATATTTGTATATCAAATTTAATCCCATTAAATCTCAAATATCTTTTCTAACTTTTACTTTCAACCACCATTTCGATTGATTTGACAATTTTTTAAATTTTTTTATAACTTTCCTCCACACATTCAAACCACTTTAATCTCATTTTCAAATTTAATCTCTATAAAACATTCTGAACTCCATTTCCAAATGTAATCTCTATAAAACATTCAGAACTCCTTTCTCCAGTAATCCATCAGAAAGATCCAAACTTGCTTTAGGGGAAAACAATTGAGGACTCAGCCCAGAAATGATGAGCTAGCTGAGCCAAGCATACATACCATGGGCCAACTCATGGCACAGACTCGTCTCGAGTGCCAACCACAGCCCAAGTACCAAGAAAAGCCAACTCCAAGTTTCCGAAAAAAAAATAATAATAATAATAATAAAAATTTAAAAAAAATGCAGTGCTTGTTCGCGCCTACTCTTTTTACCTGCCTATTGTTCAGCAAAATCTAACATCAATAATGGCTACATCTCAAATATCTAGCAATTATTATAGGTAATTGCCATGATCCCCATAACTGGAGCAAAATTCCCCTCGATCTCTACACTCGAATAACTACAAGATGAAAAAACTATCATTTAACCCCTTTGAGGATGAAATATGCAAATGGGGGTACCCATTTCCCCTTCTCTCTTACCCTTACCTTTTTCCCTACCACTAGTTTTACTCTTATTTCACCTAAAAAATTAGTATTTAACAATAAAAATGTAGCCAAACACGCCTTAAATTCAACTCGTGCTTGATAAAACCTTGCAATGTATGAAAGGACTTGTACACCATTCCAAGACTTCTCAATCAACTTCAACTATGACA
The DNA here is from genome assembly GCA_018223645.1 of Jasminum sambac. Lineage (NCBI taxonomy): Eukaryota > Viridiplantae > Streptophyta > Magnoliopsida > Lamiales > Oleaceae > Jasminum > Jasminum sambac. The sequence goes on along the minus strand of CP073651.1, from coordinate 28,360,445 downwards.
GAAAATTTAGATGGGAACATCATTATTTTCTGAAAAGTTATGAAATAAATTAAAAACACATAATATATAATTTAGAAATTGAAAGGGACAACATAAAAAGACCAGACAAACGAAGTGCTGAACATATTTGAGTGACGAACCAAACGATGAACAACACGGGCATGGCACTTCAACAATGGCAAGCTCAATCAATTACCAAATCACCAATGACTAAAGACATCTGATGCTTGTTCTTATTGTGCACGACTTCTGCTACTTTCTGCATTTCTTATTGGGCAGAAATAGGGATGGGCCTGCAACCAAATTACAACAATTAGCCCCTGTTATCCAACACATTCAAATTTATCCAAATTCAAAATAGAATTTGGTCAAGCTAATCACATCCACATATCTCTTTCTATTTCAATTTTGAAGTTGAATGCTACATTCTGGCAATTTGAAGCAAATATGATTATCATAAATAAAACAGAGCAGTGATCATTTTGAATGTCAAGAAACCAATAAAGTTAGACTTCATTTTGAATGTGTAAGAAGTTTTCTGGTTTACTTCAAAATCCCAAGATGATGAACGTAATTAAATGAAGGTGGATGTGAGATGGAGATTTTACCATTGCTTCTTTTGCAGTAGGCCTTTCTTGATGATCATATCGCAACAGTTTGTCAACAAAATCAATTGCCTTCACAAGATAAATGCGCATTTATAGTTAAACTTCAGCATATTGAATGGAATGAATTGCAGAGTACCCATGCTCACAATGCTCACCTCTGGAACAGCCAAATGCTGATTATCGGCATTAATAAACTTTGTCCAGGGTTTTCTGCTGTGCCTGAATTGATGCGCGGGCAGCTTTTTTATACAGCGACAATAATAAATCATAGAGAAGTCGAAGAAGATTTGTATAAATATTCACCTTCCGACAAGAGCAGCAAGATGTGGGTCCAACTCCAACCGGTATTTGTGAAGATAAGCATTCAACTCATCTGTTCCCAATACCTATCATTTAGCAGAAAAGCAATCAAAACTTTACTAAGTCACATAAAAAGAATAATTTGCTCTTTATGCCCCTGTTATCAAACTCAATTCACATTCAAAATAGAATTTCGTCAAACTAATCACACCCACATCTCATAGGACCCACACATACTACACAAATCTCAGCCTCTCATTTCAAAAATTTTAAGTCTTTTGAAGAGGCGTGTTTGTTTGTCCAGCCAGAAGACATACCTTCGCAATCTTGACCAGTTGATCGTAATTGTCATGCCCGTAAAAGAAAGGTTCCTTACGGAAAATCTGCAACGGGACAAACCCTCGATGTAAACATCAAATTGGAGTAGATATTGGCATATATGGGTTTATAATCAATTATTCAGTCTCCTCATTATCTTCCACCCAAATGGATGTCCAAGAGGATTATAAAAATCCACTCATTCAAAACAGTGAAGCACGAACTGCAGCTTCACAGATGGGAGGCCTACCAAATGACATGCCCATGTCCATTTGTACATAACATGCTGAAAAACTTCTGTAAAAGTAAATATTTACAATACAGAGTTGTAAAAGAAGCAGCAAGAGGGGATACCATTCCAGCAAACATACAACCAAGGCTCCACAAGTCCAATGAGTAATCATAATCTTGCAAATCGACTAGAAGTTCAGGGCCCTTAAAGTACCTGAAAATAAAGGAGCGTGAGTTTAAGTAGTATAGATTGGTAAATGAAATAAAGAAGAAAATCCAGAAAATCCAATCTCAGAAGCAAAGTTCAGAGCAACAAGTACAAAAAACTGGATACCAAGTAGAAGGCGTTTGTGACCCAAATTAACATGTCCTACTTGGCCATCACAGGAAGATGTCCACATAGATGTAAGTCAACATCATGATCAGTCTGAATCAAATTTTCAAAAAGAAAAACAGTATTACCAATATCAACTCTTTCTCTCATAGTTATTCAGCTTCTTTTTAGACATTTGTCAAAAATATAAGTTGTAAGACAGTAATCCTTCTGTTTTTTTTTTTACTACCGAGGGTATCAGGGGCCCCACCCCCACTAATCCCACGAGACCCTAGCACTTCAACCGTTAAACGCCCCCGTGGCCCCAAGAAGGAAATACAAGCAAGCTTGATGCCTTGGGAAATCAAACCTAAGATGTGCGCCTAACCACACTTCCCAGACCCACCCTAACTGCTACACCCCCTGTTGGGATTGTAAGCAGTAATTCATTTTCAATCACATTTAGGTGGCCAAAACAAAAAATAATAATCACCAGATAGAGAAAATGCCTGGCAGTAATTGGTTAGATATTTTTACACAAATAAAATTTGATAGTTAAGGAATCGTATTTTAACATCCTAGCCGAGAATTAGTCACTAAATGCAAGTATTGGAAAGAAAGGAGAAAAGGGAGAGAAGAAAGCTAAAGCTAAAAGACCATACTTTTAAAGCATAAGAGTGTCCATTTGGTGTGCCTATTTGCTTCACTACTAATAGTAAATAAGACTTCTAAATGACATAATCTCATGTAAAAGATAATGAAGCAGAGTAATCATCCTTTCATCCTACAGCTTACATAAGCAAGAATTTTGAAGCCATTCACCACTCAGATTATCAGACTTAGCCCCCGGTAGCGTTCACATTTTTATGCATTTTCATATGAAATAGGGGAGAGAATGGAGTTGAAGAGTGAAAATTTGTATAGTACATGTAAGTCGCAGGAAATATGCGGATGTGATTAGTTAACCAAAATGAAATTTAAAACAAAATGAATTAAAATGAGAAAAATATCATGGCCTTAATAAAGCGTACAATTCCACCAAAATGAAGATAATATTTAGGAATTAAACCATTGATCATCAGATTGCAAGTAATTTTACCATATTCAGTGAAGCTGACAGTCAAAAAATCATAGGATAAATCGAATACAGTTTTGGAACCAAAGTCATCAACTAAGAGCAACACCAGACAGATCTGAATGTTTTGCCTGAGTCCTTTTATCAACTTGCAATAAACACTATTTCTTATTTTTATCGAAGTCCACCGTGAATTGTTGATCCATTCCACCTCACACAGAGACACATAATCAGTGCCTTGAGGTGGTGAATTATGCAGTTTCCTTTTGTGGAAACTGCCTCATGATGTGAGGCTCACGCCCCTCACTGATTTTTATGCCTGAGGCATGCGCCTCACTGATTTTCAGAATTTCCATTTTTATTTGAGAGCATCTCCATTAGGGATGTGAATTGGGAGGCTGGTATGGAGGGGAGAGAGAGAAAAGATAATTATTTTAATTGAAAAGAGAATAGAGGATGTATAGCGAAAAAGAAAGGGAAAAATGAAAAAGTAGGAGAGATGTAGAAACAAATTCAAAAATAATGATAAAATAATAGTGGAGGATGTGAAAGTGGATGTGGGAATGTAGAAGTAGCACGGGAATTTATTGAAAAAAAGTGAAAAACCCTGGGGAAAAAGTAAGGTAAATAAGAAAAAGAGAAGAAAATATGGGACCCATAATTTTTTTGTGTTCCTATCTCTCCGCCACATGGGATTGCCAATTGACAATTGCAATGGAGATGCTCTATGTACATTAAGCATTAATAGGGTCCACTTTTTAACTACAAAAAACAAGTGAAAAATTGAGCTCATGGCACTCTACATTCTTAAAACACCAAAACTCCGCTCACTTGGACTCCCTTTCCAAATAAAAAATGCCAAAAAAAGGTAGTCATTCCATTAGTTTCATGAACATAGTTATAGAATTGTTGGGCAGACAAAGCTTCTTGAAGACATTTCATCTATCTACAATGTTAGGTTTCTTCTTGGAGACAAAACCCGTCCAACTGCCTCGACTCTAACACTGCAAATTCCCTTTTTTGTTTTCTTTTGGTTTATCATTCTCCTCTCTTTCCTCTCTCCTCTGCTAATCTTCTCTTTTTTTATGATGTTTTAATCCTTTTGAACTCAATGGAGGAATATTTTCCTTTTTTTCCCACTCGAGTGAAATAGACTATTTTTATATTATTTTACAATCTTGTCACTATTTTTTAGTTTCTTCTGAGGCTTACACCGCAAAGGACCTCCAGGCTTACACCTTGTCTGATGAGCGAAAACACCTAGGTGCCTAGTTTCCCCTCTTTAAACCTCGCATGAATTTCATATTAGGAGACTTACCGCCTATTCTTTTACAACTTTTAACAAATTTTTACACATTTTAACACATTCACATCAAAAGTCAAACCAATTACATCCACATATTTTCTGGGACCCACTGTACTACATAAATATCCACCACTCAATCTCACTCATTCTCTCTCCTATTTCACATCAAAACTCATAAATACTCATAAATACACATACACTAACAAGGTGTTAATCTACATTCGACAGTTTTTTTTTTTATTTAACTCATCTATAAACATAAACGACTTTTTCCTCCACACATTTAATAAGATACAAAAGTACAATCCATCTAGCCACCATTTATTCTATTTATATTTTTATCAGATTAGAAACACTTCCAAACATACTACTCAAGAGATATACTCTTAGGTTGTCCTCTAAAATAGAAACTTCTCGGAAGTTCACAGTCAAACTACGCAAGACCTATCACACATGTGTAGCAGGAAATGTGCTATAGATGTCACAAAGTAGTGTATCTAAAGCTCAAAATATTTATACATAACAGTGAACCACTCCATATCAACTCCCACATTGTATAAAAAGGCGCTGTGAGGCATGCCTTGAGGCCCGCCTCAGTTGGAGGCTCAAGTCCAGCGCCTCAAGGCGCATGGACTGAGGCGGCTGTTTGCGAGGCTTGCGTTTTTCCGGTTGAGGCGTGCACCTCAACTCCACTGCCTCAAGGCGTATGAGGCGTACGCCTCAAATTAAGTCCTTGATTTTCGAAATTCTTATTGCAATTAATCTTGAAATTAAAAGAATTGTGAAGATGAAAGGTTTTCTGGAAGACCCAATTGACAAATCATTAAGGAAAGCAAATTAAAAATCCCAAATCTATACAAAAATACAGAAGAGAGATCAAGAGTCAAAGAGACTAAGATAATGTTCTCCTACTCATTTTTACACATTTTTACACACAAATCTCGTGGGACCTACCTATACTACACAAATCTCTACCATTCAATTCCACTTTTTATCTCTCCTATATCATGTAAAAACACATAAAAACACACACCCTAACACTCTCTAATATTATATTACGTCTTATCTTCTCTTCTGGTAACTTATGAGAACCCAAGAACAAGAGACTTGCAAGGTTGTTGAATTGGTTTTGACATCAAGAAGCTGAGTGGATGGACAATGTAAATGGTGAAGATGATTTTGGAATTAGATATGACAACAGTTCCACGAATGATGGTAATGAGTCATGAGTCTAATGACTGATAATGAATGATGATCTAATCCCAATTTTTAAGACTTCGTTGATTTACTTGTTTCTTCACTTTATTTATTTTAATTTCTATAGACTATCTTCTTTTAAATAGACTTCTATTGAGTATTCGAGTTAAATATGCCAGATTGCATTTTTTGGCAATATTTTGAATTTTTCTAGTATTTTTTCGAGGCTTACGCCTCAATGCGCCTTGAGGCTACGCCTCGCCTCATAAGTGGAAACCGCCTCAGTACCTAATTTCGCCTTTTCGAACATTGCTCCCACTTAGAATTTCTTCCTAGGGGACTCCAGGTGAAATCTAAAGTTATATGGATTAGAAGTGCCTTAAATATCAAGTTGGCACAAGGGAACTTCTAAAAAATAAGTTTTAAGTGCTTGTTTGGTACCCATTTTCCAACAAAACATTCTTTCTGAAACTCTTTTTCATCCACACACTACATAGGACCTGTAACTTTTTTCAACTTGTCAGTAATACATTCTCCCAAAAAAATCAGTTTTCCTCCCAAAATACTACACCAAACAAGCAATAAGATACCATGTACTAAGCTAGACAAGATAAAGATGCTCCAAATCTCCCAGTTCACTACAAAAATTTATCTTGCAAGGAAGTTTATTACGAACATATATTGGATGGGGAGAAAAAGAAAATGAAAAGGATCACATGGCGTATGGAAGAAAAAATAAATTGGAGGGAAGATAGCAAACCTAGAAGCAACACGAACGTTGTACTCTTTACCAGGATGGTAAAACTCCGCAAGCCCCCAATCTATAAGACGAAGTTTTCGTTGCTCGTGATCAATCATGACATTATGAGGTTTCACGTCCCGATGCATGATACCTTGCGAATGACAGTAATCAAGAGCCTACATATATAAATGCGGGAAACTGAAAAACTTGTTTTTTGCATTTTCAAAGAATTTCAAGCTTCGTATTTCCAAACAATTTCACTTAAAGGAACAACAAGAAGACAAATAAATGCAGAAGAAGGGCAAATAGTCCCACATAACGTCTTAAGAAAAATAAAGCAAATCTCTTTCTTCATATAAATGGCAAGAAAATCTAGCAGCGAGAAAACCACAATCAAGTATCTGAAAGATTGAATTTTTTGTAATCAGTGGTTGCCCTAATACACGTTCTCGAGCAAAATATCCAAAAAGTAGGTTTCAGTTGGCTTCATTGGCAGTATCAAGCTTTGAAAACCAGTTTGCACCTTAACCAAAGTATCTTCCATTAGCATCTTCCTCCTCAGCAAAAAGCAATGCCAGATATCCAAATCTGAGCCTCTTTTTTAGTTATTAGTTCACAACTGCATGATGTATAGTCTTTCTTCTCATGTTAGCATGACCTTAGGCATTTGAAGTTGATTTTAATCTTGAAAAACTTAGCATCAACGAAGATCATGTGTCTAGCATCAACCATAAGAAGGGACCATTGCTAGGCTGCTCTTCAGAAAAGCAACTAAGATCCTCATTACTTAAGGAATTACTATTAACTGAAGCTCTACACTCTTAGGCCTGGGTAGGGGCTACAACAAAGCCAAGATTTCCAGTTTAAGAGGGGTAATAAAAGCCTGGAAAACCAACCCAAGTCTGCAATTCTGCGCCTTAAACGGTTTGGATAGGTTTAGGCAAGTTTAGACCAAAAATGCAGTTCCACAACTTTTCTTATACACGGACCTGAATGGGCACCCAAAAGGACCCACCCAATCAGGTTGGCTGACCATGCACTGATCATTAGCATGCCCAGATCCACATGCTATATGCAACAAAAACAAAAAAGTTGGATTTGGAAGAGACTAACAACAGAAACCAAACATAGCAGACAGTAGACCTTAGAAATTTGAATTATTTGTCTAACTACAAATGAACATAGATAATGCACATATTGGAGAAATCTATTAAAGCATAAACTTATCCAACTGCAAACACAGATAATATAAGGGACTTGCCTTAAGAAGTTCATAGATGTAATATCTAATATCAAAGTCAGAAAGTGTAGGATAAAGCACTTTAAAATCTGTATTGTTCACATATTCAAATATTAGACTTGGCGTCTTCGATTGCTGATCTCTAACAATATCAAGCAACTTCACAATATTTGGCCCGCCACAGAGATTCTGTAATATTTTAATCTCCCTTTTAATCTGCAAAAAATGATGAAATTGAATGTAATATCTTCAATATATCTCTTTTTAAATTTTCCTGTTTTTAAAAAAAAATTAACATATAAAACATCACAAGTGAGCAATAAACTAAAATCTTATAAACATATATTTTCAAATGAAAAGCAATATGCTCTTTTCATAGCTGAACTACAACATTATCTTTAAGTCCAATGTCAAACAAATTCCAGTTCTCAGTACAGCTAGTAATTTGTACACAAAAAGTAGGACCTCCAAGTCCAACTGCACTTCCTTCATATGGTAATGGGGAACCTACTACATACAACAAACCTAAGGATGCAAACATTTTCAGACAACCAATTTCATGCAAGCCAACAACAACATATGGGATCATGTACGTGAACCCTTCTTCATCATTCTGCACTATCCATTTCTAGAACTAATTACATCTTTAACAACTACAACGGCTAAATTAAATCTGGTTTCTAACTTGCTTTACTGAAACCATGTAATTCTTATAAGCAGAATTGTTTCCAGAACACCTTTGGTCTATTCCAATCACTTCTAGCTTACTTCATTGACACAGGATCAAACACAGAAAATGATAACCTCTCTAGACGAGAAAACATGAACAAATAACTGAAGTCATTTGCTTATTTATCTTCGATAACCACAATCTCCAATTATTGGTGTAAGTTCGCAACTTTCATCTTATCCATTTAGCACAATGCAGATGCATCTTTGATTTATCATCTTTTACAATCATCTACGGACAAATTGGCTCATGTCAACCCAAGCTAATCGCATAACTGCTTTGTAGAACTTGCTACGACAGGTCCCTCGCAACTTCTTTACTTATATTAAGGGCTTCGTCCATACACATTAAATTTCATCAATTTAAATTTACTTTTTCTCGCTTATCCTTTTCAACCACTCATTCATTGATTTGACAAATTTTTTTTTAATACACACATTTCAAAACCAAATTTTACCTTATCAAATTTAATGTGTATAGAACAAGATGTATACTACAAAAAGGATGACTTTTACTGTTTTACATAATGGTACCCTGGGCTTGAGCTAGGTTCACCCTTTCTTAGTGGGGCAACACATTAAAACAAGAACCAACTTTGATCCACGACACACCAACACGAATAAATGAGAAAATTAAACTGGGGATCTCTTCTTAAATAAACCACACAAAGGGTTCTTCAGTATATTAAATCAATCAGTAGATTTTGATAATAAAAAGCCTTAGCCCTTTTCCCATGAAACGAACCGAGAATCTTCTCCCAAGCAGCAGGAGCACTTTCTTCTCCAAGGATCAGATGGTTTTACAGCCTAAAAGTAAGTTTCTCAATTACTGCTCTGCTCATTGCTCTTCATTGTAAAATAGAATACCTTTTCACGGTTTCTATATTATCAAACCCCAAAACAACATAAGGTTTAGGCCTCAGCTCATGAATGAAAGCCACCACATCACCTAGTTCTGTCTTTTTAAACATTGACCGACCCAGCCGTGTATTATACTTCTTCAGCACCCTCAGTCCCTCTAACTTGCTGTACTAAAATTGCATCACTCTTATAAGCAGAAACCATTCTATACAGAGACACACATACACACAAAAATCACCATGACTCAGCTTGTTTGATCAAGTTTTATGAGAAGAAAAGTGATTGTTTTGAAAAATATGTGGTTCAAAATCAAGGAAAGCGTGAAAAGTAATTGTCCAAAGAACGTATGATTGATAATGAGGGTAAGAAAAAAAGGTAATTATGTTTAAGCTTCATCAAACAAACTCTAAATTGCCTAAGTTGCGCCACTTATCTTCACCAGCACATTTCCCAATGGCTGGATTAAATTCTCGTTTCTTATCTTATCCATATTTAGAATTACCAAAAATACACATACATTTTGCATCCTCAATTTTCTACATTTATGTACTCACACATTCACACTTTTGAGCCCAAAACTCTGATCCATAAAGCATAGCTTGCCTAATCACTATTGCTCAAAACTTTCTATTTGAGACAAATGAATTTTCCCAACCACAAAAACTTTTCCTTGAGTTTCTGCATTTCATCCAACACACCCTAATCCAGTACCTAAAAGCCTATTCAGTCTCTTATTCTTCAATGATAATTGAATATAGATGTTTGCATTCTCAACTCCCAAGTCCCCTTAACTGCTGTATAAATATTTCACAAAGGGTAATTCACTTCTCCGGTTTGCTTTTGTGACTACCAGTAAAGAAAAGAAGATATGCTTGTAAACTGCAAAAAAAAATAAAAAAGTTAAAAGAGCAAAACCTTTTTCTTCTTAACAGGTTTAAGAATTTTGATGATGCATTTCTCGTTATTGGTGGTATGCACCCCCTCAAAGACCTCGCTATATTTCCCTCTTCCCACTTTCCTCACCACCTCGTAATCATCTTGCTCCCTGTTAGACCCAAGACATAAATGAATCGATAATTCCCTTGTTTACAAAAGAAAAGAAAATTGATTAACAAGTTCGATACCCCCACTGAACTGCGAGGGACTCGTAGTCCCAATACTCCTTAGGGCGGATAACATTGACGTCCGAATAGATCCGAGCCTTGGATGGGGCGCCAGGTCGCCGTACAGATTTCCCGATCTTCTGCGCCAGGGTTTCAGGTACAGATAGAATAGGGCCGCGGCCGGTGGAAGAAAGTTGCGGCGGCGGCGGCGGCGGCGATGGTTGATGCTTGACCTTCTGCTGGTCGTGCTGGTAGCGTTTGAGGGAAAGTAAGGCCCCAGAAGATACGCTGCGGATTACAGTGGAGGGTAAAAACGCTGTCGTTGGGAGGTGTGCGGAGCGGCGAAGAACGAAGAATTGAAAGGGCCTTGCGGCCATGAAATGTAAGGGTTATTAATAGTTTTGTTAGTTTTCTCAGGGCAAAAGGGGCTCGCTTGCCCGATTGGAACCCCATTTAACTTGGGCAAGCATACGACGTCGTGCGCATTATGGATAAGGTTCGGATTCTGGACTTGGCCCCATTATTGGGCAATATCATGGGCTTTCCCCAAATCTTGTAGTTTTCATAATTTTTCAGCATTTAAAATTAAAAAACAGAAAAAAGAAAGAAAGAAGAGAGAGATCATGGTGTATTTGTTATGTTACTAGTTCTCTAATGTATCTTGAGAAATAGACATTCAAGTAGTAGTAAGTAAGTTTTTCAAGTAGAAAAAGTTTAAATAAATGTAGATTTTAATACTCTCCGATACTCTCTGGTCGGCTATTCTGAACCTCCAATTAAAGTATTAAACTCATCCCTAATTTTTCAAACCCTACATGGTACCCGAAACAATCGGAGTCCAACCAAGTTTATTGTAAAAATTTTCATGTTTACCGTCAAGTTACATTCCAAGCATCTTCATCAATGATAATTTCAGAAGCTTCAACACGTAATTTGATCCTACAATTTTTTTTTTTTTTGGTGATTATTAGCTCTACTCAACCTCCAAACTTCAACTACATGATTCAGTCCTTCAACCTCTCCTACTCTTGCTAATCTCCCTGAGTCTCGAGGGCTTTTTTTTTTTTTCATTTTTTCACTTTTTAAGGGTATTGGTAGTTCACATAAGTATCAACTTTTCTATCCAATTTCATTTCTCTCTCCTAAGTAAGAATTAGTGTAAAATTATACTTGTTAGTAGGTTGTCAAGACAATTTGTTAGTACAGCTAGCATTTTTGGCGAGATTGGAAGGGCAAAATGGGAATTCAAAGGTTGTCATTATACTATTCGTTAAAACATGTTACTCCAATTATATAGCATTAGTGTATGTACCTTGGTTTAGTTTGTGTGACGATTTCAAAAGCACAGACATCTTTAGCAAAACAACAAAAGAAAGAAAGCAAAAGAAAATGTTAGAAGTACTGAAGTATTAACTGAAAAGCCGGCTCTTTACTATGAATCTATGATTTTGATTTTTTGAACGATTCATTTACATTTTAAAACTAACTTTAATTTGTAAAAGATAGGGGTTAATTTGTAAAAGATAGGGGTTAATTTGTAATTATGTCAGACTTTATGACGGAAAATTAACATAAATGATATTTATCACAAAGAAATGTCTTTTTAAGATCAGAAAATTTCAAAATTTCAAAGTTATAAATGATTTGCACATTGTGGTTAAAATATAAATTTGATTCAATCCAGTTGTTGAACTTTGTTATAATCCCAGCGATTAACATGAGACTGTCCTCTACTGTCACGTGGCTATTCTACCCCATTTATCAGCCTATCATTATTATGTGGCAACGTCAGAACGCATCGCGTCAACGCTAGAACTATAGCAAAGTTCCAGCGTTGTGACTGGATCATCCCTGAGTTAAAATGTACGGATATTTTGTGCCAAAAGTTGTGCTACTGTAACAAACAGTTTCGTATAGATTAGCCAAATATGTATGCAGTACAATCCTATTTTCTCATGCATTATATCATTTTCAAAATCAATCAACTATAATTTCACATCATTTGCTTTCCCTTGTTAATCCATTTGTCAAAGTAGCATTACTCCTGTGCTAAAGGGTTTGAAATCAATGGGAAGTATTGATTTCTATTTTATTAATTACTATTTTCTTCGTCTTTTAAACCTATTTTTTCCATTTCCTGAAGTATTTTGACTATACATCCAAAATCATTTTCTAAGAAATCTCTTTGGTCGAAACATACACTTATAGTACTGAAAACTCAGTACTCTAAATCAATAAATATTGGCACGTAAAAGACTAGAAAGACTTCTTGCATAATCCAACAAGCAAAGCTAACAGAGCAAGATACTGCAAAGTAAAAAAAAAAAAAAACTTAGCATTCAAACCCACATCTAAAAATTAACAACCTCTAGAAACCTCTAAGAACCTAGATTTCTCTTTTCCAGACAACAAAACAAAAACAAACCTTTTCCTTGGAGCTTTCAGAGACTCGGCTTGGTTCTAACCATCCTAAGGCAAATCAAATGCAACATTTTACACTTAATAGATCCCCTATACTTACGCTAAACAAGTAGTTTAAGATAAGGAATGCCTCCTACTTCTCGAAGGGGTTGACCTATTCTCGTCTGCATTTGTTGAAGCCGGGCTCTCAGAAGTATCCGAGCTACTGATGTCACCCTGTCTGTCTTTGTTCGACCAGAGCTTCGAGAAGAGCTTCTTTACCTTATTGGTAGCAACCTTTTCAGCGTTTGACTTTGCATCGGTCGAGCTATTGTCATTGCCACCGCCACCTTTGTTCCCCAACCTCAAAGAAGTGAGTTCCCCTTTTAAAGCCTTGAGCTCCTCACTGCTTTGGACAGCATCCCATTCCTCGTCCGTGTTGGTCGTTGCTGACCTCGAGCTCCCATGGGACCCACCAGGGAGTAAGGCCCTGATCGACCCTTGTAGGTCGGACGAGCTACAACCGCCCGAGGATGTTGTTGCTCGGGTTTGCTCAAAGAAAAGAACTTGAACAATGATCCGTAATGGAAGCCTCTCGTTTTGTACGGCGTGTGAGCAAGCCTCGGCCGAAAGCTTCTTGCAATCCATTAACTTGCAAATCCTCTTCTTCTCACTCTTTGTCAAACTCGGATGTTCCTGTATAAGAGAAATTGTTGGTCAAAAATTGACCATACTGCAAGTTGGAAAGCAGCTGATGTAGTAGATCGGATCGCACCACATTAGCTGCTTGCATGTGGGACAAACAATTTCCACTAGATCAGGAGTGAATTAGAGATGTTAAAAATGGAAGCAAAAATTAACCTTGAGAAACATGTCGATAGCCCGGTAAATACTATCGTGGGTCGGCCTTGGAAATCCAGAAACAAGCTCGGCTAGATCGATAAACTTTGACAAAGGTAAACTGGGATCTCGTGCAGCTTGAGCAAGATAATTATCAACAAACCTAGCAACCTTAATCTTCGACTCGTCCGGTATAAATTTAGTGCATATTTCTTGAAATTCATTACCACTGTCAATCTGAGCACTATGTTTTTGCATCACAAACTGCTGGACGAGTTCGTGAACTATATCTATGTTATAAAGTGCTGTTTCGCCTGTTGGAGAATGAAACAGAAGATCACCAACGGTGGCGTCGTCCAACTGCTCTGCGATCCTCAGCATGATTTCTTTTCTTCCAGTCTCACCACATTCTAATGTTATAGATGCTTGTAATAACTTGAGCAAGAAGCCACACGAAGCACTGTTTTTCTCAGCAGGCAATAACCAACTTATACTGTCGACCAAGTACTGTAATTTTGAAACATCATCTCCTTCTACTGTACCTTTATTGAAACCAGGCAGCCTTCTGACAGCATATGCATGCAAAGATTCTCCTATGATGTCTGCAGATATTCTTCCTTTTGTCTTTATTGCCAGTATTACCTGCTTGTATAGATCAATTTGAAGCTCACAAAGATCTTCTACCCACCAGTCTTTTGGCACTACCAGTTGTTTTTTCACACCATTCCAATGAGATTCATTTCCATTCTCAGACGGGAGTTTTTTGCGGTTATACGTGTAAGACCATTCGACTTTTGAAGGATCCATAGTAGCTTTAGTAGCTATAGAATCTATGCAGTGGCTAACAACCTTCAATTCATCGGACCATGGGATAAGAGATTTTGTTGTTTGAAGAACAATGATAGAATCTTTCCAGCTTCTGAAAATGCTAGAGGTTAAAAAGACGTCGATCTTGTATATGAGATTTCCTTTCTCAACTGTCTCGTACATTTCGAGATACTCTGCTGCACAACGCGCTGCAACCACATTGTACGCATTGAGAGTGACGACCATTCCATAACAGAACTTAGCGCATATTTCAAAGGCCACAGGTCCACCCGGAATATCGTGGATGTCAATTGTGTCGTTGTTTTCATCATTTATAGTAGCAATGAGCTTCTGAAGACGGGAGCTCTTGGATAGGAGGGGAAACTACAAAAGAGGTAGTATTAGTAAAATAGCCGTGTAGTTAATACTACAGTTTGACTGAGTAGTAAAAATCAATTTTTAGGTAGAAAAAAGATAAAACGAGCAAAAGCTAAATTTTCAGCACAAAAGGGTTATACCTTGTGCAGATAAAATTTGACATTCCCAACATTTATGATTATATCAGTTGACAACTCGGTCACCACATACCTGAGCAGACAAATATCGATCCAAGTGTGAATAAGAAAACCACACAAACACTTTCATCACTAACATATGGGGAAAAACAGCGAAACGATGAATCACAAAGGGGGTGCAAACTGACCTGATATTTTCCCCATCCGTGTCAAATTGATCGGGCTTGGAGCCAAGCTTCATGAACTTCATCTTGGCTGGCAAAGTATCTTCTCAACTCCAGACTTTCAACTTTTTTCAGTTATATATCAGCAACCACAGTTTAACAACTTATACCTCTAAACGAAGTCGAAAAGAACACTGCATCAGTACATAAATCACAACCTTAAGTCCTTCTATGGGATGTAAGAGTGAAAACACAATCAAAGACAACAAAGTAAAAACATCATATGACATAACCCAAAGAAGAGTGGAAGAATCATGGTTATGAAGGATTCATAAAAAGCTCGTTTAACTTCTCAAAAACAGAGCCACTCCCACTTGCTCACCACTGACACCACCAACTCACCCTTATCAATTGTTTATATTCCAGCATCTTATCTTTTCCTATTAGAAAACATAATCTCCTGACCTCGACTCAGAAACCGAATGCAAGAACCAAATTCCTCAACACATGAATGGAATGGGGATATGTGTAAAGTGTACCTATTATGGGGTTCAAAGATCCAAAACATAAATTCCAAAAAGATAGTAAAACCATCTTTACACTGCGGAGGCTATCAAAGCCAACATAATCTCGGTATCAGTAGAAGGACACCACCAAATTTGCAGACAAGAAGCATCAACTAGTTTTGGAAGATATGAAAAAGATATATACACATGTGAATCATTGTTCGCTTTAATCGCATTGCAACCGCTAAAAGGAAAAAATTCCAAACAATGCATCACATCACTCCACCACCACATGATAGAGATAGCAAAACCAAGAAATATCTAGCAAAACTTGTGAGCAATCCATCACAGAGTAACATTTTATAGGGCTATAAGAACTTAGAACCACATAAGTGCAAGAAATTAAACAGGTAACACTTAACAGCAAAAATTAATGCTATTCTAATCAAATCCCTAAATCAATATGCACATATATGCAAAAACCCTTAAAATTTTAACTTCATAACTCATCAGAACTCACCTAAAACAAGAAAGGAGCTAAACTTCCGTGTAAATCATGGCAATCAGATCAACAAAATCCCTCTGGTCGTTAGGAAGAATCAATGATCAATGGAGGACAGGAGAAGACAGAGCAAGTAAAGAGTAAAAGCAGTAATAGCTCAAGAACTTTTGAGAAACAAGAATACGAAGAAACCCCACCACAAGTATACAATCAGAAAGGATCTCCCCACAAAACAGCAGGAAAAATCTAACACTGAAAAGAATGAGTTGTCGCTAATCTTTGCTATCCACCACAGAAACACCGTGTATTCACAAAAGGCCAAGCTCAGAATGTTCCCACAGTCTCATCTATCCCTTTAGAATCAGCACCACCGCCCCCACCACCGCCACCGTCCACCACCACCACTCCTTTTTTTCTCCACCCTATGATTTTATACCATCAATCAAAAAATTAACATTTTCACATAAACATAAAAACAAATCCCAAAAGTGCTACCAATTATTTAATTCCTCAATTTCGTTACTGTGTATTTGATATTTCTCAGCTGTAATTGTGAAGTGGGTTCACCTCCTTTTTGCTATACCTCCATATACGAGTTCACAGTGTTTGGCACGCCAAGCTGACAGTCTTGCGCCACTTTACTAAAATTTTATATATTAAACTTTTTTACCCTTTTCTTTTAGTACAATTATCAAATACTGTGCAAACTTTATTCACATATTTTTAAAGAAAGAAAACGACTCATCCATGTTTCTCTCGTACTTTGATAATAATGGCATCCAACTCCATTGGTATTTCCTAAGCAGAATATGGGGGGTTTTTTTTTTTTTTAATTGGGGTAAAGAAAAATTTCTAAATCCAAAAATCATGGCGTTAAATGCGATAATCTGATATATTTGTAGATGAATTGATTTGGGTGGGGTCACATGGGTCACTCATGGCTGCTTTTACTTTGGAGCTAGGGTTTATTGTCTCGATTGCTTAATCACTCCTCTTCTCTTAATCCTTTCATTACAAGAGAACCATTTTGCTTGACAAGCTCACTTTCATTGTTATTAACTTTTATTTTCTAGTAAAATTTAGACCTCATTTTAACTAAGAGGGCGTTTGACGAGAACTCAGTTTGTTTGCGGTGGAATCTGATCATAAAATAATTTTTATGACCAAATGAAGAAGATTACAAAATTTTCGGTGGATCGATCATCAGTGAAGAATGGTTTTCAAAGAATGTGAAGGCGGAAAACTATTTCACTTTTCTAACATCCATAACGATCAAGGTAGAATTGAGTGAGAGAAAATATTTTTATGAAAATTTTTTAACTTTGTAATAGACACAATTGGAAAATGAAATTCAAAGTTTACGATATTGTAATTTTAAGCTTGTCAACAAACTCCATAAAGAAATAGATTCTCGTGAAATGATTTTTTATTTTCCAACTTCGATGAAATTCAATTTTTTTTTCAAATTTTACAATGAATTATACCCTAAATTAGTAATTATTTACCGTTTTTTAAGACTATTAGTCATCTTAACTTCATATAAATAATATGTATCACACGCGCTACAAAAATATTGTCTTTTAAAGAACAAAATTTTAATTCGATTTGATTATGCTGATCAAGCAACAGGAATGTTCACATGCTCCCTCCGGCTGTTCCATAGTTACGGAACTTCCAGTGCTTTTTCTGGCCACATACGATCTCCGTTGAGAAATCCGAAATCAAATTTAGAATCAATACGATGAGCGGGAGCCCCAACAACTAAGAAATTTTTCCAATGATACCGTGATCATCGATCAAAGTTTCTGACCATAGAACACCCCGGAACATGTGAACATCTTCAGCAAACATGTGTGAAACAAGCTTTTGATGTTTCGTCTCTTATGTTTGGTCTTAGGCAAGATATCAATTAGGTATATTCTATTAGTTTGTTGTATATTCTATTTAAACGATGTAGGTTTATTATTATTATTATTATTATTATTATTTTCCCCCTCTCTCTCCATTATTTTCTATAAGATTAGATAGGAGGATATATTTTGATAAGAATTTAAGTCACCATATGAACTTGTGCATGCCTCTAGTACTTTACCATGATCATTAATTTGGATAGTATAGAGATCTATTTTTTTTTTTTTTAATGACAGCTATATAGAGATCTTTTTTTTTTGGAGAACAAATATAGAGCTCTATTTTAAAAAGTACACTTCGATTCTTGTTTAGGCGTATTTAAGTTTGAATCTTGTATTCTACATTTTGTCACACATTGCGTTTTATTACGCTTTGACCGTACTTTTATCACGCATCGTCCTCTTAAGCACGCTTAAACTTAAGGTTGATGCTCTGCGTTTTGGCACGTCGTGTACTTTTTAGAGCACTAAGTTATATAGATTTTCTTTTTTAAATTAATATGGAGATCTCATTTGATCTATTGAATTGGTTCTATCAAAGAATGAACACCACCCCTTGAGTGGACAATTTGTGACCACATCCCTTTTCTCTTATCCGAACTTTATTCCCTATCTTCTCCTCCCAAGTCCCAATGTCCCAAAAATCTAATTGAGAAACAAGATTCATATAATAGGAGAATCCTTATTCTCCACCTTTTTAATACACACCTCTCGTGATAATAAGATGCAATTTGATTAATTTAATAGTACTAATTTCAAGATTCTCATTTCTCCACGTATTCTAAAATTTCTTGTAATAATTAATAAACCATATTATGCATTATTCAAAATCAATCTCTTTACTTCGCGCGGATAATTGTGTGCTTGGCATCTCGCTTTGCAAGCTTATATAACGCGTGAGTTGAGTGATCTCAAGTTTATTTTTATTTAATATTACTCATTTTTCAAAGCCTTGCCACCACAAGTGGATTAGATGGGGCTCACACGAGTTGTAGCCCCCGATCCCCAAAAAACCCACAAAGTTTATATATATATAAAAAAATTATATATAATTTTCGTCTAATTAAATTTTTTTCTATATAACACCAACTAAAAATCCTGGATCCGTCCTTCCTTTCCACGTAAAATGGTGAATAAAAAACTCCTAACAATCACATGTGAATTTGTCCGTTCTTACAAAAGGAGGTTTATGGTCACTCTCATTTTTAGGGTGAATTTTATATTTAAAAATTCAAAAATCTTAAAATTGTTTAGTATTACACTATTAATTGAGAGCTTCAAAATGAGTATAATCTCGCTATATAATTTTTATTATCTTAAAAATTATTTATTTTGATGATAAATAAATAACTTATCATTAAAAATAAGTAACTTTCAAAATAGAAAAAATTATATATCAAAATTATACTCATATCAAAGTTCTTGATTAATAGAGTGATACGAAACGAAAAAATATATATTTTCCAAATTTTTAGAGGTAAAATTCACCCTCCAAGGTGAAGGTCACCATAATTCTCACTTTACGAGAGAACAAATTCACACTCCTAATAGTCATAGGTATCCATAAAAAATTAATTATAATGCATTGAGATAATATTCTTTACTCCCCCAACGCCCCTCCCCCCCAACGCCTCCTCTCAAGCTCGTAAATTCAAAACCTAAATTTGAAATTAGATGTAATTCTTGAGTAATGATATGTCTGATATATCATAAATATCGATATCATTAGTATTTTGAATTATACTTCAATATTTGTGAACAGGATAACAAGGACACATGAATGGATGACCAACCCTTGCACTTGTCAATAGGTGCAAGGTTGCTTGTAATTTGAGTTTCACAAAGGGAAAATAATAATTTTAGGACTTTAGACAAAAAGAAAAAAGAAAAAATGAGTGGGGCTACACTCAACCTGCTTTTAAATGAACTTTTCTTAATATAATTTTTCAATTCAAAGAAGCAATTAATCTAGATTAGGCACGTAAGTCCATGAGGATATATATTGCATTTCGTGGATATCTTGGGGACGTTGCTGATTTGCATTTTGTAGCATTAGGTGACAAGATAATATCATTTCATCATGTGGTCACGAGTCCAATTTCATCGGAGTCAATGTCAATGGGGTCAATTTTGTACACCAATGTAATGGTTGACTTTGACCGTCCTTTTAATGCTACTTTATTAATTACCCTTGTATTCGAATCATTGCTCCACGGGCCCCATTTGTAACGAACTCTCAATGGAGCATGTAATTGTTAAAATAACCCACGTACAGTATTAGCAGTTTTTTTTTTTTTTGGAATGAGCGTGTTAGCATATTTTGTAGTAAAATTTTCTATGAAGTTTTGTTCTAAAACACTTGTTTTCTTGTCTAAATTTGAAATTTGAAATTTTCTTTTTGAATGTTTTATATTTTATTTTTCATGTGTTTACTTCTCTGAATATATGTTTATATTCGTTTAAATTCAAATATTTGATCTTAATGCTTGAATATTTTTACTTTTTAAAAAATATTAAAAAATAATTAATGAACTTATTCGCGTGTGAGTCATTGTTTAGTAGGGAAATTACAACTTTGGGGGCGCGGGGGGTTTGGAAAGTAGGGAAATTATAACTTAAATGCTTCAAATGGGCAATAACTGTAATATTATGCTTAACTTCTCATATAAATCTTATTGATCAAGGAGCCATTACACATTATGATGATCAATATTCCTAAAGACTCACATGCAACATCAACGTAGTGTCATCATTAACGTTCTTTACAACAATGTCCTTTTCTTTTGCATATATATAATCATGTTCGTTTAGTTTATGATTATTTATTAATACAAGCAGTTAAATTAATTTCCGTATGTTAATGCTGGCATTTAGGTTTAATCTAATAATAACTATTTTATCTATTAACTTTTGCAGATAATATTTAGTTTTGAAAAAAAAAATAGTTCTATTTTTAGTTTAGAACATAACCTATACTTGATTCAGAAAAAAAAAAAGAAAACATAATATACACTTTGTTTATGTAAAAATAACTCGTTTTATTGTAAATTAGTCGAAGAATGATTCCTTTGGGATCAAAAATCGAAATTGATCCCAAGAAAATTGAGCTCCACATTTATCTTTCCAATTCACTAGTTGGAACATTCGTGCGTTGCACGCAAGTAAATTATATTAATTAGATTTATTGGATTTATTGAGTACAATCAATAATATCAAAAGATTTAAAAGAAGAATGTACACTTTTTGAAAAAATTCAACACAGTTTCACGGGTACTTGGGGTAAATCCGACTTATTAATATTGGTACAATTTTGTAACAATTAACATAAACACAGAGATACAAAAATCCCTATGAAAAACAGAATTTTACATTAGCATCGAACAATAATAATATTCAAGCACTATCCACACAATTACATTGGAGAACAATATATAACATACTATAACATTCATAAATACATTGGTATTGAAAGCGTGATGAGCAACTTGTTCTAATCTTTTCACCATGGCTTCCTTGTCACATGACGCATAAGGAATCGATGTGTGATATGTGCACATAATAACCTATAATAGAAGAGGAAACACAAATCTCGTCAACATTGAAAATTACAAAACCATTCCAAGTACTCTAAAGCCAATGAACCATATATCCATCTATACCAACATAGAAAAATGATGAGATATTTTGTAGCAAAAATAGCAATCCATCTTTATATTAAAATAACTGGAGTGCCAACTAGGCATATTGCTATGTTGGCACTCTTTTAGTTAATTTTTTTAAAATCTTATTTAAAAACAAATATTAAATGACATTTAATAATTTTATTTTCTTATTTAATTTATTTTACTTTTCTTATTTAGTGTGTGTGTGTATATATATTAAAAATTTGAAGTGCCAACTAGGCACTTTGCCACATTGACAGTGCCTAGCTGGCACACAATTTTTTTTCTTTTAGAAAAAAAGACTAATTAAACGAATTTGTAAGTACACTAATTGTCCATTCCTTTTTTTTCCAAAATTAAACATCCATTATGATATAAATTCTATATAACTTATATAGGGTTCAGTTCCAATAAAAAGGAAGAATTTTCTATTTTCACGGTATGCGCCTATTTAAAAAAGAAATTTCAATTGTTTAATACAAATAATTTTTATATTAAACAAGTGATTTCATTATTTTAATTTAATTACAAAATGTGTTTATCTTTTTATTATTATTATTATCTAACTATATATAAAAATAAATGAGCCATGTTGGATGCGATTTCATTATTTTATTTTAATTATAAATGTGCTTATCTTTTTTAATTATTATTATCTAACTATATATAAAAAGAAA
Organism: Jasminum sambac; assembly: GCA_018223645.1. NCBI lineage: Eukaryota > Viridiplantae > Streptophyta > Magnoliopsida > Lamiales > Oleaceae > Jasminum > Jasminum sambac. Next base: position 28,338,439 of record CP073651.1, on the reverse strand, counting down.
TGAGCTACGTTGGACAGTTCTGACTTGGTGGAGGTTATTATTTTTTTAAAAAATAAAATATTATTTCATATTCCATTTTTAAAAACAAAAATCTTTATATTAAAAAAACTGGAGTGCCAACTAGGCACTATACCATGTTAGCAGTGCCAACTAGGCATGCATTTATTTAAACTAAAAAAGAAAGTTTTAGTTTGAAAATAAACATTAAATATGCATTTATTATTTTGTTTTTCTTATTTAATTTATTTTACTTTATTTATTTAGTATTTTTTTCCTTATTTTATTTTTTATGTTTATTTTAATTTTTATATAAATTTTAATTTGGGAATTATAAATATAATTTAAAATGAATTATATACAATCATTAATGAAAATATGATATTATAAGGTCAAAGTTGTAAAGTACAATGGTACTTGAATTATTTCGAAAATAAAAATTAACTTTTTCATGTACATTTTAATTTTTGAAATATATATATATATATATATATATAATCAATAGAAGTTTGAATATCAACTTGGTACAATGTCATCTTAGCAGTGATTTTTTGTTTAAAAAAATTATTTTTATTGATTTAAAAATATTAAATAAAAAACCTTTTTTATTTATTTTTACCATATTAAAATGATTGTTTTAAATAATTTTTATGGGTAATGTGCATTAGGGGTTCAATGATCAGAAAATAAATTTTTTATTCAGTTCAAACTTTAATACGTTTCCACAACTATTTTCTAGAACCTCTGTCAGTTATACCCGCATAGTAAATCACATATGGTTTACAACAAAAATCACATATATTTATGATAAATTACATGTGATTTCTTTTACAAAAATATGCTCGAGGATCGAAATATTTTTATATATTTATATTGTCTAATTCGTAGTTTTAATATTATTTTAAACAGATCATAATTTCCCCATGCATCGCACTGGTGTAATACTAGTAGTACTCTAAAGGCCACCAATTCATTTACAATGGCACAAGTAAGAAAAAATCTCATCAATATTCCATTCCCTTAAGATTTTGTAACACAAATAGCAAAATATAAGCTACAATGCAAATCATAATATTCCACTTGATTGAATATGCCAATATCAGACATAGCCAAAGGAAACCAATCCTATATCTATATATATGATATCTCATTGCTTATAGAAGTAGATATAACATAAGAGCTAAATAAAACCTTTGATAAATATGAACAACATACCTCATATGATTCATGCGCAGAACACTATCGGTTGCTGAAAACTTCATAGTACACGACGTTTGTAGTCGTGTTAGTCTAGCATCCACTTTCGTCCCAAATGACAAACTTCAATCACTTCCTATTAGTCACTTTCGAGACAACGATATATAGTTGACCATGGGTGAAGATTGGCCTCTTCAAATACACCCCAACATTGTCAAGTGTATGTCCCTGATTCTTATTGATGATTATTGCATAGCAAACCATGAGGGAAATTGTGTCCTCTCAAAAATAAACAGTAATCATATATCAAACGGGGTTAGACTCAATCGAGGAATTAGAAAATCATTTCCAACATTTATCCCTGACAGAACCTTTGCCTTTATAACATGATTTCCAAGCTGCGTGACTATAAGACGGGTACCATTGCAAAAACCAACGAAGTGATCAATATTATGCATCAACATGATCGGGACGCCGACCTTCAACTTCAAAACATGATTGAACTCCAGAACACGAGGTCCCATTCAAGAATTTCGAGGTGTGAATCTCACTAAACAAATCACCCCCGATCTATCAATTTGACACGTGAAATCAGAACTGTAATATGACCTCTACTTTGAATGACTCGTGTTAACCATATAATCGTTCATCATTCCAACATCTTCGAGCGTAGGAGCGAGTATAGCCCTTCCATTCAAGTTAGACGGAGAGCTCTCCTCAACCAAAAAATTGGGATAGGTGCTATCCACTATAGCTTTCATCGGATAGAATAACCACGCGCCAGAAGATCCTTTGGTATTTCAACGGACCCTTCGCCATCATTTAGCCAGCCAATCTATCCATTCCCAATGCTTAAAATCCATTCTGAAAACTTCCTCAGTTCATCAGTGTGTTCATCTTCAGGAAGATTATGAAGCTTCATATTTTTCGTAAGTCTCAATACTCTCCAACGATCCCATAACAAAGATGAGTTGAGAAATGCATTGACAACGTCAGGCCTGGTACCCTTGGGTATAACCAAAGTATCTGGCTAAAATCCCTACCAAATATCATAGTTTTGCCACCAAAAGGTGACCAGCCACCCCTAAGGTTACTGAACTTAGCCAGATCCCGCATCGTGACTTCCCTATTTGATGTTGCACATTGAATCTTCATCCACATTCAACGGGATAGAAAACCATGAATGAACAGTTCTACCTAACGGAATGAGAAAAGCTATTGCACTAGATGCCACATTAAGCATTATCTCTCTTTGAGACCTGATTGCAATCAAAAGAGTCCTCCACAAAAAGGTTTTCCCCATACCACCATGTCTGTATAAAAAGAAAATTCCGTCATGATCACCATGAACAACATTCATCACAGTGTTATAAACACTTCTTTATTCCTCAATCAGATCGGATAGCAACCTTGCGTGTCCCCTGGGCAATTCATCCCTATTGTAGTCTAATTCATTGTATAACAGAATGTTGTTTGGGGCAGAGAAATACAAACCATCGGGAAAAGGCTTAGAATCATAGTTCCGAATGGCTTATCCCCGTTTGGCGTAGTAACTTCTCAATCTTAACCAATGCATAATTTCTGACCTGATCATCAGTCAGCTATAAATCTACAACGCACATCCTATAGTTAGTTAATGCTTGGAAAATTACAGGTGAACAATTAAGCATGCAAATAATGGGAAAACAAAAACATGTCATCGTCAACGACAATACCTCGGTTGTGCAGAGCATTCCGACGCTTGCGCTCTATATCTTCTGACAAATATTGCCAGCATTTCTCCCACAATGTCTCGGGTCTATCCAAGCAGTCAGATATGAGTAGAATGACAAATAGATTTCTCAACGACAGTTCAGATGCCCAATGTCAGCGTACTTTTTCTCATCGTCCAAGAGACTCCGAACATAGAACACTTCCTTAAAAGTATTATGTACTTTCTCATCAATCGTTCTTATTTCTTCATAAGACTTTGGATGAACACATGATTTAGCAACATGTGCAGATAATACCTAGAAGAATTTAGCGAAAAGAATAGGACACGAAAAAAATGAATCATGACTTCCAAAAATATTAAAAACTGACAAATAATTAATTTGGATAAGATAAATAAATTGAAATATATGTTATTAATAATTAAAATAGATGACTTAATCGATGATCTTTAAATTTTATATAAAATCTAAACTAACAAATATCGGTATAAAATAAATTATTTAAAGTCACTTTGATTCTTAATATTTATTCAGTTGATAGAATCCTAAATAGATATTTAATATAATTGAGAAACAATTAAGAAATTCTAATTGAGTTGCACAATTTCAATCATTGATTGAGTTGACAGCTAATTTTCTATTAAATATGTAATTTAAGAAATAGGTAATTTAGGAATTTATTTACTTTTCAACTTATTTAATCTTTATTCATTAAATATACACTTGAAATATTTATTTACTTATCACTAAAATTAGAAAATTAAATAATTTTTCTAGCATCCATCAATTTAGTTAATACAAATCAATTAATGTAAGTATGATGTCAATTTAGTTAATAATTTTTCTAGCATCCATCACTAAAATTAGAACATCAAACAAATATTTCACACAAACATACTTGACGAAATCATTGCACTTAGTTCTGGAATAAAGAGAAAATATATTTTCCTCAAGCATGATTTTCGATCATACTTGAGCAAATATTTGTTTACTTTCAGAAAAAAAAGAAATAAAATATTTGTTCTTGGTTCTTATAATACTACTCGGAGAGTTTATAAATCAATCTCATTAAAAAATTATTCAAATGTATAAAATAACAAAAATATGAATTTGTTCTTAATGTTCTGTAAATAATTTTATTAAGTGAATAAGAAAAAGTCAAGTTTAATAGTACATGAAATTTGATTCTATTTTGCAACTTAGTTTTTTTTCCTTAAAAAAACGTATTTACATGTTTATTTCTTTAAAAAAGAAAACTTCAAAATTTAGTGAAATGATTTGTTATGAAAATTACAACTCAGTTTAATAGTAATGATAGAATTGATGACAACAATGGTGAAGACGATTCCTTGTTTTCAATTTACTTATAATATTTCATATATCATATATAGTTAACTTTTAAAAAAATGTTTTAGAATAAAAGAGACCACACAAGTATTTTTGATAAAATAAGTGTTAATTAATATTTTTAAGAATAATGATATATAGAGTGTTATAAAATACATGGGGTATAATTTGTTAGTTACAAAAAGAGTAATTTCGCCTTAATAAGTAATTTTTTTTTTTTTTCTAATTTTTGTTCGACATAAGATGTGTTTTGTTAAGAATTAATGAAATGCAATATGTAAAATGTAAATTCTCAAAACATGGTATGTATATTGTAGACACTAAAAAACATGGAAACATGGAAACACGGTGCATTTAATAAATTTCTCTTAAATAAAAATATTTCTTCGACTCTTGTTGATTGTTATGATATAAGATACTATCAAGAGAAACTATCTTTTTTGGAACTAAGAGAAAAATATGAGTATTGTAGTAATTTAAACTTTATAATAATTGATATAGAATCTTACAATAATTAAATATGAATAATCAAATCATGTGTACATAATATAATTATGTTTTATAATTCAAGTTTAAAAAAATTCTAAATAACTTCGACAAATGTTATATTCACACTATAAAATATATTGGGTATACCACAATTTAATTATATAAAAAGGTCCTGAACATTGTTTATAATAATAATATTATGTTCTCAAATTTTTTGTTACATTATTATATTTATTAATTTTTAGCAATTAACTTACTTTGTTCATAAATATTAAAATTAATTTTAATATTGTATTAGCGATATTTAAATTAAAAGAAATATTCATCGTTTCGTCCATTATATTTTATAATATTTAAAATTATTGTGGATAAATAAGTAATTTCATATTTAAATTAATTAATTTTTAGACAAAAATGATCTGTATAGACCAAATTTGTAATTAGTTAAAGATTAAAAATAATAATTGCAAGAAAAAAAGTCAACGATGTAATTAGAATAAGATGCAAATATTGTGAACCTTTAAAATAAATAGAATATAGTGTGTCAATAAAAATGTATTGTGACAATATAATTGCCCATTGAATTATTTAAACATTTTCAGATAAACAATTACATAAAATAAAATAATTAAATTGTCATATATTAATATGAAGTTCCAATTGTCAAGTCTTCAATATTTGTTGCAAATTTAAAATTAATAGTCAATATAAATTAAAATATATAAACAATTTTAATATTGATTGTTATCTAAAATGGGCAAAATATGAAGAACGATAATATCTTGCTAATTATATGGACTAAAATAATAGTATATTAAGAGTTAAAAAAATTATAAAAGAAATGGGCTAAAAGTATAATTAACCAATAAAATAATTAACTAGAAAATAAATAAATTATTAAAAATAGATGAGAAAAAGGTTCTTATTCTATATATATAGATAGATGGATATGCTAATTAATTTTTTAAATAATGAAAACAATTAAATCAAATTTAGGAAAAACATGTAAATCCTATATAAAATGATATACATGGGAGATTGGAAGAAAAAACTTGAGTCCAATTTTTAGAAAATCGAACTGAAGCTGCCGGTTCAATCACAAATCGTTCCGAATTCCGTTTCAATTATTATCTAAAATCGCCTTGCAAAAAACCAATATAGAACCTGTTTTAAAAAGCGATTAAACCATAAAACCGCTGAACTGGGCACAGGTTTTCTAGTTCTTCAAGGTCTAACCCATAAAAAAAATAACTTTTTCCCCTTTAAATATTTAACTATTCAAGGCCAAACGTGTAATGGAGTCAAGCCGACTATGAAAAATTATACAATATACAGTGTAGTAGCTATTAAATAAAGCGTTGCTTCACTTCCTTTCACCACGCAATCGTTGTGAGATTCAATGTGTAGTCTAAAAAATTCAAATCCGTGCTCACAATTAAAGAATCTAACCTAGGAATAACTTTTCACATTTACTCTTAATTTTCGTGAATAAAATATAAAATAACTAATTTTAAAAATTTTATTTTTATCTATGTATGTGTAGAAATTAACAAAATAATTAATTCTAACCATTTTATATAATTTTTCACTTATTTTTAAATTTTTTTATTAAAACCGGTTCGACCTCAGTTTGACCCGGTTCGACCTTTTGCCCCTCAACCTATTACCTTGTCTGGTTCAATTTTCGAAACAATGGACTTGACCAGATTTGTGGTAATCTTAGAATTTAGGAGTATGTGTAAATGTATATATAGATGTCTAAGAAAAAAAGAGTGAATTTTTTAACTTATAAAAATAAAAATGCGGTATCAAATTAGGACTAAATCAATTTAGGGTGAAACAATAGAGTTGAAACGGAGGTAAAAATTTCAATGCGTGAAAATTTGAGATGATAGAGATGATAGGTTTGATAAGAAATAATTTAATAATAGTTAAATAAAATACTATTCAATTAAACAAATAAGGAAAAGCTAAAATTAAATGATTAAATAAAATTCTATTCGATTAAGTAGTTAAGGACAATTTGAAATTTGGAACAAACAAATAAGAAAAGTTTCAAAATAGATTGGGAAAACCAATTCAAAAGTAGCCAATATAATTAAGATGTTGTGAGCGGGAAAAACAGATTCAAAAAAGCTAAAAATCAGCATGGAATTTTCCTCCCAAATCGGCATGTCTTTATTAATATATAGATTTATGGCTTTGAGAATTGACCTTATGATAATGGATCACATACATACGAGAATGAGGGTGGATTTTTTAGGGTAAAAATTTAGAAAATCAAGTGATACAGATAGCAAATAAATAATGTTATTTATCAACAATATAAATTAAATTAACGGTAATGTAACATTTTAGTATTAATTGACAATTTCCAATTCATGTATGCATTGAGAATCTACCTTAGGATAGTGGACCACATACATACAAAATATAGATAGATTGCTGAGAGTAAAAATTTGAAAGTGAAGAGGTACAGATAGCAAATAAACAATGTTATTTATTAATTAGCAGTGTAAATTACATTAGCGATAATGTCACATTTTAGAATTGGTTGGTGTCTTGGCGATGTGGTGTTTTGGTCAAAATTTTAAAATTAACCACGAGCAATCAAAATCTACAAGAACATAAAGAATAATAACAAAGCCAATACAAGAATACATTATATGAGTTGGGTAAAGATGGGTGCCTTAGTATGCAATTTCCGAATTTATATCTTACACTTCCCAAACACAATTTTATTATTAATGTTGAATTCGTTAATGGGTGTTATCATTCACATTCGAAATGCATGTATTCACATTAGCAATTGAATGGTTGGAATCAATCACATCCACATATTCATTGAGACCCATAATTATTACCTACTTCTCCACTAGTCATTTTTTATCATTATTTTCCCATTCACTTTCAAATGTGAATGCAGAGACGTCAACAGATCTAGAGCAGTGATTTTTAATGGATTAGTTATACACATATCTGCCCCTTTGTATTCCCTATGCCATCTTTCAAATTAAGATTTGGATTGTATCTTCAATCGATTTCTTTCTCATCTCTATGAATCTGCATCTTGAGTGATATCTGTAATGCCCCATTTATTTTCATACTGTATTTATACCTATGATATGTTTATGTTCCAGAGGTAATTGGTATGTTAGGAACTTGGCCATCATAGTACAAAACATGTTAAGATTCTATATGGTTCTCCGGGTGGAAAGAAAATTCTAAGGTCATGCATATTTGGAGTTACGGCCGTAAATTATACAGTTACGGCCGTAAAGGTTTATGATACGGCTGTAAGAGATTATGCAGAAAGATACTGGAGTTACAGAGAGTTGTGTACTGCCGTAATTTATTAGAATACGGCTGTAAGTTATGAGTTATCGCCGTAAGAGTAATGTTATGGCCGTAAATATGGAAATTACGGCTGTAAGCTTAAAAGTTACGGCCGTAATCTAAGTCGACAGAATGATGTTCTAGACATTTCCAGTCGGTTAGGTGGTGTATAAATACCTCAAACTCGTCCCTAAGCTTCATAAAATGCCCTAAAACACCCCTAAATGATCTCTAAGCATTCCTACCTTTTTCTTGACCTTTATCTACATATATTTCTGTACTTTGGGAAACTAGAGAGAAGGAAGAGAAAGGGAGGTAGAGGAAGAAGGAAGGAAGTACAATAGCGCATTGGATTGGTGTTTTCTCCACATTGAGGTAGGTAGTAGATGTAAAGGAATATAGTTGTTATCTATTTGCTATATAGGTGCATTGATTATGTGATTATAGGAGCTTGATTTATGATTTAAAGTTGATTCCATGGATTATAAGGATTCTATGCATGAATGAATTATGGTATGAGTATGGTATGTTATGTTACATTAGGTTATACTATGTTGTGATGATATATGAAGATGTGTTGTCTATGGAACATGATATGTTTGTCATTTGAGATCCAATGGTAAGACAATGAATTGTGCCTAACATGAAAGTATGACAAGTGCATAAATGTGTTGTGTATCTTGTGCTTACGACATGTATGATGTTACGGGCAGTCTAAAGAGTGAGACAAGCCTTTAGACGACGGTCTAAGGCGCTCCAAAGAGTGAGACAAGCCTTTGGGGGACGACCAACGATATAATGATGATTATGGCTCCTTGTAGGCACATAATATACAACCGGGCCCAAAGCATGAATGTGGCATGCTTTAGTAATTGCATCTACTTCCTACTGAGTCCTTGTGGCTTATTATGTTGCTTGTATGTTGTTTATTCTGCAGGAGGTGGTGGAGAATCCTCCCGAACGTAACGCGGGAAGATGTGAGGAATAAAGGGGAAAACTAAAGATCTTGTAGTCACGTTTTGTTTTAATATGAAACAATTTATATTATTTTGGTAACCATGATGTGATGAGGCATATGTATATAATAACCTATTGTATCGTATAATTTTAAAGAGTACTCTTTTGATTGTACGAATGTTTAAAAATTTAAAGTTTTCTAATCAAAGAAATGTGGGCCGAACGGGTATACAAAGGAGGATCATTACAATATGTTTGGGATTTAGTGTGGATTTCTTTGTGAAATCTGTGGCGAAGATGTATGTGATGATTTTTTTTCCAATAAATATAAATTTCATAGATCAAAGTGAATGTACAAGTACTCTAGGCATATCGAGGCTATACAAAATCATGTGCAAGCAAAATAACGTACAAACTAATGACCCAACAATAAAGACTCGCTAAGCATCAAAACATTCAAATACAATGAAAACAATACTTTGTATACATGTGTTTTGATCTTCTGAGTAATACTATTCAAGCGTGGTCGTTGGTCTTCAAAAATAAATCTGTTCCTTGCCGTCCAAATGTGATAAATAGTACTAGCAAGAGCGATACACTTTGCCTTGCAATGTAATGTAGTTCCTCGAGCTTATTTGCTAATCCATTTCAAAGCACTCGCAATGGTTCCCATGACTCTCATGATTCCCAACCAATGTCTAATATTCTTCCAAATTTCACAAGATAATGTGCATTGGAAGAAAAGGTGGTGTAAAGATTCATCAGCAGAGTTACACAGCCCGCATTTTCTGTCTATATCAATGTAAGGTAGCCTATCTTTGGTCAGAAGCTTTGACATAGCCCATAACCATAGAACGAATGCAGGTTTCGGGACAATACATGGGTACCTAACATCAATAGGCCAATGTGTGTGACTATTACTACATGGCGAGTTGTTTAGGGTATTGTGATTTATGAAATTGTTGAGTGCGATTCGTAACCAAACTTTGCAAATCATTTTTTTAGTGGAATAGAATCTTGAAACCACTTTTGTGGAGGCTTAGCAATAGGCATAGGAGTGAGAATTTGATGGAGACTGAAGATTGATATTAATTCGGATAATTTAGTTGTTTATTATTTTTTATATTTTTCATGTTTATCTTTACACGGTTTGTAGTTTAATTTGATAGAGATACTATTATCATTGATAAGTTAAGATTTTAATTCAATTTAGATTACGTTTATGTTTGCCCATTTAAATGTTCGAGTTGTTCATTTTTAGGGGTTGGATTTTGAATAAATTTAATACATCGTGAGAGTTTCTCCAATTTGTCAATTTTTCAATATTCCGTGAATGAATCAATGAATTATTAACTCTAAATATTCGAGTATTTATAGAATTAACGAGCATTGAGATTTGTCTTGTGTTTTGCTTGTTTACACTACATCAATTGGTAAGTTGAGAGCCCCATGGAAAAGATGCCTCCAAGAAGACAACTAATCAATACTGGGAATGAAAATCAGGCCGTCAACAAATCAATATGTTGACACCCCGTTCGTTTGCCTCCAATTCGAAGGTAAACAAAAACGTATTGCCATTTCCTTTTGGCGCCATGCAAAAGTCATTCGTCTTCCAAATCACTCTTAAAACCAACTCCAATCCATCCCTATTCACTGACTTTCCATGCAAGTTCTTCCCAACTAGAGTTCGCTGCGTGCATTTGGTGCCGACGTGAATAGTTTCAAGGGTAACCACCACAGACAACACCGTCTCCTCATCCAATCTCAAACTCTCATATAATTTCGCAATTACTTCGGAATCCATAATCGCAATAGCCACCATGATGTACAAAGAGCGAGAAAAACATGTCCAAAACTGCCAACACAACTGGCGGAGAGAATGGAACAAACGGAAAAAACCCCTAATCTCCAACCCTAGATGAGAAAGAGATAGATAGTTCTATAATTGTCCTATTTTTCCAAATTACCAAATTGCTCTAATTTAATAAATGAAAAATAAAAGATGACATAATAACCTTTTATTGGAGGTTAGCTTGGTGAATTTGGATTGATGAAGTTAGTTTTTGAAAGATTGAGGACTGTGTAGTAAAAAAAATAGGTTGAGGACCAAAGTACAAACAGAGTGAAAAGGTTGGGAACCATTGAGATAATTTACCCTAATGTGTAAGTGGTTGAAACCAATCCAACTCATTTACTCCCTCCATCTCACAAAGATAGGCCTATATTTCTTTTGTGTCCGTTTCAAAATATAGGTCACTTTCCATTTTGTTTGCATTTTCATTTCTTCCAGTTTACTATTGTCCACTTATTTAATAGGTAGTGTTATTAATAAAGATACATTGACATTATTTAATGCAAGTGTATATTTGACAAATACAACGAAAATTTACATCTCCAATACATTAATTATAATTTTTTAAATTATGTGAAAGTCAAATTACGCTTATCTTTGTGGAAGTGTGGAACGGAGTTAGTAATAGTTCGTGATCAAAACCAAATCTAGTTGTGTTAGGTTTTTGGAATTTTATGCTTATTCTTACTGTTTATGAAGAGCAAGTACTCTATTTAAAACGTAAGGAATAGGGAATTGCAATGGATGATAAAGACCCAAAATCATAGTGCAAATTAGGAAGGAGGTTGATTGGAAAAAAAAAAAAACAAATGGAGGAAGGACACAATACCACTCTAAAGTAGTTACCTTTTAATTTAAAAGTAACAAACCTATAAAACGTATAGATGATAAATAATTAAAGATTAGAAACTAAAGTTTAAATTTAACCTAGTAGTATAGAAATTAACTTTCAGTAAGAAAAACAAGAATTAAAATGAGAAAAAAAAGTTTAATTGCTTCCTGGCTTTCAAATATAAGAAAAGATTTTCTCCATCATCTCTTAAACTAAACTACTTATTATTAGCCAACCTTTTATCAGGCTTTCTAAAAGGTTGCAAAGGTTGATGTTCCCCCGTTTGGAGAAAAAAACATTAAAAAAATAACAACAAAGCCAGACAAACAACTTTTTTTCACTGAAAATTCTGAAATTAATAATTTATTTTTGTCATAAAAAGTTGTAAGTCAAGACCAATATTTGAGCAGTAGGATATGCCATTTGACATGTTTTGGTGGAATTTATATTTATAAATTTTTCAAAGAACAAGATGCTTTCCTCCCATTCAAGTAACTGCTATAATAGTTGCACATGCAACAATCTTTCTTTCTTCCCCAACCACTCCCCCCCCGGGCGAATTAAGTGACTCAAATCATCCAAATAAAATATGATTTTGATATACAACTAAAGAATAATAAAAAACTATGTCTAGTCTCTATACCTTATGTGCGTGTATTGTGTGTGCTTTCTTTAAAAAGAATAATAAAAATAATAAAAATAGAATAGAAGGATTTAACTCTAGTCATGGTGTTCCCATCATAATGAGTAATGGTGGCCTGGTGGGCATCGGCCAATTCGGGTAGGGTATCGATTCAACTCAAACCGACCGATGCCAATTGAGTTGGGAAAAATTAAGTTGAAACCAACAGAAATAGAAAAGTCGTTTTCAATTTTCCAAGCTAACTCGAACCCTTTCGATTGGGATCTATTTGTTGGGCAACCGACAAATTCATATACAATTTTTTTTTCCTTTTTTGGTTTTTAATATTTTACCAACTCGATTGGTTTTTCAAGTTGAAGAAACCCAACCCGAAGGCTGACCAGATCGCCATTAAAACCCGACTCAAACCAACCCGAGTTGGTCTGGTTTGTCAGGTTGTTGGGCTATATGCCCAGCACTAATAATGATGAAATCATCATCCACATATATTGGACTTCAATGAGAGTGATGATTAGAGGCGGATTAGCCCAGACCTACCTCAAGCCCAGGAAACGATTCTAAACAATTTGTTGTGGACTCTCAGTTAACAGCCCAAAAGAAGCCCAATAATTGCATTCCAAAGCCCTCAGCTTGAATCCGTAAATCCTTTGCGTCTTTATTTGCGTTCCCTGGTTCGGTTTCATCGTTCCCAAATCACCGGCGCCAGCCAATCCAGTTCTCAATTGTCCACTAGCTCAGACACGCACTGGAATTGATTGTTAGGTACTCTAAATTTCTTTCTTCTATTGCACTTCAAATTGTCATAGAAATTATTCTACTGTGAATTGTGTCTGATTATGCATTTTCTCCCTTTAATTTTTTAAGTATAGAAGAAAACTATGTGCTAAGTTTTTATTCGTTTTCCAATAGTTTATAGTTATTAATGGAAATTGCCAAATTGGTGACTCATTGAATACTTGAATCTGCTCGTGCATGTGTTGTATGGAAATTGGAGCTGATGGGCTTCGAAATTGAATTTGAATGTTACGAGATTCTTGTGGAAGATTATTCGTTGAGATTAGTGATATTGTTAGATTA